>JAFEMH010000084.1:0-632500 GCA_022495995.1 Adenophora triphylla var. japonica
TGCGATCTTAGTCCAAGCATGCCCCAGGAGAAGATAAGCTCCGGGGGCGTACGACTCGCCAGTGCAGCGGATTACGCTACGCTGACGGAGGCAAGGGCGGATGAGGGGATGATATTCTTCCCACAGGATCGCTTTAATTAGGCGCGAGTGAGACGGCGAGGTCTGGGCTTGTCTGTGAGAGGATTTTGAGAGGTCGACTGCGATGCATATTATACAGGAGAGAGAGAGCGGCGCCCGACGCTATGGCGTGAACTCGGTGAGGACACCAGTGGAACTCCGCCGATATGATGTTTTTGACGATCGGTCCGTGACTGGGATGATTCTGGGCCGGCCGACACTTCTCGGATTTCGTGGCGATTGAGCCACTTATGCGACGTCGTCTTGAGGAAGTGGATGCCTCGGGTTCTGAGATAGGGAGGGGCAGGATCCGCGAAATTTGCCTCGGACCAGTTTTTCTGTATCGAGGATGGGAGTCCGATTGAGGTGCGAGATCCACTCGGCACTGACCAACTTCCCACGAGCTTTTTCAGGCCTCGTCGACCATGAGAATTATGGCTTTTCTACGCTTACGCCTCTTCCTTTTCTTTTCTTTTGTTTCATCATCTTTAACATCACTTCCACTTTTTTTTTGACGCTTTTGCTTTGTGCGATTTCGGAGGTGGTCGTAAAGAGGAAAGGCGCGAAAGCCAGTGATCGGGCAAGACAAAGATTCATCGGGAGGATGAGTCAACTGCTGGGGCTCTCTCGAGGCTAGCGCGGGCGACCACGGCCGCGCACTGTTCGGACCCAGGGAGAGCTTCCCTATTCGCTCAAAGGAACTTCTTCGAGACTCCTTTGTGCTCCTCTCCTTGATCCCAGCGGTGTTGCCTTCGGATCCACGTCATTTCTCGGGGATCCCACCACGGGCGGGGACACGTATGGCGGCGATTAAGCGGAGTCGATCTTCGTACGTCTAAGAGTCAGCGCCTTCACGCGAATACGATTTTTTCGCGGATCTCGGCACTTGCCTTATCGGAGGCGTGCGGTTGGATCACCCGATGAGCCGTCTTTGCGGAGACGAGACGATTACGAGCCCGAGAATTTCGGGAGGAGCTCTACGAGGAGGCGGGCCCGAGTCTTGAGAGCGGAGGCCAGGACAGAATCAGTGGCTGTGCAGAACTCAGATTGATTTTTTTTTTTGAGATTTGAGATTGAGATTTGAAAGATTTTATATACAGGCTTATGCACATTTTTTTTCTTTTTTTGGGATGTAATAATTTAAGGATTTTATTTATGTTTGTTTGTTTTTTTTTTATGCACACTCTTTTTTTTGGAATGTAATAATTTTGGGTTTTATTTTACCTTGAATGCAAATGCGAGTATGAATGCGGTATTGCATGAGCCTTGGTTCTTTTTTTTGCAAGGGTGTTTGAAGGTATATGGGTGGTTTTGGGGAGATTTTTTTTTTTTCACAGAGTTTTCGAGCAACGGGACGAATATTCCTCTTTTGATGTAGCGGCTTGGGCATTTGCGGAAATTTTTAAAGTGGAAACATTGATAATGATCCGCGGCAGGATGAGAGGCTGACCAGAGCATTGTCCTTTAATTTTGGTTCGAGAGACTGGTCTTGCTTTATTTCAAATTCAAATATCCTCTTCAACCTCCGGAATCAAACAGACCATTTTCGGGGAGAAAGAGGAGGAAAACCAAGCGGAAAAGCTTTGGAAAAGCTCCATCAAAAATTGTCCCAAGAATCCCCAAATGTCATTCTTGACAAGTTCAAGGATTGGTCTAGGGAGATTATGCATGAGAGGAGATCCTTGCTTTGAAGAAAGGTTTAAGGTAAAGTGCTTATGGTCTCTCGGAGATTGGTTCGGACTATGACCTCTTGAGAGGCTTCTTCCATCATTTTGGGACACTAGAAGGCATGTCTTTTGCCTTTCCTTCATGGAGATTGTTCCGGTTGTGGAAGTGGAATTTAGGGCCCTTTATGGAGAATGGGAGAGTGGAAGATATAGCGGTTCCTTTGCCGGAGGAGCTTCTTTTGTTGACGGGATTGTGCGTCCTCCTTCAAATGCTTTCCACCGGAGGAAGCTGCAAAGAGTATGATCCGCGTCCCAGATCATTTCGATATTTCCGGTCTTCTAGATATGATTTAGGGGCCTAGGCTTGGTGGATGATGCCTATTGGGGATGCCTTTGCACTTTGTATGTTTGGCACCACTGTTCGTAGTCTATTCCTTTGGGATGCGCCATCGATCTTTCTTGGATGTTGTCGTTCCTTTGTCATCCACAGGCGAGAGATGTGCGTTCCTTTGATTGTTCCAGAGGGGAGACTTGCTTCATGCTCTTGATACCGGACTCAGCTTACCGGAAGACGGTATATGCGCAGCAGAGACGGCAGGTTTCTCTGCGACCATTTGTGGGCGATGGAGCGTTTGGGGATTCTTCGAGAAACTACGACAGGCTTGTGATCGAGACGCTTGGACATTTGCCGGGAGAGTGGTTGATGTAGATTTTTGATGATCGGGGCTGTTGGGAGAGGCGTTGGATGGCCAGGTGTCTCGGGCAGCTGAGAGGATATCAGATGGATTCTGGTCACACCAGGCCTGCATTGGCGGGTGGAGACTGAAGAGAGTGTTTCGAGATGGGTCTCCCAGTGAAGGGTTCTGTCATCTTCGGGGGCTTTCTCGGTCCTGGCTTCACTTATATTAGGCTTTAGTCACAAAGAGGCAGTTTGGCTTGGAAGCAGGAGTTCCTTTGGAAGGTTTTGATGATATAGCCACTTAGGGGTGGAGTTGGCTCCTGTTTCCAGGCATGGATGATCCTCGGTGTTTCCATTTTCTTTCCGAGAGCATGGAGGTATGATGCCTTTCCTCCTCGGGGTTATTCTCGGGCGCCAAAGGACCGGTGTTCACTGACCAAGCTTGGTACTGGATTGAGTATGAAGAGGCATGCAGGAGAGAGACTCGGGTGGCTATTTTGAGACGGCGTGAGGCCGTTGTGGGTGCGGAGGACCGGTGTTTACGAGAGGAGAGGAGGCGCGGCGAGCCTGACCCTCGTAGCCGCAGAGCGGAGACGTGTGTGGCCGACTATGAGGCTTACGTCAAGAGACGGGGAGAGGAGGGCTCTGTGCTGCCAGCCCAGGTTACTCTGAGGGAGATGAGGGATGATAGCTAGGGCTCACTAAGGCCACATGACGGAGTGGTTTGATAGACCTCTGTCCTATGACCTTCAGAGCTTACGAGTAGGAGGAGAAACACGACATCTTTCACTGTTGAGAAAAAAGAAGACTCGAAGGGGAAGAAGAGGGGAGAGGCCCGGTACGAGTGGCTTGGAGTGACTCACACGAGGTTTCCAGAGTATCCTACTTTCTTGTCATAGCGGACACATTAGTTTGATTATGTATCTTAGATTTTCCTTTAGCGAGGTTGCCGGTTGGCAAGGAATGAATCGGGCTTAGAGCTCGTCAAGAGCTTTTAACTTGTAATGAATATTTGAATTTGCTTTAGAGTTTTGAGACGCTTTCATGGTAGATGCATTGATTGTATTGATGCTGCAATGCTATGGACTTTTTGTTTTGTGCTTTAGGACCGAACCGTTTCCAGTTGCCTTTGGTTCCCCTCATTTTGAGGAGCTCGGGTCTTCGTAGTTCAACACTTTGGTGAACTCTTTTTTGTTTTTTTGTTTTTGTTTTTTAGTGCGGCCATTTTTTTACCTAAGTACATGCACCCCGGGTTTTGACCTAGTTGGGTATTACTCTTTTAGCCTTTTCTTTTTTTACTGTTTTTTTGTTGTTGTTTTTGTTTTTGTTTGGTTGCAACAACACATTTTTACCTAGGCCGCCCTTTTCGGGTTTCTAACCTAGTTGGGTATTACTCACCTTTTAGCACTATAGCTTCTTCTTTTTTTTTGTTTTTACGCGTAGTATACTGCGCGGCTTGTCACCGTTAAGCTTTGGGTGTACTGGGATTCCGTCAGGGAAGGTGCAAGTTGCATGGCTCCTCAGGAGAAGATCTTACAGACGACATATGGCCCGAGCCATGACGAGGCTCCCATTTGCCGAGGGGTTGATACGGGTGGGGGCTTTTCTTTTAAAAGCGAGATCACCTTCTACCGGATCTCCCGTGCTTTACTTTCTTGTCGAAGGCTACGGCCATTCTTCCACTGCAAAGTAGGCTCGGATGTGTTCAAGACGGCCTTCGAGTCGGCGTTCATCTAGTAGGGCCAGTGCGTCATCGTGCGACCTGCAGACATTCGGCCTGGTTGATACGGCTTTCTCCAGCGGTATACGGAAGCGAGGGGATCTCTACGGCTCGATTGGGAAGTACGGCTTCCATTCCGTATGTCACGAGGAGCAAAACGGTGTTTCCCCGGTTGCCGTTACGGCGTGTTACGCAGCCAGCCGAGTGCGAGTGTAACTTCTCGGGCCAATCTACGCCTTGGGCCCGGCCATTTTCGGATGATATTTTCCCGAGTCTTGTTTGCTTTGCCAGCGAGGCTCCGTTGGTTTTGGGAGCACTGTAAGGAGATGACTTGTGGACGGAGTTATTCGGAATTCCGCGACGTAGCAACTTGTCCACATTCCCACCTTGAGAAGTGGGATCCATTATACGAAATGATTTAGAATTTGTGGCAACCCGATATCTGCATGATGTTTCCTTTGAGATGAAAGAAGGGCTACTTTCTTTGGAGTTGAGGATTTTGTAGGAGACTTTGCGGAGGCATCCTTTCCGATTCCTTGAAGAAATGCACCAATACTGCGTCTCTTTAGGCTCTTCGCGGTTCCCAAATTCCACAGCTCGTCCAAAATCTCTCTTCGGCAATGAGCTTGGGCTCGATTTTCCCCTCTTTCAGGACAACTTTGCTTAACAAGATTTTTTTTTTTTTTTTGTTTGATTTTGATTTTTTTGTTTTAATGTGTACGCTTCTTTATCTAATGAATTATTATTAAGAAATTTTTTATTAATTACATTTCATCATTAGTTAAAGTGACAATCAGAGGATACTCGAAAGGTTCGTCATTTCATTGAAAACGAAAGGAATACGGCGCTTAGCTACCGGACTCGTAGTCTTCGGTAATGCGCTAAGGCCGTCGGACGACCCTAGAGACTCGATCTTAACAAAGAGAAGGCGGGGGACTTGTCCTAGGGTGACCTGAAAAGGGACGGGGGGACCAATCAGAGGCTTGGTGATCATTTCTTCGCTTGAGTAGCGGGACGGGCACGAGAGAGTTTTCCCAATTTTTAGCGGCTTTGCTATTGGTGGCCTCGTGACTCGGGAAGCTGTCTTTGTTTTGTTTTTCCTTTCTCAATTCTTTGCTATCATCTCTTGGACCGAATGGCCAGAGATCAATCGGAATTACGCTTTGTATCTCTTCTTCGAACAATTCTTTGCGTAACCTTGGAGACCATCCCGATCATACGAGGGAAATTCGCGTGGCGCCAGCTTTTAGCACTTCATCAGGTTCGGAATTTTTTGGTTTGGGATCTTCTGCAAGCTGCGTAGGAATAGTGGTTGTGAGCTTCTCGGCTGTTCCACCGGAGTCGAGGCACGCCTCTGAAGGTATACTCGCCCTTGCGGTAGTGGTAGCCCAGTATCTTGGAGTAGGTCCCGGGGAACATTCTACGGACGGGGTTAGCGCCCGGTTCACTGCAGACTTGTTGAGGCTATCCACTGTAGCTTTAGCCACCACAACAGTAGGGGTGGGCTCTGTGATGTTTCTTTGGTTGTATGGGACCCTTTACAAAGTAAGTCTGGCCAAATTACGGTGAGAAGGGAGGGATTTAGGGTTGTCGGCCCCCAGGGACCCATTTCTGTGGCAAGGCTTTGGAAAATCTTTTCCTTTTGCAGTGTCACCCCTTAAGGAGGCCATCATATGAGCCGGGTAGTGGCGAGTAGTTACGTCCTTTCACCTCGATGAGTTTGTGAGTTCCTTGTTGGTGCTTCCCAGGCCAGAGGCCCGGGTAGATGGCTCATTTTTCTCATCATTTTCAGGCCCAGGTGGGATTTTAGCTCACAGAGTGACGCGTCGAGATCTGTATGTTACTGGCAGGCCTTAGGCAGGAGGCTCGGCCAGTGATGGCTTAGATTAGCATAAGACGCTTCCTCGATGCATGTTTGATTTCGAGTAATAGGTATTAGCCAGTATACTGTGCCACCTCTAAAGTGACTAAATCTCAAAATGTAAATGAGTCGTGTCGAGGTCCCAGACTCGAGGCAATTTACACACCCCAGAGTGGAGGCTTGAGGCGGCCCGCTTGCTGACTTGATGGAGCCGAGGTCTTGGCCACGACGGGGCATTAGAAAGTAATGTGGGATGTCCAAATAACACAAGATTCCACAGAATGTCTAAATTACGTCCAACATGGAGTGATAAAGTGGCGACCTCGAGGGCCGCTCGGGATGTTTGAGTATTAAAAAGCTTCATTGTGAGGAGGAAGGCTTAGTATGTAGTCTTGATATCAAGCAAGCTCATGACGTCTTTGCGAAAAGAAGATGTTCGTTAGGACCCCGACTATCAACTAGGAGACCCAGAGGGAAGGCGTAGTGTCATCCATTTGGTGTGATGAAGAGAGGCTAGATTATGATCGGCCCCAAGTCGAGGGAGGTCGAGATGCGTGAGGCAATGATTATATTGCATTAATGGATGTTTCGGTCATTCAGTTGTACCACATCATCGAGGAAGTAAGCATCAATAGGCACGAGGAAGTGCGAGCCGGGCTTTCTTCGAGCCTTGAAGCTTATGGGGATAGGACGAGGTGAGTAGAGAACCCGAGAGGAAATGTTGGCTGTGTTTGCTTCAGCCCAGGTGAGCACGGGATCCTCTTTTCGGGGTGCAGGTTTAGTTGTCTTAGCATAGGGGCGGCGATCTTCTTTTGATGTGCATTTGATACCATGGCACTTCTTATACGCCTTTGGATTCCCACTTGGAGAGGATACGCCCGGATCGGGTCAATGATTAACTTCCTCGTAAGGTGCGTCTCTTGGTTAAAGATTTCTTAATCTTCTTGCTGTAAGGGTCAAGCTTAGGAAAGCCACACCTGTGGCAGCATTGGTTACGAATGATCTGGCGCCTGATGATGGAAGCATTTATGCGGCTCGCTTCTCTGAGGCGGCGCATGCTTATAAGCTTTGCCCCACAGAGTGCACTTCCCAAGAGACTTTCAGGTTTGGAGGTTGTGTGGTTGCCCACATGGATGGCCAGCAGCTAGGGCGTCCTCAGAGTTCACTCTCATGGCAGCCCACTTGCTCATGGACCCATCTCTCATCTGGCAGTGAAAGTGACGTGACCAACTCGGGACTCGGCTGGCTTTTAGATTTCATCCAAGGGACAATGACTGCCTAGTCCAGCTATCGACCTCTCCCATTTCACTCATACGTATATCGCACCTTTTAATCTTTCAATCTTGCAGAAGAGCCTTGTGTGAAGGATGAAGGATAGCAGCGTTTGGTCCACGGGTGCAGGGTTTGATAGCGGCTCCGATAGATACGTGTCCAAATAAAGAGGAGCACCGGGGTCCCATTGTGCTAAGTTGCTAGAACCCCGAGCAATTAGGGAAGGCGTCATGGCGAGTTGGAGTTGTGGTATGCAGAAGGAGCGCGCCAGGGGAGACGTTCGAGATCAATAACCGCTTTTCGATGATTGCGAGCCTCCCGCACGAGAGCGCTCGCTGCTGAGTGAAGCAGCTGGTTGGCTGACCTAACCACGGTTTATTTATGCCATCGTTGTCGGAAGGAAGAAAAGATCGAAAAGATCAATAACGTTTACGGGGTTTCTGAGTTCTTCATCGGTCGGTAAATTTGAAACCCTCCATTCTCGACAGTGCTTCACATAAACCCTTTCCATTCACAGTCGAGTTCTTGGTTCTTATAGAAGCGTTGTGTTCTAGGATTTCGGATATATGCGGATACAGGCGCGGGCTTTCTTGTCCCTCATCCTTTCTTGTCCAGGAGTATCGGGCATTGGCTGTAAACTGACTCTGCATCTTACAAGTGACACACCTCGTAGGGAGTGCAATCTTTCTGTAGTGTCGATCGCATTGGTGTCTGATCATGGCTCACGGCGGTCCTTCGTCGTTGCTTCTTTGCTTTTGACGACCGGCCATTAGTGAACTCCGTGGGCTCATTTCGAAGCTATGATTGTTCCAAGTTGTTTTAGGATGCGGGGAGCCCCTCGGTTGACTCTTCACTCTCGTCATGCATCATGATCATCGCTGTCATCGGAATCTTCTTCCCATTACTCACCGGGATTGTTCGGGTGAGAGGAACGGCCGATCAGCGACCCGTTAGGGGAATATGGGTGCGTGCGGCCGCAAAGTGTCATATGTTCCCATTCCGGAAGTGGCAATTGTGACTCGGCTTCTCCTCCCGAAGTGCGGGGGAAGAGTGAGAGGGGGTGGCACGTATTTGACACCGAGGTAGGATATAGAAGGAATCCTCCTCTTGGATTCTTCTTGTTCTCGGGATCATATTCGGGCTCTCCCAAAGCCAGATTTGCGAAGTGTACTAGCTCCGAGATGCTCTTCGGCCTCTTTCTTTGATAAGCCCAGATCTGAGCGCTGCAGCTGTAGAAGCTTTCTTGTTCGATTCTTCTCGATTGTTCTAACCATCTTGTGTAAATGGTCCTCTCATATTTTGAGCCAAGAACGACCCGGCTCTTGATGTTGGCCTTCCCTTTATCAGAAATAGCGGGCCTCGTATTCTTGCAAGGAGTCTCGACATGAGACCAAGATGGGTTGATTCGTTCGATATCCTCAAGGCGAGGGGAATCCGGGTCGGGATCCTCGACGAGGTTGGCCACGGGTATTTAGGGGACGCTTCATCGGCATCTTCATGGGCGTGTGAAAGATTCTCCGCATTCAATCATATTCACCGATTATGGTTCCTTGGCGGCCAGGATTTTTGGCTTGTGTTAGGCCCTGGGGCCTTCCAACTTTCCTTGCTCTATTAGCCTGGATTGCCTTTTTCGAGTGAAGCGGTTGTCGATCGGATGTCAGTGAGCTTGATGAAAAGCACAATACTTTGTAGTATCACGGGAGCATTAGGATTCTGGGTTGGAAATTCTCCAAAGGCCGCGGCAAGCCTTCTTTCACCGATCCCTAAAGATGTCATTCGAGGCATTCCAAAGTTTTCGAGATTCATGACGTGATGCAGGCTCTCATTGGTTTCTGAGGGAAGCAAAAAGAGTCGTGTTATTACATTCTGTCCCGCATAGTTAATCATCTCTTTGCCTTTAGCTTGGGAAGCGAGGGCGGTGTTTGCGGGAGGAGCCCGATATACGTGGCGAGTGCGGCGGCCAGGTTGCGGTGATTAGGCCTTTTCAAACTTAGGCTGCGAGTTAACCATGGCCCGTAAGTGCGAGTATGGGAAGTAGGCCCGAGGAGGCTCTCGAGATGTGGTTTCAACGCATGGTGGAAGATGTCGATTGTTCCTCTTCGGAAGGAGGGATGGCCATTTCACGAGTTTGATTCCACCGCTTGTAAAAGTCCCCAACATTCTCATCGGGACTGTTTGCCTTTGTTGTTTGTAGGTCAACCCTATTTGTTTCCCATTCCAAGTTGGCCTTATATTTTACGTGAAGCGCATTGGTAATCTGGTCCCATGTAGCCACAGGCCCCGGGTTTCAAACGGAAGAACCACTTTAAGGCCTTGGACTTCAAGGATAGGCGAAATAGTCGGCCAAGCTGGTGATTGGTACATCCTTTGGCTTTCATCGCCGGGGTATATGTGTCGAATGGGTTTTCGGACATGCGGTCCCATCAAAAGAGATCCAGTTAGGCATCACGAATTTGTAGGGGCGGAAGGAACAATGGAGTCAGGAGTCAGAGGCGGAAGGCGAACTTCTTGGCGGATCGGTTCGGCGATCTGCGCTTTCATTTCCTTGTGTTGTTCCATGAACCGGGCCGGATGAGGGTCTTGTGGCGGAACCATGGCATTCAAGCTAGTGGGTGAGCTAGAGAGGAGCTACCCTTGCAGGGAGCGACGGTAGTGGAGAGAACGGCCGTCAGGGGACGTAGGTGAAAACTTTGTCACATTTGAGTTACCACAGGGAGCATGAGTAGGAGCTGAGCAAAGGATAGAACCTTGCGGCTTCTTTGTTGATTTTCAACTTTTGGCAAAGTAGGTGAAGCTGACCCAGATGTAGCCGGATAACTTGGATTTCAGTGGGGCAGTAGTAAGTAGGCTTGAGTGCGAGCTACTTGTCCGGATTGTTGAATTGCATAGTGCACGGTGAGTGAAGGTGTGTAACCAGGAGTGCTGCGGTCACAGTGATTCGGATGACAGGGATGGAGGCAGTAACCCATAGAAGTCACAGAGTGAGGAATGGATTTGTGTGAGGAGCTTGGTGAACTAGTGCATTACGAGGAGGGCTCACGGCGCAGCCCCGAGAACCAAGTTGTGGCGGCATTCCGAGCTGTGGCATTCTTTGTGAAGGTCGGATTGATCGGTTCCGAGCGAGGCGGGATCCCGATTAGGCGTGGCATTAGAGATAGCCCCAACCATGAGAAGACATTCCGTGCTTGATTTTGCCCCATTGATTTGTGCCATCGGGCTGCATGGATCCGGTGGTGCAGTGGTTGGGGAGGCTGGTGACCCGAAAATCGAGGAGCATGGGTTACGGTAGTGGCACCGTAGGAGGTGGGTGGCGGCATCTGGTGTAATCGGGCGGCGAGAGTGGGGTTGGCATCCTCGTCTTCTTCCACGGTGAAGGTGCCATCCGGATTGAGGTGGCGGCGAGGCCGTGACTCTTAATAGCCTCCATAAAATTTGTTTATGTGCTTCTGTCGTAACCTCATACGTTACGCTGGCGATTCCCTTTGTTGCTCTGTCGAGGGTCCGGGAGGCGGAGTGACGTTATCCCATCATTACGGCGATGCGAGACATTACGAAACCCGGAGTCGGAACAAACGGTGAAGGCGACGATGCGCTTGACTCTTCCCAGCGATCAAACGGTGACCGGTGCAGAAACCAAGCTTTGTGCGGAGGCTGTGGGAAAGGACATGAAGGTTCGGATGTGCAGGAATGGAAGGAGGGTAGGTGTTTGGGCTTTAGGCTCATGCAACATGCGATTATTTGTTCACGTTTACTTAAAACATGTTTTATTAACCTAATCGGTTGGAAAAGATTGCTCTTCTTTTCGCAAACTACTGCGGATCTGGATCGGTGGGCCCCGTCACTACGTCTATAAGCCCCTCGTATTCCACATTTCGACCTCCCGGGGTGGACGGCCCGGGCGAGGTCTATAGGGCAGCGGGTCCCACAGGCCAAGAAAAACGATCCTAAAAGTCGGCGGGTAATCGAGTCTTAACGAGCATTCGATGTAAATTACGGACAAGGCGACGTCGAAAGTCAAGATCATGTCAGGAGCTCGACGAAAAGTCGGCATGATTTGGGTGATAAGCGTCCACGATTGATCTTGACTTGTCGTCGGTTAAGCGTAATTAGGCATGGAATATTCATTAATCCTTGATGACTCGGTGTCAATCTTTGGGAGTCGGTGTATAATTTGTGCCGGTCGGGCGAAGTCAAGCGCGGTCAATATCTTGGTCGAAGTCTGCGGCGGAAAACCGGCGAAACTTCGGCGATTAGGGTCCCGAAAGATATTGAGTCGGTATGCCGACAAAGGCTTGAAAGGAAAGGTCTATACACGGACGGGGCATGACACGGACCGGACTAAAAACCAACGGGTCTCGGACAAAGTGTGTCACGGACAAGTGCGTAGTCGACACGAGGCTCCGTGGGATGTTTGGGTAGTCTGTGCTCATCAGAGAGCGTAATAAGACCAAACGGACCGCGACAAGGATTTCCGGGTTAAGGGCGTGAGTGTGCGGTGTACGGTCACGTGCGCGTAGTGTGCAAGCTTGAGTCTATATTCTTTTACGAGTAAAATAGAGATTTTTTTTTATGTGTCTTAAAAATATGATGCATGATTTTTTTTGAGAATTTTCTTCTTCTTTTTTTTTGAAAATCTTTTTGAATTTTTTTGAAATTTTTAATGAGCACATAAGCACGTAAGCACGAAAATTCCGCAGGTTAGGGACATTATTCCGGCAGAGTCAAAATTTTGACTTTCTCAGGCGGCCAAAACAACATGAAAAGCGTACAAAAATCAACACACACACAAAAATGATTTTCAAAGCGGGACGGAAGCTTGACCCTCAAAAGCTTTTTTTTTTTGAAAACGGTGATACCGGTACGTGGGATTGTTAGACCACAATTTATCCCCGACTCGTGTTAGGAGCGATAGCAGGAAGTTTAATGGTTTCCACCAATATACCAAATATCATTCATTTTTTTAAAAAAAGCTTAGTCCCAGTAGTCGCCCTTTGTGATGAATGTGTGATGTATCGAAAATTTTCCCATTTTTGTTTGAAAAAATCAACGAAACGAATTCGCCACGCCATTTTAATTTTGAGGGCCAAAACTTTGAAAAAGCCCGAGATCAGAGATTTAGGTTCGGAGGTCATGTTACACGCCGGGAAGGACGTTAGTGTGCACCGGAATGCCTCGTAAGCGAGTCTTCCAAGCTGAAAATCATTTTTGTGTGTGTGTGTGTGTGTGTGTGTTTTGGCCAAAATAACTTTGAAACTCAGAAAAGTAAAAAATTGGGATATCTTTTTAAGACTTTAAACTGATCCCATGATTTTTGGAGGATTTTTGGATTGAGATTTGGTACTCAAAAGACCTTTTGAAGTTGAGAGCCATTTCTGCCAGAATGAAAAAGGCAGTGGACCTTTGATTTTGAAATGGATTCAAGGGTCTTAAAACTTCATAATCTGGATAAACTCAGAGAATGAAAGTTGTTCTAGACACCTTAAATAAGACTTGTGCGAAGGAATTTTCCATTTTGGAGAAGATTTGAGGGGTCAAAACCTTCTGGAAACCTCAGATATGAGATCTGGATTCCCAGAAGCTGATGAACTAGCCTCTGAAAGAAAATTTGAAAAGAGGAGTTTTACTCACCCAAAAAATAAAGTAAAAATATTTCTGGAAAGCTCTGGATGTTGGCTACAAAAAGTGTTTTGTAGTCAACACCAAATTACAAGTTCATCTGTGTCCAAAAATTAAGACAATGGACTGAGGTCTGGGAAAATTGCTACTGGACAGCAACTTCCCAAGAAGGAGAATATGATTTTAAAGGGGTTTTGCATCCATGCTTGTCCCCATTTCCCTAGGTTTTGGTTAGTGATCACTAGACATTTTAGTGGTGAATCAACTATACCAAACCATCCTTGAAGTACATTAGGACTAAGCATTTCATTTGCTTGGGAAGGGGATTTTTATCCTTTGAAAATGAGATTTTATGCTTGAAAATGGTTTTTAGGGTTTTGAAAATGAGTTTTCTTTGCAAGAAAGTAAGAGAACTTGAAAATAATTTTGATCTTTGTAGAAGATCATCCATGGAAGATGGTCTTCCATGGTGATCTTCTTAGATCTAGAGCAAGAAAGATGAAAGAACTACATTTTGTAGTTTTGCAAATGCATGCATGGTTGAGATTTAGGGTTAGGAGAAGGAGGGTTTACCAATCTTCCTTGTGTTCTTGAGTGTTTGGCTTGTATATATGAGGTGTTTAGGGCTTTGTAATATGAGAGTGAGTGGATGAGTATGAATTGGGAAAGATTGGAGAGAAAATGGTGACAATTCAAGTGAATTCTCAACTTGTTTTCTCTCTATATTTCGCCGAGAGGTTCGGTGCAAAATGTGTTGTGGCTCCTTATTTTTGTGGTGGAGGGCTCAATTTATAGCCCTCACGAGATGACCAAACTCATCCGCGCGGATGGGAACCCTCGGCGTGCGGCTTGTTCATTAAATGCGGCTCCGGCTTTGGACAAGAGGAATATTTCTTTTTGAAATTCAAATTAAGCAGCCAGTTTATGTTTCTAGCATTTCTATTTATGGTTTTCTTCTTTTGTTTTTCTTTTTGAGATTCTTTTTAAGGTTTAACCTTAAATAACAATACCCATTTACCCTCACTTTGTTAGAAAAGTTAGGAATGTTAGGAATGTTATAACTTTTGTTAATTTTCTAACGAAAATTCTAACAAGCTCAAATTGGAGCACTTACACCGACCCTCAGTGATTGATTTATTTGAGATGTTTTGTAATGTCCCAAACAATGTCCCAATTTGATTTGGTTGTCTTAAACAATGTTTCATTTGATTTGGTTGTGGTTCCCAAACATTGTCCCAAAACAATTTTTAATTTTTGTAATGTAGTCGGCCTGTTTCCTCATTGTTTAGAGGGGGCCGTACGTACAATGTTTGCTTTATGTTTAAGTTATTCAATGCCTTTGTTTTCTGTTAGTTAATCTGTGTTAACGTAGATAGCATGTGATAACTTGTTTTGAACGAGTAAGTTTGAGGACAAGTGCGAATGGTCGTCGTTAGTGACGCCCAATACTTAGGTCGTCCTAACGTGGCCAACGCTTGTTTGCCCTTGTGTTTTCTCAACTTCTCAAGGCTCGTAGGAATAGTACGAAGGTCCGTAGCTTCTTGCTCGTAGGCAAGATTCCGTGGGCAGTCGTCGTATTCCGTTATAGCGTTCAACGAAGTGCAGCCCCGTCTAACCTTTATACTTGGCTAAAGTGAGTGTTAGTGCCAAAGTCTTTGCTTTGGTGATCTTTATACTTGATCGAAGTGGTTGTGAGGGTCGAAGTCGGGCTTCACTGTTCTAAGTTTGATTTTGTAATGGACGAGTTTGAAAGAAATGATGGGTTTCCATTGATAACCTCGTCGACCGATCGTACATTGACAATTCTCATTTTATAAGACTTAAGGGATTTATAGATTATCCCTTACAACTTTCACAATCTGAGACTTCCATAACACAAAATTGCAACAAAAGTTTTAACTAAGAACCACGGATAGGATGCCACGAGGGCTGGATGTTGTTGACGACGATGGTCTCAAAAGTAGTACTTCATAAGGTGATTGGCATGCCGTGGATGCTTAAGATGTTCACCGTTTGGCTTAGCTAGGCGGTAGGTTCCTTCTACGACCACGTTGGTGACGATGTATGGTCACTTCCCGGTTGGGAGAGAGCTTGTTTGACGGGCTTTGAGTCCCGTCGCTTGATCTTTCTAAGAACATGATCGCCGACCTTAAAGAATCTTTTCTTCACCTTCTTGTCGTGGTAAGCTTTGGTTTTCTTTTATAATTTTCCATCCTTAGTGGGCGTCAATGCTTCGTTCGTCGACAAAGGTCCAGGTCGACACATCGGTTATGGATATTCTTTTCTACATCGTAGAGAGCAGCTCGGTCTGTTGGAAGGCGAAGCTCGGCGGGAGCCATGGCCTCGAGCCATAAGCCAAAGCAAATGGGGTTTCCCCGTAGGCCCCGGGTGGTTGTGCGGGCGCCGAGTGCGAAGGTAGTTCGTCCAGCCATCTTGTCTTTGCGTCCCTCGAGATTTTACATAAAGGCGAGACAAGACGAGCTTGTTCGCCGCTTCAGCTTGCCCGTTGCCTTGGGGATAGGCAACGGACGACTTGGAGTGTTTGACGCCCATTCTATTCAATTCTTGTTCAAATTTCCTTGAGAAGCTATGAGGCCGTTATCAAACAATTACCGCCTTGCAGGATTCCAATGCGACACCATATTGAATCATGGATGAAGCTTAGGGCATTGTTTTCGGTAATTTTGTTTAAGGCCTTGGCCTCCACCCACTTTGAGAAATAGTCAAGCGCCACAATCACATACTTGACTCCCCTTTGGCACATGGAAAAGGCCCAATCAGATCGACACCCATATCAAACGGCGAGCGGCCATGACTTGGGGGTTTGCTTTCGGTTGTCGGTAGCTTGGGGAGGTCGGCAAATCGTTGCGAAGTATCGCATTTTCTCTGGCATTGTTTGGCATCTTCACGGAGGTGGGGCCGGTAGTATTCCATGGTGATCAACTTGTCGGCCAATGTACGGGCCCGGGATGGCCTCCACACTCTCCTTGATGTACCTCAGCAATTGAACGACCTTATGCGGGTGGTGGCCTCCACAATCGATCGCGCGAAGCGTGGTGGGCTCGATTCTTTGGGTCCGGCGAATGAATGAGCTAGCTTGTGATCTGCACACCACAAGAAATACGAGTGAAAGCTGCGTGGGAGTCTTCCGGCAAGCCCTCCGGCGTGAGAGTAAGATTATGGTATTTGGAAAAGTGGTGTAGATAATATGGTATGTGTGTGGGATACGTGAATATGTAATAATGCATTCCCCGTGTCCATGTTGTTACTCTCTTATTTATAGTAGGAATAGTGATGTTAGGGTTTTCACCGGAGCGTTGGATTGGGTGGTCTCCAACCGTTGGATCAGCTCCGTCTCCCGGGCGTACACGTGTCACGCCTTGGGGGTCCGTCTATGTAAGAGACCTGCAACACAGACAACGATAGCGGTTTGCCTTATAAGGGAAAGTCGGCTTTGTATACCTTTTGGAGTTATTGTGTTTGCATGATTGCACGTGTAACTAAGCGCAGCGGAGTCGACGTTCTCCCAAATTAGCTAATTAAGCAAGCTTGTAGAGGAAGCTTAATATAAGAGACGACACAGGCTGTCAAGTCCAGTTGGAGTCGTCTCTTGAGGTGACTCGACGAGAGAGAGTTGATCGTTCGTGGCGACGCTCACTCTTGGGCAGTCTTTGGTTCGCGCCGAGGAAGGCTGCGTCGTTAGATGAGCTTAGCTCACTATCGGCTTGATCTCTTCTTGGTATATCGACGGGCTAGAAGTTAATCCCTTCCTCAATGGTACAATGACTCGTCGTTTGGATGGGCTTGGTCGCTCAGTAGCTACGGCGCCAACCAATGTTGGGCGGGTCATGACCGAGGCGCTTGATCTGTTCCTTCGTAGTCGGTCTTTTGATGGGCCCGCTTGGGCCTCCGGTGTGACGACCCCAACCCTAGGCGCTAAATTTAAATATTTTATTATATGCTTTTAATGATTATGATAGTTTTATGTGTTCAATTATATCTTTAATTCGTAATTTAAGATAAATTGGGTGAGAAGTGAAATTAGAATCCTTTGAGAAATTGTGGGTTGTTAAATAAAGAAAATTGGGGTAATAATAAAAATGGAAATTTATTACATAGATAAATATTTGAGGAGGTTAAATGAGTGAGTAGGATGAATTATTGGGTTAAAGGTTAAGTTTAAATTAAAAGATGAAAGCCTTAGATATTTGTAGGAGGGGCCATAAAGTCTTGCTCTCTCCCTGGGTGACAAGTGTCCACCCTTTACCTCCTTATTCTTACTCCCTCTCCTCCATCATTCATACTTCTTCCTCTAGAGAACCTTGAGAAATTCCATGGAAGCTCTCGGCCTCCATTCTTGAAGCCCAGCCATTTCTTCACCAATTCAAGTCTAGGAGCATCATTGAAGTTGGATCATCTAGGAGAATCCATCAAGATAGAAAGATCGACCTTCCATTATAAAAACCTAAGGTGAGTTATTATGATTCCACTTCTTTTATTTGTTCATAAGTTCTTTGATTATTGCTCTTGGCCTTGTGATGTTGATTTCTTGCTTGGAAACCTAAATGGGAGTTGAATGGTTAGAAAATGACATTTGTTGAAGTTAGGGTTCAATGAAGATGATCTAAAAGGTTTGAAATGGGTAGAAATTGTAGTGATAAACAATCTAGGGTTACTTGGTTTTGGAGTTTACATGTTTGTATGGGACTTGGAAAGATTGAAGTATCCTTTGGTGTTCTTGTGATAGGCATGGTATAAGGAAATGAAAGTTTAGGGTCAAAATGGGTAAAAAATGCGAAAATGGGGTGGAGGAAGGCTTGGGCGGTCGCCCGTGGGGGCTTGGGCGGCCGCCCGTCACGGCAGAATTAACATTTGGCTTTAAAGTCCACTTGGGCGGTCGCCCAGTGGTTAGCGATCGCCCGTGTTGGCGGAATTTTGGCCCGGTTCACTGTTTATTTGAATTTTCACTAGTAACCTCCTAGTATGATCCTTAACCAAATAAAGTTTGGAATCTAACCTTTCCAGGATATGAAATTAATCCTTTTAACCTAAGTTATACTTAGAGCAATTGTATCATTTAAGGGCACCTTAATTTGGGTTTTAAATGGAACTAAGGAAGCACTTTAATTACGACTCGGGAATTGTTCGGCTTGAGTCTTGTTTGGACTCGGTGATATATTTCGATATAAATCTTTGGGATGCCCTACTTTGGAATCACTAAATTGTTTTAGGATTGGTTCGAGATTAATAGCCGTTGTGCTAATATGTTGAATACTTGTTATAGTATTTCTATCTTTATGATATTATATTGTTGTAGGATTCCCTACTTTGGAATTCCTAAGCTGGCACATGTGGTTCGGAGATTTATAGCCGTTGTGCTAAGATGTTGAATACTTGTTATAGTATTGCTATCTTCGTGATATCTATTGTGGTATGTATCCCTACTTTGGATCATCTGATGTTTGGTTAAGCAAGTATGTTATTACTTGTAGCTTAGTTATGTAAATCCAGTGAGTATTTGTTTGTTGGGCAATGTTATGGAATTATAATGGCACGAGCCAAGTTCATTATAATTCATACATTATTAACCGATTGTCCCCACTTGTGTGGGATTAGTGAGCTAGCATCTCTTTTGAGGTAGATGGTCTAGTTTCATTTGGGGATATGGTGTGTGTCGAGAATCCACTATCAATGCTGTTATTGTTCATGGTTCGGAACCGCTTCATCAAATGTTCTTCTTTGCTCGGATGTGTATATCCTTTTGGAGTTAAAACCTTGGCTCGGTATCCTTCTAAGTGTTACTTTATCGTACTTATGTGTTGTGATATATTCATGATGAGTAGTCGTTGTTTCCAATAGGTATGGGACGGTTGGCGGCGAAACCTCTACGATTATGTGGATATGTCTTTTGATGTATTGCATCTTGTTTGGCATCTGTTTGCATTCATAATAGCTTCTTTGAGATTTATTCTCACCCCTCTCCCTTCTTGTTTTAGATTACGGAGGCAGGTGGACCGGCCCAGTAAGGGCGGTGAGGAGTTTGGAAGTTATATTGTGGGAATTGTCGGGGTATGATTAAGGTTGGTATAGAAAGTGTACTTTGGTATAATTCATTTATAAATTGTATTTATAAATCTTTATTTTATGTTATAGCAGAGGCCTTTTTGTAATTAAACCGTTTCTTACTTTCTAAGTTAGTCAACTATTTCTCCATGGTGAAAAGGTGTAGATTTATTTTGAAATGATTACAACAATTGTATTTATTTTTGAATGATAATTAAAGGTTGTAAAAGTTAAGGAAATATGGGTTAGTTTGAGGACGCTCCAGCTCGGGACACGTGTAGGTTTCGGGTCGGGGTTCTCACAGTTGGTATCAGAGCTCGGTTAGAGTTCTCGGGTAGAATCTAGCTGAGTGAGAGTGTGCGATAACTTACGTCGAGAGTCTAATGCAGGAATTTGTTCAAAGACAGAAAATGATATTGACCAACCAAGGAATCAAGGAAAGGTGAGTTATGGAAAGATAGATTTCCCCACCATCATTTGAGGTATTTTACCTGTCTCAGGAATTAGGGTTCATACTTTTATAAATCCCTGTTCATTCGTTCTCATGTGGCATTTCATTTCATCTTTTATTTGCATAATAGGCCTAAAAGTTGCCTTATATGTTGGAGGTTCTACTCCTACGGGAGAGTACCTTGAATCATTCTTGTTTTATCATGGTGATTGTGATTTGAGGAGGGCTGCCGCAAGAAGCGAGTCTCCTTATCTATGTTTGATTGCCTCAGTGTGTAATTTAGGCGGATAAATTATTATTGCTATTATGTTATATATATGCATAAATGCTCGAGTATGGCCTAAGGAATTTGAAGGCTATTTGAATTGTGAGTTATCTTGATTCAAAAGAACCTTGAGCTCTCTCATGTACTATGGTAAATGAAATTGGTGAACTCTTAGTTTGAGAGTTAGGTATATGACCTAATTAAGAGTGGTTTATGGTTGTGTAACTTGCGTGAGTATTTATACATTGGTGTCTCGTGGGGAGACTAGATATATGGGACTAGTATTGAAAGTGATAGTCTAAGTGGGATTATATGAGTTATAAAATATCGCGAGTACGAGATCTTATAGAACGATATATCTTTGCCTTATGTGCTATTAAGTTGATTAAGTGGTGTTTTCTGTGTGAGTTTCAAAATGGGTTTTCATCGGGTATCATACCGGGATATTGAGATTTTGAATTGCTTTATAAGGTATTATTTTGGCATTCGGATTCCTAGATAGAGGACACTAATTGGGATGATGGACTTGATGATTCAACTTGGGAAAGTATTTGATAAAGAAGATAATGAGCTTAGTGAATCTCCATAAGGATAAATTGTTACTATAATTAGAAAAGATGATACTTGGTGGTTAATCATAAGGTTATAGAGATCTTAAATAGGTAACCGTGAAGAATAAGTATTCGTTAGCACTTGTTGACGATTTGTATGAATGATTTTAGAAACTAGTAGGATACTCAATGGTTATTAGTTAAATTTCGGAGTGTTACAATTACGGTGAAAATTGGCTTTAAGGGTATACTTAAGACAACATTTATATATAGTATGACCGTTTTGATTTGTGGATTGTGTATTAGTGATGGAGAGGTAAATAGGGAAAATGTGAAGAAGTATAATAGATGTAGTTATTGGTGACTTATAGGATCAACTTCGAAATTGGAAAAACATGCATATGGTTTGTTTTGAGAGATGATTATCATTAGTTGAGAAAATAAAATGAGGATAAATCTTATTGGAAGACAGGATACTTGTAGGATGATTATACAGTATAGGTTGACTTAGTTGCGTGACTCATATAAGGGATTGGTGTGATGCTTGGAAGATATTGACGTTATACGGATTTTGAGTTTGTTGATGGTTATAGGAGGTAAGTTAGATTATACGTAATGTTTAATCGAAATTTGGGAATGATTGATCTATGTGAGTTCTAATTATATTTTCTTATTTAGAAATTATGGTATTTGATTGGGAACTAGATGTTTTACAATACGTTGTTACTAAGTACAATACCAATATCAAAGGTAAGGAATAGATGACTCAAATTAAATAAAAGTGTTGAATATTCAACTTGAGGAATTATTGAATTGAGGATGATTTACCTAGTTTATAAGCATAATGATTGTTTTAGTGTTATTTATCGGAAATAGTAATAGTATGGCAAGATTGTGTTTTCTTATAGAGAAATTAACTAAGTATAAATATTATAAGTGGTGGCTATACTATAAAATAGAGGTCAAACAAGAATATTTTGTTAAAATTGTTTTAAAGGTGTTTTAAAACTTTGGATTATAAATTGAACTTCGGTATGAGCATTTGTACCCTTCGGGGATATTTTGATTTATTAAAGTCGGTGAACCATTTTTGTGTACCTTAAAATGCAGGAGTAATTTAATTATCTACCATGGAATGGGACGGTTGTAGATAATTAAATCACTCGAGCTATTTTTGTTAGCTTATCAATCTTTTGAAAATTTCTTAAAAGTGTGAGTGGTTTAGTTAATTAAGAGCTGGTATGGGCGGTTTTAAATAAATAAACCATTCGAGTCTCATTGATCTCATTTTATCTATCCTTGGAATTTTGGAAGATGTTGTAAATTTTAGAAAGTCATGTTATTTTAAAGGTATAGTTCGTGCAAAAGCAAGTAAAAAGGCAACCTAGTTTCCCTATGTTGATTAAGTATATTAAAGTTTTGGTCCAAGAAAATGAATTGATAAATTGTGGGGTTATTAATGTGGAGGTCGCAGTAGACTCGGTTTTTGTTTTGGAGTTGGATCGGCTCCGTTGTGGGCGGCCAACCATTTGATTGAATATTGATTGTCACTGGACTGAGGCATAATTAGAGCATTGAATTGTGATATATAGTCGACTAGTATTGAGTCTTATTAGCATGTTTTCATTTATTATTTCATAAAGCGAGTTATTTAATGTTTGTATCATGAGAAATGAGGATGAGATAAAATAGAATATTGACGTTAGAAGGCCTATTAAAAATATTTAGAGTTCTAGATTGAACTTGAGAAGTTTTATCACTATAGATTTTGTGATTTAGTTACATTGGAAGTAAAGAAGGGTATGTTATTTTGTTATAGAAAGTTGAATTATATTTTCTACTCGTTGTATATATAGCTTGATGAGATGTTATTAATAAAGTCCTCATATGTTAGGGGATAGTTTCGATTGTTTAAAACCCATAGTCTTAAAAAGATTGGATAGACATCGTTCGGGGAAGATCCTTTTGGGAAGGAAGGAAGGCTATTAAGTTTAACCTTGTAAAGTTGAGGAATCATTACTTGTTGTTGATGATATGCTACGGGCATGAACAATGGATGTTAGTAGTCAATAGTACGTATGGTTACCAGTGGTTGAGTGCGTATAATAGTAGTTATCATTCTAACATTAAGATAGAAACTGTATGAGGCATAGTTTGAGAAGAAAATATCGATCTCTAATTTGTTGGGGTGAAGTTTGGAGAAGAAAGGCCTAAGGTAGATTGGCGCCAAAAATTCGTTAATCCATTTGAAGCTTTAGAAAAGGTTGGTGATTTGGCTTATAGACTGACTTAGGGCAACTTGTAGAGTATTTAAAGTTTTAAATGGATATTGTAATGTATTTGGTGACCTAAGTTGTAATACTTTAATTATTTATATTTTCATTGAGGTCGGAAAATTCAGGTTAGTGATATTTGTAAGGTATCCTTGGATCATTAAGTTGTAACATCATATTATTAATGAAATTAGAAATTTAATTTCTTTGGGAAGAATCACACATTGAAGAGACTATTTGAGAAATTGAAGTTTGATGTATACTTGTAACCGAGGCGGGTTGAACAATTAGGTAAGTGACAGTCAATTCGGGACGAATTTTCTTTAAGGGGAGTGAGTGTGACGACCCCACCCCTAGGCACTAATTTTAAATATTAAATTATATGCTTTTAATGATTATGTTATCTTTATGTGTTCAATTATGTCTTTAAATTCTTAAATTAAGATAAATTGAGTGAAAAGTAAATTTAGAATCCTTATGAGAATTTGTGGGTTGTTAAATAAAGAAACTTTGGGAAATAATAAAATTGGAAATTTATTACATAGATAAATAATTTGGGGAGGTTAAATGAGGGAGTAGGATGAATTAATGGAGATAAAGGTTTATTTTAATTTAATGTTAGTAGGTGAAAGCTCTTAGATATTTGCTTGGGGGCCAAATTGAGTCTTCCTTCCTCTAGGAGTGACAAGTGTCCACCCCTTTACCTCCTTACTTCCTCCCCTCTCCCTCCATCATTCATACTTCTTCCTCCTAGAGAAAGCTTAGAAATCCTCCATTGAAGCTCTCCTTCCAAGCTTTGGAATCCAAGCCATTCTTCACCAAAATTCAAGTCCTAGGAGCATCATTGAAGTTGGATGACCTAGGAGGAATCCATCTAGCTAGAAAGATCAACCTTCCATTTCAAAACCTAAGGTGAGTTGTTATGATTCCCTTCTTCTATGTGTTCATAAGTTCTTTTGATTTTTGTTCTTGGCCTTGATGATGTTGATTTCTTGCTTGGAAACCCAAATGGGTGTTGAATGGTTAGAAAATGGACATTTGTTGAAGTTAGGCTTAAGGAAGAGAATCTAAAAGGGTTGAAATGGGTAGAAATTGTAGTGATAATCCTTCTAGAGTTACTTGGTTTTGGGTTTATATGTTTGTATGGGACTTGGAAAGATGAAGGTGTCCTTTGGTGTTCTTGATCAGGCCATGGTAGGGAAAGAAGAACTAGGTTGAAAGGGTTAAAAATGCAAAAAGGGGTTGGAGGAGGCTTGGGCGGTCGCCCAAGCCGGCAGGAGGTCCACTTCCCTTTGAAGTCCACTTGGGCGGTCGCCCAAGTGGTTAAGCGGTCGCCAAGAGGGCGTAAAACCATAAATTCCCTTGAGGTCCACTCCTGCCAAGGTCAGCCATGTGTAAGGGCGGTCGCCCAAGACCCCGAACCAAGTTTAGAGTTGTTCAAACCTAATCAAACTCGAACCAAAATGGAATCTCTTTAACCTAGATTAAAGTAGAATACTTTGGCTACACAATGACATCTTAAGTGATCAAAATGGAATTGTGGAAGTAGTTTAAATCTTGTCCCTAAAATGGTTGATAGGTTTGATTTGTAACTTCATCAAAATAGTTCCAACTTGGGAAATAGATCTTAAACTTTTATTAAGGTTGTTCGAGGTGGTATAATAATTATGTAAGAAATGGTTTACGATTCATAGTGGCCTTACTTACTCTATATCTTTGGTGAGTAGTTGCAATAGAGTAAAAGCTATAGGTTTCACTATTGAGCTAATTGGTAATGGGTATGTATCACTTTGTGGCATGGTTATTCCAAGTTGTGGAATTATTGATTATACGGTTACCTTAATATCCTAAGTATGGACTATTTGACAAGTGTTATGTGGCATCCCAATTTGTGGATTATGTGTTATATAGTGGTGTTATATCCCAATGGTGGATTATATGGCATGTTGATTCTATGGTATTCCGTGGATTATTTGGTAAGTTATTGCATTGGTATTCCAAGTATGAATATGTTTACTATGCGGTTGTATGGTTATCCCAATCAGGGATTTATTTGTTATCATTCATATTTATTGATGATACTATGCATAGTGTATTACTTGAATGTTGCATTATGGTATTGATTGGCATGAGTATACATTACCATGTTGTTATATTGTTATCCCGTTTTGTGGATTATCTCAAGTATCTATCATGTGCTTGAGCGTGCTTATGTTCTGGTATGATTTGATTTCAATCAATTATTGATTTGTTCAATAAGTGATTGAAGGTTCGTCATATCAGTGACCCTTCTTCCCACTGCTGTGGCACTGGAGTGGGGCCGTGCTTAACGACCGTATTGACCCAAAAGGCTTTACGCACCTGTTGCGATCATTGTAAGGAGGGACGATATTATTGTTGGATACTCTAATATAGATATCCTTTCTTATATGGATCTCGGGGTATGAGTCCTATAAGAGGTGAATGTGCTGGAGGCAATTCACCAAAGAGTGGAGTTTTACTCCCACGTTGTACGACTTATTGTTCAGACGGGAAAAAGGTAAAATGAGGTAACGTAATGTGTTTACCGTTTTCATAATGTGTTATGTGCTACCATGCTATGTGTTGCATCTTGTTTGGCATCTTGCTTTGCATTCATAATAGCTCATTGAGATTTATTCTCACCCCTCTCCCTTTGCTTGTTTTAGATTCGAGACACTGGACCCGCCAAGTAAGGGCGGTGAGAGTTTGGAAGTTATATTGTGGGAATTGTCAGGGTATGATTAGGCTGGTATAGAGAGTGTGCGTTGGTATAATTCATTTGTGGAATTGTAATTATAAATCTTTATTTTATGTTATAACCGAGGCCTTTTTGTAATTAAAACCGTTTCTTACTTTCTAAGTTAGTCAATTATTTCTCCGTTGTGAAAAGGTTTAGATTTAATTTAAATGGTTATAATAATTGTATTTAATTTTGAAAGTTAAATAAAAGTTTTAAAGGTTTAGGATAATTGGGGTTAGTTTGAGGACGCTCCAGCTCGGGACACGTGTAGGTTCCGGGTCGGGGTCCTCACAGTTGGTATCAGAGCTCGGTTAGAATTCTCTGCAGAGTCTAGGCGAGTGAGAGCGTGCGATAACTTACGCCGAGAGTTTAATGCAGAATTTGTTCAAAGGCGAAAAATGATCTTGATCAACCAAGGAATCAAGGAAAGGTGAGTTATGGAAAGATAGATTTCCCCACCATCATTTGAGGTATTTTACCTGTCTCAGGAATTAGGGTTCATACTTTTATAAATCCTTGTACATTAGTTCTCATGTGGCATTACTTTTCATCTTTATTTGCATAATTGGTCTAAGAGTTGCCGTATGTGCTGGAGGTTCTACTCCTATGGGGTCGTACCTCGAATCATCCTTAATTATCTTGGTAGTTGTGATTTAGTGGGCATGTATTGCCGGTGGATTTGGTCGAGTTACCAATCCGTGAATCATCGTTATATTAACTTTGAATTAATTGAGTAGATGTTGTGTTCGAGGAGGACCTGTCAAGAAGCGAGTCTCCTTATTTATGTTTGATTTGCCTCCGGGGGTGGTAGAGGCGGATGAGTCATTATTGCTATTTTATCATATATGCATAAATGTCGAAAGTATGGCCTAAGGAATTTGAAGGCTATTTGAGTTGTGAGTTATCTTGATTCAAAAGAACCTTGAGCTCTCTCATGTACGGTGGTAAATGAATTGGTGAACTCTTAGTTTAGAGTTGGTCTATGGCCTAATTAAGAGTGGTTTATGGTTGTATAATTTGCGTGAGTATTTATACATTGGTATCTCGTGGTGGAGACTAGATATATGAAGACTAGTATTGAAAGTGATAGTCTAAGTGAGATTATATGAGTTATAAATTGTCGCGAGTAAGAGATCTTATGGAACTGATATATCTTTGCCTTAGGTGCTATAAGTATTCTCTAAGGAGAGATTGATTGAATTCTTGCTACTAAATTGAATAGGAAATCAGATATTTTTGTAAGTAATATCACCCTATAAGTTGACTAAGTGGTGTTTTTCAAGTGAGTTTCAAAAATGGGTTTTCATCAGGTATCATACCAGGGTATTGAAGCTGAGTGGATATAAGTCACTATTTCGGTATTCGGATCCCTAGATAGAGTATACAAATTGGGATGATGGAACTCGATGATTCAACTTAAGAAATTAATTGATAAAGAAGATAACTAGCTTAGCGATTCTCGGTAAGGATAAATTGTTACTTGTATTTAGAAAAGATGATATCTTGGTGGTTAATCAAAGGGTTATAGAGATCTTAAATAGGTAGCTGTGAAGAATAAGTATTCGTTAGCACTTGTTGACGATTTGTATGAATGATTTTAGAAACTAGTAGGATACTCAATGTGGTTATTAGTTGAATTTTCGGAGTGTTACAATTTCGGTGAAAAATTGCTTTAAGGGTATACTTAAGACAACATTTATATCTAGTATGACCGTTTTGATTTATGGATTGTGTACTAGCTATGGAGAGGTAAATAGGGTAAATGTGAAGAAGTATAATAGATGTAGTTATTGGTGACTTATAGGGTCAACTTCGAAATTGGTAAGATAGGTATAGGGTTCGTTTTGAGAATTGATTATCATTAGTTGAGAAAATGAGGATGAATCTTATTGGGAGACAGGATACTTTAGGATGGTTATATACTATAGTTCGACTTAGTTACGTGAATCATATGAGGGATTTGTGTGATGCTTGAAAGATATTGACGTTGTACGGATTTTGAGTTTGTTGATGGTTATTGAGAGTTAAGTTAGATTATACTGTAATGTTTAATTGAAATTCGGAAATGATTGATCTATGTGAGTTCCAATTATATTTTCGATTTAGAAATTATGGTATTTGATTGGGAACTAGATGTTTTACAATATGTTGTTGCTAAGTACAATACCAATATCAAAGGTGGTGAATAGATGACTCAAATTAAATAAAAGTGTTGAACTTCAACTTGAGGAATTATTGAATTGAGGATGGTTTACCTAGTTATAAGCATAATGATTGTTTAGTGTTATTTATCGGAAATAGTAATAGTATGGCAAGATTGTGTTTTCTTATAGAGAAATTAACTAAGTATAAATATTATAAGTGGTGGCTATAATATAAATAGAGGTCAATCAAGAATATTTTGTTAAAATTGTTTTAAAGGTGTTTTAAAACTTTGGAATATATATATTGGACCTCTGTGTAAGCAATTGTGCCCTTCTGGGGATAGTTGATAAGGTCGATAAACCATTTTCGCGTAAATTAAAATCTGTGAGTAATTTAACTATCTACCACTGGTATGGGACGGTTGTAGATAATTAAATCACTCGAGCTATTTTTGTTAGCTTATCAATCCTTTGAAATTTCTGAGTGGTTTGGTTAATTAAGACTGGTATGGGCCGGTTTTAAATAAGTAAACCATTCGGGTCTCTTTGGATCTCTTTTATATTATCATTTGGAATTACGAAAGATGTTGTAAAATTTCGAAAGACATGTTATTTTAAAGTTATAGTACGTACGAAGCAAGTAAAAAGGCAACCTAGTTTCCCTATAATGATTAAGCGTATTCAAGTGTTGGTCCAAGAAATGATTTGATAAATGTGGGGTTATTATTGTGTCGGTCACAATAGACTCGATTTTGTTTTGGAGTTGGATCGGCTCCGTTGTGGGCGGCCAACCATTCAATTTGAACATTGATTTGTCACTAGTCCGAACATAATTGGAACATTGAATTGTGATAATAGAATGTTGACGTTAGAAGATTTATTAAAATATTTAGAGTTCTAGGTTGAACTTGAGAGTTTTAACACTATAGATTTTGTGAATTAGTTGCATTGGGAGTAATGAAGGGTATGCTATTTTGTTATAGAAAATTGAATTACATTTTCTACTCGTTATATATATAGCTTGATGAAATGTTATTAATAAAGTCCTCTCATATGTTAGGGGATAGTTTGATTGTTTAAACCCCATAGTCTTAAAAAGATTGGATAGTCATTCATTTGGGAAGATCCATTTGGAGTGTAGGAAGGCCATTAAATTTAACCTTGTGAAAATTTGAGGAATCATTACTTATTATTGAGAATAGGCTACGGGCATATGCGATGGATGTTAGTAGTCAATAGTACGAATGGTTACCGAGTGGTAAGTGCGTATAATAGTAGTTATCATTCTAACATTGAGATAAAACCGTATGAGGCATAGTTTGGGAAGAAAATATCGATCTCTAATTTGTTGGGTTGAAGTTAGAGAAGAAAGGCCTAAGGTAGATTGCCGCCAAAAATTGTTAATCCATTTGAAGTTTAGAAAGGGTGGGTGATTTGGCTTATAGGCCCGACTTGTAGCAAATTGTAGAGTATTTGAAGTTTTAATGTGATATTGTAATGTATTTGGTGACCTAAGTTGTAATACTTTAATCATTTATATTTTCATTGGGATCGGAAAATTCGTGTTAGTGATATTTGCATAGTATGCTTGGATCATTAAGTGGTAACATCATATTATTAATGGAATTAGAAATTTAATTTCTTTGAAAGAAGAATCACAACATTGAAGAGACTATTTGGAAATTGAAGTTTGATGTATACTTGTAACCGATGCGGTTGATCAGTTAGGTAAGTGACAGTCAAATTCGGGACGAATTTTCTTTAAGGGGGAGTGAGTGTGACGACCCCACCCCTAGGCACTCATTTTAAATATTAAATTATATGCTTTTAATATTTATGTTATCTTTATGTGTTCAATTATGTCTTTAAATTCTTAAATTAAGATAAATTGAGTGAAAAGTAAATTTAGGACCTTATGAGAATTTATTGGACATTAAATAAAGAAACTAAGGGAAATAATAAAATTGGAAAAATGCTAAATAATATGGGGAGGTTAATTGAGTAGGATGAATTAATGGGATAAGGTTTATTTTAATTTAATGTTAGTAGGGTGAAAGCCTTGAGATTTGCTTGGGGGGGCCAAATTGAGTCTTCCTTCCTCTAGGAGTGACAAGTGTCCCTCCCCTAACCTCTTACTTCCTCCTCCCCTCTCCCTCCTTCATTTACATTAAATCATCCTAGAGAAAAGCTTAGAAATCCTCCATTGAAGCTCCCTCCTTCCAAGCTTTGGAATCCAATACATTCTTCACCAAAATTCAAGTCCTAGAGCACCATTGAAGTTGGATGACCTAGAGGAAGCCATCTAGCTAGAAAGATCAACCTTCCATTTCAAACCCTAAGGTGAGTTGTTATGATTCCCTTCTTCTATGTGTTCATGAGTTCTTTGATTTTTGTTCTTGGCTTGATGATGTTGATTCCTTGCTTGGAAACCCAAATGGGTGTTGATTGATAGAAAATGGACTTGGTTAAAGTTAGGGTTTAAGGAAGAGAATCTAAAGGGTTGAAATGGGTGGGATTTGTAGTGATAATCCTTCTAGAGTTACTTGGGTTTGGGTTTATATGTTTTGAATGGGACTTGGTAAGATGAAGGTGTTCTTGGGTGTTCTTGATCAAGCCATGGTAGAGGGAAAGAAGAACTAGGTTGAAAAGGGTTAAAAATCTGCAAAAGGAGGCTTGGGCGGTCGCCCAAGTGGGCTTGGGCGGTCGCCCAAGCTGGCAGGAGGTCCAATTTCCCTTGAAGTCCACTTGGGCGGTCGCCCAAGTGGTTAAGGGCGGTCGCCCAAGAGGGCAGAAACCATAAATTCCCTTGAGGTCCACTTGGGCGGTCGCCCAAGTGTAAGGGCGGTCGCCCAAGACCCTGAACCAAGTTTAGAGTTGTTCAAACCTAATCAAACTCGAACCAAAATGGAATCTCTTTAACCTAGATTAAAGTAGAATACTTTGGCTACACAATGACATCTTAAGTGATCAAAATGGAATTGTGGAAGTAGTTTAAATCTTGTCCCGAAAATGGTTGATAGGTTTGATTTGTAACTTCATCAAAATAGTTCCAACTTGGGAAATAGATCTTAAACTTTTATTAAGGTTGTTCGAGGTGGTATAATAATTATGTAAGAATGGTTTACGATTCATAGTGGCCTTACTTACTCCATATCTTTGGTGAGTAGTTGCAATAGAGTAAAAGCTATAGGTTTCACTATTGAGCTAATTGGTAATGGGTATGTATCACTTTGTGGCATGGTTATTCCAAGTTGTGGAATTATTGATTATATGGTTACCTTAATATCCTAAGTATGGACTATTTGACAAGTGTTATGTGGCATCCCAATTTGTGGATTATGTGTTATATAGTGGTGTTATATCCCAATGGTGGATTATATGGCATGTTGATTCTATGGTATTCCGGTGTGGATTATTTGGTAAGTTATTGCATTGGTATTCCAAGTATGAATATGTTTACTATGTGGTTGTATGGTTATCCCAATTGTGGATTTATTTGTTATCATTCATATTTATTGATGATACTATGCATAGTGTATTACTTGAATGTTGCATTATGGTATTGATTGGCATGAGTATACATTACCATGTTGTTATATTGTTATCCCGTTTTGTGGATTATCTCAAGTATCTATCATGTGCTTGAGCGTGTTTATGTTCGGGTGGGTATGATGGATTTCAATCAATTATTGATTTGTTCAATAAGTGATTGAAGGTTCGTCATATCGGTGACCCTTCTCCACTCTGTGGCCACGGAGTGGGGCCGTGTGCTGGCTTGTATTGACCCAAAAGGCTTTACAGACCTGTTGCGATCGTTGTAAGGAGGGACGATATTATTGTTGGATACTCTAATATAGATATCCTTTCTTATATGGATCTCTGGGGTATGAGTCCTATAAGAGGTGAATGTGCTGGAGGCAATTCACCAAAGAGTGGAGTTTTACTCCCACGTTGTACGACTTATTGTTCAGACGGGAAAAAGGTAAAATGAGGTAACGTAATGTGTTTACCGTTTTCATAATGTGTTATGTGCTACCATGCTATGTGTTGCATCTTGTTTGGCATCTTGCTGCATTCATAATAGCTCATTGAGATTTATTCTCACCCCTCTCCCTTTACTGTTTTTAGATTCTGAGACAGGTGGACCAGCCAAGTAAGGGCGGTGAGGAGTTTGGAAGTTATATTGTGGGAATTGTCAGGGTATGATTAGGTTGGTATAGAGAGTGTGCGTTGGTATAATTCATTTGTGGAATTGTAATTATAAATCTTTACTTTATGTTATAACCGAGGCCTTTTTGTAATTAAAACCGTTTCTTACTTTCTAAGTTAGTCAATTATTTCTCCGTTGTGAAAAGGTTTAGATTTAATTTAAATGGTTATAATAATTGTATTTAATTTTGAAAGTTAAATAAAAGTTTTAAAGGTTTAGGATAATTGGGGTTAGTTTGAGGACGCTCCAGCTCGGGACACGTGTAGGTTCCGGGTCGGGGTCCTCACATGATATCCAGAAAATATCAACAAATGAATATCCAGAAACAAGCAAATGAATATCCAGAAAATATCCACAAATTGTTAAACATAAAACACAAAATCGATACACAGAAATTGAAAATTTCAAACTAAAACACATTGTTAAAGTCATATACAGATGAGTATGCTTAATATATCCAGAAATTTATGAAAATTCGAACCAAAACAATAATAACATGTGAACTCACAATCGGATTTTCGCTTGCTCCTGATTTCATCAACTGGATTTCCCATAATTCCTTCGATTGCTACTGATTTCGCTTGCTACTGATTTCTGGATATAGTTTCTGGATATTCAACTGGATTTCGCTTGCTACTGATTTCGTTTTGGTATTAAAATTAGGGGAAAATGGTTTTAATTAAACCGGTTAAGAAACCGGTTCGTTAAACGTTCAATTAAACCCGTTAATAAACCGATAAGGAGAAACACGTTTCTCCGTAGCGCTAAAGAGAAACGCGTTTCTCCTTAGATTTTGGCAAAAAGGATCAAGTTATTTCTTAAAGGGTAAAAATATTATAACAAATAATGATTTTAATGTTAAATTAACGTTTTAAAATGTTTCATCAAACACATTTACATTTATAAACCGATAAGGAGAAACACGTTTCTCCGTAGCGCTAAGGAGAAACGCGTTTCTCCTTAGATTTTGGCAAAAAGGAACAAGTTATTTCTTAAAGGGTAAAAATATTATAACAAATAATGATTTTAATGTTAAATTAACGTTTTAAAATGTTTCTTCAAACACATTTACATTTATTTACATTTAGGAACGAAAAAAGTTTCATTCTAAAAAGTGTTATGTTGTAAAGCTCTGGGGAAATTGTTAGGGCTGGCAAAATTTTCAAATTCCTATCAACCAACATGTGTACCAATCGTATCAATTATAATTGGTTCGTAGAAATTGGTATATCGAAATGTTGATACACGGTATATATATTTAAATTGGTTGGTATACCGAAAACCAATTATAATTTTTTTAAATATTAATTTTCATATATATATATATATATATATATATATATATATATATATATATATATATATATATATATATATATATATATATATATCACTACTACATTTTCGAACAAATGTAACACATCAAATGCATCAAATGCAACAATGCTTTAGAATGGCGTTGCATTATTTCATTAATGCAACGGTTTATTTGAGCTATTGCAACATGTATGGCTTCTGCGTTGCCTTAGGTTTCTAGGCGTTACATTAGATTCTTCTAATGCAACGCCATCAATAAAGCCCTTGCATTAAGTTACTTGGCATTGCATTATATCCTTTCTCATGCAATAGCTATATTACTAATGCAACACTTTCAATAACACACTTGAATTAAGTTAATTGGCGTTGCATTATATCCTTCTAATGCAATTGTTATATTACTAATGCAACGACTTCAATAACACCCTTACATTAAGTTACTTAGCATTGCATTATATCCTTCTAATGCAATAGTTATATTACTAATGCAACGCCTTCAATACCACCACTACCACTACCACCACTACTATTACTACCACTACTACCACTACTACCACCACCACCACTACTACCACTACCACCACTTTCACCACCACTACTACCTCCACCACTTCTACTACCACTACTACCACCATCACCACTACTACTACTACGACTACTACCACTACTACGACTACTACCACTACAACTACTACCACCACTACCACCACCACCACCACTACCACCACTACCACTAACACCACTACTACCACTACCACCACTACTACCACTACCACTATTACCACCACCACCACTACCACTACCACTACCACTACCATCACTACTATTATCACCACTACCACCACTACTACCACTACTACCACCACTACTACCACCACTATCACCACCACAACCACTACCACCACTACTACCACTACCACTACTACCACTACCACCACCACTACTACAACTACCACCACTACTACCACTGCCACCACTACTACCACTACTACTACCACTACTACCACTACTACCACCACTATCACCACCACCACTACCACCACTACTATCACCACCACTACTATCACCACCACTACTATCACCACCACTACCACCACTACTACCACTATCAATACCACCACTACCACTATCACCACTACTATCACCACCACTACCACCACTACTACCACTACCAATACCACCACTACCACTACCACCACCACGACTACTACCACTACTACTACTAATACTACTACTACTACTACTACTACTACTACTACTACTACTACCACCACCACGACTACTACCACTACCACCACTACTACGACTACTACTACTAATACTACTACTACTACTACTGCTACTACTGCTACTACTGCTACTACTGCTGCTACTGCTGCTACTGCTGCTACTGCTGCCAGCGCTTTGGCTGCCGCCATCGCCGCTGCTTCGCTATCGCCCACCACTGCCACTCACTGCCACCGCTGCCACGCTCTCTGCCGCCGCTAGCTGCTATCTGCCACCCACTGCTGCCACCACTGCCACTTGCTGCCACCACTGGCTGCTGCATGCGCTACTTTGCTGCGCCACTGCCACTGCCACCATTACCGCCACCACTGCCACCACCGCCACCGCCACCGCTATGCGCCACTGCGACTGCCACCGCTCGCCATTGCCACGCTCACCGTCAAGTATCGCTACCACGCCACCTACGCTGCCACCACCACCACGCCACCACCACTGCTACCACTGCCGCCACTGCCACTGCCACCGCTGCCACCGCCGCCACTACCACTGCTCTTGCTACCTGCCACTGCCACCGCCACTTCTACTTGCTCACTCTGCCACTCGCCTCTTCACTAAGCCCACTGCCACTCGCCACTTCTACCGCCACCGCTGCGCTGCTTCACTTCTACTTCTACTGCCACTTCTACTGCTCATCGCCACTGCAAGCTTCCACTGCTACTACTGCTGCGCTACTTCTACCGCCACGGCCACTTCTTTAACTGCTTCTCTTCTACTGCCACGCCACTGCCACTTCTACTGCCTCTGCTGCTTGCCACTTCTACCGCTCTTGCTACTTTCTACTACTGCTTCCACTTCTACTCTTTGCTTCTGCTTCGCTGCCGCTGCTGCCGCCGCCTGCTGCCGCCTCTTCGCCGCCATTTCTTCGCCGCCGCCATCTGCGCATCGCCACTTCCACTTCTACCGCCACGCTCTTGCCACTTCTACTTCTACCGCCACTTCTACTTCTACTCGCTACTGCCACTGCCACTTCTCACTGCTGCCACCGCCGCTGCCACCCTGCTCACTGCTGCCCACGCTGCCACGCCACCACTGTTGGCCTCCGCATGCCACGCTCTTGCCACTCGCTGCCACTGCGCTGCCACGCCGCTCTGCTGCCGCTCTGGCGCCGCTGCTGCCACCGCTGCCACCGCTGCCATCTGCTGCTGCTCACTGCCACTGCCACCATTGCTCACGCTGCTCTGCTCCCCTCACGCTGCTACGCTGCCGCTCCTGCCATCGCTGCCACTGCCACTCTGGCCGCTCGCTGCCGCTGCCTGCTCCTGCCCGCTGCGCTCCTGCCCCGCTACTGCCGCGCTACTACTACTGCTGCTACTACTACTACTACTACTACTACTAGTACCATTACCAATTTTTTCGTATCTCACTTGAATTGTACTAATTTTTTTTTGCTTTTAAAAGATTTTATTTTTCAAATTACAATGAAATAAGTAAATATATTTTATATTTTTAGGAAACAATTATAATTATGAAAGGAAAAGAAAAAGAAAAAGAAAAAGAAAGGTAAAGAAAAGAAGCGAAATTTACAAAGTGCCAAAAATTCCCCCTTAATTTTGTTTCCAATTACAGTGAAATAAGTAAATCTCTCCTACGACCTTTTTTCTCTACTCGATTTCTCTCTCCTCTACTCATTTTACACAAGCGGCAGCGCGATTCACCGGCGATATCCTCTACTCCGACGTTCTCTGCCCCTTTCGGCCACCCCCGTCGTCCGACTTGCAGAGGTATGTCTATTTTCGCCCCAATACTTGCTTTGTCCCCCATTTTTTCCGTCTTCCCAGCCCTAATTTTATTTTTGTATTTATCTCTCTCTCCCTTTCTACTCGATATACACAGAGCGGCGTCACGGCCGTTTAATTCACCAGCGATATCCTCTCCTCTGACCTTCTCTCTGCCTTTCAGCCATCTCCGCCGTGTAATCCGATTTGCAGAAGGTATGTCAATTTTCGGTCCAATACTTGCTGTGTTCCCCATTTTTTCTAGTATTTGTTTCACTGGGCTTAAATTTTAAATCTCACTTATGGTTTTGTAGTTCCAATGAATCTTCATTACTTACCCGAAATGCATACAAACCAAGACATCTGCTGTTATCATGTTCCAGGTGCTATAGTTTGTTTCACTTGTTCACTCTCTGTCATGAAGCTTCAACCCTTTATGTTAAATTATTTTTTAACAACTAAGAAGTCTCTATGTACCTGTTGAACAACGATTCAATAAATATATTTTTTTCTGCATATCCAAGTGTAAAAAGTTTCTAAACAGGAGAAAACATCTCTTGTGTCTTGTGATTATTACTCTCTCCGTCCCGAAATGAGTGTCACATATCCTTTTTGTTTTTTCATAGAAATTAAGGTGGTTGAATTGGGAGCAATATTAGTAGAAAATATACACACTCATAGCATCCACATTGTAGAATTGCAAGTGCACATGGAAACATATACTACTTAGCAAGAATTTAGTAACTTAATGTAGAGAGGGACACATATTTGGGACTACACTTTCTTGAAAACAGGATACTCACCTTGTTCCAAAAATTAGTCTTATTTGACAAATCAATATTTGTAAGAATGCAACTTTACTTGCAAGTATCCGCTTGAAATTGCATATTTTTTTAAAAAAAATTATGACCTCTTTTAGAAATGGGATTATTCTTTTGGGACCAACCAAAAGAAAACTGGGGTTCTTTTTGTGTCTGTGTGGGGGGGTGGTGGAGGTGGAGGGAGTACTTATTTCGGGCAGACAGAGTAAGTTTTTGGCTATTTACATCATCACTGGTTTCTTATGAATGCCTAAAGGAGCTTTTCATTATTCTTGTCTCTAACAAAGCACGTAATTGCAATCTTCTTTTACAGGTTAGCCAAGATATGGGGATAGAGGCTCCTATACCTATCAGTGCTAAGTTGGGAGATTTCAATAATGTATTCCGAAGAATTGTTAGGGCAGCAGAGCATCCTCATTTGAGTATCCCTGAGACGGAAGCTGGAAAAAGCCGCAAGCAGTATCTCCGGCTCATCATCACTGGTTTTCAGTTCTTTTTAACATCTTTCTTTTAACAGATAAGTGATGGACATGAATACCCGGAAGTTACTAACATCTTTGGTCCATGTTCATTATATACTTCAATCCTGACCCAACTTTTTTTTAATGATAAGGTAAACGAGGAAATCACAAATTCTGGGGTATGAGAATGTTCAAATACGGAGACCTTGACATGTTGCATTTTCTTCTCTCGAATCTGAATTGGCAAGACTGAACCATATTTAACATTGGACTTTTGTTTTGATTACTATTTTTGTATTGAGCCTTCCTGTGCAAACAATTGCTGTGATGATACAGTTTTGTTTTCAATTTCGTTTTACATCTATTCTGCAATTTTAACTACAATGTTGTTTATATTGCTTTCTTTCTAAAGAGCTCTCTAACTTATTGTTGCTACTTATGGCATTTGGCAGGTGGGTGACGGAGTACCATGTTGATGGTTTCAATTTCCATTCCCTCTCATCAATGTTGTAGACACATAATGGCTTTGCTCCATTTACTGGTGATATGGATGAGTAAGGCCAGACTTAATTTTTGTCAAACTAAGCTTTATTCATTTAATGCCAATCCTGCATACTAGCCAAGAGTATCATCTTGCAACTGGCAAGTCACCTTGCTATCTTTAATCCCAACACTTGAAATTCCTATGAGATTTCTGAACAATAGCAGCAAACTCATGTTATTTTGGCTCTGTCAGGTACTAAAATATCCCCTTGGATTGTGACTTTAGATGCTCTTGAACCATTTGCTTTTGATGCTCCAAAGCAGGTAGCGCAGATTCTTTTACAATTATAAGCTCTATTCGTATAAGTATGCTTCCTTCTAAAGGCGATTTTTTTCTGATGAGGTGCCATGATAATATAATCTTGCTATTACAGGACCCTCAACCATTGCCATACCTTGCTGAAAAGATATATATAAAACTATGACATTTCATTGGAGGTATGCATAAAATGTTTATGTGCATCTACTCTACTAAGGTGAACCTTGTCCCAGCTAATTGGGTTAACTATATAGAGACCTTCATATGTTTGTTTTGTTTTAATTATGATTCTTCATGTAGTTTGGTCTATTATACCTCGTATATCTTGATTCATTTACAAGTATTACTCCATTATTGGAGCACTATTTGGTCTATGATATATGTTTTCAAGCTTATATTTCATCATTTATTAAAAGCTCAATTTCCACATTAATTCTTCCTACATTTGATGCAAGAAATGTTTTGTATATCTCATTCTTCAGTGGTGTTCGTCAAGAGCGTCATGTATTCCTTACTCAATAGTGGCAAAAATGTAGAAGTGGGTAGCTGCATATCATATGAGTTGACATCACTTACTTTCTTTTGTAGTTCTAATCCTCTAAGTTTTAACTTGTAGGTACATGGTGAGCTAAATGGATATGAAGAATAATCAATGAGAGATGGTGGAGCCTATTTTTTGTTTTTACATCATTTTGTGGGTTGTAGTTAAATTAGAATTATGATCGAGAGATGGAACATTATAACATTATGTCGTTTGGGTTTTGGGCATGAAACTTGTTAGATCATGTTACTTGTGTCTTTTGTAATGTGTTTTTTTGGGCACGAAACATGTAATGTTACTTTTTATATATTTAATTATTTATTTTTAATATCATCTTTTATTATTTATTGAATATTATCATTAGTATATTATATTCAAATATTAAATTAATATTAATATTATTATTATCTATATGTAGGCCGTTGCATTAGAAAAAGACTGTTGTATTATTTCGCCTAACAAATCGTTGCATTAGAAAAGAATCGTTGTTTTATTTCACCAAACGAGCCGTTGCATAATATATCATTACCGTTGCATTAGAGAATTACCGTTGCATTATTTCACCAAACAGCCCGTTGCATTAGATGTCACTCTAATGCAACACAAAGAAAATGTCGTTGCATTAGATTAGTTCTTCGTTGCATTAGACCTAATGCCACGGGACAGAATGCGAGGGTCCTCTGACGTTGCATTAGACCTAATGCAACAAGAATTGGCCTCTATGGCAACAAATTTAGGCGTTGCATTAGACTTTAAATGTAGTAGTGTATATATATATATATATATATATATATATATATATATGGAGTATATATATAATTTACTTAATTGTTTAATTCCTTCTATATGTCCCATGGAAAATTTGTTAATTAGAACATGAAGAAACCAGTGTTTGCAGCTCTGGATGCTGCTCAAATTTATCCATATCTTGCTCATCCATGACAACCCAAGCTTCTATTCCCCCCACAATCCCTCACCGAATCCATAAGATAAACACAGTTTTTATTACCCGAACTACCCCTACTCACCCAACTCGGCTTTCCCCAACCAAAATCTGCTTCGTATATATTCCCAAACCTACACCAACTTGAAAACGTAAACAACTCCACATCCCCTTTGTACACCATTTTCCTTATCTCCATAAACTTACCCTTCACTATCTCAAACCCCTTTTTCACATAGTAATTTCCCTATATATTCACTGTCAATTTTTCTGATTGCACCCCTGAACTTTTCAACCAAAACACCCAAATCTGTTGACTTTTCCCCACTTGTAAACGCGCTAGCCATTCAGAAAATGTTATCAAAAGAATGTTCCTTCAATGATGGCACCATTCTACCTCTAAAGTTTACAACTTGTAATGCCACCGATGTTTTTTCACCTTTGTTTAGTTCTTTTTTCGCGTGCATTCCACATTTCCATATGAATGCTGATACCACTTCTACCCGTGTGGGATTTATCGAGCTATTTACCACTTTAACCTTTAGTTCAGCTATTGCTGATGCAGTGAACACAAACCTTTTAGTCACAACTCTCTCTGTCGAGGTTGACTGAGCTGTTCAATTTGGTGACGAGTCTGTTCTTACCTGTGATTAACGTTGCCACGGGCCATGGCAGCCAGGTTTTAATGAATGTGCCTAAAGTGGATATATCAGCTACTCTGTGATTTATGCATATACCAATAACTATGCCCCCACATTCAAACATATTTACCTGAATAGCCAATTGTTCTTCTACTCTGTGATTTATGCATATACCAATTATATTTATTTGGTCTTAATAGAAAAAGTGTTATTTTTATATAAACATTTGGTAGAGTCTAGTGTCAATCGTAGCAACCGAGTACCTACCGTACCAACTTAGTTGGTATACCGATGGTATAGATTTTTATGTATCAGGTTAAACTTGATAGGTACATGGTATAAGCAAAATACAATTGGTATACCTACCAAATCACCCCTAAAAATTGTAATGGCTGAAGTTGACAGAGTGATGAAGTGCTTTTGCTTTTAAAAATTAATATTATAATATCATTTTTATAATAATATATAATTATTACTAATAAGTATCATTATTATTAATTATTACTAATAACAGAGCTAGGCTACATTTATTCTAAAGAAATTATAAACAATGAATCATGAGGATGACATAACTATATACTCCCTCCGTCCCCGCCGAAGTGTTCCAAAATCAATCATGCACGGAAATTAAATCATGCACGGAAATTAAGGAATGAATATATATAATGCAAAAAGTGTATAGTGAAATAAATATTTTGAGTATGAAAAGTGAGGTAGGAAAGAAAAAGTGGGGTAGGAAATAGTTAGTGGATATTTATTGTGAGTATGACAAGTGGGTTCCACAAATAAAAAAGTAATAAAAAATTTTCCTTTTTTCGGATTGAGACATTTTAAATGGGACACAAAAAAAAAAAGTTGGGACATTTTGATCGGGACGGAGAGAGTATATATCTCAACTTTGATAATGAAACACAAATGAAATCGTGAATTGAACAAAGGATTCCATTGATTACATGTTGAAGGTTAACTGAATAACAGAGGAACCTTACAATCAAAATGGAAATGTAAAATGTACAAATGAACTTCTTACCTCTCAAACTCAATGAACTAGCTTTAAGTAGTCAGTTACAAAGAAGGACAGCTGGACTAACTGAACTAACAAACTAACAAACTCAACAATAACAAAATAACAAACCAACAAACTCCTCAGCTCCAAGTGATGTCACCAACATGTGCTGTTCTGACTAAGCATTGCAACACATCATGGTTCACTTCTTTATTCTGCTGATGATGAGAAACCATGTTGATCAACTTTGCTGATGTGCTTGAGTTGTTATTGTTAACACCACCCCCCCCACAAGTTGAGGGGGAAAAAGGATTTGTGACCCCCAACTTGCCAACAAAAAACCAGTGAAGATACTTCCCAAGAGACTTGGTTAAGATGTCAGCAAGTTGTAATTTTGTAGAGATATAACTGGGAGAGATAAGACCAGACTGAACCTTCTCTCTGACAAAGTGGCAATCTAACTCAACATGCTTGGTCCTGGCATGATAAACAGGATTAGAGGCAATAGCAATAGCAGCAACACTGTCACAATGAACTTTCACAGGGAGAGAAATGAATATGCCAAGATCAGCCAATAAATTTTGAAGCCAAAGAATTTCACAAGTCACAGAAGCAAGGGCCCTATACTCAGCTTCAGCTGAAGATCTAGCAACCACAGATTGTTTCTTGGATTGCCATGATGAGAGAGAAGACCCCAGAAATATACAGAAACCAGTGACAGACTTCCTATCATTAGGATCCCCAGCCCAATCACTGTCACAATAAGCATGCAAAACAAAGTCATTATGAGCAGGAAAATAGAGGCCTTGACCAGGAAAGGTTTTCACATATCTGAGCACCCTATGAAGAACCTTTAAGTGAGCATCTCTGGGGGCATGAACAAATTGACTAAGAAGATGAGCTTCAAAAGACAAGTCTGGCCTTGTGACAGTTAAGTAAATGAGTTTCCCAACCATTTGTCTGTAAGAACTAGGATCAGCAAGTAGGGTGCCTTGGTCATGGAAAAGTTTATCATTGGGATCCAAGGGTATAGTAAGTGGTTTAGCATTAAGAAGACCAGCACTCTCAACAAGATCCAAAGCATATTTCCTTTGATTAAGATGAATTCCATCAGATGATCTAAGAATTTCCAAACCCAAGTAATACTTGATAACTCCTAAGTCTTTGATGCTTAACTGATCATGTAAATATGTCTTAAGCTCTGTAATGTGATGAATATTATCTCCTGTCACCAATATGTCATCAACATAAACCAACACAATGGTAAAATAGGAAGAAGACTTGAGAGTGAACATGGAATAATCAAAATGGGATTGTAACCAAGATGCAATAAAGCTTCAGTTAACTTGGCAAACCATTGCCTTGAAGCTTGTTTCAAACCATAAAGAGATTTATGCAATCTGCAAACCATCCCTTTCCCAACCTTCTGACTATACCCCTGAGGAATGTCCATGTAAACCTCCTCATCTAAAGACCCATGGAAAAAAGCATTGTTGACATCAAGTTGGAAAATGTCCCAACCTTTGACAGCTGCCAAGGACAAAAGAGATCTAACAGTAACCATTTTCACCACAGGGGCAAAAGTCTCCTGATAATCAATACCCTCATGTTGAGTGTATCCTTTAGCCACTAACCTGACTTTAAACCTCTCAATGCTACCATCAGACAAGTATTTGACCTTGAAAACCCACTTACAACCAACAGGCTTCTTGTCATGAGGAAGAGGAACAATAGACCATGTATGATTGTTTTCAAGAGCCAAAAGTTCAGCATTCATGGCTGTGATCCATCTGTGATCCTTCACAGCTTGGGTATAGGATTTTGGTTCCACAACTTGTTCCAATGCATTGAGAAAATGACAAGAAGGGGAAGAGAATTGATGATAAGAAACATAATGAGAAGGAGAATACTTGGACACAGAAGAAACCACAAAATCTTTAAGTTTAGAAGGAAATGTCCTGACCCTAGAGGAAGATCTGATAGGAACTTGAGGAGGAATACTAGGAGGTGTATGATGAACAGGAGGTGAGACAATGGTAGGAGAAGGAATATCTTGAACAGGAGGTGTATGATTATTATGGGACTGAAATGAAGGTTCAATGTCATCAATTGGCCAAGGTAAATGATTAGATGAAGGTGATGAGGAAACAGGTATGGAAACAGAAGGTGAAGAAGAAAAAGGAAATATGTGTTCATGGAAAACAACATGTCTGGAGACAAATATTTGCTTGGATTCAAGATTATAAAGAGTATATCCCTTTTGGCCAAATGGATAACCAAGAAATAATGATTTAGTGGCTCTTGGTGCAAATTTGTCACTAGAATGAATTGAAGCATAGCACAGACATCCAAAAGTTTTTAAATGGGAATAATCAGGAGGTGTGTTATATAACAACTCATGGGGAGTTTTGAAATTTGTAGCACTTGTAGGTAATCTATTAATCAAATATGAAGCAGCAAGGAGAGAGAAACCCCATAAATGAATGGGAAGATGTGCTTGGAATCTTAGAGCTCTAGCAACATTTAGAAGGTGTTGGTGTTTTCTCTCTACAACACCATTTTGTTGTGGAGTATCAACACATGAACTGAAATGTAGAACACCAAGGTTAGCAAGAAATGGCCTTACCTCCTGATTATAAAATTCAGTGCCATGATCAGTTCGCACAGATTTGATTTTGAGATCAAACTGAGTATGAATGAGATTGAAAAATGATTTGAGAATGGAGAAAACATGTTGTTTGGAAGGCATTAAGTATGTCCAAACACTTCGACTATAATCATCCAAAATGGTTAGAAAGAATCTACATCCACTCATGGTAGAAACTCTATATGGACCCCATAAATCAATGTGAATGAAAGCAAAAGGTGAAGTGGTTTTGATGGAACTGAGTGGGAAAGGAAGTTTGTGTTGTTTGGATATAGGATAGATAGGACATGACATTATGTCCTGCTTACATTGAGAACTAGTGGTTTGAAACACACCAGGAATTTTTAACATTGTTTCTAAAGAGCAATGACCCAATCTTTGATACCACAGATGTGGAATAGAAGAGACTGTGGAAACACTTTGATTATGTACCCCATCATGTTCAGAATTAGAAGGAAGAACTGAAGGATTGACTTAAAGCAAACATAGACCATTGCACAACAACCCATATGCATCAATTTTCAAAGATTGTAAATTCTGAAAGAGACATTTTGAGCTTGTAAAGAGAACTTGATATGAAGAACTGGAGACCAATTTGGGAATGGACAAGAGATTGAAAGAGAATTGAGGAACATAAAAGACATTGTGCAATGTAAGATATTCATTGATATACACAGAACCTATCTTTTGAACAGTGACAAAGTTACCATTGGGCAAAGAAATGTGGATGGGATTTTGAAGATCAGAGATGGAATGCATTAGAGAAATGGAATTACTAATATGATCTGTGGCTCCAGAATCCACCACCCAAGTATGATTAATGTGCACAGATGCAACTACAGATTGAATGTAAGAGGAAGATATGATTGTACCTGCTGAGTGTGTTGTGCCAAACAAATGATCCTCTGGAGAGTCTCTTGCTTTCATAAGTGTCATCAACTGATTGACTTGACTCTGCAGCTGTTCAAACTCAGTCATACCCTACGAGATGATGTACCGACGGACTTATCACCTTCAACTTACATGGTTTGCATAACTTTAGATCCTCCAACACCATGTCTTCCAGATTCTTGTCCTCCTCTTTGAAATCTGCCTCTGTTCAAATGATATGCTGGATGTCCAACTGGGAAACCATTGAGTTTATAACAATCAGACCTCACATGTCCTTCTTTGTTGCAGTAGTTGCACACCACACCCTTCTTATAAGGAGCTTTAGTATAACCAGATCCAGGTTTATGACCAGAATTATAAGAGCTTGTGTAATTATTAGAAGTGGTTGTTGCAGCAAAGCTTCCAACTGATGATTGAACAGGTGCTGCCAAAGTGATGTGATTTGAACCAGGAATATAACCAATCCTCAAGGATTCATCCTGTCTAACCATGTTGTAGGCTTCATCAATGGTAGGAAGAGGTCTCATTCTCAGAATATTGCCCCTAACATTAACAAAAGTACTCATGCAGTCCCATCAAAAACTGCATTAGTCTCTTCCTTTGGTCTCTTTCCAGTTGTGCTTTTACAGCTCCACAAGTGCATATGCTACAAGAACAAGCTGAAATTGCTTCTAATGCTGCACTTTCATCCCATAGCCCCTTTAATTTGTGATAATAAGCCTCCACAGTGCATTGGTTTTGTTCTAATGAATGCAAATCCTTTTCCAATTGAAATATTATGTGGCCATCAATGCTAGCAAACCTCTGATCTAAATCTAACTCAGACCATACTGTACTAGCAGTAGATACAAAACGTAAACTACTACTAATTGTATCACTCACTACATTAAAAATCCATGAAATCACCATATCGTTTGCCCTAGCCCACAGATTATACAGATTAGAAGTCCTCTCAAGAACTTGATATGATCCATCAACCAAACAAATTTTATTCTTAGCAGACAAAGCAATTGCCATAGATCGTTTCCAAGCACTGTAATTATCGCTACCAGAAAGTTTCATGGAGACTAAAATCAAACCTGGATGATCATTGTTATGTAAGAACAGAGGATGCATGTTCAAATCCAGTCCAATTTCCATTGTTGATGTTGAATTCATTGAAGACGAGCTTGAATTTGTTGTTGTTTCCGCCATGATTGATGAGTGCGCAGCAAATTGATAAAACACAAATCGAAACTAAATGAATCCTAATTCGAACGGAATTGATGGATTAAGGAATCGAAAACAGAACCAGGCTTTGATACCATCTCAACTTTGATAATGAAACACAAATGAAATCGTGAATTGAACAAAGGATTCCATTGATTACATGTTGAAGGTTAACTGAATAACAGAGGAACCTTACAATCAAAATGGAAATGTAAAATGTACAAATGAACTTCTTACCTCTCAAACTCAATGAACTAGCTTTAAGTAGTCAGTTACAAAGAAGGACAGCTGGACTAACTGAACTAACAAACTAACAAACTCAACAATAACAAAATAACAAACTAACAAACTCCTCAGCTCCAAGTGATGTCACCAACATGTGCTGTTCTGACTAAGCATTGCAACACATCATGGTTCACTTCTTTATTCTGCTGATGATGAGAAACCATGTTGATCAACTTTGCTGATGTGCTTGAGTTGTTATTGTTAACAATATAATTCAGTTGAAATGGGAAAGAAAATCCCAATAAATATTGTCGTCGCCAGTTAAAGACTGTCAACATTTGTTAGTTGTATTTTATCTGAGGAATGTATGAACGAAGATCTCCTCACCAAGCGAGTTCAAGTTGGAGTTCAAGAGTTGTCGACCGGTGAAATAACGCTGTCACGGTCATTTGCTATACCCATAATTGACCTCAGTTTGCTTTCAGCCGGATCTCAAGATGAACTCATCAATCTCAAATCGGCTCTCACCTCATGGGGCTGTTTTCAGGTAATACGGAGTAGTATTTTATTACTTCCTCTCTCTATTTGAATGTGTGCTCATTTTAATTAATAGTTCTTGAAGTTAAAAATGGAATTTATCATAGTAATAAAAAATAATAGTAACAGGGGATTAGAGATTTTTTATGAAGTAATTATAGTAACAGGGGATTAGAGATAAATTGTTTAGATCTTGAAGTTAAAAAAGAAATTTATCATGGTAATTAATACTCCCTCCGTCCCACTTCAAAGTGTCCACTTTCCTTTTTGAGACGTCCCACTTCAAAGTGCCAATTCCATTAATGGAAATATGTAAAAAGTGTTTCGGACATTTATACCCTCATAATGTTTACTCCCTCCGTCCCAGCCGAGTGGATACCAAAAATTTGGACACACAGATTAAGGAAAATTAAGAGAGATAAAAAATGGAAGGAAATGTTGTGAGTATGAAAAATTAAATAGGAGAGAGAATGAGTAGGAGGAATAGTGATTTGATTAGTGTTGTGAATGTAAAAGTAAAATAGGAGAGAGAATGAGTGGGAAAAATTGTAAAGATTCTCTTCCATTTTGGACAGTCTCCATTGGGCTTGGACGGACCAACAAGGAAATAAGTATCCACTCATCAGCAAGGACGGAGGGAGTATATATTTACAAAAAAATCATTCATTATACCCTTATAATGTTAACATATTTACAAAAAAAATCATTCATTAACTTACTATTCCTCTCACTCATTCTCTTTTCTATTAAATGTTTTTAATTTTTACATTATTTCTCTTCTAATCTTCTACCCACTTTCAATTATTTATTCATTTTTTAAAAAAATTCTTAAAAACTGTAAAATTATAACATAGACACTTTAAAATGAGACGAAGGGAGTAGTTCTTATTCGTTAAAAAAACCAAAATGCAACTTTAAAATTTGTGCTTCCAATCTAAAAAATATGCTTAATTTGATTCGGTGGGCGAACTCACTAATGTCGGCGTACTAATCAATTAGGTGGGTGTGTATAACACATCCCTTTGACAAATCTAGTAGTACTTAATAATGAATAATTTCATTAGACCCCCTCACTTTAAATCATTCTCCATGAAAGTCAGATGAGATTCAAAAGTACACAATTAAATAAAGGTCCAAATCAAAATTCCATAAAAATCTAGGTATGAGAGTAATTTTAGTGTTATACATTTGGATATAAGTGCGAATTGCTTAATAAAATATGAGAAAATTTTATTATTTTTAAGAAAAGTTGAAAATTTTTGAAAAAAATATTTTTAAACTTTGGTATAGAAGTTATTTTGTTCTTATACTCTTTAGTGTAAGAGCGACGAGCATCAAAAATGGCTACATTGAATTACGTCCAAACAAATTAGTCCGAACGGCACATGCGAAACACTTTCACTTGTGCTATGAACCCATTGTGTCTGCAATCACCACACTTCTCTCAATCGAGCCGACACCAAAATGTCGGGCATCTAGCTATGATTCTACACTGATCATTGTCTAAAGCTCTCGATCATAGCATAGAGAGAGTAATTTGACTTTGATTTATATGATACGTTATTGTCTACTCCCTCCGTGAGTGGAGACCTATTTCATTTATTGTCTGTTCCACGTGAGTAGAGAATGCCCAAAATAACAAAATTTTTACACTATTCTTCCTACTCATTATATATCCTACTTTATTTTTATACTTAAAACACCAATCAACTTAATATTTCTCTCACTCAGTGTTTGTTTGATAATCAAATTAATCTCTTAATTTGAAACACTTTAAGAGATTAAAAATAAAGCTTGTTTGGTAAGGTAAATTTAAATCACTTAACTAATTAAAATTATTTTAAAAAATGCTATTAGTTTTATGATGAAAAGGGATGTCTTAACAAAGTAAGAGAAGAAGGGAAGAGAAAGAAAGGGAATAAGTATCCACCTATCAACATGTTTTATTTATTTATTTATTTATTGCACTTTATTTTGGTGAACTATTTTTTCGTCATACAAATTTTATTTGACCAACGAAAATATTAAAATGTATTTATTTTCATATTAAAAATATTGATTAATAATATTTTTAAATGAGTAATATAATTAAGTTTTCTTCAAAAAAAAAAAAAATCAAAGTTCATTTACATTAGTCAAATTATAAATTATTCAAATAATTTTTTGAGTGTTTTATTGAAATTTTGATTAAAATCAGATGTTTGTGGTTTTTCATCACCAAACAAACTCGAGTTTTAAAAAAAATCAGCAAACTAATGATTTAAGCTCTATATTTTTAGCTCTTAATTTTCAGTTTTACCAAACAGGGCCTCATTCTCTCATTTTATTTTTCATACTAACAAACACTTCCTCACACTAATTCTCTCTCATACTTTTCCGCAATCCTTTTGCCCTGTTTTTTTTTATTTTCACTCACGTGGGACGAAGGGAGTATACTGAAGTATACAAAAGCATCAAATATATAGGAAGTTTTGAATTCAATTTACAAGGGGAAAGTGGGAAGAGCCGTTGGAGAGGTCAAATATTGTCTTCAATATTTGACTTATGAAAATCGTTATTTTTCACTTTTCGTAATTCTGAAATAACTTTTCACCAGAAAATTAAATGCAAAATCTGATTGCATAGTCTTGTACTGTACATCATTTAATTAGCTTTCTAATGAGTCTAATAATATTGAATATTTTTGAGTCTCATTAGGTAGTGAAAATCACTGTTGAAAAACAAGAAAAACTTGAGGGGCCTTTGTGTACCTCTTGCACTTTTCTCTCTTGACAATTTAGACCATTTAACTTTGTCTCGTTAAATAAACAATCTTCATCAAAAACTATGTTAGAGCCTATCAATTCCCCCTTTTTGGTGAATGATTGGTCACTTTAAAATGGCTTGCTTCAAAACTCCATAAACAAAAAGAGATGATATTGAAAAATTTGCTCTAAAACATTGAGCATATTTTTTGGTCCACTTCATGGATTTTTCTGTATCGACTCACAAGGTTCAAGGGACATTGACTCCAATTTTCGGAGAGGTCTATCATGTTGGGATTTGGATCCTAAACATACAAGGAAAAAGGGGGACTAAGTCGGAGGGATTTGTTGAGGTCAAAAAGGAGTTCAAACCGGAGAAGGAGACTGAGCAGCGCCAGGCGGGCGCCTCATCTGGCCGAGGCGGGCGCCTCAAGGGCCGAGGCTGTGGCCGAGGTCCTTCCTTCGCGAGGCGGGCGCATGGAGGGCTTGGGGCGGGCGCCTCAAGCATGGCCGAGATTCTGGGTCTGATTTGTTTCCTTAGTTGATTAGAATTCTTCTTAAAATAGATTTAGGGTTTCCTTGTAACTATATAAACATAAATCCGGCCTAGAATACATTGTAGCAACATATTAGAGAGAGACTAATAACATATTGGCTTGGCAATTGCCCCCGGACGTAGTTCATGAGTTGGTGAATGAACCGGGTAAACAACTCTTGTGTTCTTGTGTGTGATTGTTTCTTTCTTGTACGTGTGGGTGTGTTGTTTTCTTTGTCTTGATTGCAAACGGAGAGCACCAATTTCACAACAACTGGTATCAAAGCTTTGGTTTGGTGGATTCAAAATTTTTTCATTAGTTGATTAATTTTTAATCGCGTTCTTGGAGATTTTGGTGAAGCAGTCAAGATGAAGAACTCAATCGAGAAATTCAACGGTGTGAATTTCACGTTTTGGAAGACAAGGATTGAAGACTACCTTTATTGTAAGGATCTTCATGGACCCTTGAAGGCGAAGCCCGAAGACATGTCACAAGGAGATTGGGAGACGTTGGATCGGAAGGCGTTAGGAGCGGTAAGGAGTGCCCTAACCGACGACGTTGCACGGAACGCTATGGAGGCCAAGACAACGGTGGAGTTGCTACAAACGCTGTCCGACATGTATGAGAAGCCGTCGAATATCAATAAGGTGCATTTGATAAAGAGGTTTGCGAATGCGAAGATGTCAGAGGGGCAGACAGCGGCAAGTCATATCGGCAATTTCAAAGGTATGGTGGACCAATTGAAAAGTGTTGATATTACTTTCTCCGATGAAGTGCTAGCTTGTTTTCTACTAAAGTCATTGCACGATAGTTGGGAGGTTCTTTGTCACAACGATTAGTACGTCGAAACTTGACATTGGTGTATACGGAGGTTAGAGATCTCATCCTTCAAGAGGAGCTGCGAAGGAAAGAGAAAAGGGGAGAATCGTCCGTAGATGGGGCTGCACTTAGGGTGGAGAGAAAAAGGGGTGGACCTAAAAAGGGGAAAAAGGTCAAGTGCTACAATTGTGGTGAATTGGGGCATATCAGTTATATTTGTCCGGGAAAAGGTGGTTGTGCTAACGTGGTGGATGATGGTGGTGATGTATTAATCCTAGGGGAGGAGCAGTCGGGTGAAGATTGGGTGTTGGATTCTGGAGCTTCTTGTCATGCTAGTGGGGATGCAGAATCAATGAGGCGTTACAAAACCGGAGATTTTGGGGTTCTCTATCTCGGTGATGGTCAACCATTGAAGATCAAAGGTAAAGGGGATGTAATGATGAAGACACCTAACGGGGCTGTTTTACAACTACACGACGTGATGCATGTTCCGGATTTGAGGAGAAGGGTGATTTCTGTGGGACAACTTGACAGTGAAGGATACGGTGTTTCTTTCATTGGTGGGTCTTGGGAAGTCACGAAAGGAGCTAAGGTGTTGGCTCATGGGGTTAAGGGGAAGATGTTGTATTCTACCTACAATATCGATGTTCGTTCCGGTGGGAGCAAGAGGCTTAAGAACCGGCCTGTTGGTGTGAAAAGGGGAGACATCAAGAAACGGTATGTTGGGGAGGACACAAAGTTGATCAACGCGGTGTGGATGTCCAAGGGCCCTAACAGAGAGCGGATTCAGACCAAGAACAGTCGATGCAAGAAACAAGGTGTGTCCAAGTTTCAAGGGGAGGCATTGCGAGGAAGGTGGGTCTGGAGGGAGAAGGCGAAGTTAGACTTGCGGGGAGAAATCAAGGTAGAAGCTGATTTGGGGAGGCAAGAACGATCTAACACGGGGAGGTTGAAACGTCGCTTGGTTTCAACTCGCCTTAGTACTTGAGGAGAGGTGAGGTAGTGTCAAGCCAATATGGATGTGGGGGAAATGTGTTCGAAGGTCATTACTCCGTGGTGGGAGTTGATGGGTGATTCTATGTTTGTTAGTTTAGTCTCCGGTGGGAGATTGTTGGGATTTGGATCCTAAACATACAAGGAAAAAGGGGGACTAAGTCGGAGGGATTTGTTGAGGTCAAAAAGGAGTTCAAACCGGAGAAGGAGACTGAGCAGCGCCAGGCGGGCGCCTCATCTGGCCGAGGCGGGCGCCTCAAGGGCCGAGGCTGTGGCCGAGGTCCTTCCTTCGCGAGGCGGGCGCATGGAGGGCTTGGGGCGGGCGCCTCAAGCATGGCCGAGATTCTGGGTTTGATTTGTTTCCTTAGTTGATTAGAATTCTTCTTAAAATAGATTTAGGGTTTCCTTGTAACTATATAAACATAAATCCGGCCTAGAATACATTGTAGCAACATATTAGAGAGAGACTAATAACATATTGGCTTGGCAATTGCCCCCGGACGTAGTTCACGAGTTGGTGAATGAACCGGGTAAACAACTCTTGTGTTCTTGTGTGTGATTGTTTCTTTCTTGTACGTGTGGGTGTGTTGTTTTCTTTGTCTTGATTGCAAACGGAGAGCACCAATTTCACAACATATCAGTGTATTTTAAGTAGGAAAATTTGGTGTAGGATTATGAGCCTTGGAGAGGGAATAATTGCATTTTTGGTGAGAGGTGTCTTGACAGCCGACCTTCAAAAAGCAGAAAATTTTGGGGGAAACTAGTTTCCCAAAATATTATAAAAAGTCTTGTTTTTTATTTTAAAAAAAAATTGTACGTGCCTTTGTTTCAATTTTTAAAACAAGAATTTTTATAATGTTATGGAGAAACTAGTTTCCCCCAAAACCTATTCTTCAAAAAGTAGGGTTTGCTGTCTGAAATCAATCAGTCCACTTTTGGGACGAACTGGTATTAGCTCATAAGGTTGTAGGTTTGGTGAATACACTCATTTTAATGATATAGGAGTCTAATTTTCTTAAAATATATTGAATTGCAATTTGGCTGCCTGGAGAGAAAGATATATTTTTGTTTCGGTCTGTTTTAAAGTCTGATTTTTCATATTAAAACCAATTAATTCTAAGGGGAGTAGCCCTTTATCTTTATATATTATAGGAAGGTTCGTCAATTCCCGATGTAAGATAATATGTCTAACACGCCCCCTCACGTGTATCGGGCTTTGGCAAAGCTTACAACGTGGGCTTATTAATCGGGTGACACGGAGCAATATCGTGGGCCGTTGGGTCAATATCTCTAACACTCCCCCTCACGTGTATCGGACTTTGTCAAATCTTACAACGTTGACTTATCAATCGGGTGGCGCAGAGCAACATCGTGGGCCGTTGGGCCAATATCTCTAACACGCCCCCTCACGTGTAGCAGACTTTGCCAAAGCTTACAACGTGAACTTATTAATTGGGTGACGCAAATTAACATCGTGGGCCGTTGGGCCTGCATGTGTAATGGACCTGATTTGATACCATCTTAAAGTCTAAGGTTCCACCTTTAAACCAATTAGTGCTAATGGAAATGACACATGATCTTTATATATTATAAGTAAGGTTCGTCAATTCCGATTTGGGATAATATCTCTGACTTATTAATCGGGTGGCGCGGAGTAACATCGTGGGCCGTTGGGCCTGCACGTGTAATGCACCAACTCTGATACCATTTTAAAGTCTGAGATTCCACCTTAAAACTAATTGGTGCTAAGGGGAGTGGCTCAGGATCTTTATATATTATAGGCAAGGTTCATCAAATCCCGATGTGGGATAATATATATCTCTAACATGCATTCTGAAAGTGAGGGTTGCTGTCAGCAAAAAAGCAATCTGTTGTTTGCGGACAACAACTTCAAATGAAATTTGGCGTTGACTCACACTTTGTAGGCTTTGGTTTTATACATTCTGGAAAGGTATGTGAGTTTACTTTACTCACTAAAAATCGGATTGAGTTAAGAATTGATTAGTGAAGGAGAAAATATTATTTACTTCCTTGCTTGATTCAATTGATTACGATTTTATATGTACATGACTTTCATACTTGCATAAGGATTCTACCAATATCATAACTAATGCCTATAATTAAGCTAATCATATATCCTACCTAATTTACATATATCACATAAGGAAACGATAATCATGTACAAAAGGAAAAGATATTGACAATATCTTTGTCAATATCTCAAAACCCCCATCAAGATGGAGCGTGTAAGTCACAAACGTCCAGCTTTCCAAGTACAAGGAGGAATTATCGACTGCCCAAAGCCTTGGTGAGCACATCAGCCAATTGTTCGGAGGTGTAAATATACTGAGTTGTGAGGATACATGTCTGAACAACATCACACACAAGATGACAGTCAACTTCAATATGCTTCGTGCGTTTATGATGGACAGGATTCTGAGCCATATATAAAGCAGATTGACTATCACATAGAAGGGGCACCAGAGTATCATGTTTAATTCCAAAGGACTTAAGAATACTTAGTAGCCATTTGAACTCACAAGTGGCACTAGCTATAGATCGATATTCTGCCTCGGTCGAAGAGAGAGAAATCATACATTTCTTCTTTGTCTTCCATGAGATCGGTGAATCAACAAGAAAAACAAAATAGGTAGTGAGAGAACATCTCGTGATAGGACAACTTGTCCAATCAGAGTCATAGTAGGCTCGTAGTCATAAATTGGAAGATGTTCGAAAGAGAATTCCTTGTCCAGGATGAACTTTTTAAATAATGAACCACACACAATGCAGCAGCCCAGTGAGCAATCTTGGGCTTGGTCATAAATTATGTAAGAATATGCACAATATATGACAACTCCGGGCGTGTAATGGTGAGATAGATAAGACACCTCATAAGACGTCGGTAAGGCTCAGGATCACGTAAATCCTTGTCTTCAGTCAATTCTAAAAGATGATTTTGTTCAATGGGTGTAAGTGTTGGAAGAGCACCAAGGAGTCTTGTCTCGAAAAGAATATCAAGGGCATATTTTCGTTGATAAAAAAAATGCCGTCTGGATGTGTAGCAAATTCAAGCTCGAAAAAAATACTTAAGACGTCCCAAGTCTTTCATGTGAAAACGTTTACTGAGATACGCCTTGAAGCGTTGAATAACCTCATGATCATTAGCACCAATGACCAAATCATCCACGTACACAAGAACATGTAGTTTAGCAGCGAAAGTGTTGTAAGAATAGAGAGAATAATACGAATTTGACAGATGAAAAGCCATATTTCTTCAAGGCATTTGACAACTTTGCAAACCAACAACAAGGTACTTGACGTAAGCCATACAATGATTTCTTGAGTTTGCACACCTTACCTAAAGAAGAAGCATGATAACCCAAGGGTACCTTCATATAGACATCTTCACTAAGATCACCATGAAGAAAAGCGTTGTGAACATCCATTTGATGAAGTTCCCACCCACGAACTGCATAAATGGAAAGAAAAACTCAGACAGTGCCATCTTGATTGTTGGTGCAAAAGTTTCTTTGAAATCCACACACTACTACATTTCTGATCTAATGTAACGCATCTAATGTAACGCCACGAGCTAATGTAACGCATCTAATGCAACGCCAGAGCTAATGTAACGCATCTAATGCAACGCCAGAGCTAATGTAACGGCTAATGCAACGCCAGAGCTAATGTAACGCATCTAATGCAACGCCAGAGCTAATGTAACGCATCTAATGCAACGTCAGAGCTAATGTAACGAGTCTAATGCAATGCCAAAATCCTAATGTAACGCCTAAATTACTAATGCAACGCCAAAATCCTAAACCCTAATCCCTAAACCCTAAACCTATATCCAATATCCTATACTCTATACCATATACCTTATACCCTATACCCTATACACTATACCATATACCCTATACCGTATACCATACATACTATATCCTATACCCTATACCATATACCCTACACTATACCCTATAACCTATATCCTATATCCTATACCCTATACCCTATACACTATACCCTATACCCTATACACTATACCCTATACCCTATACCCTATGCCCTATACACTATAACCTATATCCTATACCCTATACCCTATACCCTATACCCTATACACTATACCCTATACCCTATACCCTATACCCTTTACCATATACCCTATATCCTATATCCTATACCCTATACCCTATACCCTATACCCTATACACTATACCCTATACCCTATACACTATATCCTATACCATATATCCTATACCCTATGCCCTATACCCTATACCCTATACACTATATCCTATACCATATATCCTATACCCTATGCCCTATACACTATACCCTGTAACCTATATCCTATAGGGTATAGGGCATATGGTATAGGGTATACCCTATAGGGTATAGGGTATACCCTATAGGGTATAGGGTATACCCTATAGGATATAGGGTATAAGGTATAGAGCGTAAGGTATGTGGCATATGTATATAGGGTATACCTATAGGGTATAGGGTATACCCCTATAGGATATAGGGTATGTGATATAGTATAAGGTATAGGGCATAGGGCATATGGTATAGGGTATAGGGTATAGGGTATAAGGTATAGGGCATAGGGCATATGGTATAGGGTATACCCTATAGGGTATAGGGTATACCCTATAGGGTATAGGGTATACCCTATAGGGTATAGGGTATAAGGTATAGGGCATATGGTATAGGGTATACCCTATAGGGTATAGGGTATACCCTATAGGATATAGGGTATAGGATATAGGGTATAGGGTATAAGGTATAGGACATAGGGCATATGGTATAGGGTTTACCCTATAGGGTATAAGGTATAGGGCATAGTGCATATGGTATAGGGTATACCCTATAGGGTATAGGGTATAGGGTATACCCTATAGGGTATAGGGTATAAGGTATAGGGCATATGGTATAGGGTATACCCTATAGGGTATAGGGTATACCCTGTAGGATATAGAATATAGGATATAGGGTATAGGGTAGAAGGTATAGGGCATAGGGCATATGATATAGGGTATACCCTATAGGGTATAGGGTATAAGGTATAGGACATAGGGCATATGGTATAGGGTATACCCTATAGGGTATACCCTATAGGGTGTAGGATATACCCTATAGGATATAGGGTATACGATATAGGGTATAGGGTATAAGGTATAGGGCATAGGGCATATGGTATAGAGTATACCCTATAGGGTATAGGGTATAAGGTATAGGGCATAGGGCATATGGTATAGGGTATACCCTATAGGGTATTGGGTATAAGGTATAGGGCATATGATATAGGGTATACCCTATAGGGTATAGGGTATACCCTATAAGATATAGGGTATAGGATATAGGGTATAGGGCATAGGGCATAGGGCATATGGTATAGGGTATACCTTATAGGTATAGGGTATACCCTATAAGGTATAGGGTATAGGGTATACCCTATAGGGTATAGGGTATAAGGTATAGGGCATATGGTATAGGGTATACCCTATAGGGTATAGGGTATACCCTATATCCTTATACCCTATAGGGTAAACCCTGTACCCTATACCCTTATTTTATTTAAATTTATTTTTGAATTGAGATAAATAATTTAGACATTTTTTGGTACGGAAGTTTTTTTTTAAAAAAAAATTATATAAAATAAGTTAGAAATTAACTAAATATTTCTATCAATTATTACTTAGGTATATTAATATTTCTTAGAAGTTTAAATTATTAAATTAATGAGTATTATTATTAATTCATAAAATTATTATTATTAATTATATAATAATAATTATTAATATATTCAATTATTTCTTAAGTATATAATATAAAAATATTTACTTTTTTGATATTATGTATTATTACTAGTTTTTATTAATATTATTATTATTAAGTATTATTATTAATAAATTCAAAATTATTAAATTAATGAGTATTATTATTAATTAATAACATTATTATTTTTGATATTATGTATTATTACTAGTTATTTTAATATTATTATTAAGTATTATTATTAATTATATAATTATAATTATTAATATATTCAATTATATGATTGAATAATTAACAATAGCATCATTATTAGTAATATTATTAATATTATACTGTTTATATAATTAATATTAATATTAAATTATTAATCAATTATATAATTAATAATTCATTAATAATAAATATTGATAATAAATATTATTATTCTTGATATTGGGCATAAATATTTTAGTTAGCATATACTAGTATAGTGTGAAACAAATATAAATATGTGTTGTGCAATTTTTTGATTGGATCCAAAAATTTCACGCGGATCATGAATAAAACAACATCTAACCGTTCAATACATTCGATCCAACGGTTGATACTGATTCAAACAAAACCACTTCATTTCTCTCTCTTTCTCGGTTCTCTCTCCATTTCTCTCACTCAAACAAAATGAAACAAAACCACTCCAGTTCTCTCTCCATTTCTCTCCCTCAATCAGTCTCCCCATTTCCCAGTTCTCTCTCCCTCCCCATTTCCCAGTTCTCTCTCCGTTTCTCTCCCTATCCTTAAAAAAATCAAACAGAAGAGCTGGAATCGATACCGCCGGCATAAGAAGAAATCTCAATTTCACCGGCGAAAATACTCCGTCGGTGAGTCCTCGGCGAGAACGCACCGGCATTGATCGAAATGTCAGAAGTCCGGTGAGATCGAGAAATTCAGCGTCACCGATGAGAACTGAAACAAATTCCATGAAGAACTCCAATTCAATCGTCAAACACAAACCGCTGAGCATTCAAACCCAAAAGAGAGCCAACGAACCGGAGCCACGACGAGTATCACCGGTACAATCTCCAAAGCTCACTTCCAGAAAAAGTGTATCAGATTAAGCGGTCGTAACAAACCGGTCACCACGAATCAAAAAACCAACAGCTCATGCTTCTCCCAAGCACAAAATGTTAAACAACCTCGTCACAGAGGATGAATCCTCCTTCATTTCTGAAAGCACCATCAGTACATCTTCCCATACCGATACAGAGGTACACAAATTTCACATTCTACAATCAATTCGTTTGATTTGTGGATGGTTGTGGATGGTTATGGACGGTGGTGGATGGTGGTGGAGCAAAGTGTTACTTTTGAAAAATGCAAGAATTGTTTTGAATATAAAAAAAGTGAAGGGACTAATTTGAGAATAAAAAACATTAAGGGACTGATTTGAGAAAAAAAAGTTAAGGGATTGATTTGAGAATAAATATATATATATTTTTTAAAATATATTTATATATAAATATATATATATATATATATATATATATATATATATATATATATATATATATATAAAAAAGAAAATTAAAAAAATTAATAAAATTGTGAAATTATGTAATAAATTTTAGGGACTCATCTAATTTTTGGCGTTACATTATGTATTCAACCACTTTTTAAATTGGCGTTGCATTAGGTTCTTTTTGGCGTTGCATTATGTGTTCATATAGTTTTAAAATTGGCGTTGCATCAGGTATTTACCTGATGCAACGTCAAAGCTCTGGCGTTACATTAGCTTACTATGTCGTTGCATTAGACCTAATGCAACGCAAGAGAATGCAACGGCCATTTGGCGTTACATTAGGCCTAATGTAACGGTTTTTGGGCCCTAATGCAACGAAAATTGGCATTACATTAGGTCAGAAATGTAGTAGTGACACCTTCAACTTTGCAGTTTCCAAAGATGACAAAGCGACCTTTGTAACGTTCAACGGATCCATCAACATTATACTTTATCTTATAAACCCATTTGTTGCCAATCACCTTCTTGTCAATGGGAGCATTTACCAATTCCCACGTACATTCTGATCAAGAGCAGAAAGTTTATTGTTCATGGCCTCACACCAATGAGGATATTTAACTGCTTCTCCAAAATGCTTTGGTTCATGTCCTGAGTCAACAGCAGTCAAAAAACTACAATGTGCCATATAGAAGTTAGTGCAACTGACAAAGTGTGATAAAGGATAGTGAGTACCTGATTATTTCTTTTGGACAAGTGAACGCGACGGGGAGGGGACTTGTGCGACGTGAGCCTTGCCCAACTCATATTCAGTTGATGGATACCTTGTAGAAGACAGTTTAGCCTTTGACCTCGACCCAAATTCTCTGCTGCAGATTGTTTAGGCACGTGTAATTGTTCAGGAGGTTGTTCGGGCCACTGTGCAATATCTGTAACCTGTTCCGCCTGTTGTGCTGAAACTTGTTCAATATGTTGTTCAGGCAATTGTTCAGACAACTGTTCAGGCAACTGTCCAGACAACTGTTCAGGCAACTAATTGCCCACATAAACATTGTCTTCCTCATAAGTAACTTCATCAGTAGGTGCACAAAGAAATATATCCGAATCCGTATAGGCCTCTTCTTGATCAGACCTGTTACTAGCAAAGGGAACTCCTTTTCCACAAAATCAATATCCCGAGAAATGAGCATTTTATGCTCCTCAAGATCATAAACTAACCAACTTTTCTTTCGAAAAGGATAACCCAGAAAATCATATCGTCTGCTTCGACTAGCAAATTTATCATTATCTTTTCGAGAATAATGAACATAACACAGAGATCCAAATACCTTAATATGTTAGTAGGAAGGGGATTTCCAAAAATAATTTCATAGGGGGTTTTCCATGCAACAATTTCGAAGAGGTACGATTAATTAAGTACTCTGCTGCTAGTACACACTCTCCCCAAAATTTCACCGATAATTTTGCTTGTAACATTAAAGAACGAGACATATTCAAGATATTTCTATACTTTCTTTCCACCCTTCCATTTTGTTGGGACGTATGAATGCAAGTGGTTTGATGCTCAATGTCATTTTCAATAAAATATTTTTCTAAAAAAGTACATTTTGTCCCATTGTCACTCCTAATCTTCTTGACACGTTTATTAAATTATCGTTCTATCATGACAAGAAATTTTTTCAATATTTGAGAACCATCACTTTTAGATTTAACCAATTAAACCCACACGACACGAGAACAATCGTCCACAATGGTCAAAAAATAAATGGCTCCACACATTGCAAGCTTTCGATAATCACCCCAAATATCGCAATGAATTAAATAAAAAATTTCAATAGAGTTATTGTCGATAAGCAAAAACTTGTCTCTACTTTGTTTGGCTTGACAACAAATTTCGCAAACGTCTTTATTAATACTATTACGACTAATAAAAGGAAATAAACCAACCACTTTACTTGATGGATGTCCAAGTCACTGATGCCACAACTGATAGCTCCTAGATTATCTGATGTTGTAAGCTTGCGTCCCTGTTGGTCCCCTCAAGTAGTATAACCCCCCGTCCTGTTCACCTTCCAATCAAAATCTTCGTGGCTCGGTCTTGTACAACACACAATTTGTCAGAAAAATGTACTACATGAATGGAATCATTAAGTAATTGAGAGACAGATAACATATTGCAGTTGAATGTGGGAGCATCTAAAATGTTTCTCAAACGTAGATGTGGTCTGATGGCAACATCGCCTTCTTTCGTGGCGATCATATATCTTCCATTGGGCAAACCTATGTGGTTAGCCTCAATCTGACACACATTTTTCAGCAAAGAAATATTACCTTTTATGTGTCGATTAGCTCCACTATTGACAAGCCAAGACTCATTATTTGTCTTACCATTCATTCGACCAGTTGTGCGACCAGTTGTCTGATCAGTTGATTGTACCTGTGTCTGCACATACTCCTTGAAGTGGCTCCATTGTTCAAGCGTGAACTATTTTAAAAAATGCTATTAATTTTATGATGAAAAGGGATGTCTTAACAAAGTAAGAAGAGAAGGGAAGAGAAGAGAAAGAAAGGGAATAAGTTCAAATCCACCTATCAACATGTTTTATTTATTTATTTATATATTGCCACTTTATTTTGGTGAACTATTTTTTCGTCATACTAATTTTATTTGACCAATGAAAATATTAAAATGTATTTATTTTCATATTAAAAATATTGATTAATAATATTTTTAAATAAGTAATATAATTAAGTTTTCTTCAAAAAAATCAAAGTTCAGTTACATTAGTCAAATTATAAATTAGTTAATAATTTTTTGAGTGTTTTATTGAAATTTTGATTAAAATCAGATGTTTGTAGTTTTTCATTATCAAACAAACTCGAGTTTTAAAAAAAATCAGTAAACTAATGATTTAAGCTCTATATTTTTAGCTCTTAATTTTCAGTTTTACCAAACAGGGCCTCATTCTCTCATCTCTTATTTTATTTTTCATACTAACAAACACTTCCTCACGCTAATTTTCTCTCCTACTTTTCCTTAATCCTTTTGCCCTGTTTTTTTTTATTTTCACTCACGTGGGATGGAGGGAGTATACTGTAAGTATACAAAAGCCTCAAATATATAGGAAGTTTTGAATTCAATTTACAAGGGGAAAGTGGGAAGAGCCGTTGGAGAGGTCAAATATTGTCTTCAATATTTGACTTATGAAAAATCGTTATTTTTCACTTTTCGTAATTCAGAAATAACTTTTCACCAGAAAATTAAATGCAAAATCCGATTGCGTAGTCTTGTACTGTACATCATTTAATTAGCTTTCTAATCAGTCTAATATTGAATATTTTTGGGACTCATTAGGTGGTGAAAATCACTTTTGAAAAACAAGAAAAACTTGAGGGGCTTTTGCGTACCTCATGCACTTTCCTCTCTTGACAATTTAGACCATTTAACTTTGTCTCGTTATATAAACAATCTTCATCAAAAACTATGTTAGAGCCTAACATTTCCCCCTTTTTGGTGAATGATTGGTCACTTTAAAATGACTTGCTTCAAAACTCCATAAGCAAAAAGAGATGATATTGAAACATTTGCTCTAAAACATTGAGCAGATTTTTTGGTCCACTTCATGGATTTTTCTGTATTGACTCACAAGGTTCAAGGGTCTTTGACTAGAATTTTCTAAGAGGTCTATCAGTGTATTTTACGTAGGAAAAATTGGTGTAGGATTATGAGCTTTGGAGAGGGAATAATTGCATTTTTGGTGAGAGATGTCTTGACAGCCAGCCTTCGAAAAGTAGGGTTTGCTGTCTGAAATCAGTCCACTTTCGGGATGAACTGGTCTTAGCTCATAAGGTTGTAGGTTTGGTGAATACACTCATTTTAAAGATATAGGAGTCTAATTTACTTAAAATATATTGAATTGCAATTTGGCTGCCTGGATATATATCTATAATACAATAGAGGGGGCAAATAACCGCCTCTTAGCTTTGGATAAGTGGTGGCTGAGATTTAATCTTAGAAATCTGATCGGACGGCTACAAATTATTTCCTTACCCACTTCTCCCACGGCGGTTGCTACTTCACCGAGAAAACCCTTTGCGTTCTTCACCTCTCTCTCTCTCTCTCTCTCTCTCTCTCTCTCTCTTTCTGAATCCAAATCCAGAAGTCGAATTCCGTCAACCGAAATCACACCAAAAGAAGTCGTCGACCTCTCGATAACCGCCTCATGACCTTTCAAGAGCATCGAAATTGAAGATCTGGCAGGCATCGATTCAAGCTCTTGCACCGAAACAACATTGACGTTGGTAGCGACGTCGGCTAGGAGGAGAATGAGGAGAAGCGTGAAGAAATTTACGGTGGTGGAGTTGCCGGAGACTGACGCCATTGACGAAACCAAAAGAGCTTGAGGCTAGGGTTTGCAATTGGCAGATTCCGATGCAGAAACAGGACATTTTCCTCGGCCTCAGGTTGCTGCATTCAAAAACCACGACGCCAATTATTCACCGGCCAACGGATTCTGGGAGAAGACTACTAATTCCGTTGCCGGAAGAGTCACCGTCGATTGATTTCAAGATGGAGGCAGCATCCGGAACTCATTTCTCCGGCCTACATCTTCACGGCATACTTTCGTCACCGCGCTCTTTCAATCATTCAGCAACCCTACCGGAACCTGCCACACTCAAAAAATCCTTTGTCATTGGTAATTTATCTTCTCTTTACTCTTGGTATTATCCAATTACAATTATGAAATTTTCTGCTTATACGTTATAATCTCCCGTGTTCTATGAGGATAGTAGTATTTTGATTTTCTGAAGTCATTATTATCGTTTATCGATCGTTGTTTGAATGTGTATGGATTTATTTAAAGGAACATACTGTTTTTTCACATTTGAAACACTAAAATTACTCATCATTTATGTATGAATAAAAGAAGGATGGTGTAAGGGTAGGAGTAAGTGAGGCAAATCATAGGGATAGTTATGCTCCATCGACTCATTTCTTCCCGATTCCCCCCCCCCACAAAACTCTTTCATTTCCCAATTCAAATCAGCATTCAACCCTCGAGCCACCTTACTTTCATGCAATTGTAATTTGTTTCTTATGTCGATTTTTCTGTTTCTGCTATGATTGTCCTATCTATGACAATTGGAGAAGAGTTTTCATACGGTATTGGTTGTTTTCCTCATTTCCATCCTTTCCACAAATGTTGTTTCTCCTAATTCAGTTGAATTGAAGTTAAAAGCAAAATATTTATTTGAGGTTATTTGGTGTTTTTTTTGTTTATTCCTATTCATTTGTTTTTTGTGTCTTTACATAATTGAACGTGTGATATAGGGGACGGGATCAAAATGCATCGAGCGTGTGCGTCTTAGTTCTCAGGGTGACGTTGTAAATGATTCAAATGCTGAGTTTGATTAGGTAATTGTACTTTGTTTCTTTGTTAAAAGTTGATAATTATTACTCCCTCCATCCCAAAATAAATATCCAAATTTTCTTTCAATCAAGAGCAAATTTTGACATTCATTTTGGGACAGATGGAGTATTATTGGGTCAACGTCTGTATCTCTCTTCTTTTATAAAGTCTTCATGTGGGACATGAGTTGAGGGACATTTTAATAGATAAGTAAATGACATTGTTTGTTGACAAAATTTTTATCCATTATCTTATTGCAGATCATATTATTTGCGGAGTGTTACTCTACTGAAATTCAAAAATGGGTGAAAAGTCTTATAAATTATGCTCTATACAAAAGGTAAATCTCATTGGTTGTGTTTATACTATATTTTTTTATAGGTTTTCAATTACAATAACATGAATGATAAGTTTGTAGTTGTATGTTATCTTCAACTAATAAGTGTGAAATCCATAGTAAAGAAAGTATATTAAGTTTGTATTCCATATCACTTCGCTTGCCATGAAACCATGCCTTTGCAAGTTTTTGCTATATTCTGTTGTTACCATTGAAAAATGAAATTTTCTATTACCAATGAAAACAGTATTTATTTGGATCATTATGAAAAATTAAAGTATGTTTTTGTGAAGGGGTTGTAGAGGGTTATTATCAACTAAGGTATTAGACTTGGACAATTAACCACCTTTTAGTAATATTGGTATGGCTTAGCGCCAAATTGTTTGTTATTGACAAAAGAGGAGGCTTGGGTTGGTCAAAGAAGTAGGTGATGTTATATATGATGTATGGTCAGGTAGCAGTTATTGAAAACATGGTTCCTGTAAGTTTTTCATTGGAACACCATAACCGAATCGGAGCCAAACAAAATGAGGGGATGACCATTGTTGATTAGGATACCCGCCTTTTCATCCTTTTGAGATGTTTGGTAAGAGAGAGCGAGAGAGAGAGAGAGAGAGAGAAATGGAAAGGTAAACGTAGGATTCATATGGAGATGTTAAAGAGTAAGAGGCATAAAACCCACTATCCAAAAATAACTAAATACTCCCTTCCGTGCCAAAATAAATGACCGATAACTTTTCTTTTTAATCAATAGCAAATTTGAAAAAAAAAACATATTTTGGTCATAGAATATGGGACATAGGTAGTAAATAATAATTTAGTATATTGCTCTCACAGTTAAGCTTTCTTGAATTTCCATGGAAGGGATATGAAAATCTGCAGTGCCTTTGACGATTGCTTTGTGTGTTTGGATATGGTAGTCTAGCAAACTATTTTGTCATGGGATAACCTTCTGTATTGTGTCAATCAATTTATTTTGATATTGAATAAAGCATACACAGAGATTAGTCAAACGTTTATTGCATCATTGTGATATGACTGAAAGTTTAGAGGTATATTATGCTATATCTGGGATTAATGTGGCAAGAAGGTGCAAATCATTCCCCACTGATAGATCTGATGTAAGTAAAAACTAATAGTGAGCAATTATCTATCTTATTTTAGATGTGGAGTCCATGGAGGGTGACTATATAAAAGAAATTTCAAAGTAAATAATTCAATTATTTATAGGTTAATTATTTATAGGTTGTATGATAGCCTTTTTGTAGATATGAGAATTGTGATTATTTAAGGATTATATAATATTTCTTAAACTCATTGCATATTAGGAGGCCTTATTGGTTGTTTAGGTATTTATGTGTTATTTATTATTTTTAATGCTACTCTTAGAAAATACTCCCTCCGTCCCACTATACTTGACACCCAAGGGGTGGGTTCAAAAACCAAGGAAAAAGAATAAAATAAAAAAAATGTGTGGTGGAAAATAAAGAGAGAGAATGAGTGGAGTAAATAGTAGTGTTGGTTGAATAAATGTGTGGTAGAAAATGAAGAGAGAGAATGAGTGGTGGGGTAGAGTGAATATAAAAATATAAAAACTTGGTTATTTTTGGAAGGTGTCAAGTATAGTGGGACGGCCCAAAATGGAAAGAAGTGTCAAGTATAGTGGGACGGAGGGAGTATGCATTTCATACATATCACATCACAGAACGTCAAACTGTTTACTTGATGTGATTTTGAGGTGTTATATCATTGGAGTCAGACTACACTGGTTGATGAATTTCATGCAAAATCCTACGTCTTTACATGTATTTACTCAGGGGAGATTGCTGATGTCATTGCTAAAGTTTACTACCCTTTCTCTCTTCCTATTAATATAATCCCATCTAACTTTTCAAACATTTTAAGGTTACATTATAAGTTTTGGAAGTTCAAATATTTTGCAGTCTTAATTTGGAAATAAGACTAACTTTTCAAACATTTTAAGGTTACATTATAAGAATGTATTGCTACTGTATGTTTTTTTTTTACCGATTTCCTTTTTGTTTCAATGTAATGTTGGTGTCGTCATTGTGGCTAATTGAAGAGGGTGTGTAGCTTGAGAAGGCTTTGCATGAGATGCGTGCAGAAGCGGCGGAGGCAAAGGTTGCTGGAGAGATGAAATTGGCTGAAGCACGAAGTACGATGGAAGATGCCCAAAAGAAGTTTACTGAAGCTGAAGAAAAGCTCCGGGCAGCTGAATCTTTAGAAGCGAAAGGGAGTCGGTATCACCGCACTGCACAGAGAAAGCTACATAAAGTTGACGCACGGGAAGATGATCTGAAGAGGCGTTTGACATCATTTAAGACTGAGTACGTATTATAATCATTCTTCCAGACTCATTATACATAGACTTTATAGTTATAGTTTATATAGTGTAACAAATAGCATCGAGTTCTTTTTGTATGGATTATTCTCTGGTCTGGCTTCTAGGAATAGACCAAACATTTTCAGAAAACGTCATATAGTTAGCATGCAATTTCAATTTTCCCACATTTTTCTCTTTTCATACTATCTCCTTTTCCATACTGACCCGTGCCAATGGCACGGGCATTTAAGTACTAGTATATATATATATATATATATATATATATATATATATATATATATATATATATATATATATATATATATATATATATATATATATATATATATATATATATATATATTTGTTTCGATGAAGGGTGTTACGTTTTAAAGTTTGAGTTTACACCTTAAAATCAATTAATGATAAAGGGACTGACCCATGATCTTTTTATATTATAGGCAAGGTTCATAAATTTCCGATTTGAGATAATATCTCTAACACGCCCCATCACGTGTAGCGAGCTTTTCCAAAGCTTACAACGTGAACTTATTAATCGGGTGACGCGAAGCAACATCGTGGGCCGTTGGGTCAATATCTCTAACACGCCCCCTCACGTGTATCGGACTTTGCCAAAGCTTACAACGTGTGCTTATTAATCGGATCGCGCAGAGCAACATCGTGTACCGTTGGGCCAATATCTCTAACACGTCCCTTCACATGTAGCGGACTTTGCCAAATATTACAACGTGTACTTATTAATTGGATGACGCGAAGTAACATCGTGAGCCGTTGGGCCTGCACGTGTAATGTACCTGCTCTAATACCATCTTACAAATAATAATTTGGCACTTACTTTGTCCAGGGGGACAAAAATTGATATTTATAGTATGAGGGAGTTGCTCGATGATGTCAGCCCCGAAGGATATCTTTGTCTTTGACCTATGACACGTGTTTGCGCCAGTGAACTTTGCAATAAAGCAAGATTTACTTTAGAGGGATGTCGCTGAAAGGACATGTACAGAGGATAGTTTGCGCCGCGCCGTATATGCATAATGGGCGTCTGAGCCACCATTTAATACGATGGGTACAAGCCGGCTTATTGGTGTCAGCGTAGGTACAGGCTTACGCTTGACTTTTAGTTTGGCTTTAACCGGGAGTCTGGTGAAATAATCAGGAGTCTAGTAGTTGACCGATGTCAATATGTTGACCGCGGTCAACATACTTTGACGCGGTCACTAATATCGCGGTTATGAGAGTTGCAGTCACCTTGCTAACGGTCTAGCTGCCCGCGATCTTGACTTTAGCGCTCTATCTATTCGCGGTCTTGACTTGGACGGTCTCTAGGATTTTCCACGTCATACTTGGCCTTTAGACCTGAAAGATTTGTAGCTAGGACTGTAACCAGTTGTGCGATGGCTCGTCTGTACAGTTGTTCGCACAATTGTCAGCACAACTTACAGAACAGAATTTTCCAGAAAATAAAAAAAATAACAGAATTTAAATGCAGCGAAATAACAACTAATTAAACATTTCAGCAAGACTATGCTTGCTGGAAACCTTTCATAAAACACAACCTTGTTGAGAACAAGTTGTAACAAAACTTACAATGAAAGAAAACAAATTACAAAAGACCAAAAGAGTTCTAAGGCTAGAACTACTAAACACGAAACAATCTTGAAGATACAATCTCTGATCTTTCAAGATACAAGAATTAAAACACTCAAGGATTTTTCTCAATTGCTCGGTGTAACTCTCTTTTAATGCGTGAAGAAGGAAGGAGGCGTCATCTTCTTTTTATAACATGTTGACTCCTTGTTTGACAAGGAGTCAATTACTCCAAGCAATCTGAAATTTCAGGAATCTTTTCTTATCTCCACAAGCTTTCCTTCCTTGAGATGTTTCATATATAAAACAAATACTAACTAAAAAGTAAACGGTTAATTGTTAGTCAAACATAAACAATATTTACATTTTATTTCCTAATCTATTTATGTAAAGTCTACAAACCATAATTACAAAAATAAAGAAAGCTATTTCAAGAGTATATACATACTCTTTCAATCTCCCCCTATTTTTGTGATTATGGACAAAAAGCTGCAAAACGAGATTATCAATTTCAAATCTTACCAGAATATAACAAAATAAGAGATATCAAGAGTATAAACATACTCTTTCAATCTTCCCCTATTTTTGTGGTTCTGGTCAATACCCGTAGTCACCACAAGGAAAGACAAACTTCCCCTGGACGCATTTTACTCAATTCTATCAAACTCCCCCTAAACTGTTCGTAGCACTCCGTGATGATCATCTCCTGTATCTCTCTTGATTGCTCATCTAAGAGACATCTCCCCCTTGATTGATGATCATCTCTACATTGAATGACTGTCTAAGAGACAACTTCCCCTATTCTCCCCCCTTTTCTTTAGAGATTTTCAAAAGATGTGTGCACATCCATGAAAATATCTGAAGAAACCCCTTTGAGAAAGATGATCAGAGTTTCAGCTTGAGAGGAGCAGAGTCAGACGAAAATATTTGAGAAAAAACAATACTCCGGGAATAATGACCACATGTGAAACCATTTTTGTGCAGAGTTGTGTGCACAACTGTCCGAACAACAGCAGAGACAAGTGGAGAGATTTTTAAAAAAATTGAGATTTCCAGAAAGACGAACCATTGTTGTTGATGATGGCTGGGAAGACATGCATTTGGCACAGGAAACAAAGATAGACAAGGTATCCAAACCTTTTGAAGGATCAAATTGGGCAGAAATTATGAATTCAAAAATAAATGTTACCCGAATTTTGTGACCAATTACAAAACCATAGGAAATCCTTTTCACTTGGACCCTAAAAGATTGTTCCATTCAGATTTCCTTTGCACTCAAACCTGGACAAACACTCATTAAACATATTGTTAACCAAAAAATGATTAGCCTACAATTTGATGAAAATAATAAACAATCAAATGAATATTTCATGGGGCCAAAGATGTCCTAGTTGATAATTATGCCTAGAATGATGCAAATTATGAGCACACAAGTGGAGATAGACCTCAATGAAGTGTGATATGATATGAATAAATCTATACAATGACACGGTTCAACTTTACAAGAAGTCAATGAGATAACCCTCAATCATGTAGCTTCTAGAATGTCTCCATTTTAGGCATTGAATCAGTCACTGAGAAGTAGCTTTTCACTCTCACACCATAGTGCTTGCCCAAATTTTTTTCCCAAGTGATGCAACAATAAGACATTGGCATTGAGCACATGAGTGGAAGCTTAAAAATAAATGGAGGCAGCTTGTTTTTCTCAGTGACCTTAGATTAGACACCCACTCCATGATAATTATTACAAGGAAGTTTTAACAAGGGAATTTCATCACCAAGTTAGGAGGGATCTCACAATCAAGAGTCAAACATAGTGTCAAAAAAGCAAATCAATTCAAGTGATCACAAGAGATAATCGTGCAGTAAATGAATGCAAATTTTCCTTTATTTTTTTTTTGTGTTTTCAGTAATATACAATTATACAGAGATGCAGACAGATGTCCACACAGTTGTGCAATCATCTCAACAAACACAATCCGAGAGACCTTTTTAGGGAAGAAAATCTCTTGAAAACAATGGTCTTTATGAAAAAATCAATCAATCGTTTATTAGTTTCAGCAAATTAACAACTAATAATTTTTTGTTCAACAATATCTCTAACAAAATAAAGTCTAAAATCTAGATGCTTAGGAGTAGAACATTGAACATGGCCATTTGCCATATCTATGGTACTTTTAGCATCACAAAAGATCTATAAAACTTTGTTTTTGATTTCATAGTTTTTGACAAATTTATTTATCCAAACGAGCTTAGTGCACCTACTACCAACTGCTACACATTTTGATTCAGCAGCTGATAGCATAACAAAAGTTTGTTCCCCATTATCACATGAATCCAACTTATTTTCGAAATCTCCAACATTGGTGCTTTTGGAATCAATGATTATCTCCCCCTCAAATGCCTTAAAACATGCCTCTGAATTAGATTCGTCATTGGCAACACACCAACATGAACGTACCTGATGGTATACGGAGTTCATGCAAATCAAACCTGCAAGGTCACGGTAATTGACCTTATTTTCTCTTGTTTTTATTCCTTCATCCACTTCCTCAATGATCTGGGAGGTAGGATGATTTTTTTGTATTCTGGAAGGAATTTCCTTCTTTCTGCTTACTTCACTTTCATCAGTTTCAGAATCTGAACCTTATTTTTCAGTTGTCTGAACACTTGTGCAGACAGTTGTGCGAAAAAACTGGTTGCACACCTGTCTAAACAGATGGTTGTTCTGCAGATCATTCACGTTTTCTGGTTCAGATTCGTCATTAACTGGATCAAGTTCCCACGTGCAACCTGCAATATCGTCCTCAACAGTTTTGACAATAAAATTAGGAGCATCATCAAAAATCGATTTATGTTACGAAAGATTTTCAACCAACTTGTAACAATGATCTGAGGATCTTACTCCTGTCAAAAAACATTTATTTGAATCATCAAAGACTTCACATATCTTCTTATCAAATTTGACATGTAGATCATCATCACACAATTGGCTTATGCTTATCAAATTAGCCTTTAGCCCATTAACATGCAACCCATTATGCAACATAGGTAAACCTTCTACATGCAACGTACCTTTGCCAATGATCTTACCTTGAGTTCCTCCACCGAAGTTGACTTTCCCACCTTTGAATGGAGCGTAGTCATTGAAATTTTCACGTGCCCCGGTCATGTGGCGAGAACAGCCACTGTCAAAATACCAGGACCCTTCAACACTACTCTTAAGAGAAGTGAAGGCCACCTGACAGTTCACGGTTTCCTTTCTTACCCAGCCAGTTTTTCTTCCAACTTTGGGTTGTGTGTACAGTTGTGTGTTCGGTTGTGCACACAACTGTCTGCCCAAGTGTTCACCATTCTTCATAAGTTCAAGTTCCTGTTTCAACTTATAGCAATATGGTCGAATGTGACCAGGATCAAAACAATGATGGCAAACAAATTGTCTTCGCTTGTGACCTTTCCTTTTATTTTTTAAAACATTTTTCTTTTCAACTTTGGAAGAACTCTCAACCTCTTTGACAAAATTGTGACCTCCATAGCCAAATTCAGATTTTCCTTGATTACCCAAATTCAAAACTTTTTCCAACTCAGCCTTACCATTGTTAAGATTAGTTTGAATTTCAGTTTCTCTTTTATGCTTAGTTTTGAACTTTTCACACTCAATATCTTTCTTTGTGAGTAAAACATCCAACTTGGCTATGGAGTCCTTTTGAGAATCACTCTCCTTAGATAGACACTCAACCTCAGATTTTAGGTTGAGAATTTCAGTAGTTAGTTTCTCATTTACCTGTTTAAATACCTTGAGTTTCTCTATACGTTTAGCCCATTCAACGTGGAGTTCAACATAGGTATTGTGCAAGTCCTCATAGGTAGCACACTCTTCGTCTTCTGGATCATTATTAGTTTCACCAGTAGTTGAAGAATTCAAGCAGGTATACACACTGTTATCAGTTGTGTAGTCAGTTGTGTGGCAAGTTGTGCGATCAGAGTATTGCACTACTTCCACATTCGAATCACTATCAGACAATGTGATCTGAGATGAATGCCATATAGACATATTTGCAGTCTGTTCATCATCATCAGAATCACTTAAGGACGCAGAAAAACTCAATCCCCTTTTCCTTAAGGTATTGGCACATTCATTAGCAAAATGTCCAAAACCTTTACAAGCCCTACCCTGAATTGACTCGATGGACTTTTCACCTTCCAAAAAAGGTTTCGTTATACTACTCTCCCTTTTAGATGATTCAACCGTGGAAGAAGGAGAGTATGATGAAATAGAAAACTTTGTTGATCGTTTCTTTTTCAACATGTTGTTGGATTTTTGTGTTATCAAGTCACACTCATCTTATACCAAGCTTGACTCATCTATATCATTAGAAGTTGAATAAGATCCTGAGATACTTTGAGAGCACTTGCAAGAGCAATTAAATTTGCTTTGCAAGCCTCTTGTACCCCAAGGTTTAACTCGAAATTAGTCAAAATACCCAGGATAGTATCAAGTCCAACCGTTTGGACATCCTGAGTTTCTTCAATCACAGAGATTTTAATATTAAACTTTTCAGGGAGTGTTCTTAGTACTTTGCTTACGAGTCTTGCATTGGATATAGATTTACCCAATGAGAATGATTAGTTAGAAATGTCCAAGATCTTAGAATAGTACTCTTTTATTGTTTCATTTTCTCCCATCCTTAAAGTTTCAAACTTAGTCATTAAGATTCTCAACTTAGTTTTCCTAACACTAGCCGGTCTTTCACAATGAAGTTGAAGAATGTCCCAAGCGGTTTTGGCAACAGTTTGAGTAGAGAATAAACTGTACATATGAGGATCCACATGGTCAGAGATTGCTCCCATGGCTTGGCATTATAGTTGGCAAGTGCAATTTCCTCAAGTGTCCAAGTGTCTATGGGTTTAGGCCTATAGTTTCTCTCGTCTTTGCCATCAGACGTGGCTGGGGTAAGTTCAATCATGGGTGGAGTGTAGCCATTCACAAGACTAACCCACGTACGATGATCAATATACTTTATGTGCATAATCATTTTCGCTTTTCAAATGGTATAGTTAGAACCATTTAGAGTAGGCGATTTATTATGGCTATGACTATGGTGACAATCCATCTTGGCTACTTTCAAGGATCAATCTCAGTTGAGTCGAGAGTAGGCTCTGATACCAATTGAAAGATTTGTAGCTAGGATTGTAACCAGTTGTGCGATGGCTCGTCTGTACAGTTGTTCGCACAACTGTCAGCACAACTTACAGAACAGAATTTTCCAGAAAATAAAAAAAATAACAGAATTTAAATGCAGCGGAATAACAACGAATTAAATATTTCAGCAAGACTATGCTTGCTGGAAACCTTTCATAAAACACAACCTTGTTGAGAACAAGTTGTAACAAAACTTACAATGAAAGAAAACAAATTACAAAAGACCAAAAGAGTTCTAAGGCTAGGACTACTAAACACGAAACAATCTTGAAGATACAATCTCTGATCTTTCAAGATACAAGAACAAAAACACTCAAGGATTTTTCTCAATTGCTCGGTGTAACTCTTTTAATGCGTGAAGAAGGAAGGAGGCGTCATCTTCTTTTTATAACATGTTGACTCCTTGTTTGACAAGGAGTCAATTACTCCAAGCAATTTGAAATTTCAGGAATCTTTCCTTATCTCCACAAGCTTTCCTTTCTTGAGATGTTTCATATATAAAAACAAATACTAACTAAAAAGTAAACGGTTAATTGTTAGTCAAACATAAACAATATTTACATTTTATTTCCTAATCTATTTATGTAAAGTCTACAAACCATAATTACAAAAAAAAAAAAAAAAAAAGAAAGCTATTTCAAGAGTATATACATACTCTTTCAAGACCAGCTTTAGGCCCGGTCTGATAGATCCGGGCTCATCAATAAAAAAATCAAATAAGGCATTGAAGCACACAAGGGGTGATTTGGGCAATGATCCAGGGTGATCAAATAGGGTACTCAAGCACACAAATGTGTTAGACATATAAGCATGGATCTTCACGAGATGTTAAGCTCGGAGACAATAAAGTCTCTAAGAACCATGCTCTGCTACCAATTGAAAATCCCTGTTTCCTTTAAACACTCTTAAGGCCAAAAATATACAGAGTTTATGCGCAGTGTTATATAACTATTCCTAATCTCTTTGTCAATTTTATCTTGTCTATGTGATCACGCAATTATATATTAAAGCAAGAAATAGCATAATTGAAATGAATGTTAAAGTGTAAGACAAGAAATTAAAAGAGACAAGAGACGAGAATTTTTAAGGTGGTTCAGAGGCAAATCCGTCTCCTACGTCCGACCCCTTTGTCATGTGCCTGACCAGTGAGATCAATCTACTATATTCTTGTTTCCAAGAATTACATATCGATAAAGCAAGTTTCCTGATCTCCCTCTTCTTAAATGACACTTCAATTAAGGATGCTAGGTATATAGCATTTCACAATGTAGTTCTTCCTTGGTTTGTCACTTGACTTGTCGAATGGAAGAAATGCTTTAGCTTGTTGGTGTTCCCCGTAATGTTTGCAGTGTTGATTGTATAGGTGTAGTTTGTGTAGGGTGTAGTGTCAAAGGTTTAAAAGGGTAAGGTATTAAATGGTGAAGGGTTAAAGGGTGAAAGGTGTTGGATCTCAATATTAGTGTGTGCAACTGGTGTTTGTTGCACACACTAAGAGCATAAAAGGGAAGGGTAATTGGTGTGGGAGACACACTTATCATGGAATGTTTTGGATTCAGTTTATAGGGGAAAGTGGGAAGAGCCGTTGGAGAGGTCAAAGATTGTCTTTAATATTTGACTTATGAAAATCGTTGGTTCTCCCTTTTCGTAATTCAGATATAACTTTTCACCGGTATATCAAATGCAAAATCCGATTGCATAGTCTTGTACGTCATTGAATTAGCTTTCTAATGATTCTAATACAGAATATTGTAATTTTCTTTAACTATTTATACTGTTGATATAGGCTATAGGTCATGGATTTCAAGTTCTCTCCTCAATGGCATGCGAGACCTGATAAAACAGTTCTTTTCGCTTCGAATGGAAGAAAAAATTAAGTGCTCGCGACGACTGATGGATGATGCAAATAAATATTTAGATGGGCAAATCTTGAATTGGTGCGATCACTATATTCTCACGTTTCTCCCACAACACAAAAGAAATCTCAATCTCTGGCCAACAAATCTAACTTCTTTCCAGTAAATATCCTCTAACTTGGTTATTTGTTTTTGGGTGTAGCTATTTGATTCTTTTTTGAACCGAAGTTAGTATTTTTTTTGTTTCTAAAACAGAAAGGTTGTTCATGAATACTCAATGGAAATAGAAGCTATGATCCATCTTATTTTAAAGGCCACTGCGAAGTCTCTAAATCTAGGAGAAGAGTGCTTCATAACTCTGTTTGGGGAACATACAAGGGTTGTAGGAAGGTTTAATTTGTATCCGGTATTTCCAAAACCACATAAAATTTTGGGCGTTAACCAGGGCCGCCCCTAAGATTTTGAGGCCCCGGTGCAAACAAAGAAAATGGGCCTTTTTTTAATATTGAATTTCACTTCTACAATAAAAATAAAAATTAGTACTAACCATAATTTGAAGTCCTTTCTTCACTTAAATCGTGTCATTCTTCTAACATTTTTTGAAGCAAAATCTTCAATAAGATCTTCGTAGTCAATTTTCTCTAAAAGCTCATTCTCAATTGCGATCATAGCTAATCCATTGAGTCTCTCTTGAGTCATTGTGGAACGCATGTACGTCTTCAACAACACTAACTTAGAAAAACTTCTTTCTGCAGATGCAACAGTCACAGGTATAGTCAACAAAATTCTATATGCAATAATTGCATTAGGAAAACAATCTAAACGTTTTAGAAATTTCAAAATATCAATAGGTCCCATGTTTTCCTTAGGCAAGAAATTTTGAAGTAACTTTAACTCCACATATAAATCATTTTCAATAATATCAGATTGATCATCTTTTTTAAGTGCAACCTCAAGATTATCACAATAAGACCTTAAACTCATATCATCCAAAGAGTGCAACATGCTAGAATTAAATAAAAAACCAATTTTTTTTTCATATGATTCATATTGTTCAAACCTTTTAGTAAGTGATATAATAGCTTGATCAACAATATATATGAAATAATTAATCCTAAATGATTCCTTTGAAGATTGGGCAATGGAAGGTACATCATTTGGATTCTCATCAAAATGTCTTTTTCTTTTAATTTCTCGTCTTTGAGGAAATACTGGATCAACATTCATTTCAATGGCAATTTCCTTGGCAATTTTAAGGGCTTTATCAAAACCAGATTCTCTATACTCCTTAAAATAAGAAATTAGACCATTTACCTTTCCAATGGCAACATCAATTAGCATATCCTTGAATTATAAATGTTTACTAATCAAATTAACTACAAGCAAGATTTCATACCAAATAACTATAGCAAGTAAAAATTCAAAATCACCAAGTTCATTATTCGCTAACGATTTAGCTTCACTTCTTATTTTTGAATCATTATCACTTTCGCTTACTTGAAGTAATGCTTCTCTTATATCGGAAACTTGATATCTAATAGCTTTAACACTATCAACACGACTCTCCCAACGAGTAGTCGACAATGATTTAAGGGTCAATCCTTTTACATTATCATTCAAAATCTCCCATCTCTTGGTAGAATTCGCAAATATAGTGTAGATGCTTTGTATAGTTCCAAAAAAATCTTTAGCTTTACCACACGTGTTAGCCATATCACAAAATGTTAAATTAAGACAATGACAACCACAAGGTGTATAAAATGCTCTAGGATTTAAGTCTAAGAGTTTTTTTTTTTTTTGCACGCCTTGATGTTTTCCTTTCATATTTGATCCATTATCATATCCTTGCCCTTGCACATTATCAATATCAAGATCAAGTAATTTCAGTTCACTTAGTAAAACATCAAAAAGTCCTTGACCTGTTGTTTCTTTCACATCCAAATATCCCAAAAAGGATTCCTGAATATTAACAGATTTTGAATAGACATCCACATATCTTATTATTAAAGACATTTATTCTTGGTGACTTACATCGGGAGTACAATCAAGTATAACAGAAAAATATTTTGCTTCCTTTATTTTCTTAATGATTTTAAGTTTAATGGCAGAAGAAAGCATAAGTATCAATTCGTTTTGAATACTGGAACCAAGATAATGATAATGAATATCGTTATGTGTAATGCGTTGAACATGTTCTTGGACAATAGGATCAAACTCAGCTAACATTTCAACTAGGCCTAAGAAATTACCATTATTGTTTTCATACAATTTCTTGTTAGTACCACGAAATGCTAAGTTATGTTTTGCAAGAAATTTTACAATCGAAATTATTCTAGACAAAACTTTCTTCCAATGATCTTTTTCTTTCTCAATTTGTTTTTGAGTCACTTTATCAATTGTTTGATTCTTTTGTAATCTCAATCGCAAGTCATACCAAGAGGCCATATTCGTGACATGATCTATACTTGTTTCATGCTCCTTAATTCTAAAGCTAACATGTGCCCAATCACTAAAACCCTCGTTAACTAATTGACCTCTTCCACACCCTTTTTTAAAAATTTTACAACAAAAACAAAATATTCTGTCAAGCTCTTTTGAATAAACAAGCAAATCTCTATCACACTTCTCTCCATTTGATAGAACTCTAGTATAAATTAAGGCCGAAAATCGCCTTGAAAATTTGTCTTTAGGTCCTTTTTGAATGGATAAATCTCTTTTTGGACCTTTTTCTACCAAAACATCAATCATTTTAGAATCAAACGCATCCCAATATCTTGGATCAAAAATATCAAACATGTAAGTTTCATTATCATCACCAACATTATCATTAGAATTCTCACCATTAACATTAGGATCATAATTATCTAATTTCTCAACATGATCAACATTATCATCACCAACATTATCATCCTCAACAGGAATATTCTCACAAACATCACCATCAACATTAACAAAATTATCAACATTAGCATCATTATCACCAACGACATTTTGATTTTCATTAACATTAGTATCGACATCCTGATTTTCATTTTCCGAAAAACTATTTGATTCTTTAAAAATAAATTTATCAAGTGTTCCTTTTTGAGATTGAGTTAACTTTTCTATTCTTTTTCTTTTTTTGGTTTTTGATATCCAGATTCACATTTCCTAACCATAGCTAAATATATGAAAAAAACAACAAAATAAAATTAAGTACAAAGTTAAGGAGCGAATCAACCTGAATTTCGTAGATCTGGCCGGTTAAGGAGCCTGAATTTTGACCAAATCCAATTGCAATCAGATTCGGAAAAACAGTAAAGTCACCGGAGAATTGTTGAATTAGATCTAGATTTGGCCGAAAATGTGCAGATCTGGCCGGTTGGAGATGAGGAAGACGAAGGAAGAAGAGAATTCGAACAATTCTGCAAAGGAAATGTCAATGGAGTTGGTTAATCGAAACAAGGATTTTGAGTTAATTGAGAACAAGCAGCGTCAATTGGTGTCGGAGAAGGTCTCGATTGAGGATGAATTGAAGAAATGGAAGACGGAGAGGGATGGGGCTAAGGATGAATTGAAGAATTTTAGGTTTGAATGTGAGGAGTTGAGAGAGAAGTTGATGAGATCGGAGGAGGCACTGAATTAGTGTGTGGGCCTATTAGTATTACTACTAATACTAAGGTAAAAAAAAAAAAAATTGGGCCCCTTCACAATTAGGGGCCCTGTGCAAATGATCATTCTGAACTTGTCCAGAGGCGGGCCTGGCGTTAACGCACATTCTGATGGGTCAGGCATCACAGTATATTCTGCCAGAAACCGACGTCCCTGGCCTTCAAGTGTTCAAAGATGAAAAATGGTTTATGGTTCCCTTAGTTCGAGAAGCATTTTTCGTCAACCTTGGAGATCAAATGCACGTACGTATTCTATCATCCGTCATTAGATAAATGTCCATCTTCTATATTCTTTTATCCCAAAATGAGATTTTTTTTGTTCGTAAAAGTCTGTCTCTAACTGCTTTTTTTTACCAATTTTTTGTTCGATGTTCATTAAAATATTTGAAAAATCTATATTCTTAGAATGACTGTGGATAATAAGAATATTTATGAATTTTTATCATTATGTTGAACTCCCTCCGTCTCTTAATTTTTATGACCATTTTTAATATTTTGTTTTTTCCTCAACATGAACGTCTGGGTAAATGACAAATAAGACTCTAAAATTTGGAGGTCGTTCATAGTAAAGGGACTAATGTTTCAAAATTCGCAAATAAGAGTGTAAAGATGACAAATATTAACAATTAAGAGTTTTTTTTATGGAACTGTTTGAAATTCCTGTGAAAAAGGGTCTAAATTTACCGATTCTTAGAAAATTAACAAGTAAATGTATGAAGTACTAATTCTCAGCAAATAATCGTATGGTTTATGGATATTTTTAACGGTTATGTCAAAAAGCCCTTAGTGGCTAATATTTAGTAATCTTTAGACTCTTATTTGCGAGTTTTAAACATAGAACCCCTTTACACGAACGTTCCTAAACTTTAGATCCTTATTTGTCATTAACACATGTCTATCTTGGTCATACTCTAGAGGGGCCAGGAAGAAGTTCAGATAATTTGCAGCATCTCCTTATGTTTGCAACAAAAATATCAGCTCGATACTAAAGGCTTTTCTTTTCTTTTGTTATTTTATGAGGTTTTGCAGATAATGAGTAACGGGATATTAAAGAGCCCTTTACAGAGTAACTGTAAATTCAGAATGCGAAAGGATTTCAACTATTGCATTTTATTTACCAGGAGATGAAACTGAAATCGGACCTATTGAGGAGTTGATCAGCGAAACCCAACTACGACTATATCGAAATGTGAGCAACTATCTTGCTATCAACATAAAATGTTATCAGAGCGGAACAATACCAACTGATACTTTGAAAATCTAAACATTAGTGTCTGCAATAATGATGTGTTATGTAAATTTATAACACTAAGAGATCTAAATAATATTTTGTTTGGGACGGAAAGTGTCACGACCCTAATCCTAAGTTCTATTTTGATCCATGCTTAATCATATATATGGCGTGAGTTGCATTTCATTTACTATATGTTTTGCACTTTGTTGTGGCAATTATGTGTTAGTTGAACATTTTTATAACTTATATGATAATTTAAGTAGGTTGATAAAATAAGAAAATAATTATTTAATGTGTAAATGAAAATATTAGGTGTGTGTAGTTAAAATGGTAATTGTTGAAAATTATTATAACTTATTATAATCTATGAGGTGCTTAAGTTTAAATGTTGGAACTTAAGTTATATACTTGTGGTAACTAAAGTGGTGGAGGAGCCTTGGTGTAAAGTTAATGTTTATCTGTAGGAATTTGAATTGGGATAATAATTCTTCTTGTTTATTATTTTCACAAGGAGGAAATATTTATATGAAAATACAAAAAGAGGTTGCAGCAAAAGGAAACACAAAGGAATTAGGAAACACAATCCTACTCAAATTAAACCAGACGGAAATCTTGAAACAGTGGGAGCGCACGCTCCCCCTCCCTGGGAGCGGACGCTCCTAAAAGACAGAAACTCAAGGCATAAATTGGCTATATTGGGAGCGGTGCTCCCCCTCCTGGGAGCGGACGCTCCCGCAATACAGAAACAGACACTGAATATCTTCACACTCTCCCTCAAGTTGGAGCGTGAGGGTTAAGAAGGCCCAACTTGCTAAGTAAAATATCAAACTGTTGCTTCCCGAGAGCTTTAGTAAATATGTCAGCCAACTGAGTCTTCGTAGGAACATAAGAAGGAGCAATGAGGCCATTGGAGATAGCGTCACGGACGAAGTGACAATCGACCTCAATATGCTTCGTCCGCTTGTGATAGACAGGATTCTTGGCAATGTGAAGAGCCGATTCACTGTCACAAAAGATGGAAATAGCCTTGGGATGTTGAACGCCCAGGATCAACAACAAACCCTTCAACCATTTAAGCTCGCATGTGAGAGCTGCCATGGCGCGGTATTCAGCCTCAGCAGAAGATCGAGACACAGTAGGTTGTTTCTTAGTTTTCCAAGAGATGGGGGAATGCCCGAGAAAAATGAGCCACCCGGTTAGAGAACGACGGGTGATGGGGCATGCAGCCCAGTCCGAGTCACACCATCCTTGAAGGGTGAGATCGCTGTCAGTGCGCAGAAGGATGCCTTGTCCAGGAGTGCCTTTGAGATACCGAACAACCCGTAAAGCAGCCTCCCAATGCTCTGAACGAGGTTCATTCATGAACTGAGATAGAATGTGGACCGAATATGCAAGGTCCGGCTGAGTTACAGCCAAGTAAATGAGGCGTCCTACGAGGCATCGATACTGTTCCGGATCTTCCAAGGGAGCACTGGTAGCAACACCAAGCTTATGGTTAGGTTCAATAGGGAAGCTAGAGGGCTTTGCACCTAGCAATCCGGCCTCAGAGATAATATCCAACGTATACTTTCGTTGGCACAGAAACAGACCATCAGGATTGCGAGCAACCTCAATGCCAAGAAAGTATTTCAGAGATCCGAGATCTTTCATTTTGAAGCACTCACACAGGTACTTCTTGAAGGACTGTAAGGCAGCGGAATCGTTACCGGCTATGATGAGATCGTCAACATACACAAGCACATTCATTTGGATCGCACCTTTTGTGAAGGTAAACAGAGAGTAGTCGGATTAGGACTGGAGGAAGACATAATTCTTCAAGGAAGTCAATAACTTGGCGAACCAACAATGAGGAGCTTGCTTCAGGCCATAAAGAGACTTATGAAGACGGCAAACCGTGTTGGTATTTGGTGCCTCAAAGCCCGGAGGGAGTTTCATATAAACCTCTTGTGCTAAATCGCCATGCAAGAAAGCATTGTGAACGTCCATCTGATGTAACTCCCAATTATTGGAAGCAGCAATAGCAAGAAAATCCCGAACAGTGACCATTTTAGCCACAAGAGCAAAAGTTTCTGTGTAGTCGATACCTTCTTTCTGATGATTGCCGCGGACAACTAGCCGAGACTTGAGCCGTTCAACCGCTCCGTCAGAATTATATTTCATCTTATAAACCCATTGAGATCCCAGGGCACATTTGCCAGGAGGTAGGGAAACCATAGACCATGTGCCATTATCTTCTAAGACACGAATTTCCTCTTGCATTGACTGTTTCCAGCCATCATGAGCCATTGCCTCGCGAAAGGATGTCGGTTCTTTAGCCACTGTAAGAGCTGCAAGAAAGGTACGATATTTTGCAGAAAAGCGATCACAGTTTATATAGTGAGCTATATGATAGGGTGTACCTGAGGAACCGATTGGAAGCGGAGAGGCGGGGGATGGACTCGAAGAAGAAGTAGTGAGAGCAACATAATCGCGGAGACGAACTGAGGGCGTTTTCTGTCTCATACCCCACCCTAGAGTGTCGGGTCCAGATTCATCAGAAGGGGCGGAAGTTGATGCATAAGGAGCAGTAGCCTCAATAGAAGCCGAAGGAATAATAGGGGCAACCTCTTCCTGCACATCGAGTAAAGTAACGGGCTCGGCTGCAGTAGGTTCAACATTAGGTGCAACGGAGTCTTCTTCAACAGGAGAATCAATGCTACCAAACACATCTTCCTCAGCCAGAACATCAATAGAATCCGAGACATGAGGAACAGTGGTAGAATCGCTGTATGGAAACACAGTCTCAAAGAACTTCACATCACGGGAGACGAAGAATTTCTTAGTCTCGAGGTCAAATAGCTTCCACCCCTTTTTACTAAGAGGATAACCCACGAAGATGCATTTACGGCTACGACTAGCAAATTTGTCACCCCTAACCTGCTGATTATGAGCATAACACATCGAACCAAAAACTCAAAGTGAATCATAGAAGGGCGCTTTGCCAAATAAGATATCGTAGGGAGTTTTATTATCTAATAAGGGGGAAGGGGTTCGATTGATCAAGTGAGCAGCGGTAAGGATCGCTTCGCCCCAAAAATAAATGGGAAGATGGGCTTGAAACTGTAAAGCTCTAGCTATGTTTAAAATATGACGGTGTTTTCGTTCGACACGCCCATTTTGTTGAGGAGAGACGACACAAGATGTTTGAAAAAGAATGCCAGAGGAAAGAAAATAATCAAATAGCCAGTTAAACTAGGTGCCATTGTCATATTGAACAATTTTGATTTGTTGAGAAAACTGTCGTTCCACCATTGCAACAAACGCCATAAACATGCGAAAAACTTCCATTTTATCAACTAATAAATAAATCCAAACATCACGAGAATAATCATCTACCAAAGTCAAGAAATAACGAGCACCACAAGAGAAAACATGAGTGTAAGGACCCCACAAGTCACAGTGAACTTTCTCAAAAACTCTAGTCGACTTATACACACTAATAGGAAAGCTATCTCTAGAATGTTTTGCACGGAAACAAACATCACAAGGTTGATGAAGACTACCAGACAGATGACAGACCGGAGGAAGAAGTTTCACTACTTTTTCAGATGGATGCCCCATACGGTTATGCCACAACTCGAGCAAAGCAGATGCATTATTGACTGAGACGTGACAAGCAGAAGGTGCGCCCCCAAAGTAGTAGAGTCCATCCCGCCTAATACCCGTTCCAATCAGGTTCCTCGACTGGTCCTGTATAGCACACAGAGAAGCATTAAAATGGACAGTGCAATAAACATCATCAGACAATTGAGAAACAGAAAGAAAACTGTAGTTTAAATTTGGTATGTAAAGAACATAAAGAAGAGCAAGGGTGTCTGTTAGGCAAACAGATCCCTCTATATGAGCAAAGACTGAAGCGCCGTTAGGAAGCTTGACAATGCAAGCTTGTATAGAGTAAGAATCAAAGAGACAAGCAGAGTTTTCGGTCACATGATTAGACGCCCCTGTATCTATGATCCAAGAAGATGTATCAAACGTATCGTGAAGACGATTGTCCGGTATACGAGTGTTACCAACTAATCCGGCTAAAGCATTCCACTGTTCTGCAGTAAATAGAGATGAAGAAGTAGAGGGAAGTGAACCAGCAGCAGCAGCATCGACTTGGGCGGCTGAGTTGGTGCGTGTAGGTCCGCTGCCTCGGCCTTGTTGAGGACGGCTGCCACCACGAGAACCTGTTTTGTTACTGTCTCCCCACCATTCTGGATAGCCGACAAGCTCAAAACAAGAAGAGACATCATGGCCCTTTTTCTGACAGTGAGAACATGTAAGATGTGAATTGTCGGGTTTGTCACGACCACGAAAATCGCCAGTTTTGAGGGAAAAGCCGACAACATCTGGAGGATCATCAAGAACTAGTTTAGCAAGACGCACTCGTTCAGCCTGGGCTACCAATTGATAAGCTCGATCAAGAGTGGGCAAGGGATCCTGAGACAAGAGGTTAGTACGAAGAGAGGCATAGTACTCAGAATTCAAACCCATGAGAAATTCATGAAGTTTGCTAGTCGCCCTCCGTGCCGCGTGTTTTTGTCCGGCTGTGCAATTGTCGCAGCAAGAACAATCTATAAGCGGCTCATAATTATGCAGTGATTCCCACAATCCAGTCAACTTACCGAAATATACAGCCACAGGCATGGTCTTGGTCTGCTCACATCGTGCGATCGACATCTTCAGTTGTTGAATGCGAGGTCCGTCCACCAACGCATATCGAGATTTAAGAGACTCCCATAAATGTCTAGCATCTCTATACTTAGAGAGAGTGCTTTTAACCTTGGGCTCAATAGTATTCATGAGCCATGATACCAACATAGCATGAATGGTATTCCAATCTGACTCGGTGCAAGGAGGAACGGCGAAAGGAATAGATCCATCCAAGAAACCAAATTTTCGTCTAGCCTCGAGAGCGGTCTGTATATCACCAGCCCAATCATCATAGTTATCACCACGGAAGCGAGTAGGAGTTATGAAATCACCAGTTCGATCTTGGGGACCTAGGTAGAATGGAGAGTTATATTCAATCATCAAAACTGGAGGAGGCCGCCCATCACCACCGCCGGCCAGAGCCTGTTCTGCCATTGTCAAGATCAAGAGCTCGTGTATGGAGGCTCTGATACCATGTAGGAATTTGAATTGGGATAATAATTCTTCTTGTTTATTATTCTCACAAGGAGGAAATATTTATATGAGAATACAAAAAAGAGGTTGCAGCAAAAGGAAACACAAAGGAATTAGGAAACACAATCCTACTCAAATTAAACCAGACGGAAATCTGGAAACAGTGGGAGCGGACTCTCCCCCTCCCTGGGAGGGGACGCTCCTAAAAGACAGAAACTCAAGGCATAAATTGGCTATATTGGGAGCGGTGCTCCCCCTCCTGGGAGCGGACGCTCCCGCAGTACAGAAACAGACGATGAATATCTTCACATTATCTCTTGCTTTGGTTTAATGAGAAGCTCATTTTAACAAAAGAAAACCCAGCCAAGTTTCCTTATTCCTTCAAACCCTTTGACCTAAGTTTCATTTTAAAAATCCTCCCTAAATTCTAGAAAAATTTGTTTGACGATCCGTTCATTTCTAAATGTTCGGGAGAAGAAGGGGAGCATTTTCATCCGATTAAAGTTTTCAAGTTTTAATATTAATTTCAAGTAAGTTATTATATTTTCCTTCCAAGTATTCTCATTTAGTGTTTAAAGATGTTGTTGTTGAATAATGTTTGCATGTGATTTTGGACCACTTTCTTTGAGTTTAAAAATGGTAGAAATTGTATTTGATTTGGTTTGGACATGTAAAAATGGCTTTGGCTTGGTTGGAAATGGTTTGAGGTCATTTTGGTTGGGATATACTGAACTTGGAGTTTTGATATTGTTGTTTAAGTTGAAAAAATGGACTTGTAAATGTTTCATTTGAGTTTGCTGAAGTTCAGCTGATGTGCTGAATTCTGTTCAGGGCATGAGTCGTGCCATTCAGTCGTGACAAGTCGTGCCTTGGGGGGACGAGTGTATCAGACTGCATGTTTAAGGGGGGCGAGTCGTGCCCTGGGGGACGAGTCGTGTCTGCCCTGTTTTGCTGAACTGTTTTTGAAGCCATGTATGTCCAACTAGATAACATATATTGTAACCAATTGAAAACTATGATCAAAGTACAACATATGAGCTACAAAAGGATGTTTTCACATACCAATTGTGATAATTGGAAGATGGTTAAATATTTGGTTAAAGTAGGTTGGAACACTTGATTTCCATAGAACCTAACTTGTTTGATATACGTATGTGATTGATGATACATCCTTGAATGATTATAATAAGTGTGTAAACCTTATGTGTTGCACCTTTTGAATTTGTTTGACATCTTTATGGTGTGCTTGATTAGGGTTTCCTACTTTGGAATCCTAAGTTGAATTGAATTGGTTCATGGAATTTTTAGCCTTTGTGCTACTTTTGATGGATGCTTGTTATCATATTGCTATCATTTTGATATGCTATATTGGTATGGTTCCCTACTTTGGAATCATCGGTTATTGTAAGCAAGTATTTAGTATTGTGCTTTTATTTAAAGTCTAGCTGGTACTTGATCGTTGGGCAGTGTTATGGGATTATAATGGCACCCGAGCCGAGTTCGTTATAATCCATACACCGGATCCCTTTTTCCCTACCATTGGCCATGGTTTGGGTAGTGAGCTAGCTCCCCTTTTTAGGGTGTAGTCTAGTTGCACATTGGGGTATGACTTTGTGTCATTTTCACCCGTATTGTTGATATTGTGATTGGATTCCGGAACCGCTTCTTCAGCTGTTGATGCTGCTCGAATCGTGATATCCTTTTAAGGAGTAAACCTTGGCTCAGTATCCTTTTAAATGTTACATTATTGCACTTATGTGTTATTATATATATCTTTCTTTGTGTTGACAAGAATGTGATATATATATATATACTCCCTCCTCCCACCCGAAGCGTCACTTTTTACCCAAAAGGGTGTTCTGTTTAAAGCGTCACCCTTTCCTAAAAAGGAAATATTTTATTAATATTCTATTACCCATCCACTATTCCCTCCACTAATTCTCTCTCCTCTACACTCACAACATTTTTTCTTCCCACAATTTTTCTTAATTTGCGTGTCACCCCTAAAATGGCGACGCTTCTACCGGGACGGAGGGAGTATATATATATATATATATATATATATATATATGAGTTTGATGTTATATGCTTTCATAATGTGATTGCATATCATCTTGTTGCATATATAATAGCTTGCTGAGATTTAACTCACCCCGTCCTTTTATTGCTTTCTTAGTTAGAGGCGAGCCAGGGGCTAGGACACGTTGAGCACCGAGAGGACGCCGAGTTGGGTTGTTGTTGAGAAAGGTATTTTGTAGGGTTTGCATTATATAAATGTATAAACTTGGGGTATATAGTATTCCGAGACTATGTGGTCACTATTTTGCAACTCTTAAAGTATTGTAAATATTTTATATTTTTGAACTATGTTCCTTAGTTGTAAAGAAGTTGTATGTTAGTTACTAAAGTTTAAGTTGGATTGAAGTTAAACGTTTTAACTTTAGTTGGAATGTTTATGAAAGTTTTTTAAAGTTAAACATGTTTTGTATTTGGCAAAATTTAGAAAGGACATTTCGAAAGTTTTTCTAAAACAAAGACGTCTTCAAAGCGTGTCCCGGCGTGGGGCCAAGTAGGACCACGGTTTGGGGCGCGTTAGAAAGAAAGAGTATATACTTTTAATTCTATCAAATTTAAAATGAATTGTTTATTAACATGCTTTTGTTTATTTGTTATTTGATAGAATTGTTTCTATAGCTTCACTTTCAATAAGGTAGTTTTCACAATAAGATCAATTGTTGTTCACATGTTGTGTCTTTAGCCCACAACAATAAATGAATAACAATAAATGAATAGCTACAACGAAAAAGATTGTTTTCTTCTTCCCTTTGTTCTTTTTAAGAAAAAAAATCAAATGTTTTGTGAAAATAAATAACTATATTGTTAAATAAATAACTATATTGTTAAACCTGAAAGACAGAGTTTAATTTCTTCTTAATTGTTGTTAAGAAAATTGAAAAATGTATAATTAATTAACTTCTTCCAAAATTATTTACACAAGATTTTGGGAAAAACTAGTTTCTCCTTAAATTATAAAAAGTCTTGTTTTATAAATTGTTCCTAAATATTCACTAACTACTTGTAAGTAGAAAAAAAGTGGACTTTTTATAATTTATGGAGAAACTAGTTTCTCCCAAAACTTACTCAATTATTTAATTTAATACTACTTCGTAAGATTTTAGAAAGAAGGCCATGTGTTTAGATCTGATGATTTCATAATTAATCTTAGTTATTCAAAATCAAAGCAAGGTATTAATTGAATAAATAAAAAAATACGAAAAAATTTTAGATCTGATGATATCCGATATTAGCTTTTATAGTGTATTTAGAGAGTTTGAATCATATTAAAGACATGTGTTGGCCTATTTATATGCCGATTGATGTAGCCTACATGACATTTTATTTATTATTAATAAAATAAAGAATCTATTTAAAAAAAAAAGTATAATTAATTAATTGGCTCTTAGTGACTTTGAATAGAAAGGATAAGGAGGGTTTAGGTCCCCATTTTAGCTGAGCTTTCAAAAGGTTAATAGGAGACAATTACAGCAAACCCCAGAACTATTTTGGGCTATCAAATTATATCCTTAAATTATTTTATGGGTTACAAATTAAACTATCTGGTTCAGAAAATATATTCCACACAACAAAATTCTGTTAAGATTTTAATGGTGTTTAGTGCATCAGGCTTGTGCTTGGCAAGGCTACGAGAGCCTTTTATTTTATAGATAGAATGGAGAAAATTAGTGGACATGATGGGTATTTTTATCTTTATAATATGTAATGTCCTAGATTTAAACGAGATCGTTAATTATTTAATGCAATCAAGTGGGGTTGGAGCACAATTTTTAGGTCGTTACCTAGTTTGTGAGGGTTTTGTCGCAGATAAAATAGTTCAAGGGTCAATCTTGAAAACCAAAATAGTTTAGGATAGTTTGTTATAATTTACAGCAAGCACTGTTTTAAATCCGTTAGAAACTAACTAACTAACTAACTAACTAACTAACTAAACTGCCGTTTCCTTGGGAATCATGGAAATCAAACCAAGAACGGATTTTAACCTGAGAAATCATATGCTGATCGGAAAAGGTAACGAGCCGGTAAGTGTTTAAATAATCAACGCCCCCCCAGATTTTGGGAAAAACTAGTTTCTCCTTAAATTATAAAAAGTCTTGTTTTATAAATTGTTCCTAAATATTCACTAACTACTTGTAAGTAGAAAAAAAGTGGACTTTTTATAATTTATGGAGAAACTAGTTTCTCCCAAAACTTACTCAATTATTTAATTTAATACTACTTCGTAAGATTTTAGAAAGAAGGCCATGTGTTTAGATCTGATGATTTCATAATTAATCTTAGTTATTCAAAATCAAAGCAAGGTATTAATTGAATAAATAAAAAAATACGAAAAAATTTTAGATCTGATGATATCCGGTATTAGCTTTTATAGTGTATTTAGAGAGTTTGAATCATATTAAAGACATGTGTTGGCCTATTTATATGCCGATTGATGTAGCCTACATGACATTTTATTTATTATTAATAAAATAAAGAATCTATTTAAAAAAAAAGTATAATTAATTAATTGGCTCTTAGTGACTTTGAATAGAAAGGATAAGGAGGGTTTAGGTCCCCATTTTAGCTGAGCTTTCAAAAGGTTAATAGGAGACAATTACAGCAAACCCCAGAACTATTTTGGGCTATCAAATTATATCCTTAAATTATTTTATGGGTTACAAATTAAACTATCTGGTTCAGAAAATATATTCCACACAACAAAATTCTGTTAAGATTTTAATGGTGTTTAGTGCATCAGGCTTGTGCTTGGCAAGGCTACGAGAGCCTTTTATTTTATAGATAGAATGGAGAAAATTAGTGGACATGATGGGTATTTTTATCTTTATAATATGTAATGTCCTAGATTTAAACGAGATCGTTAATTATTTAATGCAATCAAGTGGGGTTGGAGCACAATTTTTAGGTCGTTACCTAGTTTGTGAAGGTTTTGTCGCAGATAAAATAGTTCAAGGGTCAATCTTGAAAACCAAAATAGTTTAGGATAGTTTGTTATAATTTACAGCAAGCACTGTTTTAAATCCGTTAGAAACTAACTAACTAACTAACTAACTAACTAACTAAACTGCCGTTTCCTTGGGAATCATGGAAATCAAACCAAGAACGGATTTTAACCTGAGAAATCATATGCTGATCGGAAAAGGTAACGAGCCGGTAAGTGTTTAAATAATCAACGCCCCCCCCCCCCCTCTTCGATTATTCATACCATCAGAAAATATTTCAACACTTCTTTGAGAGAGAGAGAGAGAGAGATGATTTACTAGTAGTAAAATCTAGAGAGATAAAATGGTTTCGAAGAAAAAATCTCTTCTACCACCACCACCACCACCACCTAAGTTCATCAAATTATTTGGTGTCGAAATTCCGATCCAAACTCCACCCCCTCCACCACCGCCACAGAAGTTTATTAAACTTTTTGGAGTATGGATTCCGGTCAGTGTCTCTCCACCACCGATTCAAGCTGCTAGAAGAAGGAGAAAGATTAATATCACTCGAGATGATCCAATCATTCCTCCACTACTACCCGTGAGAGTCAGTACAACAATTCAAGCGATGGATGGGAAGGAAATCACTTTCTTGACTGAAAAGAAAGTGGTATTGTCCGATACTACTGACCATTTAAGCCGCCTTTTTATCCCCAAAACGGCTTTAAATAGAATCATGCAAGTTTTAACTGATGACGAAAAACGGAGTGTAGGTGTAAGAGAGGATATCATAGAGGCAACATATAGCGGAAATAATAATCGCCTAAAAGGAAAAATTGATGTTTTGGTGATTGATGGAAAGGATAATAGCTATGATATGAAATTGAAGTTATGGCCAAGCTTGGCTAAATGGGTTCTTAATAAGGAGTGGATTAAGTTTGTTAAAGAAAACGAGTTGAAGGCAGGCGATGTGATTCAAATATGGTGCTTTCGATACCAAGTCTCGCGAAGACTAGGCTTTGCAGTTGTGAAGAAAGAGGAACAAGAAACTCAAAACGTTGGTGGCGGAAGTAGCAATGTCTCTTCAATCGTCACACGGCTGCATGAAGATGGAGGTGTAGATAGATTAGAGTAGTGCCCTTTTGTTGATAATATTTTTTTTTTAAAAAAAGAGAGAAGCAGCAATAGTAGCTAATTTTTTTTTATAAAAATAAAAAAAAAAAGACAAAAAAAAAAAAAAAAAGAAAAAAAGAAAAAAACTTGAAAGTAGAAGTAGCATAGAACTAGAATTTTCGTTTTTTTAGAGTCGACTCGTATTCAATTTTGCAGTTGCGAAGAAAGAAAAGAGGGAGTAGAAGCTTGAGGACAGCGGTGGAAGTATCAATGTCGCTTGAATCGCCATGGCTGCATGCATGAAGATGGAGTAGTAAAGTAGTGCTCTTTAGTATATGTTTTTATCTTCTCAGTTTATGTTAGTTTGAGCATTTATTGACTTACTTAATCTTGTTTTCTTTGTATTGTTTAGAGATTAGATTAAATGCTAGTTAGTTTGAGTAATGATTTATGATTTACTTATTTATCTTGTTTTTCTAAATTGGGTTTAAATCTCGCCTAAAGGGCTCTAGAGGAAATCGCCCCTAAATTATTGGTTTGCAGGTTTGTGCCCTAATTTTTGGTTACTCTTTTTTTTTTTTGTTGGAAAACCAACCAACATCAATTAATTACAAGAAATTGATACTTTCTTGTTAATGAGAAGAAAATAGTAATGAGTCATTGAAAAAAAAAAAAAAACTAATACATATATAATTGATGATTTAATAATGACAATATTTTTTATTTTTAAAAATGATGACATCATTTTAGTGAACATTCTATAAAATTTATAAGATTTGAACTTATTTTTTTAAACAACAAATAATAAAAAATTAATGAAGATCATTTAAAGAGTTACTGGAAAACTATACCAACCAAGCTACCTAAACAATATCAACTTGACACAGTTAAAAAATATATGAATATAAACTAAAGGTAAAAAAAATTTAATAAAAAATTATTTTCAAAATTCAGTGGGTGTCGTCGGACCCACTCGTAACACGGCGGGTCCGTCCCTGTGTCAAATTTGATAAAGTTATAGGAACCAATAATACTTAAAAATATTAAAGTTTGAGGTTTCACTTTAAAACCAATTGGTGTGTGGAGTGGTTCAGGATCTTTATATTTCATATATGAAAGGCTTTGTTGGATAATATCTCTAACAAGAAACAGGTATAGAGGTAGTAAATGGTTTTTAGAGTTTACCAAATTTAACAAATTTTTGAGGTGTTAATGAGAAAATGTTGGATTTAGTGACATCTAAGTTGCGGACGTCTAAATTAGTAGATTAAACAGGCAAATTCGGTAATTCCTATGACATACTTAAGAGAACGACCGCGCGGAACAGCATAGGGCAACCGCGCCAAGTTTCTGAACAAACTAGGCGGTCGCGCAAATTTGAGGGAAGATCGCGCCCAAGTTTCTGGTCAAACGGGGGGTTGCGCCCTCAGGAGGGGCGATTGCGCCCTCGGGAGGGGCGATTGCACCCAAGGCCGAATTTGAGCTGATTCTGCGGCAAATTCAGAGAAGGGCTGAAATCCCTGTAGGGTTAAAAGTATACAGTATAAATACCACTTATCCCCTAACCAATTATGTAGTTCTATTTCTCATTTGTTTTCAACATCTATGGTTTGCACAATCATTAATTCCTGGACAAAAAATTCATGCAATAGAGTAGAGATTGTAATGTGTTGATTTTTGGTTGATAATAATATTCTCTCGCTCTACCCGCGGATGTAGCAAAGTTGGTGAATCAAGTATATTTTTGTCCTCCAGCCTTGTCCAAACAACCATTTAAGACGCACATTTTGAATATTAACTGCCTAGTCCAAAGCCATAAATAATACCACCATAGGGTCCATGACCCATATAAATCATTCCTAAATTCTGAAATTACCTCTATAGCCATAAACAAAACTCATTCCCCTTTCTCTCCTCCACGCATAGTTACACGCTCCCTCCTCTACCCTCCCATCTCTGATCAATCCTCTCCCCTCATAAAATTGTTGAGACGGAGGGAGTAAAGGCTTTAAAAGCTAAAACTTGTTTCCTATCCAGACACTACAAGAAAACTGACCTTTTGCGACGGCCAAAAGCCGTCGCGGAAGGTTAACTCGACGGGAAAAACCGTCGCAATGGCAATCGCGTAAAGCCTTGCCGCGAAAAGATAAGGTGACTGAAAAAAGTCGTCGCCTTTGTCAATTATTTTTCGCGATTGCTTTTTCCATCGCGTAAGATTTTTTTTTAATTTTATTTATTTAATTATTTTAATTACATTTGCAATCGCCTTAGCTCAGCAAAGGAGACGGCAAATGCAATCGCCTTAGGTTTTAAAGAAGGAGACGGCAAATGCAATCGCCTTAGGTTTCGAAAAGAGAGACGGCAAATGCAATTGCCTTAGGGTTTGAAAAGGAGACGCAAATGCAATCGCCTTAGGTCTGAAAATGAGACGATAAATGCAATCGCAAATATCAATGTAAAAACAATATAAGACAAATTTTGCAATCGCGTAAACTCACTGCTTATTTATATAAAATATTTTTCTCCTAAAAATAATGATGATTAATATTCAAAACAATACTATTAATTGATACATAAATAATAATAACTAGTAAATATATTATATTTTCAAAAGCATACATCAAGGTTTAAAATTGTTCAAAAGAGTGACATCCACATAATTTAAAATGGATTTAAAGGCATGTATGTCAATTGATTAATTTCAAAAGACATTAAAGAGTGTAGTGGATAGACAAATATATTGTTCTTCTTCTACCATGGAACTGGATCCCATGCTCAAAACGAGTAGTGAAATAACTGCTAGAGTAAAATTCTCAACCAAGTGCCACTTGTGGACTGACTCTTTCCTAGAGTAAGCTTCTTCACCTATTAGGTAAAGAAGGCCCAACAGCATCAAACATGACAGGAGCATTGCAATAAATCCAGAAGCAAGCAGGCCAAAAGGTTTCTGCAATAAGACAGAGCATTAGATGAACAATAAAAGGATAAGCATTTTATCATTTTGCATTAATTTCACAGATTAATAGGCACTTTTTCTCATCTATTTTGATACCTCGGTCCCAAAAGACAATCCCAGTTTTTTAGGGTTGATCTGATTGATATTTGACTAAAGATTTGAGAAAATACTAATTATCCAAATGAAAATCTAAAAATTATTATTGGTAGTGAAAGGTCCTGTTTACTTTAATCAGATTGGAATGTTAGACAGTTAAGCTTTGACAGCTGAGGTGAAATCTTAGCTGTCAGATATTAACTGGATTTAAAAGCAAGTGTTAAATGTGCAGCGGAATAAAAGTGTTTGAAATAATGTAAAGACAAGTGAATGGTGTAAGTGTGTGTAGATGTGTGTGTGTGTGTTGTGTGATAATACCAAATGAACACAAGGAATTTTAAGGTGGTTCAGAGTTCACTCCTCCTACGTCCACCCTCACTGTCAATCTTGACAAGTGAGATCAATCCACTTAAATCTAGTTCCCGTTAAGATTTACAAAGGATTGGCTAGGCAAGTTCCTTGAACTTCCTCTTCCTAATAAGTACAGTCTATTAGGGATTCTGCTCTATACTTGAGCAAATTACAATACCCACTTAAATTCAGTCTTAAGTGGTTTTACAATTTAGTTTATACACCTGAGGTCAGTTACAAGTGTCCCAAATTGTTTTGATTGTTGGTTTGCAGGTTGAGAAGGATTGAAGGTAAGGTTGTAAGAGTTGTGTGTGTGAAAGGGTGTTGTCTTCAGTCTTGGAGGACTCCTTTTATAGGCTTGGATATAGCCGTTGGAGGGGACAAGGAGACAAGGTAGTAAATGCATGTTGGAGTTGCATTTAGAGCCTTTGTTGACTGAATAATGACATAGCTGGAATCTGCAACCATGGATGTGATCTTCATGGAGATGAGCTGGCAACATTAGATGAGAGAGATTGGGAGCAGCACATCTTGATCATCATATAAGTACATTACTGCTGTTTGTTTGCTGAAGATCATAGCTGTCAGAGGGATGAAGCCTTTACTGTTTGAGAACCTTAGCTGTCAGAGCTAAGTCTTTGATCTTGATGGTTTAGGCAATATGTAATGATCCATATGTAAATAAATACATTAAATACATTAATATATATGATTGGTCTTGAGGTAGATCATTGAAGCTTGGTTAAATCATTGTTGCCTAGTTGATATATAAGATGTGCAGTTTGAGTTATGGGCTTAGCTGTCCAGAGTCATATGTTATCTTGGCTGTCAGATAACATATGATATATTTCTTTGTCAAAACCTTTTATAACTATGTGGCTTACATAGTTAGGTCCTAACAATTTCCCCCTTTTTGGCAATGTAATATATCTAATAAAGATATAACCTGCAAGATACTCATGAATTGAATATACCAATGAAGATGAAAATCAATCTTCTTGATTCAATCAGAAGAGCTTTAAAACAAAACATATTATCCAAAATAAACATTGTTTTTTAAAGCAGGAAATAAAGGTAGGGTTTAAAAAGACTTATCCACAAAAAAGAAAAATTTTCTAATCAGAAAATTCATCTCTTTCTCTTCTGGCTTCAAGGATCTGAGCTCTTTCTGCCAGCAACACCTTTTTCATCTTCTCATCAACACCTCTGTAATACATCTCATTGTTCCATTCCCAGCTCATCTCATCATCATAGGTGAAGGTTTGGTCTTGCCTCTCCTTGAGAACAGCTTTGGATAGAGGCTCTTCATCATCTTTCAATCTCAGATTACCCCATTTGAGAGCCTTCTTTGGTTTTGAGCTTTGACCTCTAGTTCCTGCAAATAGGTTAGAGAAGAAGGGATTTGTTTGTAGAGAGATGGGTTGTTGAGCTGGATGTAGAGGAGGATTTGTTGAGACAGTGAGGACAGTAGAGGTTGACAACTGATGCTGTTTCATCACAGGAGCATCATCCTCATCATCACTTGACACAATCACATTGGGAGCAGCACCAGAGGCTCTCTTTCCCTGGTTAACAGCTTCTTCATCAGATTCAATATTCTTTCCTTTGGATGCCATCCTTTCAGACTTGGAAACAGTTGAGACTTCCAACATGTGTCTCATTTTGGTTATCATTGACCTAGTAAATCTTTGCATATCTGAGATGGTCACATGGTAAGGAGGCACATAGGTTGAAGGGTTAAAGAATGGAGGAAGTTTGGCTTGTGTGATGATGACACCCGATTTTTCCTTTCTTTTTTGAAAATCAAAACGGAGGCGGAGTCGCCACGCCATTTTTGTTTTAAGGGCCAAAACTTTGAAAAATGCCCGAAATGAGAGATTTGGGTTCGGAGGTCATGTTACACGTCGGGAAGAACGTTAGTGTTCACCCGGAATGCCTCGTAAAACGAGTCTTCCAAGCTTAAAAACCATTTGTGTGTGTGTGTGTGTGTGTTCCTTTGGCCAAAATACGATCAAACTGAGAAAACTAAAAATTGGGAACTTTTTGTAAGACATTAAACAAATCCCATGATTTTTGGTATGATTTTAGGGTTGAGTTTTGGTACTCAAAAGATTTCTTGAAGTTGAAAATCAATTCTGCCAGAAAGAAAAAGGCAGTGGACACTTGATTTTAAAATGGATTTAAGAGCTTTAAAACTTTAAAATATGGGGAAATTCCGAGAATGAAAGTTGTTCAAAACATCTTAAATAAGGTTTTTACAAAATACTTTTCCATTTGGAGATGATTTGATGGACCAAAACCTTCTGGAAATCTCAGATATGAAATCTGGATTTCCAGAGACTGTTGAATTGACCTTTGAAAATAATTTGAAAAAGGGAGTTAGACTCATGTAAAAAATAAAGTAAAAATATGTATGGAATTCTACGGATGTTGGATACAAAAAGTATTTTGTAGTCAACACCAAATTCCAAGTTTCTGTATGTCCAAAAAATTAGACCATGGACAGAGGTCTTAGAGAAATGCTACTGGACAGCAACATTCTCTTGAAGGAAAATGTGATTTTAAAGGGGGTTTTGCATCCATGCTTGTCCCCATTTTCTTAGGATTTGATTAGTGATCACTAAACATTTTAGTGGTGATCTACTATATCAAGCCATCCATAGGGTACATTAGGACTTTAAGCACTTCATTTGCTTGAGAAGGGGGAGATTTAACTTTGAAATCAAGATTTTATGTATGAAAATGATTTTTAGGTTTAGAAAAGTGTTTGTAAGTAAGTAAAAACAATTTGAAAGAAATGTTGATCCTTGTAGAGGATCATCCATGGAGATGAACTTCCATGGTGATCCTCTTGGATCTAGGACAAGAATAAGTTACATCTTTGAAATGTGAGATGCATGCATGGATGAGGGAGGTTTAGGGTTTAAAGAAGGAGGGTTTACCAATGATGGTTTAACCCTATCTTCCTTGGTTTAGAGCTTGTCTTGGGGAGTATCAAGACTTGAATGTGTTTAGAGAGTGTTTGATGATAGAGTTGGTCAAAGAGAAAACAAGTAGATAACACTTAAGTCCTCTATGTTTTCTCTCTAATCCTCCTCTTTGGTGTTGATTTAAGCTTGAGCTTGTGTATGTTTAAGAGTTATTTGAGAGTGTTTGGAGTGAGATTGGGAAAGACTCAAGAGAAAATGGTGGCAATCTAAGGATTCCCACTGTTTTCTCTTTGTTTTTCGCCAGAGTTTAGCTTCTGTGGGTGGATTGTGTTGCTGTGAATTGTTGTTGTTTTTTTTTTTTTGAGACTGAAGGGCTCAATTTATAGCCCTCTGGAATTTACAATTCCATCCGCGCGGACAAGTCAAGCAGCGTGCACTGTTCATTAAATGCAGCTGCAGGCTTTGGACACAAGGAATATTTTTGAAAATATTCAAACTGGCTGTGTTTTTCAGCTTGCCAATTCGGGTTTTTACAATTTCTTTTCTTTTTTAAGATTCTTTTCTTGGTTTAACCTTAAATAGCAATCCCTACTTTACCCTTGTTTTGTTAGAAAAGTTAGGAATTGTTAGGAATGTTAGGGCTTTCGTTAATTTTCTAACGAAAATACTAACAACTCAAATTGGAGCACTTACAGTAGCCCCTCGGCGACGGTGCTTTCGAAGGAAGCGGGGTCGTCGATAAGAGTAAGGCTCCATATTTGACAAGATGATCAAGTGATCGAGTGGCTGAACCTGGTGATAGGCTACCTATGTATCCTTAAGAGGAATCAAGCCAGTCGTAGTTCGGGTCTTTGACCCTGGAATGACTATTTTGAGGCGTCAACCTGGTGAGCGAGTTCTGCAGTCGATTACTGAAAGAAACTCTGCTGAGGATGGGAAATGACCATTTTGGTCTAGTGGCTAGGGTTGTATATCCGCTCTGCTGGGGATAGGAATGAGCATTTTGGTCTGATGGCTGAACCTAATGGTAGGCTACCTACGTATCCTTAAGAGGAATCAAGCCAGTCGTAGTTCGGGTCTTTCGACTTTGACCCTAGAGTGACTATTTTGAGGCGTCAACCTGGCAATGATGGCGTTTTAGGTGCCTCGGACCTTGAAGATGGCGTTTTAGGTGCCTCGAACCTTTGGTGATGGCGTTTTAGGTGCCTCGAACCTTTGGTGATGGCGTTTTAGGTGCCTCGAACCTTGATGATGGCGTTTTATGTGCCTCGATCCTTGATGATGATGGCGTTTCAGGTGCCTCGAACCTTTGGTGATGGCGATGGCGTTTTAGGTGCCTCGAACCTTTGGTGATGGCGTTTTAGGTGCCTCGAACCTTAAAGATTTGGGATTGATGGTCCTTGGTGGACTTCATTTGAAGGGATCGGTCTTACGTTTGCTGCCGGAGGGGGTGACCATTTTGGTCGAGTGGCTGGACCTATGGTAGGCTACCTACGTATCCTTAAGAGGAATCAAGCCAATCGTAGTTCGAAAGGCTGCTGGGGGTGGAATCGAGGGATCCCTTTAGATTTTGCTGGGGAAAACGGGCTTACATTTTACGGTCGTTGGTGAAAATGAGAAAAGAAACGGGATTCCGTTATCATTCTCTGGAGAGAACGGGCTTACGTTTTATGGCCGTTGATGATATTGATGAAAGAAACGGGTCGGACTTACGTTTTACTGCCGTTGATGATATTGATGAAAGAAACGGGATTCCGTTATCTTTCTCGGAGAAATCGGACTTACGTTTTACTGCCGTTGATGAAATTGATGAAAGAAACGGGATTTCGTTATCTTTCTCGGAGGAGAACGGGCTTACGTTTTACTGCCGTTGATGATATTGATGAAAGCAACGGGATTCTGTTAACTTTCTCGGAGATATCGGACTTACGTTTTACTGTCGTTGATGAAATTGATGAAAGAGACCGGATTCCGTTATCTTTCTCGGAGGAGAACGGGCTTATGTTTTACGGTCGTTGATGAAATTGAGGAAAGAAACGGGATTCCGTTAACTTTCGTTGGAGAAATCGGACTTACGTTTTACTACCGGAGGGGATGAACCTAAGCTGAGGTTTAGTTCAGAAGTATGAACCTAAATGAGGACTCAGTTCGGGAGTATGAACCTAAGTTGAGATTTGGTCCAGGAGTATGAACCTAAATGGGGGCTTAGTTCAGGAATATGAACCTAAATGGGGACTCAGTTCAAGAGTATGAACCTAAGTTGAGATTTAGTTCAGGAGTATGAACGTAAATGGGGGCTTAGTTCAGGAGTATGAACCTAAATGGGGACTCAGTTCAGGAGTATGAACCTAAATGAGAACTTAGTTCAGGAGTATGAACCTAAATGGGGCTTAGTTCAGGAGTATGAATCAAAATTGAGGTTTTGGTTCAGGAATATGAACTTAAATGGGGACTTAGTTCAGGAGTATGAATCTAAGTTGAGGTTTGGTTCAGGAGTATGAGCCTAAATGGGGACTTAGTTCAGAAGTATGAACCTAAGTTGAGGTTTTGTACCTGAGGGTGACTATTCTAAGGTGTTCTCGCTGGGGAAGATTCGAGCTTACGGTAATTATCGGGGAAAAGGGTGACTGTGTTGGTCAAGTGGCTGGCCCTGGTGATAGGCTACCTACGTATCCTTAAGAGGAATTAAGCCAGGACGTATTTCGAAAACTGCTGGGGATGGTCTTTGATGGTTTGACGGTATTTGGGAGTCACCCGAGGTTTGACTGTTTTTGGGAAGTCGCCCTAAGATTTGACTATTTTTGGGAAGTCGCCCTATGATTTGACTATTTTTGGGAAGTCGCCCTATGATTTGACTATTTTTGGGAAGTCGCCCTATGATTTGACTATTTTTGGGAAGTCGCCCTAAGATTTGAGAGGGGAAGATGCATATAAGACAATCATGATGACAGATGCATGCATAGAACCAAAATGATTATGAGAGTATCACTGCATGTGCTCGCGAGATGATGCATTTACTTGCTTTTGGAGATGCACTTAGCCTAAGCTTTTGGCAGGAAAATTATGACTTAGGATTGTTCCTATTGATTCAAGTTTTGTGCATGCTACATGAGTCCTGGGGAGATTTTTGTGGGAATGCATGTGGTGAGAGGGTTTGTATTGGGATGTATGTGTCTGAAAACTGTTTGGAACAGATTTTGAGCAAGTGGGGGGTTATAGTCCTCGATCGCGATTTAAACAACGGTTGTTAATGAGGTTTTGTTAACAGTATCACATGGACCTCAATTTTGATGAGATTGGATTCGGATCCCGGGTCTTGGTTGAAATTTTCCCTCTCAATCTTGGTCATTTGAAGTTGATGCCGACGTCGATATGAGTGAAACTTCTTTCATTTGGGTGAGCCGTGACTTGGCCGAAACCTTGTTCGAAGAATGATTTGATGAAATTGCTAATCTTAGGGTGAAACCCAGATCTTAGATTCCGACGCTACGGGAAGCTGCTATGTACCAAGTTCTGAAGCTGAAAATCTAGTTGTTGATGTGACTAGACTTGATAAAATTCAGGTCCAAAAGACCATCTTGACAAAGCCCCCGGATCCCATTAAAGCGAGGAAAGATCCCTTCTTTGGCAAAGCCCCGGTTTGAAGAACTGAGTAGGCAAAGTCCAGATTTTGAAGAAGTGACTTGGGAAGCCCCAATCTTATAATAAGCTTGTTGTGATTCCGACATAATTAACAGAGTCCCAATCTGATCGGTAATGCAGAGCGATCCTGAAAATAATCTGATAAAGATCGAATCTATCTCGTAGTGAAGAACCCAATGTGGACCCAAAGATGACTATAGAAGCCCCAGCTTGAAGACCTGATACAGGAGAACCTGGAAGAACTGCTTAGCAAAGCCCCAGCGTGAAGAAATTCAGAGCAGTCTTATTGCAGACAGAGTCATTATGTGGCCGAGGAGGCACCTTATCTTTTCAGACCTTAGTCAATCAGTCACTGGACAAGACTCGGAAATGTTTACGTGCAGGGGCATATCTTTTTGAAAGGTGGGAATGTCTCCCAAACTTGTGTATGACACTCTTGCTTTTGGGTTTGACTCTTTTGAGAGAGTATAAACATAACAAGGTGTGGAAAAGTGTATGGAAGCCCCTGCTGACAGAAAGACAGTGTTTGGCTCTATTTCCCTATGATGGAGAGAGAGAAGACTTGTCGAGACACTTGAAAACTTGTCTTACTCATGATGATCACAAAGCTGCTTAAAACCCTTTGTTAATGTTCGGGTTATTCAACCCCTAAATCTGATATGAACAAATATTTTGATTAATCACGAGGAGAAAGCCAACTGATATCGAGAGTTAAAGAGGATTTGCGTATGGGGACGGCCCTTGATGAGACCGGATTTTTCGAGATTTGTTTGTGATTTCGACCGGACCAGTGATGGTTGCCTACGTTCCCCTCATTATGAGGAGCTCAGGTCGCCGTAGTTCGGGCTTAACCCGATTGAAGAGAGAATGAATGTGAAAATTCGAGATTTCGAGGACCTTTGAGGATTTTCTGGGAATTGGAGAGTTAAAGAACATGTCCCCTTGGAGTGTCGATGAAAGACACGGATGCGGAGCCCCAGTGGGACATCCACGGCAAGTGTTTGTGGAGTAGAAATGAATTATGCTAATATGAAATGTCGAATGAATCAGATTTGAACTTGCACAATCTTTGATTGATGATTTTGAATCAAGATGGATTAGATTCCAATTTAAGTAAGCAATGAAGCATCAAATTGATTTAGATCTTAAAGATATTACGGTGAAATTGCTATCCGATAGGAATTACAGCTGGGTTTTCGGGCTTCGATCGACCATCGGGTGATTTGGGAAATTATGACCTCTTAAGATGAGAGGTCGGCTGGGCCTTTTACTGACTGAACCTCTAAAGATGAGAGGTTGGCTTGCAGGGATGTGTTTGGAAAATCTACGGCGATGAAGATTGATTGCCTCTAAAAATGAGAGGTCAGATTTTGACTTTGTCCAAAGGCGAGGGTAATGGTAATGGGAATATCCTCTAAAAGCGAGAGGATGGTTTGGGATTTATTTAAGGTAATGGTGAGAGGAAGTCCAGGCCGTCGAGAACTTTTGCGAACTTGCGAGGATTCGGGCTCCCTTTTTGGAGAGCTTCTTGAGGAGTCGGGGACTTTTGCTGAATTGTGAGGATCGACAGTCCTTCTCTTTTTTTTTTTTTGGAAGGCCTCCTAAGGAGTTGAGGATTATCTTTGTCCTTCCTTCATGGCTTGAGATATTTTGCGCATCGCCGAATCTCGAAGCTATCTTCTTGGCCTTGTTTGGACTTCTCTCAGTAAGGAGCAAATGTGATGGCTAAACAGGGTTTCAGAACATGCCGATCTTGAAATGAAAGGGTAGTGTTTAGTGAGGGTGAGGTAATGGCTTTCCTATGGGTGAAAGGTTTCAACCGCAATCCCTACCGGATGACCTAAACGAGATTAAGTCTTCGTTGCTTGCTTAAGCTTTAAATGAGAAAAGATCCATGCAAATTCATCGAGCAACGAGATGATGAGGATGATGAAAGGGATGTGAGCATATGAGATGCAAGATGGGGAGTTGGTAAGCCCCAATTTGAGAAGGATATCAATTGATTTTCTCACTCCAATTAATTTAAATATTAATTATTTCAAAGAATTAGTAGTTGAGCAGCGCAAGTGATCATCTAGGATAAAACCATTTCAATTAAGTGTAACGTGGGTGCGCAAGTGATGTCTCGAGTCTAGCAAGAAAAGAAAAAAGACTTATATAAAAGTTAGACATTTAACTATTATGTCCAAAATGGACTTACAACGACAAATGTCCAGGAAGGACTTAGGTGAAAGAGAAGTACTAGAACCTACGAAGGTTGACTTGAAAGACTATTTTAGAGATAGGTAGCCCCTAGTTTAGCCGCTCTTTGCTGTTGGACCATGCATCTACTCTTCGACGCTGGAGATGGGAGCTATTGCAGATCTTTCCATCAGGATTTCTTTCGCAATCTCTTGCTTAATCCAACCATTTTCATTGCCTGCGATGGCTGGTTCACCGACCTCACAAAGGGGCGAGCCAAATTCCATTATGCCCACAAGGCTTGAACCACCAAACTCGACCATGTTGACATCCGGGTTGTTATTTCTAGGGAACGGGTTACTGATAGTGTTGGGCCCTTCAGGCACCTCTAACCTCCCTTGCTTAATCAAACCTTGGATTGCCTTTTTCAGGGGGACACAATCATCTGTCAGGTGCCCATGGTACTGATGAAAGGCACAATGCTTGGAGGTATCCAAAGGAGCATTGGGATTTCTTGGCTGATAATTATCTAAAGGCCGGAGCAAACCTTCTTTTACCAAACCTCTGAAGATATCACACAAAGGCATCCCAAAGTTTCTCAAGTCTTGGAGCCGGGATCTGGACGCATCAGGTTTCTTGGGAACAAAGGGAGTGGCATTGTTACAGTCCTGTCCCGAATAGGGCTGGGCAGGAGTCGTGTTGGAGGTGGATGAAGCCCGGTATTTGTAGGTAGGTGCAACAACTTGCTGTTGATTGTGAACCCTCTCAAATTTCGCCCCGGAATTAACCATTGCACGTAAGTCTGCGTAGGGGAAGTGACTGAGGGAAGTTCTCAAATGAGGTTTCAGGCATGACTGGAAGATGTCCAACTGTTCCTCCTCAGAGGGAGGAATTGCCATTTCGCTAAGTTTCAAATTCCAACGCTTGTAAAAATCCCCGATGTTCTCGTCGGGACGCTGCACTGTTGTCTGCAGAACAACTCTATTTGTTTCCCATTCCAAGTTAGCTTTGTACTTCTCTGTGAAAGCACTAGTGATCTGGTCCCATGTGGCCCTGGCCTCGGGTTTTAAGCGGAAGAACCATTTCAAAGCCCTTGACTTCAAAGAGAGACTAAAGTAGTCAGCCAACTGCTGATTGGTGCACCCTTTAGCTTTCATTGCCAAAGTGTATGTATCCAGGTGAGTTTTCGGGCATGCAGTCCCATCAAACAGGTCTAGATTAGGCATCACAAACTTGTGGGGTAGGGGCACAATGGAGTCCGGGTCCGCAGGCCGGAAGGCAGACTTCTTAGCAGTCAATTCGGCAATCTGCGCTTTCATTTCCTTATGTTGTTCCATGAACCAGGCCAGATGAGGATCTTGTGGTGGAGCCATGGCGTTCAAGCCAGTGACTGAGCTAGAGAGAGGAGCTACCACTGGCGGCAGACTGGTGGAGGGAACGGCCGATCCGGGGACGTAGGTAAAAACCTGTCCTTGGCCCAAATTGCCAGGGGGAGCATGAGTAGGAGCCTAGGCGAAGGGATAGAACCTTGCGGCTTGCTGTTGATTTTCAACTGGCAAAGAGGGTGAAGGCAGTCCTGATGTAGCCGGGTAGCTTGGATTTCCGGAGTGAGGCCCATAAGTAGGCTTAAGTGCGGGCTGTTGTCCCTGGTTGTTGAAGTGTATGGCTGGCTGCGGCGATGGCGTATAACCCGAGGGGTACTGCGGTCCTGGTGATTCTGATGAAACTGTGATGGAGGTTTGGTAAACCATCGAAGCCTGAGTGAGAAATGGATTTGTGAAAGCTGTGTTAGGAGCAGCTGAGCTAGCATCGTTCTGAGGAGGGGCTCCTGACTGTTGCCCTGAACCAGACTGTGGGGGCATTCCAAACCTTTGTGGCACTTTGAATTATTCTTTGCGAAGGCCCGGGTGATCGGTTCCAAAGGCTGAGGCGGGATCCCAATTAGGCTGTGGCATTCCGAGGTACCCCCAACCATGAGAAGACATTCCGTACTGATTTTGCCCCACCGAGGAACCGAACTGATTTGTGCCGTCGAGCCGCATGGATCCAAAGTGGTCTGTGGTTGGGGAGCTGGCTGACCCGGAGACCGAGAAGCATGGGTTCTGGTAGTAGTACCATAGGAGGTTGGCGGTGGCATCCTGGAGTAGTCGGGGCGACCAAGATTGGGATTGGGGTCCTCTTCTTCTTCCACGGTGAAGGTGCCATCAGGATTGAGGCTGGCGGCCAAACCATGGCTCTTAATAGCCTCCATAAGTCTATTCAGCTGTGCTTCTTGTCGCAGTCTCATCTGTTCGGCTAACTGATTCCATTGCTGTTCTGTTTGAGGAGTCCCAGGAGGTGGAGTGGTGTTGTCCCCATCGTTACCAGCTGATGCAGACATTCTGAAACCCGGAGTCGGAACAAACGGTGAAGCTGATGATGCGCTTGACTCTTCCCAACTGATCAAACGGTGACCCGATGCCCGAAACCAAGCTTTGTGAGGAGCTGCGGGGGGAAAGACACGAGGGTTCAGATATTTGGGATTGAAGGGAGGTAGGTGTTTGGGCTTTGGGCTCATGCAACATGCAGTTATTTGTTCTAGTTTACTTAAAACATGTTTTATTAACCTAATCGGTTGGAAAAGATTGCTCTTCTTTTTCGCAAACTACTTTGGATCCTGGATCAGTGGGCCCCATCACTACGCCTGCGGACCCTCAACCTGTAACCTCGAACAAGGGTTCCGTAGGGAAAGCAGGTCCCATCGACCGAAAAGAAAAACGATCCTAAAGTCTGGCGGATAATCGAGTCTTAACGAGCATTCGATGTAAATTACGGACAAAGCTGACGTCAAAGGTCAAGATCATGTCCGAGAGCTCGACGAAAAGTCGGCATGGTTTTGACTGATAAATGTCTATAATTGATCTTGACCCGTCGTCAGTTAGGCCGTAATTAGGCATGAAATAATCGTTAATTCTTGATGACTCAGTGTCATGCTGGGAGTCAGTGTATAATTTGTGCCAGTCAGAGTCAAAGTCAAGGCGCCAGTCAATATCTGGTCAAAGCCCGTGACGGAAAACCGGCAGGACTTCGACTGATTGGGGTCCCGAAAGATATTGACTTGGTAGGCCGACTAAGGCTTGAAAGGAAAGGTCTATACACAGACAGGGCATGACACAGACCAGACTAAAAACCAACCGGGTCTCAGACAAAGTGTGTCACAGACAAGTTCAGGGTCGACACGAGGCTCCATGGGATGTTTGGGTAGTCCCGTGCTCGCACCGAGAGGCGTAATAAGGCCAAACGGGCTGCTACTGGGATTTCCCCGGGTTAAGGACGTAGTGTGCAGTGTAAGGCCAAGTGCGCGTAGTGTGCAAGCAGTCTATCTTCTTTTTCTGAGTAAAATAGAAATTTTTATGTGTCTTAAAGAGGATGATGCATGCAAAAAATGATTTTTTTTTTGAAAATATTTTTTTTGAAAATCTTTTTTTTTTGAAATTTTTTTTTTTTGAAAGTAAATGAACACATAAGCACATAATTCAAAATTCAAGTCAACGGGTCCGATAGTCAAAATTTTGACTTTTCCGAGGAGATCAAAACAACACGAAAATGTGAAAAATCAACACACACACACAACAAACGGTTTCAAATACCGGGACGGAAGCTTGACCCACAAAAGCTTTTCTTTTTTTTTTTTGAAAAGATAAAACTTATTTCTTCCCCAGCGGAGTCGCCACTGTGATGATGCCACCCGATTTTTCCTTTCTTTTTTGAAAATCAAAACGGAGGCGGAGTCGCCACGCCATTTTTGTTTTAAGGGCCAAAACTTTGAAAAATTCCCGAAATGAGAGATTTGGGTTCGGAGGTCACGTTACACGTCGGGAAGAACGTTAGTGTTCACCCGGAATGCCTCGTAAAACGAGTCTTCCAAGCTTAAAAACCATTTGTGTGTGTGTGTGTGTTCCTTTGGCCAAAATAAGTTCAAACTGAGAAAACTAAAAATTGGGAACTTTTTGTAAGACATTAAAAAAATCCCATGATTTTTGGTATGATTTTAGGGTTGAGTTTTGGTACTCAAAAGATTTCTTGAAGTTGAAAATCAATTCTGCCAGAATGAAAAAGGCAGTGGACACTTGATTTTAAAATGGATTTAAGAGCTTTAAAACTTCGAAATCTGGGGAAAGTCCGAGAATGAAAGTTGTTCAAAACATCTTAAATAAGGTTTCTACAAAAGACTATTCCATTTGGAGATGATTTAATGGACAAAAACCTTCTGGAAATCTCAGATATGAAATCTGGATTTCCAGAGACTGTTGAATTGACATTTGAAAAATAATTTGAAAAAGGGAGTTAGACTCACGTAAAAAATAAATTAAAAATATTTCTGGAATGATACGGATGTTGGCTACAAAAAGTATTTTGTAGTCAACACCAAATTCCAAGTTTATGTATGTTCAAAAAATTAGACCATGGACAGAGGTCTTAGAGAAATGCTACTGGACAGCAACATTCTCTTGAAGGAAAATGTGATTTTAAAGGGGGTTTTGCATCCATGATTGTCCCCATTTCCTTAGGCTTTGATTAGTGATCACTAAACATTTTAGTGGTGATCTACTATATCAAGCCATTCTTAAGGTACATTAGGACTTTAAGCACTTCATTTGCTTGGAAAGGGGGAGATTTAACTTTGAAATCAAGATTTTATGTATGAAAATGATTTTTAGGTTTAGAAAAGTGTTTGTAAGTAAGTAAAAATAATTTGAAAGAAATGTTGATCCTTGTAGAGGATCATCCATGGAGATGAACTTCCATGGTGATCCTCTTGGATCTAGGGCAAGAACAAGTTACATCTTTGAAATGTGAGATGCATGCATGGATGAGGGAGGTTTAGGGTTTAAAGAAGGAGGGTTTACCAATGATGGTTTAACCCTATCTTCCTTGGTTTAGAGCTTGGCTTGAGGAGTATCAAGACTTGAATGTGTTTAGAGAGTGTTTGATGATAGAGTTGGTCAAAGAGAAAACAAGTAGATAACACTTAAGTCCTCTATGTTTTCTCTCTAATCCTCCTCTTTGGTGTTGATTTAAGCTTGAGCTTGTGCATGTTTAAGAGTGATTTGAGAGTGTTTGGAGTGAGATTGGGAAAGACTTAAGAGAAAATGGTGGCAATCTAAGGATTCCCACAATTTCTCTTTGTTTTTCGCCAGAGTTTAGCTTCTGTGAGTGGATTGTGTTGCTGTGAATTGTTGTTGTTTTTTTTTTTTGAGACTGAAGGGCTCAATTTATAGCCCTCTGGAATTTACAATTCCATCCGCGCGGACAAGTCAAGCAGCGTGCACTGTTCATTAAATGCAGCTGCAGGCTTTGGACACAAGGAATATTTTTGAAAATATTCAAACTGGATGTGTTTTTCAGCTTGCCAATTCGGATTTTTACAATTTCTTTTCTTTTTTAAGATTCTTTTCTTGGTTTAACCTTAAATAGCAATCCCTACTTTACCCTTGTTTTGTTAGAAAAGTTAGGAATTGTTAGGAACGTTAGGGCTTTCGTTAATTTTCTAACGAAAATACTAACAACTCAAGTTGGAGCACTTACAGCTTGGAGAGATCTGGTGTTTAGGGGGATGAAAGAAGGAGGTACTGAAGAAGTGGGAGGAAACATATCTGTCAGGCTAGGCTTAGCAATGACAGCCATGATTTTGGCTTTATTGAGAAGGATTCTCCAGTACATCTCTTTGGCAAGCTCAATGCAAAGGGCATAAACCAGGGATGAAGGCATATTGATGCATTCATTGATATTGGAGGAGAGAAGCTGGGAGAACAAAATTTCCCAATCAATGATGGTTGCAATGTCCATGAAGTTTGGTAGTCTGGGGGCTTTATGAAAGAAAGAGTTTGGGAGAGCTATTCTGTACTTCTTCCATTCCTCATGGGCAAACATAATGAGGCCACACCTGTTCCTTGTATGAATCATAATGGAATTTTTGCTTAACATCCAAGGATTGGGGATTAAGCTGGGATTGGCAATCTCAGGAAAGTGGGTAATCTCCTTCAATCTTTGGTGGACAGCCATGATAGAGGGGAAGGAAAAGTCAATATCACAATCCAAAATCCAAGGTTCAAGAGTTGGAAGGATTTCAGATTCAAGAGAAGAGTCATGAGATTCTTGGGTTTCAGTGGCTTCAACAGGTTTGGGTTGGGCTTCAGAATCAGGGGTAGGATCAGGTGTTTCTTGGGTTTGAACAGGCTCAACAGGTTTGGATTGAGGTTCAGGTTCAGACATGCTAGCTTTCTTAGCCATGTCTCTGGTTTTGATTAAATCCAGGGCTTTTTGAACATCTTCCTCATCTAACAGGGATCTTAAGTAATGAAGAACAGCAGGGAGATACTCAGGTCTTCCTTCTAAATTTAGTCCTTCAGAGTCTTTAAAGATGTTATCAGAAATGGGAGAAGGATCTGAGGGGCTGGAAATGAGTGAGGAATGACCAAAGAAAGGGATAGCTGTCAGAATGGGAGAATGAGGACTGCTGTTCCCCCTTAACTGAGGCTCACCTTTTTCAGAGCCAGGGCTATTCCCCCTTTCTTTTTCAACACTAGGCTCATTTGGACTAATGTTGGAAGGGTTATGATTGAGGATGCCTTGAGCTACAGAGTCATGTGGTGAACTTGATTGGTCTTTAGATGAGGAGGGTTGAGGAGTGATTGGTTTCAACTTTTTGGATGGGGGAGCATCTTTATCTGATTTTCTCTTCCTAGAGAAGGTATTTAGAGTAAGAGAGGGGGTAGAGATTACCTTAGGTGGGATTTCAGCAACTGAAGAAACCTTAGCTGTCAAAGAGGAGGCTACCATAGCTGTCCCAGATGACTGTCCAACCTTGGCTGTTCTCACTTCCATCAGAGACTAAGCAACAGCTCTTCTCATGTTCTCATCATGCTCATCATCATCACTTTATTCCACTTCACCAGCATACTCATCAATATCTTTGTAGATGGGATCTGATTGTGTTTCTTCACTGTCAGCTTGTTCTTCATCAATCTTCTTTCCTTTGTCAGTCACTTGAGCCATTTCTTGCTCAACAGATTGCTCTACCTCATCTTGTACTTTCTTTCCTTTGCTGATTTTCTTTCCTTTTCCTGTTCTCTTCATCTTTGCTTGGCTCTTTCTCCTCTTGATTTTGCTAGGAAAGGTCTCTTGAGCTCTTTCTCTTATTACTACACCAGAGTCATGCTTCCTTTTTGATCTTTTGTCATTGATCATGTGAACCAATGACTTCCACATTCTCATATCATTTACATCTTTCTCTTTCAGTCTCTGAGTAGCTGCCTCAAGATTTTCAGAGCTGTCCCCAATATCTACCTTTTTCTTCATTTTGAGTCTGAATGTGCTTGAGTTAAAACTCCTGGTTTGCATAAGAGGGAAGGATTTAAGCCAAACCTTTTTAAGGGGAGGGTTCAACTTAGGGATTAAGTGGTGTAGGATTCCACTCATGAATCTGAAATTATTCATTCTTGGGGTTTGCTTCTTATATTTCCAAGGAGTGGGAGAGGTAGCTAGTTGAAAATTGTGTAGTAGGGCAACACTCCAATTGACATCCTTAGCTATCAAGCTCAAGCCTTGCTTCCACTCATTTGGACTGATTTGGTCCAAAGAGGATTTCTTTCCTTCAAATCCCTTGATAACAACATGCATCAGAGTTGATTTAAACAAATCAAGGTTTCCCTTTTTGATGGGTTTGTTCTGTTCTACAAGGTAGTTGCAACTGGGTTTATTGAAGAATCTCTTGTAGAACATGTCTAATGCACAGTCCTTTTTGTCCCAAAGGTTGCTCCTTGTTCCACTTCTAATAGGAATGTTGTAGACTTCAGAAACCAATTTGGGAGACACAAGAATCTCAGTTCCTTCAATGTTGATCCTTATTGATCCATCATCAAGTCTCTGTCCAGCCATGTACATTTCTCTGCAAAGATTCTCATAGATGGGGGGTTGAGCTTCCATCATTTTGCAGAGGTTGTTGGACTCAAGAAGTTCTTTAATAAGAGCTCCTACTTCATGGTTGTAGAAGTCAGGTTTGATAAAGTAGCCATGAGCTTCAGGGTAAGACATTTTGAAAGAATAGAGGTTTAGGGTTTGCAAAGGTATAGTGATTTAGAGAGGGAGAATTGAAGGGTGAAGAATGTTTGATTGAAGAGGGATTGATTTCGCAATGTTAATATGTTAATGAGGAGGAGATTTGAGAGGCTTAACGGCTAAGACGTGGGTTAGTGCAACGGTTAAAAAAGAGCATTTAAGGGAGTGACTATTCATGAACAGTGTTATTTGTCCCCCACTCATTACTTGAGTAATAACTTCCCATAAAACATGGGAGTTATTTCCGTACACAAATACGAAATTTCAGAGGGAATAAATCAGAGAAGTTAATAGATATGTGTTAGTGGCAAGTTCCAAAACTTCCTCGATTTGGTAAGAACTAAATTCATGGCTGTCAGACTTGATGACCAGCCAAGCTTATTATGAATGATTATTGCCACCAATTTGATGAAACCTAAATTTGTCTATAAAAGGAAATGGTTCAGATGATGAAACTTACTAAATTCATTTCATTAGTATAGCAAATGGGGGGATTGGTTTCAATGTTTAGTCCAAGTAAAATGGCTAAAACAGCAAAGAAACTTGTCTTTCAAAGTCCAAGGATGGATGAGACTAGAGAGGAAAGGTTTGAGAGAGAATTTCTGTCATATAGAATCCAAACTGATAATGGTTTGGAACAGGAAGTGGATCAATTGCCAAATGATGATCCACATAAGGAAGAAGAGTTAAGAGAGAGAGAGTTTAGAAAGAAGTTTTGGGAGGAGGAGAGACTAGCACTGTTAGAGGGTAAGAGAAACAGGTTAAGGGAGATAGCTAGGAACAAGGGTAAAGCTAAGATGGTTGATGAGAGGCAAAATGATCTGACAGCTAAGGTTAAGCTGTCAAGAAAAGGGAAGGAAGGTGAATCAAGTAGGCAGGTTGAGGTAGGTGCAGAGAAAGTCAGCACATTTGGGGAGCTTGTGAAGCTTAACAGCAATGAAAGGATTAAGATTGACACACAAATTGGTCAACCTGATTTCTTAGTTGTCAAGAAGTTGACAGCTGTAACCAGAGATTCACTCACTCTTAGTCAAACAGTTCTTGAGGGAACTGGAGACAACTTTGCAGGTGTGCAAAGTTCTCCTTCCAAGGCTTATATGAAATTGTTCTCTCAGTTTCTCAAGTGTTTGAGTCCAGCAGCTCTGAATGGTGATGAAGATGAAGGTCCTCAGTCTGATCAAGCTATCATTGCGCAGGCAAGTGCAAACTCTTCAGGTACTTTCAGTTTTATCTCACCACTCAGTGAGTATCCTCCTTATAATGCAGTGGAGGAATGGTGGCCAAGGAGGGTGTGTCCTTCTTTGCAATTCTCAACCACAGATATTGATCCTTTTATGGAAAGGCACCCTGTATGGCTAGAGAGGTATGGGAACTTCAAAGAGAATGCATATCAAGCTCCAGATATTATCTATAGTGATAATGGATGTGGAGATGGTTGCTTCCAAGATCAGCTATGGAATAGTCAAGATTGACAATCCTTAGCTGTCAAAGCATTCAGGAGGGCAAACTGTGATGAGAAGGAGGATAGTGAAGCTTTTGGTAAGGGAATTTGTGTTTGTGTTTGATGTTTTGTGTTTTGAAGATTGGATGTATGGTAGGAGTGTGTTTTGGTTTGATGTTTTAAGAAGGGTTTAGGATAGGATAATGGTTAGCTGTCAGGTTCCACAATGTTGACAGCAGCCATAGGTAATGTTTTTCCTTGTTTAACAATGAAAGATCTTTTATTTTAGCAAGTTAATTATTCCCAACATTGCTCTTAGCATTTCAAATCTCTTTTCATCCATGGCTTTTGTTAGGATGTCAGAGACATTATCTTCAGTGCAAACTTTGGCCAAGTTAATATTTCCCTTTTCTACATGGTCTCTGATGAAGTGATGTTTAACTTCAATGTGCTTGGTCTTGGAATGTTGAACTGGATTTTCTGTCATGGCAATAGTGCTAGAATTGTCACAGAAGATGGGAATATTTGACAAGTCCATCCCAAAGTCTTGAAGTTGACTTTTAAGATAGAGAATTTGAGAGCAGCACAAGCCTGCAGCAATATACTCAGTCTCAGCTGTTGGGGTAGCTACTGAGGTTTGCTTTTTGCTTGACCATGAGATCATTCTTGATCCAATAAACTGGCATCCACCACTTGTGGATTTTCTATCTAGATTGCATCCAGCATAGTCTGAGTCAGTGAATCCAATTAGAGAAAATGGGGATTCAGTGGGATACCACAAACCATAATCAGGTGTTCCTTTGAGATATCTCAAAATTCTCTTGACAGCAGAGAGATGAGATTCTTTGGGATTAGCTTGAAATCTTGCACAAAGGCAAACACTAAACATGATATCAGGTCTTGAAGCTGTCACATATAGGAGTGATCCAATGTAACTTCTATAAAGGGTTGGATTCACACTCTGGCCATCAGAATCAGCATGGAGTTTGGTTGTGGTTGATAAAGGGGTTCTAGCTGGGGAAGCAGTTTGCATGTCAAACTTCTTGATCATATCCCTTGTATACTTGGCTTGGTTAATGAAGATCCCTTCCTTCATTTGTTTGACTTGAAGGCCCAAGAAGAAAGTGAGCTCACCAATCATGCTCATTTCAAACTGATTCTTCATAATATCCCAAAATTTAGTGCACAAGTCCTCATTTGATGAGCCAAAAATGATGTCATCAACATAGACTTGGATGAGCAACTGATCATCTCCATATTTCTTGATAAACAAAGTGTTATCAATATGGCCTTTGGTAAATCCTTTGCCAAGGAGGTATTTAGATAGGGTATCATACCAAGCTCTAGGTGCTTGCTTAAGCCCATACAAGGCTTTGTCCAATTTGTATACATGATCTGGAAATTTAGGGTGCTCAAAACCAGGGGGTTGAGATACAAAAACTTTTTCATTTAAGACTCCATTTAGGAATGCACTCTTGACATCCATCTGAAATACCTTCATTTTCTTGAATGAAGCATAGGCAAGGAACAGCCTTATAGCTTCAAGTCTTGCAACAGGGGCAAAAGTCTCATCATAATCAATACCTTCTTCTTGTCTGTACCCTTGAGCAACCAGTCTAGCCTTGTTTCTTACTACAATACCTTCTTCATTCATCTTATTTCTAAAAACCCATCTTGTCTCAATGACAGTTTGATTCTTTGGCTTAGGAACAAGCTTCCACACTTTGTTTCTTTCAAATTGCTCCAATTCTTCTTCCATTGCTTCTATCCAATCTGGGTCTTGAAGAGCTTCATTTATCTTTTTGGGCTCAATTTGAGAGATGAAAGCACTCATTAGAGAGTCAAGAACAGGCATGTTAGGAGGTATGTCTATTTTATGTATAGGAAGGTCAATATAGATGTTTTTGTTTGGAGGAATGATATGGGTAATGGTTTCAGGTTGAGGAATTGAATGAGTGGTGTTGTCACAAGGTTGGATGGGGTTGATTTCAAGGGGAATTTGATGGCTAGATGAGGGTAAGTAGTCAGGTGCATCATAGCTGTCAGATTCACCTTTGCTGTTGAGTTGGGAATCTTGGCTGTCAGACACAATGGGATGAGTATTAGAGTTTTTGGGCACCATATAGGGAAGGGAAGGTGAGTTTTCTTCAGGATTGAGGTTTGAGGGGTCATGAACAGGAGACACCTCAGGTACATTGTCTGAATTCCCAACAGATTCATCAAAATCACATAATTCAGTGTGACTTTGATCATTGTTTTCATCAAAGCCAACATGAATTGATAGATTATCCCCGCGATGACCTCCCTTTTGATAGGGACGCGCACATTTCTACCGCCGTTCGTGAAGGTTTGGTAAGAGCTTCTTTCTCAATTCTTGTTTCTTGTATTGCATTGCATTCGAATCCATGCTTTTTGAATCCCAATTTCATCAATGGCAGTTTTTCTTTATTTTTGTCTAGAACTTGGTTCTACCTTGCATGCATCAATTTTGTGGACTTTGTTGGGTGTTTGTTGTTTTATTGTGTGCGTATGAGTCCCCTACATATCATGCCGCATCTTCGACTCTGGAGAGTCCTGATTCGTTGTCATCTGATGGCTCAACCCAGACATAAGGACATCTCGTGTCCTTCTGTGAAGCTGGAGCTGCTTGAAAAACATCATGCCCTTCGCTTGAGAAGAGGGGCTCGGCGGGCAATTCCTCGTGTAGGACATCCCATATGACTTCCATGCATTCATCACGAGTGTGACAATGCTTGTTGACCTTTATCACGAAGATTTCTTCACCTGGCGGGGCCAGAGAGTTGGCTTGGAGGATGCTGATAGATCTTCGACCGGAGACAGGGGGTTTGTGTGCCCGTATCATTGCGATGCTTAGGGTTTCTTTCCTTTTGTTGTAAACTCTATAGGCTTTTCTAGTGTTGGAGTATCCAAGGAAAATTCCTTCATCACTTTTGGAATCAAACTTATCAAGGTTGTTCTTCCCATTGTTGTGAATAAAACATCTACTTCCAAAACCATGAAAGTATGAGATTGTTGGGACTCTACCATTCCATAGCTCATAGGGAGTCTTGGTGTGGAACTTGTTGATAAGGGTTTTATTCTGAACATATACAGCAGTGGTGACTGCTTCTCCCCAAAAGTACTTAGGGAGGTTGTTTTCTGACAGCATAGATCTTGCTGCTTCACATATTGTTCTATTTTTCCTTTTAGCAACTCCATTTTTCTGGGGAGTTCTAGGGGCAGAGAAGTTGTGCTCAATCCCTTTTTGATCACAATATTCTTCAACACCTGTGTTCTCAAATTCCTTACCATGATCAGACCTGATTTTGATAATGGATAAACCCTTTTGGTTTTGAATTTTATTGAACAGTTTGACTAGTTGTTCCAATGTATCTCTTTTGGATTCAAGAAGGATGATCCAAGTAAATCTAGTGTAATCATCAACTACAACAAGAGAGTATCTCTTTCCACCAAGAGATCTGGTTCTGATTGGTCCAAAAAGATCCATGTGGAGTAGTTGAAGGGGTTTTGTGGTATCTAATCTGGTTTTGGCAGTGAAGGAGGTTTTCTTTTGCTTTCCACATTGACAGACTTTGCACAATTTGTCCTTTTTAAAGGGTATTTTGGGTAGGCCTTTTACTAGGTTTGAGTTGGCTAGTTTGGAGATGCTTTTCAAGTTGAGGTGAGCCAATCTTTTGTGCCATAGCCATGACATATCAGATTGACTGAAGGAGAGTAGGCAATGGGCATCTGAAGAATCCATAATTTCCAGGTTTAGACAGTAGAGGTTGCCTTTTCTGATTCCAGTGAGAATAGATTTGTTGTTGATATCTTTGACAGTGCAGTGGTTTTTGGAACATACAACATGATATTCCTTATCACAAATCTGACTAAGGCTAATCAAATTATGCTTGAGACCCTCTACATAAGACACATTAGTGAAAATAATGTCTTTAGTAACAAGGTTTCCTGATCCTTTGACTTTAGCTTGAGAGTTATCACCAAAAGTTACATTTGGACCATTTTTAGGGACATATTGTTGTAACCACTCCTTGTTGAAAGACATGTGCCTGCTGCATCCACTGTCCAAGTACCATATTCCTTTCCTAGGTTCCTACAAAACAGAAAAATAAATTTATGGTACCCTTTATTCTTTTGGGTCCAAAGGATTAGAATTTCTTTGGTACCCTAGCTTTGTTCATTGCTCTCTTTCCAAAATACTGATTTAGGGCATTATAATATCCCATGATTTGCAACATATAGGGTGTAGGAGCAATAGATTGGGTTTGGTTAAAAAATTGGTTGGGTGAAAAGACTTGGTTTTGGTTATGAAACTGAGAATGGCTTGGGGAATTGTTTGAATGAGATGATATGGGAGAAGTATTGTGTTGGGCATGGTTTCTTCCATTTGAGAATGGCCAGTTAGGTCTTTGAGGTTTGGCATATGAGTGATGATCATAGAATCTTTGTTGTCTTGGAGACCTCTGTTGTCCACCATATCTTGGCTGTCTAGGAGATCTTGGTTGTCTGGGAGATCTCTGCTGTCCAGTGGCTTTGTGTTGGTTCTTCTTCACCTGCTCCTTGATTCCTTTCTTTTGCCAAATGTATTTTCCTTTGTTTGCTTGTTTTCCTTTACCTTTTGATTGACTTGTGCTAGCTATATGAGTTTCATCAGTGAGAGAAGGACTAGCTTGAGTTGGTTCATCATTGTAACTTGAGCTAGCTTCATCCATTTTTCCTTTCTTCTCGAAGTCTTCCTTGGTTTGAATAGGATAGACATTTTCTTGGGCTTTGACATAGTTCATGCTTTCTAGAACCATCTTGTCAATAGCCCTTTCATCAGTGAGAGGGATATAGGTTTTCATAGTTGGATTATTGGCTCCAATCCCTGATTTGTCACCTGGGTGTCTTAGGTTGTAGCTACAAAGAGTCAAGGCTTTTCCTGAGCTGTTCCAGGACTCAAACTTCTTTCTAAGAGCTTCATTTTCCTTTTCAAGGTTGATGTTTATTTGGTTGGTTTCCAGAAGTTTGGAATTCTTAGCTGTCAGTTCTTCATTAGCTTTTTCAAGCATAAGGTTTTGAACTTTCAATCCTTGGTTGGCTCTTTCAAGGCTATCAATGGTTTTACTTTGGGTAGGTTATCAGTGAGCAATGAAGCAAAGCCAGTTTGGTGCCTTTTTATTTGAATTAAAAGTGTACTAATTAAATGTTTAAATTCTTCATTATTTAAAGAGTTAAACTGCGGTACCTGCTTTAGTTCTTCAGCAACAGCTAAGGCTTCAAGGTCTTCTTCATTGTCTGAATCTCTATCATCTCCTGCCATTAGGCATATCATTGTTTCTTCTCCTTCATCATCAGAATCACTGAAATCAAACTCCTCATCACTAAACTTGGATGAGTCAGCAATCAGTACTTGCTCTTTGTTCCTCTCATTTTTCTTCTTTGTGCAGTTATAGCAGCTACATCTTGAGCTATGAATAATTTCCTTGGAGTAGGAGAATTTCTTAGCTGTCTGATTGTCCTTTGGTTTTCTTGGTTCAGGACAGTCATATGAATAATGGCCAAGTTTCTTGCAATTGAAGCATTCAACTTTCTTTTTGGGGTTCTCTTGTTCAGAAGTGGATGGGCTATAAGTTCTCTCAAAGGACTTTTTATGTGCTCTCAAGGTATTTCTGACAGCCATGGATATGAGACTTGGAAGGTCTCCTTGAGATAGGATGTTTGAGGGTAGGCTAATTTTCTGAAGAGAGTTGAGAACCATGGAGTCAATTTCTTGTTGAGTGATGGGTTTTTGAGTGGTTTCTTGGGCAGTTAAGGCAAGGGTTTGTGAAATGGAGGGAACTGGTTGAAGCTTTATCATTCCTTCCAGTTCATAAGCTTCAAGCTTACCAAAGTATTGTTCAACAGTCATGGTGCTCCATTCTGCACCTTCTCTTATTGGTAGGGCTACCTTCTCATATTCTTGGGGAAGGTTGGAATATATTTTGAGACACAGATCTTGGTTCTCAAAAGTTTTTCCATGATCAGCAATGGATCTTACCAGATCTTCAAACCTTGGTTTTGCAGCACTTACTTTTTCACCAGGGTAGAACTTAAAATTGTCAAGTTGTCTAAGTAGATTATACAGGTTTTGTGTTCTAACACTGGTGTGTTTTTTGAATTTGGTATGGATAAGTTCCCATGCATACTTTGCAGTTGGTTCTTTGGCAATTTCTTGTGCTAGGGAGTCATTTACACTCTTTTGGAGTATGTTTTTTGACTTTGAGATTAGCACTGATCAGTTTCCTATCTAAATTAGTCCAGAATTCAGGGGATTTTTTTTTGCTTCCAGCACCATTTGAATCTACAGTGGCAGGGCAGGTGACTTCATTTTCTAGAACATACCAGTTCCAGATGTTGTTTGCATCAAGGTAGGTTTTAATTTTTAAGGCATAGATTTCAAAGGATCCACAGTCATCAATGTGGAGAATGTCTTTCTCATTATTTCTCCTTGGTTGAGGCATGGTGGGTTGGTAATTGATCCTTCACAAGTTGTTAGACTTTTGTGTGTGAAGACAAGCTCTGATACCAATTGAAAGGTCATGTATACTTTAATCAGATTGGAAGGTTAGACAGTTAAGCTTTGACAGCTGAGGTGAAATCTTAGCTGTCAGATATTAACTGGATTTAAAAGCAAGTGTTAAATGTGCAGCGAAATAAAAGTGTTTGAAACAATGTAAAGACAAGTGAATGGTGTAAGTGTGTGTAGATATGTGTGTGTGTTGTGTGATAATACCAAATGAACACAAGGAATTTTAAGGTGGTTCAGAGTTCACTCCTCCTACGTCCACCCTCACTGTCAATCTTGACAAGTGAGATCAATCCACTTAAATCTAGTTCCCGTTAAGATTTACAAAGGATTGGCTAGGCAAGTTCCTTGAACTTCCTCTTCCTAATAAGTACAGTCTATTAGGGATTCTGCGCTATACTTGAGCAAATTACAATACCCACTTAAAGTCATTCTTAAGTGGTTTTACAATTTAGTTTATACACCTGAGGTCAGTTACAAGTGTCTCAGATTGTTTTGATTGTTGGTTTGCAGGTTGAGAAGGATTTAAGGTAAGGTTGTAAGAGTTGTGTGTGTGAAAGGGTGTTGTCTTCAGTCTTGGAGGACTCCTTTTATAGGCTTGGATATAGCCGTTGGAGGGGACAAGGAGACAAGGTAGTAAATGCATGTTGGAGTTGCATTTAGAGCCTTTGTTGACTGAATAATGACATAGCTGGAATCTGCAACCATTGATGTGATCTTCATGGAGATGAGCTGGCAACATTAGATGAGAGAGATTGGGAGCAGCACATCTTGATCATCATATAAGTACATTACTGCTGTTTGTTTGCTGAAGATCATAGCTGTCAGAGGGATGAAGCCTTTGCTGTTTGAGAACCTTAGCTGTCAGAGCTAAGTCTTTGATCTTGATGGTTTAGGCAATATGTAATGATCCATATGTAAATAAATACATTAAATACATTAATATATATGATTGGTATTGAGGTAGATCATTGAAGCTTGGTTAAATCATTGCTGTCCAGTTGATATATAAGATGTGCAGTTTGAGTTATGGGCTTAGCTGTCCAGAGTCATATGTTATCTTGGCTGTCAGATAACATATGATATATTTCTTTGTCAAAACCTTTTATAACTATATGTGGCTTACATAGTTAGGTCCTAACATAGTATTTTTAATAGTGTATCAATAACAAGTTTTAGAATTTCATTTAGATAATTAGTCTTTCCTAGATCTTTGGTAAAAGTTCAATCAAAATCAATCAATAAAAAAGTAGGACTATATTTATGGGACGGAGGATGTAATATGCGAAGAGTTGAACCTAATCATCGTTGAGAGATGATAAACTTACATCTGTTGCTCTGCGTGATAACCACCCACTTGCTGCTCGCTGGTAGAAACTCACGGTATGCCAAGACGGTTTTGATATGATCATCTTTGGTATTGGTCCTAGTTGCATAATTTTGAAGAGAGAAAAGCAAGAAGTTGTTGGAAAAACTATTACATAATAAAAGGAAATTACAGAAAACTAAATAAAACAAAATTACACAACAGAAAAGAAAAGGAAAAAGATTTGTCGAGGAATCCGAGTCGTGTGAAAACACACTCTCCTTAAGACAAATTACGCCCCCTCACCACGTTGTGCTCGAGTTGTTACGGAACGCTTGCCTCCCAGGATGAAATGGAGTAACCGGACGGTGGTTGCACAATTAGACCTCCGGCGAATTGAAGTCGATGCTTGGACGTTATCACCACAAAGATTTATGCAGGAGGCCAAGGGAAAGAATTTCAATATGCAACAAATCTGATGGTGGAGAGAATTTGGAAAATCTGTGTATTTTCCCTTTGTTGTTGTGTTCTATTTATATACATCTCCATGGATCAAAAACTGCCAAACCATTAAAACCTGGTTTTAATTTCGATAATCAATATTGTAATTTATTAAAATAAATTAGCAATTAATTTCGGCAGTTACAGGAGCTGAGCAGTTTCTGGGAACCAACATCTGCTGCTGAGGCGCCCGCCTCGGGCTTGGCCAGGCGCCCGCCTCACCACCAGAAACATTGGGTCAAGTTTTGAAAAAAAAATGCAAAAAGTGGGCTCGCGCGGACATGCTATTTCGTGTCCGCAGGACGCGCATGCACATGAGTTCGCTAGTCCGAAGCCTATTTCGGTCCATGATTTGCACCCCCCCCCTGCGCACCTGTGCGCGAGAGAGAGCCTCTATGTACCACAATCTTACTCCCTACCAAAGTGTAGGAGTATTTAAACTTAGCCTCTTTTTCATCTTTTTCCAATGTGGGATAACCACATTTTACCCATTCCAACCCATTAACTTTGAGCCTTCATATCTCATTCATTTCTCAACCATTTTGAACAAATGAATATATGATTTCAATGTACTCATGGAGTAGAACACAATCCAACAATCAATTTGTCATTTTAACAAATAACAAATTAAGAAAATAACTCATTATTTCCTTCAAAACACACTTTTTTCCAACAATCCCCCACATGAAGGAATAATGCGGAATTGGTGATAAAGCCCGGCAGACGAAAACTTGCATACGAAGATGTGGGAATGCCCATTGAATCTTCGCTCGTACAAGCATATTTACTCTACTCGCAAATCGATAGACGCGATGTCCTTGAATCGTTATGCTTTTTGTGTAGCCGATCATATGCTTGACACAAGTATCGTCCTAACATACTTCAATTCTCATAGCTATGTTCAATCATGGCCACTGAACATACGCACAGTTCTGCGAGAGGGTCTAAGAATTGAGCCTCACACAATTCTCCTCGAAGCGGCCCCACTTCTCTCTCACATAGGTGATTTCTTAAAGGTAACCCGTATTACCCTGCTCGAATTTTCGACGCGTAAGAATCATTAAAAGCCATAGGCTTATCCTTGTCCTTTCGGGATGTCACTAATAGGAATGGACTTGGGGTAGATTCCCCACAATGACGCTACAAGTCTTTTAACGGTTAGGTTGTCCCATTGAATCTAGTTCTTGGGATCTCCAAGTCATCTAGATTGGGTTTTCATTGTGTTTCACTTTTCGAGGCTTTAGTCCCATTCCCTCGTCTAGCTTTCAACTACCTCTCTATTTAACCCTTTGGTTAACGGATCCGCTAAATTTTCCTTTGACTTAACATAGTCAATGGATATTGTGCCGATTGAGAGTAGTTGTCTAATGGTATTATGTCTTCGACGAATGTGTCTAGACTTACCATTATACATATGATTGTGTGCCCTTCCAATCGCCGATTGGCTATCACAATGTATACATATTGATGGCACGGGCTTCGTCCCATCTTGGAATATCTTCTATAAATTGGCGTAGCCACTCGGCTTCTTCACCACATTTATCTAACGCTATAAACTCGCATTCCATCGTGGATCTAGCTATAACCGTTTGTTTAGAAGATTTCCATGATATAGCCGCTCTGCTAATGTGAATACAAATCCGCTCGTAGACCTTGAGTCTTTTATATCGGATATCCAATTAGCATCGCTATACCCTTCAATTACCGCTGGATGTCTAGTATAGTGTAAAGCATAATCCCGAGTATATCTTAAGTACCTTAGTACTCTCACTATACCATTCCAATGTTCCGCTCCGGGATTACTTGTATACCGACTCAGTTTGCTAACCTGTGTAAGCAATATCCGGTCTAGTACAACTCATCAAGTACATTAGACTTCCAATGATTCTCGAGTATTCAACTTGAGAAACCGTGTCACCTCTATTCTTTGATAGATGTTGACTCATGTCTATTGGGGTTCTAGCAATAGCTAAGTCATCCTTGCTTTGAATTTCTCAAGAATTTTATCCACATAATGTGGACCGGCTTAAAGCAAGTCCATTTGACATTCTTGAAATTTTCACGCCAAGGATTACGTCGGCTAACCCCATATCTTTCATGTCAAACTTTGAGTTCAACATATCTTTAGTGGACTTTATCATTTTTTCACAACTTCCTATGATAAGCATGTCATCTACATAAAGACACAAAATGACGTAGCCATTTCCCGTGTCTCTAACATAGATACATTTGTCACATTCATTTATTTTAAATCCACTTTCCATCATGGCTTGATCAAACTTTTGATGCCATTGTTTTGGTGCTTGTTTCAAGCCATACAATGACTTTACTAACTTGCACACTTTATTTTCTTGCCCCGGCGCAGAAAATCCTTCCGATTGCTCCATGTAAATTTCCTCTTCTAAATCCCCATTTAGAAAGACTGTTTTAACATCCATTTGATGTACTTCAAGATTCCGCAATGCGGCTATTGCAAGTACAATTCTTATGGATGTTATTCTCGTAACCAGGAGAATATGTATCAAAGTAATCAAGGCCTTCCTTTTGCTTGTAACCTTTAATTACAAGTCTTGCCTTATACTTGTCAATTGTTCCATCCGTCTTCATTTTCCTTTTAAAAATCCACCTATATCCTAGTGGTTTACTTCCCTGAGGAAGATCCACTAATTCCCAAGTGTGATTTTTGTAAAATGGAATCAATCTCACTTTTAATGGCCTCTTTCCACAAAGGTCCTTCGGAAGAGCTCACGGCCTCTTTATAACTTTGTGGTTCACTTTCAAGCATATAGGTTAGAAAATCTGGGCCAAAAGATTTTTCTACCCTACCTCGTTTGCTCCGTCGAGGTTCTACCTCCGCTTCATCATTTTCATCATGATGATTTGTTCCTTCGACTTCTTCTTCTTCTATTGAATCATGTCTCCGTTTAGATGAACTTGCATCATCTCTTTTGCACGGAAACACATTCTCAAAGAAAGAAGCATTTCTTGACTCCATTATAGTATTCTTGTGTATATCTTGAATCTTCGATTCATGCACAAGAAACCTATAAGCACTACTATTGTGAGCATACCCAATAAATATGCAATCAATAGTTTTTGGTCCAATTTTCACCTTTTTGGGAGGTGGTATTGAAACCTTTGCAAGACACCCCCACACTCGCATGTATTGGTATGATGGCACTCTTCCATGCCACAATTCATAGGGGCTCTTATTTATTTTCTTTCGGGGCATTTTATTCAACACATAATTTGCCGACAAGACGGCCTCTCCCCACATGTTATCCGGTAACCCCGAACTTATTAACATGGCATTCATCATGTCCTTTAGAGTCCGATTTTTCCTCTCGGCAACTCCATTGGATTGTGGGGTGTATGGTGGTGTTGTTACATGTTTTATCCCATGTTGAGCACAAATACCTTCAAAAGGGAATTCATACTCACCACCACGATCACTTCTTATGACCTTTATTTTCCGGTTGAGTTGATTTTCAACTTCATTTTTATAGAGAACAAACTTCTCTATAGCCTCATCTTTACTTTTGAAAAGATACACATAACAATATTTTGTGCTATCATCAACAAAAGTCATAAAGTACTTATTGCCCCCTCGTGTTTGTGTTGACTTGAAGTCACATAAATCCGTATGAACCAACTCAAGTGGTTCATTATTCCTTACAACCGAATGGAACGGAGGTTTTGTAAACTTTGCCTCTACACAAGTTTCACATTTATGTTTGTAGTCTATTTTACATTTTGGTATGCAATTCATGTTAATTAATCTACGTATAGTATCATAGTTAACATGTCCTAGTCTACCATGCCACAAATTGGAAGACTCAAGCAAGTAAACGGAAGAATTATTCTTATTCATCACATTCATCTTAGGCTTGTTAGACATTACATTGCTTTTAACAACCATAGCACTAAGCTTAAACATACCATCACAAACATAACCTTTGCCTACAAACATTCCACTTTTAGACAAAGTAACCATATCGGATTCAAACACAACACGAAAGCCATGCTTAATCAAAAGCGATCCAGACACCAGATTTTTTCGGATTTCGGGCACATAGAGCACATTGTTGAGAGTCAACTCTTTCCCGGAAGTCAACTTCAGCACCACCTTTCCTTGACCTTTCACATCGGACGTGGCAGAATTTCCCATGAACAATTTCTCACCATTTTCAAGGGCTTCAAAACTACTAAACATTTCCTTGTTTGAGCAAACATGCCTAGTAGCACCGGTGTCAATCCACCACTGATTTGGGTTTGAACCCACCAAATTCACCTCAGAAATTACCGCCGCCAAGTTCATATCGGAAACTTCATTCGAGATGACATCCACCATGTTTGCTTGTTTCTTTGGCTTCCTACACTCGGAAGACTTGTGGCCCACAATGCCACAATTGTAACAAGATCCACCGAACTTTTTCTTGGAGATTCCTCCCTTTGGCTTCAAACTAGAACCACCCTTTTTGGGACCAAACTTGCCTTTGGCTTTGTCATTGGCCTTGGAGCTATCAACATGCTCCACCACATTGGCTTTCGCCACAAGAAGATTATTCAACTTCTTCTCCGCAATTCTATTCTCTTCCTCAATCCGAAGACGAATAGCAAGCGCTTCAACTTTCATTTCTTTTCGTTTATGTTTAAGATAATTCTTGAAATCTTTCCAAGCGGGAGGCAACTTTTCAATTATTGCCGCCACTTGAAAGCTTTCACTAATTTCCAACAGAAGTTAGAATTTCCTATCAGCTAAATTATTTCAAATTTTAAAACAGCTAGCATATTTTATATGACCACCTGGAAACTGACTTAAACTTCCACGAGTAGTGCAGGGCAACAGCCTCTTGGTATAGGCAAAAACAAATCTCCTCCATACTACGATCATATTTACTGGTTCCAGGCCCGTGATCATTTCCAAGGTCATGGCATGAGAAACTTCCACATAGTAAATCAGGTAATTGCACTTGAATCAGCCTAAGTAACTGCCAGGAATTCAGCTCCAGTGTCCTCAGTTGATCTTCATCTGTAATGGTCAAGCACAATCAGAATAATGGATGAAAGTCAACAAGTACAAAAAGGGTATGATCATAAAATTTTCATGTTAATCTGGCATCTAAATTTCTGTAAATATCATTCCACTTGCATGTTTTCTTAATATTAATTTTAATGATTTTTACGCAAGAAACAGGTATGCTTTCCAACACTGCTACCTTCAAATTTTCATGCACAAGGACAAAGGGTACATACACCAATAGCTAATTGCAAGTCATGGCAGTTAGTTTAAATACTGCTTTACGATGACAGCAAATGCATAACTGAAATGCGACAAAGAATAAAATAATTTGATCTTTAATGAAACACTACTCCAGGGGCCTAATCATACATCTTAGGCTTCTGATCATAAAGTCATTTACTTCGTTTTCGTAGAAAGATTTTGCGACTTTTTTAATATAATTTTCTAGTTGTTTTCAGCTAACAAACAGACGATGTTAGTCATATTAATGGGACTTGAATAGACAAATAATATCCATATACGGTTCAGAAAAGCAAACATGACACGGTTATAGTTATTGTAGGGACCGCGATCAACCTCACCACTCCACATTAGCATGATATTGTCCGCTTTGGGCTCAGCCCGCACGGATTTGCTCTTGGGAACTTCCCAAAAGGCCTCATACTAATGAAGTGGGTGTGTGCTCTTATAAACCTGACAATACTTTGTTCAATTGTCGATGTGGGATTGGGTTTGCACCCCAACAATCCTCCCCTCAAACCAAGGACCACACAAGCGAAGACACCATCCGCAAAGTCACACAAGAGGGAATCCCACCACCACTATAATTGCACACACACGGTCCACCCAGGCCGGAACATCCGAACCATGGCTTTGATACCATTTGTAGGGACCGCGATCAACCTCACCACTCCACATTAGTATGATATTGTCCGCTTTGGGCTCAGCCCGCACGGATTTGCTCTTGGGAACTTCCCAAAAGGCCTCATACTAATGAAGTGGGTGTGTGCTCTTATAAACCTGGCAATACTTTGTTCAATTGTTGAGTGACTCTCAATTGATTGACAAAATGGTGAAAGTTGCTGTGTGTTGCTGTTGATGTGTTGCTGCTGCGTATGCTAAGGGGCCGAGGCGGGCGCCCCATCTGGCCGAGGTGTGCGCACCAGTGGCCGAGAAGGGAGTCTTGTTTCCTTACCTTGAGGCGGCCGCATCTTGGTTCTGGGGCGGGCGCTTCCTTGGCCGATTGAGGGAATGGTTTTGGTGAAGCTCCAGGCGGGGGCCTGGCCTTGTTTGGGGCGGGCGCCTGGCGTCGTCAAAACGTGGGCTGGGCTTGGTCGACTCTGTTGCAGCGTGTGTTTTGCCCTAAATATAAATATTGTGTTTTGTCATTATTTTCTCCTGTAACCTTGAAGAGAGAGATAGAAACTTGCTAGGGATTCACCATTGAGAGATTGTGAGATTGTGTGATTGTTTTTCACCTTGATCATCTCCTTGTACTCTTGATTGATTTAGTGGATTGTTCTCCGTCGCCCGTGGTTTTTTACTCCTCTTGTTTTGAGGGGTTTTCCACGTAAATCTCTGTGTTCTTTGCTTGTTATTGTTTTCGTATTTCTATTTCTTTTGTGTTCATCTTTGCATAGCAATTATAGGCCATTGTTTCCCAACAATTGGTATCAGAGCTTCGTCTAGAAGGGTCCTATATTGCTTGATTGATTAAAGATGTCAGGGAAGTACGAGATTGAGAAGTTTAATCGCAAGATTAACTTTGGGCTATGGAAAGTAAAGATGCGAGCAATTTTGGTTGGTAAAAATTGCGTCAAGGCTTTGCTTGGGAAGGCAAAGAAACCGGCAAGTCTGACGGATGAACAATTTGATGATATGGATGAAAAAGCTTTATCTCTCTTACAACTGAGCCTCAAAGATGAGGTATTGAGAGAGGTTGTAGAAGAGAAGACTGCGGCAGGGCTTTGGCTTAAGCTTGAGCAATTGTACATGACTAAGAGCGTTAGTACGCATTGCTACTATTGAAGAAACTCGAGGAGTGTAAACTCAAAGCGGGTGGGTCCTTGGAGGAACATCTTGATGAGTTTGATGGCTTGGTCATGGACTTGAAGAATGTCGATGTCAAAATTGAGGAAGAGCAATTGGCGGTAAAATTGCTTTGTTCTCTACCGTCGGAATACATGCACTTTTGCGAGACTGTTTTGTATGGCAAGGAAGAGATTGATTTTGAAGAGATCAAGTCTGCTCTATTAAGTCGTGAGGTTATCGAAACACACTTGATTTCCCAAAGTGCTGAATCTCAAGGTGAAGGCTTAATTGCTAAAGGCGGTAAGAAGTCAGGGAAAGGATCGAATTCAAGAAATTCTGGCCAGTCAAGTTCAAGTGAATGGCAAAAGAATGTGATATGTCATAGTTGCAAGGAGAAGGGACACATTAGAAAGTATTGCCCTAATCGGAGAAGTTTTAAAAGGGTGCCCTAATCGGAGAGGTTTTAAAAGGGAAGAGGATACAACCGCTAAGGGCAAGGGTGAAGCTGGAGTGGTACATGAAGACACTAGTGATGACAGTGATTGTGATGCTCTTACTGCTTGTGATTCGGGCTCCAAAATTCGTGACAATTGGATTTTGGACTCGGGGTGTTCTTATCATCTTAGTCCTAACAGGGCATGGTTCTGTTCTTATAAAACTATTACTGGTGGATCAGTTTTGATGGGGAACAATGCTGCTTGCAAGGTTGTCGGAATTGGGACTATTATGGTTAAGATGTTCGATGGGGTAGTCAGAAAGTTGCACAACGTCCGGCACGTTCCTGATTTGAAGAAAAACCTGATTTCCTTAGGTACCTTGGATAGTCTTGGATATAGCTGCACCATTGCTAATGGTGAACTATTGGCTACTAAAGGTGAATTGGTTGCACTGAAGGGAAAGAAGGTGGGAACATTGTATGAACTCCTTGGGTCTACGGTTGTTGGGAATGTGTCTGTTGCAAAGGGATCTATGACTATGACTGAGGCGGAGACTACTCAGCTGTGGCACATGAGATTGGGTCACATTGGCTTGAAGGGAATGACTGAACTTTCGAAGCGCGGCTTATTGGATGGACAGAAGACAGGGCCTATGGAATTCTGTGAGCACTGCGTGCTTGGAAAACAAACAAAGGCAAGCTTCGGACAGGGAGTACACACGTCTAAAGGTATTCTTGATTATATTCATTCTGATTTGTGGGGTCCTGCTAGAAAATTATCTAAGGGTGGTTCTCGTTACTTGTTGACTTTTGTTGATGATTATTCACGAAAGGTGGTTGTCTATTTCTTAAAACATAAGAATGATGTGCTTTTGAATCTTAAGCAGTGGAAAACCTTAGTTGAGAAACAGACAGGTAGACCTATAAAGAAACTGAGAACATATAATGGCCTTGAGTTTGTCGAAAAGGAGATTACTGAATTTTGCAAAAATGAAGGTATTGGTCGACATAGAACTTGTGTTGGGAAACCACAACAGAACGGTGTTGCTGAAAGAATGAATCGCACTTTGTTAGAAAGGGCTCGGTGTTTGTTGTCACAAGCAGGTTTGGGTAAAGAATTTTGGGCAGAGGCGATTAGTATGACTGCTTACTTGGCTAATCGTTCTCCAAATTCTAGTATTGGGATGAAGACTCCGGTGGAGATGTGGTCTGGCTCTCCAAGATATTACTCAAGATTGTGTATCTTTGGGTGCCCCGCATATGCTTATGTCAACAATGGTAACAAATTGGAGCCAAGAGCCAAAAAGTGTGTCTTTGTTGGCTATACTACTGGAGTGAAGGGATTTCGGTTATGGGACCCGGTTGCATCTAAGTTCCTGACAAGTAGAGATGTCACATTTAATGAGTCTCTACTTCTCCATGAGAAAGGTGGTTCTGCAGAACAGACACAGAAGCAGGTGGAGCTAGATGGAGATGATAGGGTGGAACTTGACTTAGATGCGGATAACTTGTCTGATGAAGCACCTCCTACTGATGTTTCAGTTCAGGAGGAAGAGACTACGGTGCAGGTGGAGACTACCAGTGATCGTGGTAGGGGTAAGAGGGATAAAAGACCTCCTATTAGATATGGGTTTGAGGAGATGGTGGCTTATGCACTGTCCGTTCTTGAAACTGTTGATGTGCATGAACCATTCTCCTACAAGGAAGCTATGTCTTGTGAAGATTCTGCAAAGTGGTCCGTTGCTATGGAAGAAGAGATGGTATCTCTTGCGAAGAATCAGACATGGGAACTTGTGAGGCCTCCACCAAAGAAGAAGTTAGTCAGCTGCAAGTGGGTCTACAAGTTCAAGGAAGCTTCGGGGATTGAGGAAGAAAGGTATAAAGCAAGGTTAGTTGCTCGTGGCTTCACTCAAGTCGAAGGAATAGACTACAACGAGATATTTTCACCGGTTGTTAGACACACATCTATTCGTACCTTGTTGAGCATTGTGGCAATGAAGGATCTTGAGCTTGAGCAGTTAGATGTGAAAACAGCGTTTTTACATGGGGAACTTGAGGAGGAGATCTACATGCGCCAACCTGAAGGGTTTGTGGTCGAAGGAAAGGAGGATCATGTCTGTCTGTTGAAAAGATCCTTGTATGGCTTGAAGCAGTCACCTCGACAATGGTATAAAAGGTTTGACACTTTTATGGTAACCCATGGTTTTGCTAGGAGTGATTTTGATAGTTGTGTCTACTTGAAGGGCTGTAGTGATGGCTCATTAATTTATCTTGTGTTATATGTCGATGATATGCTTGTAGCTGCAAAAGTTATTAATGATGTCAACCAGGTGAAATTGATGTTGAAAGGGGAGTTTGAGATGAAAGATCTAGGTGTTGCGAGGAAGATTCTTGGCATGGAAATTGAACGAGATCGGAAAAAGGGACTACTTTACTTGTCGCAAGGAAAGTATGTACAGAGGGTCTTGGAGCGGTTCAACATGAAGGATGCCAAATCTGTGAGTACACCTCTAGCTTCTCACTTTCGGTTGTCTTCTTTAGATTGTCCCAAGTCTAAAGATGAGGAAGATTATATGTCACGTGTTCCGTATTCGAATGCTGTGGGGTGCATTATGTATGCTATGGTTTGCACTCGACCTGATATTGCTCAAGCAGTGAGCGTAGTGAGTCGATACATGGGGAATCCGGGTAAAGAGCATTGGAATGCTGTCAAATGGATTCTTAGATACTTGTGTGGTGCTCCGGATTTATGCATTGTTTATGGTAGGAATCGTGATGGTTTTGTTGGGCATGTTGATTCAGATTGGGGTGGTAATCTTGATGACAGAAAGTCTACAACGGGGTATGTGTTTTGTCTTGGTGGTTCCGCTATTAGTTGGAAATCCGGACTGCAGGAAGTCACAGCGTTGTCTACTGCTGAGGCTGAGTATATGGCTATTACAGAGGCTGTCAAGGAAGCCAAATGGCTTGGTGGCTTGGTTCGTGAACTTGGTATGGTTCAAGGTGCTCCTGAGGTTTTCAGTGATAGCCAAAGTGCTATCTGTTTGGCAAAGAATCAAAATTCTTTCCATAGGAGAACGAAGCACATTGACATTAAGTATCACTTTGTGAGGACTTCAATTGCAAGTGGTGAGGTCGTTCTGAAGAAAGTTGATACAATTGACAACCCGGCGGATATGTTGACAAAGCCTTTGCAGATTGCTAAGTTCAAGCATTGCTTGGACTTAGTGGGTGTTACTAGTCATTGATGCCCTTCGGGGGCGTGGCGGCGGAGATAGAGATGTTCTCTTGGAGATAGCTTGTTTCGGAATTGATCGTCAAGGTGGAGAATTGTTGAGTGACTCTCAATTGATTGACAAAATGGTGTTGGGCAAAGTTGCTGTGTGTTTTTGTTGATGTGTTGATGCTGCGTATGCTAAGGGGCCGAGGCGGGCGCCCCATCTGGCCGAGGCGTGCGCACCAGTGGCCGAGAAGGGAGTCTTGTTTCCTTACCTTGAGGCGGCCGCATCTTGGTTCTGGGGCGGGCGCTTCCTTGGCCGATTGAGGGAATGGTTTTGGTGAAGCTCCAGGCGGGCGCCTGGCCTTGTTTGGGGCGGGCGCCTGGCGTCGTCAAAACGTGGGCTGGGCTTGGTCGACTCTGTTGCAGCGTGTGTTTTGCCCTAGATATAAATATTGTGTTTTGTCATTATTTTCTCCTGTAGCCTTGAAGAGAGAGAGATAGAAACTTGCTAGGGATTCACCATTGAGAGATTGTGAGATTGTGTGATTGTTTTTCACCTTAATCATCTCCTTGTACTCTTGATTGATTTAGTGGATTGTTCTCCGTCGCCCGTGGTTTTTTACTCCTCTTGTTTTGAGGGGTTTTTCACGTAAATCTCTATGTTCTTTGCTTGTTATTGTTTTCGTATTTCTATTTCTTTTGTGTTCATCTTTGCATAGCAATTATAGGCCATTGTTTCCCAACAGTTATAGTTTTAGTTTATTTTAGCATACTGAAAGGAAACTATGTAGCTGTATTTTGAGGTCATAGAGCAAATTACAGAGAGTAGCATAGCGTAATTAGGATATATTTAATTTTATATGAAAACATTGCATAAGCTGATTTCTTCTCAACTTCATTTTCAAGACAAATGTTCTAAGAACATTAAGCCCAACTTCAAATGCCAATAAAATGTATTACCAAAAATAAGGTCAGTCAAAAAGAGCCAACAGCACCATCATTGCAAAAAGAAATAACCATGGGGGGGGGGTGCTGGTGAGCAATCATATTTCTTACATTATTAACTTCATCGTAACTAGCTAATCACCACCAAAACCAAACTAGCTAGCTTACACTGTCCAAGACATAAGGCTGTCCTGAATCAAGAAGGGTTTACAATGCAGTAAAATTGCATTCATAAGATCGAAAAATTCATCACATGGTGGCTTATCACCATACATCAGTCAAGGAATTAACATTTCAATTAGACTCATGTTATTATGAAATGCATGTGACTTGCCCCAACTCTTTAGTCTATAACATAAAGTAAACCGGGCCTAATGGTTGTGTTCTGAAACTTTCAACTCTAAATGCGCACTACTAGAATCTGGCTAATTACCGACGAAAATTTACCGACAGACCGGTATTACAGACGGACATTTAACTGTTACCGGCGGATTACTCCATCGGTAAGTCGATATATAAATATAAACCTCGGGGCCTCTCACCTCACCGTGCCTATCACTCTTAAACCTAATCCCTTCTTTTTTTCAATTTCAATCCATTTCAATTTCATCCCCCCGCCACCGCCCTCGCCGTTGCCCTCCCGGCCTCCCCTCGCCGTCGCCCTCCCGGACTCCCATCGCCCTCCCTCGCCGTCGCTCTCGCCGCCGCTCTCGCTCTCACCTACATACACACCAACAGTACCTATTATTGATTCCTCATTCACCTCCGTCTCCGGCAATGCTTCCCCTCGTTCTTATCAGGTACTCGCGAAACATTATTTTCCCCCTTCAATTCTTCTGAATCGTTATTGATCAATCTACTTCTACTTTGGCAGCCATCAGATGGAATTAGTAAGGTGTTGTTTGGCGGTCAGGTCACTGAAGACTGAATCTCTTAACAAAAGGTGAAGCTAAATCTTTGAAGGATCTGCCTTTAATTTAAATTTCTTTTCGATTTTAGCTCATATTTGTTTTAGCAAGCATCGATTAGGTGGCCAAACAAGCGGAACAACTCAAGCTCGATGGGTGTAATTTCGGTGGCCAAACAAGCGGTACAACTCAAGCTCGATGGGAATATTTGTTTTAGCAAACATCGATTAGGTGCCGCCATCGATGCTTATACTGAGGTAGATATATTGTGTTTTTTATTTAAGTAATTCACAAAAATTTGGATTATGTTTTTTGAATTACAAGTAAATTTTACGTCACCAGATGTTTGATTGAGAAATGTTTGATGAAATGCCTGTTCAGAGTTCTTGAACTATTATTGATTGTTTCTTGGTGGGGTTTGATTTTCAGGCGATTACGTTGTGCCCTAATGTTTCAGTTTATTGGAGCAATCGTGCTTTGTGTCATATGAAGCGAGAGTATGTTTTATCTTGATTTAGCATTTGTTTTTTATGTAGGTTTTGTGTTTACTTGAAAGATTTAATTTTTTTTTTTGTATTTTCTGTTATTGCTGTTCATTTTATATAGTGATTGGACAAGAGCTGAGGAGGATTGCCGCCGAGCTATTCAGCTTGATCATAATTCTGTTAAGGTCGATATTTTGTAGAATTTGATCCTTCTATTAGATACGCTTCCCAACTTGTTTCTCATCAACCACAGTATTTTAAAATTCGTGAATTCTCATTGGTATTCATAATTTCAATCTTTTAGATTCCAGAGGTCTGATTGTCTTGGGTCTTTTACAAAGATACAATCTTCATTTTCTTCTTTTATTAAGCAAAAGATTTCACTCTCTCTTTATTTATGTTTGCACATTACATATAGTAGCCATTACCCATTCACTTTCAATAATTGTATAAGTGTAATTTCAAAATAATGATAAGTAATGTACTCTTCGTGTGAACAAGTCTGACGTTTTGGAAGTCCTTTGAGTGGTCAACTCACTTGCTGCAGAACTTTGATTATACTGTGAACATGCTTTTATAATATTTGGGTACACATGTATATCGATTAAGCCAACCCAATTTAGATGATCGATCTTAAGGGTCTATTTAATCTGAAGCTGGAGGGGGAGGGTATATTTTACCTAGTTTTTTGTTTAATCTGAAGCTGGAGAACTTTATGTGCTTCCTAAAATGAAAACTTATATGCATCTTTATCAGGGATTGCATTACACCTTCGAAGCCAGGTTGTGACTGAAATTAAGTTCTTACTTGATTACTTGTGTTGGCATAAAGTTACTCTGTTCTCCTGCAGTTGTTTGACTCTTTCACTGTCTCTCGAAATGATAGTTGGATATATATTGCTTTGGTGCGGCATACATCACGTATTTGATTATCATGATAGGATTTGGGAGTTCAAACTAATGCAAGTTAATCATTGCTGGATTTGGAGAATTATCCCAGTGAAGCTGTATAGTTTGTAATAATAATGCTAGTGGCTTAGTCTTCGTAGTATTAGGAGAGTAATACTAGAGTATAAATACAGATGTGACAACCGAAGTGGATTATTGCTCCTCCATGAACTAAACGAGAGAAGTTTAGTAGAGTTGATTTTCTGAAGATGTAAATTAAGCTTATGAACTTTGTTCGTGTTTGTGCTGAGCACCCGTGAGGATAGACCCTTCTCTTTACTTATTATATTTTCCCTTCTTGTTCTAATTTATCCCGGATATACTGATGTGCATCATACTTTAAGACAATGTGCACTGATACTTCCATTTAATATCTAAAAATGTACCTTCTCAATTTGTTACTTTATATCTGAGGAAGCATAAAGCTTATTACTGTTACTTGAGCTTTGACTGTTAACATTATATTGTTTTTTTGCCTGTACCCGATTAACTTAATGAATATGCATGATGACATTTGAAACTCAACTGAATAGTATGAGTTTTTTGGTCTGTTGCAGCTAGCCTTCCCAGATGCAATATATTTGGTTGATGCTATCCAGGGTGGATGAATGCTTGTGGAAGCCTGTAAGCCTGCCCTTGAGTCTAGGAACATCACTAAAGTTATTCATGATTGCAAACGGGATAGTCAGGTCTCTAATTGATTTAATTTTCTAGTAGCCCTATCTCTGTTTGTGTGAATATCTATATTCTGATATCTATCAAGTGATTCCTATGCAGGCATTGTATTTTCAGTTTGGCATCAAGTTGCACAATGCTTTTGATACCCAGGTGAGTGTTATCATTTCAAGAGTTAGGAAGGTGATATTGTTCTTTCCCTTTATTATTTCTTTTCCTTTTCTTTCAGTTTTCTCTTGCACTGGCTTTGTGTGCACGCATATTTATATAATCAGCAAAAGCAAAAAAATTAAATGCTTTTCACCCCTTTTTGGGTAATTATTACTACCCTCGCCTTAGGTTCTCTCGGTGCTCCTGACTGTTTATTTGGTTTGACTTTTGTAATTAGTGGAACTCTTGACAGGTACTTCTTATGACATCAGATACTCTAATAATACATAAGGTCCATTTATCCTTGAGACTCCATATCCTTAGGCCATGATCACCAGCAGCTGTTCTGTATTATTGTTGATCTTAGCTACACTATTGTGCATTTCATATGTTAGAATTTGATCTTTCTTGACTGATTTTCACGTTTCCAGTCTGGAAAGAGAAGAAGCTGAAGATCTGATTAAACGCCATGGTGGTCGTATAACTGGATCTGTCAGCAAAAAGACGGTTGGTTATCCCTTTTGTCTTTTTTATTCAAGCTGACCTATTGGTACTAATATGTGATGGACACTGTTTATCAGAATTATCTCTTGTGACGAAGATATTGGGGGAAGAAAATCCTCAAAAGCCAAAGAGCTTGGGTTGGTCATATCTCACACCAATATACTCAATTTTTTCCGTTTCCTTGTACTGTTTTCTTATTAATAATCTTTCTCCCTCTCTCTCTCTCTAGTACTGGCATTCTTACTGAGGATGGGTTATTTGACATGATTCGTGCATCAAGTCGTTCGAAGCCCACTACAAAACAAGATCATGAGAAATCTCCCGAGAAGAAGGCTGCTTCTCTTCTGAAGGAAAGTCCTCAGAAATCAGGAATGAATAGTACGACCGGAACTCTGTTACTCAATTGTATGATGTCATCTTTAATTTTTATCTTAGCATTGAAATAATTTTTCAGTGGCTGCTTTATTTGAAGATTGAATGTTTTGTGGCTTTTATCCTCTGCCCCTTTTCAGTGTTCACATGCACTTTGAATCACAGTATGTTCCGAGCAGGACTAGGCTATCGTTTTCCTGCTCCTTTGGAGTCATTATTTTGTTGTTAGAGAAGCATTTTTTATTTCTGTAATAAGGATAAGAAGTTCATATAGTATTATATTCATACAAACAAGAAAAGAAGAAAGTAATAAATATACATACTATGCTGGAGCTAAAAAAGCTGTCTTATTAAGTGGTACACCCGGTATAGGGAAGACTACATCTGCAAAGTTGATTAGTCAGATGCTCGGTTTCCAGACTATTGAGGTGCAGTATAATTTGAAGAAATTCTTTTTTATGAACCATCTGGATCTAGAGTCTTGGTTGATTAGATTTCCTAGCGAAAAATACAGATCAATAGCATAGATTGTCATAGCAATAAATATACATACTATGCTTATATGATCATAGCTATATTGTGGGTTCTGAATTGACTCTCATGTTTTCTCTCTACATTACAGGTTAATGCTAGTGATAGTCGTGGAAAGGCTGATGCCAAAGTTGACAAAGGAATTGCGGGAAGTACTTCAAATTCTGTAAAGGAACTTGTCAGCAATCAAGCCCTCAGAGAAAACATGGTTCGGTTAGTATCCCTTCGGTTTCTTGCATGGTTTGATCAAGATATTCCTGGCGCGTACTGTAGTTGACAAATGTGATTTTTTATTTCCAAATATATTTCGGTCACTAAGATGTGCTAGTCCTAACTCTACAAAAACAATGAGTTTTATTTTGTGAACGTGTGACTTGGATAGGACCTTCATTAGTATATGATGTGTTTTCTTTTGATTGCTACTGGAGTTAAACATTTTTTCTCATTAGATTTTCTTGAAACATGGCGCCTACGTGAGCAATGTTGCTGCTTAGCTCATTTGGGATCGTCTGGAAACGGACTCTGGGCCGCAAGGCCCAGGAAACACAGTTTAAGATGACGCATTTTAAATGAAGATAGGTGGATTGGTGGCTGGAGAATAGGGGGTGTTGGAGTGGCTCTCCACCATGATCCTTGTCTTCGATTGAGAGCACTTAGTAGCATTCGGAGGTCTCTCTGCCTATTGGTAGGGGTCACAAACCAGAATTCATATACTATGAGGCACTTGTACAATCATGTCATTCTGACACGATGAGAGGGGTACTTTGCCCTCTTTTGTGGAGGGGGTAGAAGCAGGTAGTTATGGTCTCGTGGGAGGTGGGTCTTCTGGCCTGCTTATAACCAGACTTAGGTGTTATCTGGTTTCACCATCTTGTTACTACCCCCCCATAGTTGTATTATCAGATTTTGTACTTTGTCAGGAAATCCAAGATATACTGTTTAGACAAGTAAAAAGATTTAATTAGTGCCAAACTTCTTTTTTGTGAACATTTTGTACTTTGTTACTACCCCCCCCCCCCCCATAGTTGTATTATCAGATTTTGTGATATCTTGTTCAACCAGGGATAATAGCTGCTCAAGTTCTTTGATTAACACTTTACCATTTGCTGACATTACAGCCAGCTGAAGGGACTCAATTTGACATGAACTTTGCCTGAAGAATTTGCAAGTCTTAGTTTTCTGCAGGAAATGTGAGTAGATTCAGTTAAACTCAATGACAGATTAATTTTTGAGGCATTAAGGAATCTTTTTTCTCAGAGTTTTCTATTTTTGGTTGCATTGTAATAAGGCTTCATTGACTACTTGGTTGCATTGTAACAAGGCTTCATTGATTTTTTATGTTTTTAGTGAATGTTTAATTGAGTTGTATTTGAATGTTGGTATTTTGGTGATTGAAGAGGTTGCATGTGGTTTTTTAAAGGGATTTTTACCAATAAGACCTTTAGATAGGGGGGAATTTATCAATAAAAACAGTACATTTTAAATTCTACCTTAGGATCCTAAAGTGGAAATCAAAACCCCCGTAGAGTCCCTATCCGTATTTTTAATAATCTAAATGGCAAAACAGCCCTCAGCCCTCGTTCTCTTTCTCTCTCTATGCGCAATTCCTTGCGCAATTCCAACCCTCGTTCTCTTTCTCTCTCTCTGCGCAATTCCAATTTCTCCCACCGTTAATGGCTGTTGCTGCTTCTCTCTCGTGTTCCCTTCAATTTCTCCACCGTTAATGGCTGCCGCTGCTTCTCACCCTCCAAATTCTCCTCTATTTTCACTTCAGCTTCCAATTCTTCTTCCTCATTCCACACTTCTTCAATAACCCACCATGTTCTTTCTCGCATCTCTACCTGCAATTCAATGGAACAACTCGAGAAAATTCACTCCCAAACTATCCTAAACGGCCTCACCCTAAACCCTACCATCTCTTTCAAAATCACTGCCTTGTGTTGTGCCAGTGAATGGGGCAATATGAGTTATGCGCGCCAGCTGTTCGACAAAATTCCTCAACCAAATGTAGTCATTTGGAATACAATGATTAAAGGGTATTCTCGAACTAAATCTCCTGAATTCGCGGCTTCTTCGTACGTAGAAATGTTAAACCGGATAATTATACGTTCCCTTTTTTGCTCAAGGGGTTTACGCCCGAGATTGCTTTAGAGTGAAGATTAATTATGGCATTAGGTTGCAGCATTGTAGTTAAGGTGTTTGTAAAATTGTTTCTTTGAGTGTAAAGTAATGGTGGGAGGTATATAGAGGGATAATTATGGCTTCTTTTACCTCACTTGTGAGTTTGGGAAACAGATACTGATGACCTAAGGTGTTTATACTGATACACACTTCTTCAAATTGCAGTGTGCTGTCCATACGAGAGATGATATCCGTGCAAAAGCTATCCGGCTGGTATGTTACGTGGAGTTTAGGCGCTGCCATTTGTTGATGTTTGCCTGTTGAAGCATTAATTTATCCATGAAAACACAGTTAATACATGCTTTTTAAGTACTGATATTCTTAAATTTGCGTTCCATATGTGGGTCAGGTTGCAAACAAACTCTATGTGATAAGCTACATCTCTGAGAATGTAGAGGATTTTGCATCAAATATGTTACTGTCAGCTGTTGATAGACATGCATCAGTTCTTGAGCAAAGAACAGGAGAGGTTTGTTTTCTGTGTTTCTCACGTCTTTGCTCATTGATGTTCTTTATCATGTCTCCCATCCATGGCTTACCTGGGTAATGTATGGATCATTGTTTTACTAGCATCATCTTGTTAATACCTGTCAAAGTAGAACATTTATTTTTAGCTTGTTATTTCTGTTTGTGTTGCTTATTTGTCAAAGTAGAACATTTATTTTTATCATGATGTTTCTCACGTCTTTGCTCATTGATGTTCTTTATCATGTCTCACGTCTTTGCTCATTGATGTTCTTTATCATGTCTCCCATCCATGGCTTACCTGGGTAATGTATGGATCATTTTGTTTTGAGAAAAAAATCGTTTTAAAGGCATATCAATTTATTAAAAGCAGAATATTGAGTCCAATTGTTATTAACTTCGATACATGGCATACCTTTGGTCAGTTAATGGCAAGAGGAAGTAGTTGCCGGCAGATTTGAGCATTTTTAATATACTGTAGTTTCTTAATCTTTGGACTGAAAGAGTGTTGTCTATACATGCAGCGGAACCAAGGAGGAGAGTCATCAATGTCATTACGACGATTTAGTCACTTATATGACCTTATGGAAATGGGAAATAAGGCTTTCAGGGACAATCATTTCGAAGAGGTGATTCTGTCAACTGTTTTACTTTCAGTTTGTTGTTTCAATACCTTGATCCGTGGAGAGTTCAGTAAATTGCGAATTACAGGTGTTGATGCTCTCGTTTTCAAGTGTAAACTTTGTTGAAATGCGAAGAGAATGGGCGTGCATGCCCTTGTTAGATTTGGTATGCCTCAAAACCAGGATCCAGGCATGTATGCTGCTGCAGGAGCTTAAGGGGCCAATGGTTATAGCAACCAGCAGCCTGTAAGCTGAAATTTTTGGGTGTCGCTGTGAAGTTTGGTGATCAAACGCTTGATGAACACAGACGATTTACCTTTTTTGTTGGAAGAGAAACTTATAATTTGTAATGTTATGAATTTTGTTGTTGCTGGTTTGGATTTATTTTATGGAACTTGTTTAGGAATTCTATAGTAGTCTAGTAAGTTATTGTGAGGTCACTTTCTCAGTTATTGTGCATAAATGTGTGATAGATTTCACTTTTTTATGTCATTCTTTTATAGAACAACTGTGAACTCTATTTCACATTTGTTGGTTTTGATGTGAATAAGTGTGAAATATTTTTCACACTTCTAAAACTGTGAGGTCAGTTTCACAGTTGTTCTATGAAAGAATGACATAAAACAATGAAATTGACCTCACAGTTATGCACAATAATTGAGAAAGTAACCTCACAATCATAACTAAGAAATTGACCTCACAGTTGTGCACAAACATTCATGAATAACAGATAAATAACGAATTAAAAAAGTATATTTTTCACACTTCTAAAACTGTGAGGTCTGTTTTCTTATTTATCAGTTGTTGATTGTTTGTGTACAACTGTGAGGTCAATTTCTCAGTTATGATTGTTTGTGCACAACAGTGAGATCTATTTCACAGTTGTTGGATGAGATGTGAATAACTGTGAAATGTTTTTCACACTTATAAAACTGTGAGGTCAGTTTCACAGTTATTTATGAATGTGAAATGGTTTACCCGTTATTTATCAGTTGTTGATGATTGTTTTTGCATAACTGTGAGGTCAATTTCTCAGTTATGATTGTTTGTACACAACAGTGAAGTCTATTTCACAGTTGTTGGTTGAGATGTGAATAACTGTGAAATATTTTTCACACATCTAAATCTGTGAGGTCAGTTTCACAGTTATTTATGAACGTGAAATGGGTTACCCGTTATTTATCAGTTGTTGATGATTATTTTTGCACAATTGTGAAGTCAATTTCTCAGTTATGATTATTTGTGCACAACTGTGAGGTCAATTTCTCAGTTATGATTGTTGAGGTCACTTTCTCGGTTATTGTGCATAACTATGTGATAGATTTCACTGTTTTTATGTCATTCTTTTATAGAACAACAATGAGGTCTATTTCACAGTTGTTGAAAAATAATTTTATTTTATTTATAAAATTTGAAATATATGATAAGTAAACTTGTTTGATTCGTTTTGGCGATGCGATTAAAACAGTGATTTCGGATAATTTATTAGTTTTTACAAGTGAAATAATTGAGAAATGATTTTATCAGTTTTTACAAGTGAAAAATGAAAAATTGAGAAATGATTTTATTAGTTTTTACAAGTGAAAATTGAATAATTGAGAAATGATTTTATCAATTTTTACAAGTGCAAAATGAAAAATTGAGAAATAATTTTATTAGTTTTTACAAGTGAAAATTGAATAATTGAGAAATGATTTTATCAGTTTTTACATGTGAAAATTGAAAATTTGAGAAATGATTTTATTTGGTTTTACAAGTGAAAATTGAATAATTAAGAAATGATTTTATCAGTTTTTACAAGTGAAAATTGAATAATTGAGAAATGATTTATCAATTTTTTTAACTTTGAAATCATAAATCTGTGAAAAATTGAGAGATTATTTTGGGTTGAATGGAGTATACTTTTTTAATTCGTTATAACTATACGATTAAAACGATAATTTCAAATTATTTTTTTAATTTTCAGATTTAGAAATATTTTATTTTCAAAATTTTGAGGAAAAAAATAAGAAAGAGAAAGAAAGAGAGAGAGAGAGTGAAAGAAAGTAAGAAAGAGAGAGCATGAGAGAAAGAGAACGTCATTTTTGATGTGTTAGGCACCTGCTGCTATGAGGTGCGCGTGTGAGTGAGTGAGGGCATTTTAGTCTAGCAAATATTCAGGGACTTTTTGGCGAGTTTTAATAATGTCTATCCTTATTGGCTGTTTTTATTTGGCTAAAGGGCTTATTGGTCAAAGCCTCTTTTTTAAATGCAGTAATTTTTTTTTAAATTCTGTGCAATTTACCGACGGACATTTCCGTCGGTAAATTCTTATAAAAACTGATAATAGATTTTACCGACGGATAAGTCCATCGGAAATTCTGCGTTATTTACCGACGGATTATTCCGTCGGCAATATCTCCGGCAACAATGCCAATCATCGGCCGGCGGATTCCTTTACCGACGGATCATTTCAGACTGTAAAATTCTTTTACCGACGGACGGATGTCCGTCGGTATTACCAACCAGAAATTACCGACGGTATCCGACGGACTCTGTCCGTCGCTAAAGAGACTTTACCGACGGAATTTCAGCTTTAGCGACGGAAATTTCCGTCGGTAATGGTGCAGTTTCTAGCATGCATTTCATCATAATAAAGTAGTTGCTGTAGACACCTCACCATAGCTACAGCTGCCCCTTGACCATTTCTGGTAGTCAGGTGCTAGACAGCTAGACCAATTCGGTCACTGCTCAAGTAGTTCAATCATAAGCCAAACAAATAGCAACAACAAGGGGCACATGAAAATGAGCATTTAAATTATAAACTACTCCCTCCATCCCACTACAAACAACACACATTCCATTTAAGGCATCCCACTACAAACAACACACTTCCTAAAATGAAAATGATTTATTACTTTTATATTAATGGGATCCACATGTTATACTCACAACAACAATTCAATTACTATTTCCTACCCACTTTCTCTCTCCTACCTCACTTTTCATACTCACAACACCTACTCCACTAACACTTTCTTTAATCCCCGTGCAAATAGTAAGTGTGCAGTTCTTAGTGGGACGGAGGGAGTATAATTTAAAATTATAGTAAATAAAGGTAATTATCCACTGTTTGTTTCCACGAAAAATGACTTGCATAAAGCATCTTCAGGCCACCTTGCATTAGTATAAGAAAATGAAGGACTTTTTAAATCCCCATGAAAAAGGACTTCCCAAATTATTTTCCATAAGATAATTTACTAGAAAGAAAGAGAGCTTTATAACAGTTAATAAAATTCTCAATTATCACTACAAGAAAACAGGGCAACTGAAACGGATTTTTCGGTTGCAATTCAGGAAAATCGGTTGCAAATTGATGTTTGCAACCGAAAATTTCCGTTGCAAAGGCAGTCGCAGGAAGCCTCGTCGCTATTTGTGCGACCGCTTTTGACCGCTGTTTGGGTTGCAAAATCCTTGCAACGGAAAAATTAGTTGCAAATTCTGTTGCAATGTGTTTACTAGAACAATTTTTACATCCGTTGCAAACAACAACCGATTAATTTTTGTTTCTAAAATTTGCAACTGATTTATTTCTGTTTCTAATTGCAACTGATTTTTCTGTTTCAAATATGTTATTTCTGTTTCTAAAATTTGCAACTTATATATTTATGTTTCTAACATTCCACATCCCATTTTTTGTAAAAAAAATAAAAATAAAAATTTAACAAATTTATATTACCTCTAGACAAGCACTTGTATTTGCCATTTTTTGTTTACGCGATTTTCCACATTTATATTCCTTCTGCAGAAACATTAATCAGATGTCTAACATACCACATCCCATTTTCAGTAAATTCAATTACAGAAATAAAAAGAACACAACAGGGAAATAATTTTTAAAAAGGAAAAGCTGGCGATTTTGCCTTACCGTGATGAAGAAAAAAACACAGTGCTATTAAGGGTCTTTTTTCGAATTACCTGTAACCAAGAAGAAAAAACACAAATCGGTATTAGTAGATTTAATTGCTGATTTTGGTTTCATATCTAGGTATTCAACTAAATTGAATACTTAGGAATCGAAATTCAACAAATTCAATAGCAAGAGATCAACAATCATGGAACCATGTTCAATTCGGCGGAAAGGGTTATCAATACCTTACCTTGTTCAATTCGGCGGAAAGGGTAGGAGATGCCTAAGACGCCGGCACCACGAATTTCGCCGGAAAGGAGAGCCGGCACCACGTCGCAGTAGTGGAGAGAGAGAGTGAGAGCGAGGGCGAGAAGAGAGAGGGGGGAAAAGAGCGGCGTGGTGTGTTTGCGCAAATGGTTTGAATGGGCAGGGAATTAGGTCCCAAAGTAATTTGGTAAAAATACACTGTAGGCTGCCGTTTTATATACTTTTTACAATTTAATAAAATAAAAATAATTTAGGATTAATTGCAACCGAAATTGAATGGAGAATTTGAAACCAAAATTTATCTGTTTCAAAATCCCTCACAAAATTAGGCGGGTTTCCTCCCTCCAAAATTTTTGCGGCCAATTTTTTTAAGTTCAAAATATTTAAATTTTATATTAATAATTGCAACTGAATTTGAAACAGAAAATTAAAACAGAAGTGCATCTGTTTCAAAATCCGTTGCAACCCCGAAACATGAAGCGACAAAATGATTTTCCGTTGCAATATGAGTTGCAATATTAATTGTGCACGTCAATTTTCAATGAAAACTTTTTACTCTGAAACTGATTTCAATTTGGTTGCAAAATTCTGTTTCAGTTGCCCTGTTCTGAAACTGATTTCAATTTGGTTGCAAAATTCCGTTTCAGTTGCCCTGTTTTCTTGTAGTGTATGGATGCAACAGATGCAGCAGATAGATACTCGATAAGATGTCCCCGTAGACAATTAGGTAAAAATACTTCAGAATGCATATATAAAAGTACCTAGCCCATTAACATGAAAACGAGAAATGGTAGAGATGTACGAAACATCACCCAAAATTCACGCCATTTAACATGCTTAGTATAACCATGGATCCATTACCTGGCTGACTGTGTTATAAGCGAGCGATCCATAATCATTGTTTCTCAGACCAATAAAAATCGCTAATGAGTCAGTTTCCTCGTATGAAGATCCCCCATGGTTACCATTTTCAGTCATTCCATGGTCACTAACTACAACCTGTATATGAAAATAAGTAAAGCTCAAAAAAAAGTAAAATATATCCATATAAATGTATGTGTGTTTGTGTGCGTGTTTGTTTGTTTGTAATCTGAAGAAACATTAAGTTGCCGATTGCAAGAAGACTAAAAGATTGCAAGAAGACTAAAAGAATAGAGTAGTCAAACTATATGAATGGTGAGGCAAAGCCTAGGCATTGTCATACATGCATAAGAGAAAGTTCAACTTTTATGTTTCGATAGCATTATACCCTCTTTTTTTACACCGCCTATGCATCACAGGATTTTGACATTGAACCTAAACCAGCCAGAGGAAAGCTGAGTACTGTTACTGTAGACCCTTCCTAGATCTCGCCTCCATGAACCAGGCCTCCATATATTTGTTGACCAAATGAACTGCCAAGCATTTTAAACATTAATTTTTATTTTGTATCTTTTTTGTTTTTAAATAAATGTACTTGTTTTTACAAAATCGTAAGAGTTGCAATCAGAACACTAAATATAGTTTTTTGTGAAGGGAACATTATTTCCAAGAACATTGTTAAGGTATGTTAATTTTTGATTTGCTTTAGCCACATGCTGACTTTTAAAAACCGAAAGTGATCTCTTCGCATGCATAAAACTGTATCAATTAATAGCAACAAACTTCTCTTTAATAAAACAAAATGAAAAACAAGCTTAACTTTAGAAATGTACATATTCTGGCTACAAACTAAAATGGGGAATATGACTCTTAGTTTGGGCGGAAGGATATATTTTGTCATTAAATGGCAGTAATAAACACAAAAGAGAGGAATAATTTCCATGTAATTCTTTAGAGGAAAATACAGTTTTCAAGAACTGGAGAACTAACACTTTGGAGTGAGGAATGAGAGAGAGTGAGAGAGAAAGAGAGAGGATGCAGTAATCAGACACCAATAATACACTTCGTCCATTTCCTTGAGGCTTGACTGTATTCAAGTGGATCATCTTAATCACTTCATCCATTTCCTTAAGTTTTGGACCCATCAAGACACTGTAATAGAGTGATTCGTACAAATCAATGAAATATCATTTAATTAAAGCACCATTATACGTTAAAAGGATGAGTGTACGTACCTATTCCGCCCTCCTATATGTCCAACATGATCTAAGCCAAGATAATGAAGAAACTGAAAGAAAGTTCAGACAAAATTAAAAGCCAAAATGCCTCAAGAAAAAATAAATATAACAATTGAAACAGTATAGCGTGCACAACAATCGAAAAAGAACTGTGAAGATTAAAAGCAGATTTAATTGACAGTTACGTTAACCTAATTATGTAAAAGCCAATGTTGTTATTGCAGCGCAAACCAGTTGTTATTCAATACAGCATTCCAAAGGTGTCAGAGTACTGGAAGTATGCATGCTCTCCATGCATTGGAAATGCCCTAAAACTTGTGAGAACTACACATACATAATCATCAGTTTTAAACATTATACATCAACACTTTAATGACCATAATCGACATCAGTCCTAACATAAATTAGCACCTAATGTGACCATATAAAATGAATTGGGCCCAAGTGCTAGAGATCAGGCCCGCTAACTAGTCATGGGCCGAGCCCAATGGACCTGGGCCATCCAAGAGAATAAAGGCAATGGAGCGACATTAAAGGAACGGGCAACATGGGCTTAAATGAGGCAATGGTAAGAAGGCGCGTGAGAGTACAGCCACGTCTGCAATAGGGTCATGCGAGAAACACAATAGAAAGGGTGAAGCTTATTATGATTATGTGTGTAAGGGGGATCCGTTTCCCCCAGGACATCCGACTTAGGGCGACATTCAGAATGTCGCCCTCCTTCCTTTGGTTGTCGCCAATGCGACGTGGGTGCTTGGGCGTTCCCGTTACTTGATTCCGGTTGGTGCCTGCACCCCTAACCCTAACCACTTGTGATGTGTGATTGATGTGACATGGTGAATAGTGAAATCCCACTAACTTGAGGTTGGTTGGGAACCCTCCCTGGATGATTGACAAGTGTCCCCCCATGTGCAAGGCACATGGGGGGCTTGAGAGTATAAAAGGATGAATAGTGTCATTTACATGGTATGTCTCTCTCTCTACTCTCTCTCTCTCTCTCTAGGGTATCCATTAATATTATCACCACCTTGAACTTCTAACCTTACTCTCACGCCGGAGGGGGTTCGCCGGAGTCACCACCGGCCTAGTTCACGTGTTCTCTTGTGTGTAGGGGACCAACTAAGGAAAGAAGCGGCCGGAGTATCTTGATCCTTTCAGTTCCTGTGCAACCACGATTTCTCATGGTAGCATCAGTTGGTTCCGTTGTCGGGACCTGAATTTTCTTTCCTTATTTGGGTGGATTAGCTGTTAGTGGTGGTTGTTGTGGTCTGCTTACAGTGGCTGTGGGTGATGGTTTGGTGTTCGTGAGGTTGACGGCACTGCTAAGAGTTATCCAGAAGTTACGTTTGAGGTTGATGTGGGTGTTGGGTTGGCTTGTTTCGTTTGGAAGTTGTTTGTAAACCCAAAAAGTGATCAGAATGGTGCAAGAAAAGAGCACTCAGGCTAGAGCTACCCAGATTCCGGTGACGAAAACTCCAAATGCGAAGGATGCCCGAAGGGCGTGATCGGGGACCGCAAGGGAAGGCGAGGTTCACACTTCTGAAACAGATTCGGCAATCAGGATGGCAAGAGGGCAAGGAGAGAGGGAGCGAGCGAGAAGGGGAAAAGCCTTAGCTGACGAGCAGGATCCCGCTTCTTCAAAAGCGGATAACGCAAGAGCGGTGGCCGAGCAGTTGAGGAAAGAGAATGAGTTCATGACGAAGGTTCTCGCCAATAATGAGAGGTTGAGAAGGATGCAGGTACCCACAGAGATCCCGCTTGAGATGTCGGTGGAAGTTGATGGGCGAGACCAGGGAGAAGAGCGGAATGTTAGCCACGGTGCGTCAAAGAGGGATGATAGGCGCGCGAAGGATATACCGCCGCCTAAAGTTTTGGAAGGAGGCTGTAGAAGGCGGGATGTAAGTAATGAGAGATCTGGGGGTGATGGAGGCAAAAGGAAACACTCATATCGAGATGATGAAAGGAGGAGGATCTATCACAAGTCAGGGAACTCGCGTGATGATTCTTATTATTATGGATATGAAAGTGACGAGGGATCGACTGCAGACAGAGATTATGTGCCAAGTCGCTCAAGATATTCTGACGATGAGACCTATGTGAGAGAAAGGTCGCAAAGGTCAAGGCATTCTGATAGAGCTCGCCGAGATGAGCTGCCGCAGCGCGATAGAGATCGTAGGCGACGAGAAAGGAAGGATAGGGAAAAGGCAGAAAAAGCCGCTGAAGCCGAGAAGGTCGCGGAGGCGATTAGAGTTTCAGAGGCTTTGAAGGCCGTAGAGTTGGCTAAAGCCGCGGAGTTAGAAAAGGCCAAGAAAAATGAAGATGTTAAGTGGAAATCCGAGATGGCAGAAATGGCGAAGAAAATTAAAGAGTTAGAGGCGGGATCCAAGCCCGCTGAGGTGAAAGGCTCTTACTTGGCCCCATTCACAAAGAGTATTCAGATTGTCGCCCCTGATCCATCATTCTGTATGCCCAATTTGCCAAGCTATTCTGGGGTATCAAGGGCAAACACTCACATTGGAGGATTTGTGGTAACGTTTTCGCTATTGACTGATAATGAAGCCGTAATCTGCAAGGCATTTGCGAGCACTCTTGCCGATCATGCATTGGAGTGGTTTTTGGCACAGCCGGCGGAATCGGTGCTCGGATATCAGGACCTTAAGGATAAGTTTCTAGCGAGATTCAGTGGATCAGGAGCCCAGCCCGCGCAAAAAACCGAATTGTGCAGCTTGAAACAGAATGAAGGGGAGAATATATCGACTTTTACTGATAGATTTATGGGAGTTGCAAATCGAATTGCTGATGTCAGCCAGGACGAGATCATCATGTTATTTAATTCGAGATTGTTGCCTGGGCACTTCAAAGCGGAATTTTGTATGCGATTGCCGAAGACAACAGGTGATTTGTACGAAAGGGTTAGAGCATATTGCATTGGTAGTAAGGAGGAAGTAGTCAAGGTCGCCCCTGCGGCAATAGGTTCTAGTAAGAAGAATGTTAAAGAAAGAATTGAGGTTGTGAAAGAGGAAACCAAAGGCAAAAAAGGAGGTAGCAGCGGGAATCGCACTAGTGGAGATAAAGCCGGCGGGAGCCGGGAAAGCCGAGATAGGGGACAAGATCAGAGAAGGATTGTTAGGTTCAGCAGGTTGAACGCTACTCTGAGCGAGATCCTGAGAAAGGAGGATTTCCCAGTGCCGTATAAAATCAGAGAAGGATCCTATGGTGCCAGGGATCAGAATAGTTATTTGGATTTTCATAAGGACAAGGGGCATACGACAAATGATTGCTATAATTTGAGGAAGATAATCCAGTCAAGAATTGATAGGGGCGAATTCAAGCAGTATCTCGAAGGTAGTAAAGGGCGAGATGAAGGGGTGCGGCAAGAGGGAGCCCAGGATCGAAACGTTGTCGATGTTATTCAGGATCCATTGCCCAGTGTTGCCCAGTTGGATAATCAAATTATGATGTTGTCGCACAGCTTTGACATCCCTCCGTTTGTCGCCGGCGAAGACAGAGTTATCAGTTTTTCTAGAAGCGAGTTGGCAGCGACAAAGGGTCATGGGAGCCAACCAGTGATTATAACCATTTGCCCGGGAAACAACATTGTTCAGCGGGTGATGGTGGATTCAGGAGCTAGTAGGAATGTGTTGTATTATGAGGCTTTCAAGAGAATGAATTATACTGATGCGAACTTGGTACCTTACAAGGGATATCTAGAGGGATTTACAAATCATTCAGTTAAGGTGAAGGGGACGATCATGCTAGAAGTAGAGATTGGTGAAGGTGAACTGGCGAGAAGCGAGCAAGTGGAGTTCATGGTGATTGATTTGGTTTCCGCATACAATGCTATCGTTGGAATCCCTTTCTTGTTAAGTTTTGAAATGGTGTTTTCTATCCCGCATCAGAGAGTAAAGTATCCGACTCCTAGAGGTGTGGGTTGTCTGAGGAGTGAAGCAATTACAGTGGCAAGAAAGAAGAAGGAGATGATAAAGGCCAAGGGGGCTTCTACTAGTTCGTTGACGACAAAATCTGATTCTCGCCAGCTGAGGATCAACATGATTGAATATGTTGAATCTAAAGATGACTGAGTAGTTACTGAAAGTATGAAGAATGGCACGGCTTTGGTTGTCGCAGAAGCGAGTTTCGTGCCCAAGCAAGAAAAGGAGATGATTAATGTTCGAAAACCTGACTGTGTAAGCTATGGGCAAGATGTCGCAGAAGAGATTGATCTAGGTACGGAAATAGTGGATGTGGCGCCAAACCTGAGCTACGCCAGGGTGGTTCAGTTTGTTCAGATAAGGGAGCCCAGAATTGAGGAGATAATAGTGGAAGAAATTGTTGATGATTCCGAAGAGGATTGTGAAACAGTGGAGGTCGAGGATAAAGATGGGCGACCTACGGGCAACACATTCGGTGACCCGGTAAAGGTGATTCCCGCCAATGGCCCAATCAGCAAAAAGTGAAAAAGAATGGAGGTTGAAACTTTAGAAACGCGGGATGAGCCAGAGATTCAGGCTGGCGAGGAACTGGAAGAAGTCGAGATCAACCGATATTTCCCGGAGCAGCGGGTTAAGATTGGGAAGCAGTTGTTCAGTGATGAGCGGGAACGATTGGTTGAATTTTTGAGGGATAATTTGGATGTGTTTGCATGGCGGCCAGAGGATATGAGGGGGATTGATGAGAATGTCGCCTTGCACTGCCTGAATGCCGATCCCAATGTCGAGTCGTTCAAGCAAAGGGTTAGGCACTTGTCGCCAGAGAAGGAGAATGTCGTCATGGAGGACTGTAAGTACCCAAATCTGGCTCATGCCTTCCGGTTAATTTTCCCGGCAATTCCGATAATTTTTCCGGTAATTCCTCGGACTTTCCTACAGTTCCGGAATAATTTCAGAAATGTTCCAAGCCTTTTAAGGGCTGAAGGGAATGCTTGGTGATTATGAAACACGTTTTTCTTAATCCCAAAACCCTTCTAGAAGACTGCCACCTTGCATGTTTCTAGAAGGGACCGGAAGTGGCTACTTATGTCGTGCGACATAATAGGCCATGAAAACTTCTAGAAGCTTGCCACCTTGCATGTTTCTAGAAGAATCTGGAAGTGGCTACTTATGTCGTGCGACATAATAGGCCATGAAAAGTTCTAGAAGGCTGCCACCTTGCATGTTTCTAGAAGGGACTGGAAGTGGCTACTTATGTCGTGCGACATAACAAGCCCATGCAGGCAGCCTATAAATAGAGGCCTTCACCTCTCATTTGGGACACACCTTTTCCACCCCTCAGTCCCCCTCTATAGGGAATACGCCCAGGAAGCACTCTCCTCTCCTCACATACCTCCCAAACCACATCAATCCTCCCAAATCAATCCCACACACACTTCCCACACACACACTTCATATACACATCAAGAACCAAGGAGTTCTCAAGGAACCAAGGCTCAATTTCAGCCTCGGAGGTTGCTGTTTTGAAGGTCCCTATGTCTAACTTGATATAGGGAGTCGTGGTCTTCAAGGGTAACGATTTTCTACCCTTTTCCACTCTCTATTTACTTTGAATGTGAAATCTCTATGCTAAATGCGTTGATAATGTTGTTTTCTGATTAAAGATGCATACTTTATCCTCATATTGCTTAGATCCATATCCATTTGCATACTATTTCATGTAAAAGCCCCGGTTTGGCTTGGTTTTGCATGAACACTCAAGATGAGTGTGGATCCCTCATATCCACACCCTCTTGAAGCGTTCATTATTGATAAACATGCTCTCTGAGATTTGTTTGTGAAGTAACTTGACCATTTTGGTGCCTTGTTACCTCTGCCAAATCTCGGCTGTTTAGGCTTCGCAAAATGGCTTGTTATGTCACGCGACATAGGCAGCCTATGTCACGCGACATAAGTAGCCGGTTGCGCATTCCTCATCTTTTCAAAGTAATCTGATGTTTGCCTTTTCTAATGCATCAATTTGCATTTAAACTAAAACATTTTCATACAGAGCAGCATCATTTGCATTAAAAGAATATCGTTTTCACCAAAATAACATCTTTGCTTTAAAGGTGCATCCTTTGCACTCAAAAAACCCATTTTCATACATAAAAATGCATTCTTTGCATAAAAATCTTTTCTTTGCACAAAAAACATCCCTTGCAACCAAAAGACAGTCTTTACACCAAAAATGTCATCTTTTCACTAAAGTGTCATTTTTATACATTCCCCCATGTCCCCATTAGTAACCTTGGAACGGACCGATGTAAAGATCCTATCTTTACATCGTTCCTTCCATTAAAGGTTCCACGATTTCTTTAGAAAGGGACAACCTTGAACCCTATATCTCCAATTATCGCTTAAGATCGAGTGAGAAGCATCTATATGAGCTCGACCGTCTTAAAGCGTAGGATTGATGGGCTAAGGACCTTCCTTTTCTAAAGAACCTCATCTTTGACTATAAAGAGAGTCATTCTCTCGATCACGCAAGTCCCGAGGTTAAAATGCGATGATCACAAGTCCAAGATGAGGACGGGATCATAATCCCGAATACATAAAAATCCAAGAAATCCCGAGCGACAACCAATAAATGGTTTGTACGTCTGAAAGACGACTTGGGACATTCCCTCCTTATTTTCAAACACATGCACACAAGAAAGCACGTAAGCAAGCACGATTAATGGGATCTTGGGAGACTTGCTCCGGCAAGGCACCTTGGGTGAACGACGATCCGTTCTTCCCAAGGGGTAACTTAACCTCCGAACCCATAAAACCTTTTTTTCAAAGTTTTGAGGTAATCAAAATGGCGTGGCGACTCCGTTTTTCAAATTAAACTGGTTGTCTTCAAACTCGCGTGAATTTCCAAAATAAACAAAAATTTTGGGCACACATTCACAGTTTGGCGACTCCGCTGGGGAAATCCCAAAGGAGAAAAGCTTTTATTTTCAAAACAAAAAAATCGATACTCGGTATATAGATGGAAACCACTTGCCCTTCCTGTACACTCCCTGATGTGGGAGTTGGGATAACCGGTGGTTTAACAATCCCACGTACCAGTATCCTTTTTCGAAAAAAAAAATTTTAAAAAAATAAAATAAAAGAAAGCTTTTCCCTTTGAGCGGGTTAGACTCCCGTCGCTGATTTCATTAATCGTGCTTGCTTTCTTTACCTTGCATTGCATCATTTGCATCTTGGAATCTGTGCATACTTTGAACGGGAAACAACCCGAAAAATAGCAAAAGGAGTGGAACCTGGAAAATTGATCCATGCAGTCGTACGGCTCAATCCTCCTTGGATTCTGACCGGGCGACCTCAGTGGCAATTCCACCAAGAAAAATCATGGTTAATCTGGAAGTCCTAGCAGCTTGGGGCTACTCAGCTCCATGACTAACTGGGGCTCCCAGAAAATTTACGTGCTTATGTGCTGCATTTTCCCCGTCCCGAAAATCATTCCTTTAAAACACATTATGAAAATCTCTGTTTTAACTCAAAAAGGAACATTTTTAGGAGACCGCACACTACGCGCACCTGATATATCCTGTACACTTTGCACGCACGTCCTTCAAACCCGAGGGTGGTTCCAGCTGCAGTCACGGACATCCTTACGATGCTCCCGGGCGAGCACGGAATCATCCCAACCTACCCATGGCAGCCAGTGTCGACCAATGCACAGTCCGTGTCACACGTTTCAAAAAACCGTGACTTTTGGTTGGTTTTTGGTCTAGTCCGTGTCATATAGCCCAGTTGCATACCCTCGTAAAGGTCAAGCCTTAGTTCATAACGGAAGAAGAACTCTGCCAAAATTCCGACAAGGAAAAATTGGCGAGATCTCGACTCCGACATTGACTATTGACCTTGACCTGCACGGAATGCGCAAGAGTCAAGACCGAGTCTTTGCCAACAAATCAAAAGATCTTTCGCTCAAGCGAAGCTCTGCTAAAATTCCGACAAGGAAAAATTGGCAAGATCTTGACCTGGCATTGACTTTGATTCTAACTCACGCCCGGCGTATGCAACGAAGTTCAATGTGACACTGTGTCATCCGGCTACGCCCGACCCATGCCTATTATCTTCTCGGACATTACCGAAAGTCAAAACGTCATTCGCTCAAGCGAAATTTCGCCAAAATTCTATCAAGGCGTAAAGACGAGACTTTCCGGTATTGCCTTGACTATAATCCGCATCGCTCGTGCGTTGAAAGTTCCTATGACCCGCTAGACCCTCTAGGAGCGTTCTTTACTCTCGGTCGGTGGGATCCGCGTGCCCTATAGGACCCTCGCCCGGGCCGTCCACCCCGGGAGGTCGAAATACGTGGAATACGAGGGGCTTATAGACGTAGTGACGGAACCCACTGATCCAGGATCTAGAATAGTTGTGAAAAAGAAGGGCAACCCCCCCTTTTCCAACCAAATAGGAATAAATAAAAGACATGATTTTAAGTAAACTTGAACAATCAATGTAATCATAATTGCATTTTCTTATCTCTGATATCCCTAATCGAGACCTCCTCGGTCCGATTTTCGATTTTCCTATCCCGGCCTTTCATGGTCAAATCCCTAATCGGGACCTCCTCGGTCCGATTTCAGATTTTTCATCTCGACCTTTCATGGTCAAACCCTTAATTGAGACCTCCTCGGTCCAATTTCCGATTTCCCTGTCTCGACCTTTCCTGGTCAAACCCTTAATCGAGACCTCCTCGGTCCGATTTTCGATCTTCCATCTCCCGACCTTTCATGGTCAAATCCCTAATCGAGACCTCCTCGGTCCGATCTTCAATTTCCAATCTTGACCTTTCAAGGTCTCATCTTTTCCGGTCAATTAGGATTAGGAGAAAATGTGTTTTGAGTAAAAAACTTAAGCGATAAGTGCATGTTACTTGAGCCTTTAGCCTAAACACTTACCTCCGAGTCTAAATCTTACCTACCTTACCTATCCCCGAGTCTAAACCTTGCCTATCCCTTTCCCGCAGCGAGAAAGAAGTGTGCGAGAATACCGGATCAGCGGCTTTTCAGTGCAGAAAACCTTAGGCAGAATCGTCAAAGAGTCAGAATGACAGATTTGACTATAAAACAGTGAGGGTGCAGGAAATCAGATGGTTAGGAAGGAAGAGTTAGTCCTGGCTTTGGAAAGCGCCCATAAGGTTCATCAGGAACAGCAAGCCATGCATATTGACGCACTCCGTCGTCATGGAGTTCAGGTCACAGTTGAGTCGAACGGTTCTCTGGTGGTAGTCGAAGATGAGACTTCGGAAACAGTGATTTCAGTCCCTTCATCCTATAACCAAGACCCTCCATCCTACAACCAATACCTTCCTCCATCCACATATGATCCCTTATCAAGGACCACTTCTCCTCGGTCCTTTCCAACATCCCAGCTCATCCGGGCTCCATCGCCCTCAGCTCCTCATAACGGATTGGGCTTCACCCCACCTGTTCCTCAGTTTCAGCAATACCTGCCAGTTTACGCTCCGGCTTCGCATAATCAATTTGAGTTATGTGGCTATGTTCTGAAGCCCCTATACCCATCTGAATACAATCATGAGTTGCCAAAGGATGATTCAAGTCTCCAGCTGTCACCTACCGGACTCAATGAATTCAGTCGTCAGAGTCCTGTTGCGAGTGCCGGTAACTCGAGAGTCCCCGTTGACCCCCATGTGGCAATATTGATGGAACAAGTGAAACAAATACAAGAGAAGTTTGACCTCATGATGAGTATCAATACTCCCTTGACCCCAGACGTCGAACCAGGCAAGGAAATGACTCCACCAAGCATGACCCAATGCCACCAGCACCAAACAGCAACCGTACCCATATCAGCACCAGTTCCTCACAAAGGAAAGAGTGTCGTAGCCTCCTTCAGCCAAATCCAACAATGGAACCAATTGGACAATGGAAATCCGAGTCCTGAGAACAACAATGTCTCCCGAAAACTCCGCAATACGGATATGCCTTTAAGCAAGATTCTGGAAGAGCTGATGAAAGAAAAGCTGATAAAGCCACTGGAGAATTGGAAGCCCAAGAACCCCAACGTTCGGGTGGATGAGTCTAAGCATTGTCTTTTGCATCAATACCCTGGGCACAACACTGATGATTGCACCTATTTGAGGCATGAGATCCAGAAGTTGATAGAAAATGGGAAGCTCGAGAACCTCCATGGGCCAAAAACAGAAAGCTATGGTAAGAGGTCGATTCAGGAGGTACAAGGTCAGAAACGTCAGCCTGATGATTTTGGGATGCCCATGAGCAAAGTTTTCGATGATTTGGTGAAACGAGGCCTTCTCACATCTCTCAAGAATTATAAGCCAAGAAACCCCAGTAGAGTTGACAGGACCAAGTTCTGCGAGTACCACAAGCATTTTGGTCATGTGACAGACAAGTGTGTGGATCTGAAGAAAGAAATTCAGTGGCTGATCTACGAAGGAAAGCTCAAGTTACCTGGCAGTCCAACCCGCGAAGAGTAGCTAGACTAGGGTCTACCTATCCTTAAGTAAAAAAAAAAAGAAAAGAATATAGTCACTCAGTCAACCTTCGTAGGTTCTAGTACTTTTCTCTTTCAATCAAGTCCTCTACGGACATTGTATTTAATCTTCAATTTTCTATAAAAGAGTCTTCTTCTTTTCTTACTAGACTTAAGACATTATTTGCACACCTACATTACATTTAATGAAATTGTTTTATTTTATATGATCACTTGCATTGCTCAACAAATAATCTCTCGAAATGATTCACGTTCCGATTAATCAGTGTGAGAAAGTCAACTAATGCCTTCCCCATACACTTTTCTTACCTCACAAAAAGCCTTCATCAAGCCATACACCTCCCAATCATGTCCTCACCTTCATCTTGACCAAGTCAACGACGGCGACAACATCAAGGGACAACAAGAGGCCACTCAGCTTCGAAAGATTGACCCCATGTCGACAACAACTTAGGAGCTTGGCTTAGACCTCAAGGGTATCAAGAATGTTCAAGCAGGGGCTCGCCTTGGCCCTCAAAGTGCTTAAAATGAAAAAAAAAAGAAAAAAAAATGTAGTGCAAAAAGAGTAATACCCGGCTAAGGCCGAAAATCCCAAAAATGGCGCCTAGGCAAAAACAGGGTTGCACATAAAAAAAAAAATAAAAAAATGTAGTGCAAAAAGAGTAATACCCAGCTAGGCTGAAAATTCCAAAAAAAAAAGGGCAGTCTAGGCAAAAAACAGGGTTGCACATAAAAAAAAAAGAGAAGGAAAAAATCTTGGTGCAAAAAGAGTAATGCCCAGCTAGGCTGAAAATCCCAAAAAAGGGCGGTCTAGGCAAAAAACAGGGTTGCACATATAAAAAAATTATAAAAGAAAATGAGGCCAAGGACCCAGCACTGCCAATCAAAAGCTTGACGGACAAGCAAAAATCAAAGCTCAGAGAATGAAAGTTGTCGATAACAATGGGGCGGTCGAAGCAAAGCCAGAAATATTTCATAAGCCTGTAGGCATGTGCAAATTCTTTCTCCCCCAATGAAAGAGGAAGCAATCAGAAACAACCGTCCAAAATGACTTGGTCAAGGAATCATCCCGAGGCCCACGCCTCATCATCCAATCTTCTCATCCGAGCCTTTTCACTAAAGGAACCACAAATCCCATTTCCCAAAGCCTGAAGCAGTCCGGCCGAGGCCGAACTACGGCGACCTGAGCTCCTCACAATGAGGGGAACGTAGGCAACCAGTAATGGTCCGGTCATAAACATATCCAAATTCCTGAAAACCCGGTCTCATCAAATGACCTCTCCCATAGACACAGTCAGATTCCAGAAAACTCGGTCTCATCAATGACCTCCCTATACACAAACCTTTCTTTCACACCAGCCAACCTTGATCCGTGACACTGGTTGACTTTCTCCTCATGATTAATAAGAATGTCTTTCTTCATATCGAGATTAATGGTTGAATAACCCGAACATCAATAAAGGGTTTTAAGCAATCTTGTGATCATCGTAAATAAAACAAGTTTTCAGATGTCTTGCTAAGTCTTCTCTTTCTACATCTTAGGAAAAATAGTTCTAAACACTGATTTTCTGTCAGCAGGGGCTTCCATACACTTTTACAAACCCTTCTACGCTTATACTCTCTCAAAAGAGTCAAACCCAAAGCGAGTTTTTGTGCCTACGAAATAACACAAGATCGGGATCTATTCCCACCTTTCGAAAAATATGCCCCTGCATGTATTTCTGAGAATCTTTCCTTTCACATCTTCTGAAGGTTGACTGAGCGACTAAAGGAAATAAGAAAGTAAGTACGAAAGGATAGGTTTTTCCTCTTTTGCTACAATTCGCATTAGGGTTGCCTTGAAACTCTTCAAGTCTGGGGCTTTGCCAAGCCATTTCTTTAAAACTGGGGCTTCTTTAGCCATTTTTGGGATTCACATCGGGTTCTTCACTAGGTCCCTAGATGGATTCAGTTTTGGTCAGATCAACCTCAGGATCACTTCCGCAGTACCAATCATATTGGGATTTTCGCTAGGTCATCAGATTGGGGCTTCACTAAGTCACTTCTTCAAAACCTAAGACTTTGCCTGCTCAGTTCATCCAACCGGGGCTTTGCCAGTGAAAGGATCTTTCATGGGGCTTTGCAGAAAGTTCTTCCTCAGACCGGGGCTCCGATAAGTCGCATCCATCCCTAGAAGAGAGGTTTGGTCACTTCGACATCTGCTTTAGTCTTTGGTTGTAAAAGCCTATCAGCATCAGCTTCAAATGCCAGAATATGAGAAAGGAACATTCATCGAGACCCGAGTTTTAAACCCAGTCTCAGCCCAAGAGGGAATCCTAGTCCACGTTGACAAAATCTCAAAGAACAGCTAGCCGGTTCGATCCGCACCCAAAGGATACAACCCCACCTGCTTGAAACCCGTCTTAAGCACATTCTATATGTACATCCGCACCAGTCTCTACCATTGTTTCCAAGAAGAAACCACCCCTAGGCTCAAGTAACGTGCCAATTGCTAATAATACGTTTTCTCCCAAAAGCGCCTTCATTACTTCCGTTATAACGAGATAACGCCAGGCGACAGTTTCCTAATTGTCAAAAATCCAACTTAAGATACCTCTATCACGAATAGTGAAGTATGCTTAAGTTCTTCTAGCTTTAGCTCCCTCTATCTCTGTCAAAAAAAAAAAAAAAATAAAAGAGATAGCGCCGTAAGCTTTAGCTTCCGTTAGAATGAAATAATGTCAGGTGACAACCTCCATTAATTGTCAAAACTCTCAAGGATCCTAGACATCGTTCCTAACTGTCTAGATGATGTTTGAACTACGATCAAGGCTTGATTCCTCCGGGATACGTAGGTAGCCTTTCATAAAAAGGTTCAGCCATCCGACCACATTGGTCACCTTTTTCTTTCCCCATTCCTCAATGGTGCATAAGCTTTTCATAAAAGTCCAAGTTTCTGACCACTTTGGTCACACCCCTTTTGATTTGACACATTCTTATGAAGGATTGGTTGTTTGATTTCCTAGGTCACCCCGTTTCCATCCTTATAGGAAGGGACCAAATATCTCTTTGCCATTGTCCCAAGGAGGCCAAGTAGGTGATCTCTTTGATCCTCCAATTCCAACCTGTGTCAGCAAATTCCAGTCCAGTTCCAAGGGCAATGAAAAGCACAGTTCAGGCTTAATGAGTCGCGCGACATAACAAGCCATGTCGCGCGACATAACAAGCCACATCAGACATCAGACATCAGCAATGTGTTGCTTTCCCCAGGGCAATCCCCGACATGTCAAAAGCTGCAAATACCATTCATACACTTCTCAAATGCATAGGGGAAGGTTCCTGTACCCCATGTACACCCATTGCATTCGTATTCAAACCAAAAATCCATTCAAGCCATTCAGTTCAAGCTAGTTACCCTACCATCATTTCATAAATGCATGCGACAAAAGGGATAGCAATGTACATTCAAACCAAAATAGACCAAGTCTAAGAAATGTGCATAAGCAAAAAAATAACAAGATGTGTTTTCCCCAAAAGGGGTACAATAGCCAAAAACTCATAAATGTCTAGGGGGAAGGGGGCTACTCTGAGTCATCTCCATCGTCCTCTCCATCATCATCTCCATCCTCGTCGTCATCCTCAGCCTCCTCTGGCTCATCGTCGGGATCGTCAGAAGGTGCCTCATAAGCTATGGTCTCCGTGCGATAATAATCATCAAGCTCAGTGATAACAGTGGAGTCAAGCTCATAGTCCGTGGCCGTCTCAGCTCCACCATCCTCATCCTCATCCTCATCATCATCATCAATCTCAATGGGTCTGTGAAGAGGCACATTTGGCCTCTTCGTTCGAGGCGTCGGTCCACTAATGCCTCCGCTGGTGCCTGCGTCATCAGAGCGGCTCTTCTTCCTTCTCGGCTGGCCAGGTGGAGAGATATCGATCGAACCCTGTGATCGGCACTGATTCTTCCAAAAGCTCATACCTTTCTGGAGCTTGCTAATCATGCCCACAGCGCCGGTATAAGCCCTGGTCAAGTGCCTGTAAGCTTCGAGCCGACACACTGCTACAAGCGAGACATAATAAGTGTCAAAATGCAGTTCTTGATAACAGGAAGAGATGCAATCAATCCAAAAGACGTAAGGAGTAATACTTACAGATCTAGAACCTCGCGGGAGCACCAGATGAGGATGAGTCTGTGACATATCAATATGGGCTCGCCTCATACGACCGCCGCCCTGATAATCAATGAAAGTCAGGGGCAAAGGAGGTCTAGCTACGTAGCCAGTCGAGGGTCCCGCACTCTGAGCACCATAACCAACCCTGGTCTGTGGGGACTGAAGATGCCTGGCCACGTACAAAGTATAGTCCCCCTCCCGTGTGTAGAGATGTGCTGCCAAGCCTACAATCAGAGCATCTACATTCGCCAACTGGCGAGGCAGCCACATCCTAGCTGGTGGATCATCAGGGATCCGAGCATGCCTATTCGGCCCATGCTGTCTATACACCCTCTCTCCTAAATACAAGGCGTCTCCAGACAAACCCACCAGCAGCTTGCGACACTCTGTCAAGTGCGCAGCGTGATCCAAATCCAGGTCATCGTAACGGCCAGTCCAGGGGAACATACTCAGCCTCTGTGGAATCCCTCTCAAGCACCTCAGCGTGTCATGGTACGAGGCAGTAATCCTACACCTCGAACCCTCCGGTGTCCTGGTCTGTTTCCTGGCACTCTTCGTCCACCGTCTGAGAGCAGGAAAGGTGGTGGCAGGAAACTCATCCTGTATCTGCCACTCGTAACAGCCAAAGTACTCGAAAGCCCAAGCCTGAAAAGAAGAAGAAGAAGTCAAAATAAGGAAAAAGGATAGAATGAAATGTGCAAAAGAAAAGAGGTCAAGATGAGAGAATACCTCAAAAGCCAGATGACAGCAAGTAAAATACTTCGCCTTCCCTCTACTGACGTCATCTAGGGCCAAATACATCTCAGCTAAACCGGCCTCACCCCAGGATAGATTCCCCACGGTGTCCCAGGCTCTCAAAAGCTCCAACAGTGAAGTCAAGGCAGTAGATGCGCCTGTTAATAAACAAAGATGTCAGAGAAGCCCACCCATACAAAAGCCCTCGCTAATCTCTCGGCTCTCAGCCGGCTCTCAACAGGGTCATCAACAACAATGTAGTCCCTGCACTGCTCCCCAACCAAGCCATGTAGCACCCCCAACTCATATCCATTCCCCTTCTTGATCCGGGGAACGAAACCAAGTAAGCCCATAAAATCAGCATCAGCAATAGGCTGGGGCTCAACTCCCTGTGCAGGCTCCTCTATGTAGAGCGGCTCATCCGTAAAGGGCAGTCCTGTGATGACCGCAAAGTCCAGCGGAGTGACTGTCGTCTCACCCCAAGAGAAGTGAAACGAGTGAGTGGTCTCCCACCAAAACTCTCTGAATGCCCTCACCAGATCCACACTCCTCTGAGTGCCTCCGATGGCCTTCGCCATCTCAAAGAATTGCCCTAGCCCAGCAGCGTAAATCAGGCCCTTAGGCGAGTCCATCTGCTCCTGGCTACCCGGCAAGCTATCCCATAGCCTGCCAATCACCTCAGGGGAGCCACGGGTGCGCAATCCCTGCAAGAAAACATGGCACAAATATTAATATTTCGTGCTATTTCTTGAAATCGTCTCAAATGAAAAATAGGTCAAAACCTATCATCTAAGAGCATGCATTCTAGTATCACATTTCCTAGGTCAATCTATGTTCACATGCCAGTTCATGTCAATTCATAGCACAGTCTAAAAAAAATCAGTCCAAATCGATTTCACCCAAATCAAAAAAAAAAAAAACCCCTAGGTTGCTTACCACATCCTTCTTCCTGACATCCGAAGTATGCTCATCGAGCTGTGGGTAGAAATCTCCTCTTGGTGCTTCCGGAAGAAATGGCCTTTGATTCCTTTGCACCCCCTTCCTTCGAGTAGCTAATTCGGCGTGTTGAGGAGCCCTTTTGGTCGGATAGAGCCTAGGAGGCATTTTCCAAGTTGTAATCGGACTAAAAGTGTTTTGTTTTCTCTCGATCCCTCTCAAATCTCCCTCTGAGGTTGCTCTCCCTCTTCTCGCCGTCGCCTCCCTCTCAATTTCAAGTTTAATTGATTTTCAAAATAGCGACTGTGCAATTTTTAAAGAATCTGTTCACCTGGCCTCTTATGTCGTGCGACATACTAAGCCTCTGTGGCCTGTTTTTACAATTTTGCCCTTAAAGGCTCCATTTTACAATTTTGTCCCCCGTAGGCCTCTTTTCCCCTCTATGCCCCTGGCATTTCTAATCATTTTTAATCAAATTTTCCCTCCACTGCCCCCGAGGCCTATTTTACAAATTTACCTCTGTGACTCAGTTTATTTGCCCTTGGCATTTTCAATTTCATTTTTCAAATAATCAGGGTACATCTCAGTTTTCTTTGCAAAAAAAAAAAAATTAAATTAAAAATTATTCGGGTGCGTCCCACTTTTCTTTACAAAAAAAAAAAAACTATTGATTCCTTCCAACTTCTTTGCAAAATCCAATCTTTTTCGCGATCTCCGTTATTGCCAGATGGGATAACGTTTCCTCCTGGAAAGCCTACGTTATCGCCAAATGGGATAACGTTTCCTCCGGAAAATCCTACGTTATCGCCAAATGGGATAACGTTTCCTCCGAAATCCTCCGTTATCGCCAATTGGGATAACGTTTCCTCCGGGAAATCCCCCGTTATTGCCAAATGGGATAATGTTTCTTGTTAAAAATTTCGCTATGGCCTAAGGCAATAACATTTCGCTTTATTTTGATCTCCGTTATTTCCGAATGACGGAATAATATTTCGACCTTTTTTTCGCTTTATTTTGATCTCCGTTATTTCCGAATGACGGAATAATATTTCGACCTTTTTCGCTTTATTTCGATCTCCGTTATTTCCGAATGACGGAATAACATTTCGACCTTTTTCGCTTTATTTCGATCTCCGTTATTCCAAGGTGAAGGAATAACATTTCGACTCAATAAAAGCTCGAACTACGACTGGCTTGATTCCTCCGGATACGTAGGTAGCCTCCGTAGGTTCAGCCAATTTGTCACATATGACGCCCCCTTTCCCCAAAGGGATTCTGAACTACGATCAAGGCTTGATTCCTCCGGGATACGTAGGTAGCCTTTCATGAAAGGTCCAGCCACTCGACCAACTTGGTCACCCAATCCGTCTCGGCATTCGCCAGATTGGATCCTTTTCTATTGACAACCCCACTCGCCCTGCAAGTGACGTTGCCGAGGGGCTTCTGTAAGTACCCAAATCGGCTCATGCCTTCCTGCTAATTTTCCCGGCAATTCCGGTAATTTTCCGGTAATTCCTCGGACTTTCCTACAGTTCCGAAATAATTTCAGAAATGTTCCAAGCCTTTTAAGGGCTGAAGGGAATGCTTGGTGATTAAGAAACACGTTTTTCTTAATCCCAAAACCCTTCTAGAAGACTGCCACCTTGCATGTTTCTAGAAGGGACTGGAAGTGGCTACTTATGTCGTGCGACATAATAGGCCATGAAAACTTCTAGAAGCTTGCCACCTTGCATGTTTCTAGAAGAATCTGGAAGTGGCTACTTATGTCGTGCGACATAATAGGCCATGAAAAGTTCTAGAAGGCTGCCACCTTGCATGTTTCTAGAAGGGACTGGAAGTGGCTACTTATGTCGTGCGACATAACAAGCCCATGCAGGCAGCCTATAAATAGAGGCCTTCACCTCTCATTTGGGACACACCTTTTCCACCCCTCAGTCCCCCTCTATAGGGAATACGCCCAGGAAGCACTCTCCTCTCCTCACATACCTCCCAAACCACATCAATCCTCCCAAATCAATCCCACACACACTTCATATACACATCAAGAACCAAGGAGTTCTCAAGGAACCAAGGCTCAATTTCAGCCCCGGAGGTTGCTGTTTTGAAGGCCCCTATGTCTAACTTGATATAGGGAGTCGTGGTCTTCAAGGGTAACGATTTTCTACCCTTTTCCACTCTCTATTTACTTTGAATGTGAAATCTCTATGCTAAATGCGTTGATAATGTTGTTTTCTGATTAAAGATGCATACTTTATCCTCATATTGCTTAGATCCATATCCATTTGCATACTATTTCATGTAAAAGCCCCGGTTTGGCTTGGTTTTGCATGAACACTCAAGATGAGTGTGGATCCCTCATATCCACACCCTCTTGAAGCGTTCATTATTGATAAACATGCTCTCTGAGATTTGTTTGTGAAGTAACTTGACCATTTTGGTGCCTTGTTACCTCTGCAAATCTCAGCTGTTTAGGCTTCTGCAAAATGGCTTGTTATGTCACGCGACATAGGCAGCCTATGTCACGCGACATAAGTAGCCAGTTTGCAGATTCCTCATCTTTTTCAGCTGTAATCTGATGTTTGCCTTTTCTAATGCATCAATTTGCATTTAAACTAAAACATTTTCATACAGAGCAGCATCATTTGCATTAAAAGAATATCGTTTTCACCAAAATGACATCTTTGCTTTAAAGGTGCATCCTTTGCACTCAAAAAACCCATTTTCATACATAAAAATGCATTCTTTGCATAAAAATCTTTTCTTTGCACAAAAAGCATCCCTTGCAACCAAAAGACATTCTTTACACCAAAAATGTCATATTTTCACTAAAGTGTCATTTTTATACATTCCCCCATGTCCCCATTAGTAACCTTGGAACGGACCGATGTAAAGATCCTATCTTTACATCGTTCCTTCCATTAAAGGTTCCACGATTTCTTTAGAAAGGGACAACCTTGAACCCTATATCTCCAATTATCGCTTAAGATCGAGTGAGAAGCATCTATATGAGCTCGACCGTCTTAAAGCGTAGGATTGATGGGCTAAGGACCTTCCTTTTCTAAAGAACCTCATCTTTGACTATAAAGAGAGTCATTCTCTCGATCACGCAAGTCCCGAGGTTAAAATGCGATGATCACAAGTCCAAGATGAGGACGGGATCATAATCCCGAATACATAAAAATCCAAGAAATCCCGAGCGACAACCAATAAATGGTTTGTACGTCCGGAAGACGACTTGGGACATTCCCTCCTTATTTTCAAACACATGCACACAAGAAAGCACGCAAGCAAGCACGATTAATGGGATCTTGGGAGACTTGCTCCGGCAAGGCACCTTGGGTGAACGACGATCCGTTCTTCCCAAGGGGTAACTTAACCTCCGAACCCATAAAACCTTTTTTTCAAAGTTTTGAGGTAATCAAAATGGCGTGGCGACTCCGTTTTTCAAATTAAACCGGTTGTCTTCAAACTCGCGTGAATTTCCAAAATAAACAAAAATTTTGGGCACACATTCACAAGGAGGTAGATAAATTATTGAAGGCGGGAATCATAGAGGAGATCCAGTACCCGGTTTGGTTGGCATGTCCCGTCATGGAGCTGAAGTCGAACAAGAAGTGGCGGATGTGCATTGATTTTACCGACTTGAATACCACCTGCCCAAAGGACTGCTACCCGCTACCTAAGATTGATAAGCTGGTTGATTCGATTGCTGGTCACAGGGTCTTCAGTTTTATCGATGCGTATTCGGGATACCATCAAATTAAAATGTGCGAGAATGACAAGGCGAAGACGGCTTTTCGAACTCCCAAGGGTAATTTCTGTTATAAGATGATGCCATTTGGCTTGAAGAATGCCGGCGCGACATATCTGCGAATGGTAAATGAGGTCTTCAAGTCGCAGATTGGGCAAAACTTGGAAGCTTATATTGACGATATGGTGATAAAAACAAGAGAGTATGATCATGTGCTAGATCTCGCAGAGACATTTGAAAGTCTGAGGAGGAATTCAATGAAGTTGAACCAAAGTAAATGCACGTTTGGAGTCACGGCGGGAAAGTTTTTGGGTTTTCTAGTAAACAGGCGCGGGATAGAGGCCAATCCCGAAAAGATTCAGGCTCTATTGGATATGTTGCCACCCAAGTCGATCCGCGAGATACAGAGGCTAAATGAGAGGATTATCGCCTTGGGGAGATTCAATTCCAAGTTAGCGAAAAAGTGTTTACCGTTTTTCAAGGTTTTGAAAGGGGTGAAGAGTTTTGTGTGGGATGAGGAGTGTGATGTCGCTTTCGAGCAAATGAAGGCTTATCTAGGCAAGCTGCCTTTGTTGTGTAGCCCCTTGGAGGGAGAAGAGTTGTTGATATACTTGGCGGCTTCAGATCATGCAGTGGCCGCAGTTTTGGTGCGAGAAGAGGGTGGCGGTCAGAGGCCGATTTATTATGTGTCAAAGGCATTGAGTGAGGTTGAGTCAAGATACTTTAATGGCGAGAAGCTGGCATACGCTTTGGTTGTGGCTGCGCGAAAGCTAAAGGCTTATTTTGTTGCGCATACCATTGTCGTATTGAGTGACGCCCCCTTAAGAAAAATTTTGCAGCGACCAGATGCGGCGGGAGGATTATTGAAATGGTCTATCGAATTGACTGAGTTCGACTTGAAGTATGAATCTCGCCGGGCGATTAAGGCGCAGGCGTTGGCAGATTTCATTGTGGAAACATCTTTCACAAGGTCGCAGGAGGAGTTGATGGAGAATGCTGTGAAGAAGAAGGCCGAAAGGGAAGCCGTGCCCACTGTGTTGGTCGAGAAGGAGAGGCCTCTTGATTGTTGGGTTTTATATGTTGATGGTTCGTCCACAAAGGATAAGGGCGGTGCGGGAATCACTCTGACCTCGCCTGATGAGGAGGTTAAGTATGAAAAAGCATTGAGGTTTAAGTTTAACGTTTCAAATAACCAAGCTGAGTATGAGGCATTGATTGCCGGGGTGGAGTTAGCGCAAGATATTGGGTTGACCAAGATAGTGATTCATTCAGATTCCCAGTTGATTGTTAATCAAGTGAAGGGAGATTATGGAGTCCTGAGTTCTGTTTTGGTGAAATACTGCAATTTGGCGAGAAACCTTTTGAAAGGGTTCGAATTCTGGGAATTGGTTCAGATTGACCGGGCTGACAACTCGCGGGCGGATGAATTGAGCAGGTCGGCGGGGTCCGAGGGGCAAAGCTCAGCTAGTGAGCCGCTCTTAGAATATATAGAGATGCCGGTAATCAACAGGACGTTTGTTTCAGAGATTGTTGATGCCGAGAAGGACTGGGTTGTAGAGATGACGGAATTTCTGCTCACAGGGGAGTTGCCGCCCGACGAGGAGAAGGCGAAATTGATTAAGGCGACATCACCGCGGTTCACAGTGCAGGATGGAATTGTGTATAGTAAATCCTTCTCGAAGCCGCTAATGAGGTGTGTTGAGCCAAACATGGTACAGAAGGTGTTGTTTGAAATTCATGAAGGCGTGTGTGGTGGCCACCCTGGAGCGAGAACGCTGGCTGATAAGGTGTTGTTTCATGGATACTATTGGCCAAGCTTGAGGAAATATGCAGAGGTGTATGTAAAGAAGTGCGAGAAATGTCAAAGATTTGGTAACATTCCTCGGCAACCAGCTACGGAGCAAACCCCTATAGTCCTGACTTGGCCGTTCGACATGTTGGGGATTGACTTGATAGGGCCTTTCCCGAAAGCAAAAGGAGGTTTCCAGCATGTGGTTGTCGCCGTGGTTTATTTCACGAAATGGACAGAGGCAAAGGCTTTGGCGACAATCAGTGAGGACCAGGTGATAAAGTTTGTACAAAAAAATATTTGGTGTAGATATGGAGTTCCTAGGGCAATCATTTCAGATCATGGCGCTCAGTTTGGGAAAAAGTTTTCGGGGGAATGTGCAAGGGTTAATGTCAAGCATTGGATGTCGGCCGTGTATAGGCCGCAGTGTAACGGTCAAGCGGAGGCGGCAAACAAGCAGATAATAGTCGCCTTGCGCAAAAATCTTGAAGGGAGAGGTGGAGCATGGCTCGAGGAATTGCCCATAGCTTTGTGGTATGTGCGTACTACAGTCAAAGGTTCAACAGGGGAAACCGCTTTTGCCCTCACGTATGGATCAGAGGCTATGGCACCTGCCGAGATGGCATTGCCGACGTATAGGGTTGCTTGCTATGATGAGGCGAGAAACGGGAAAAGGCGATGTAATGATTTAGATTTGATTGATGAAAAAAGAATGTATGCGGGAATGAAGATGATCAACTACAAACAGAAAATGAAAACCTAGCATGATAGGCGAGTTAATAAAAGGTCTTTTAATGTCGGAGATTGGGTCTTGAGAAGCGCGGAAGTGACTGGAGCTAAGCCAGGGTACACCAAGTTGAGCGAGAAGTGGGAAGGCCCATTCCAGGTATCAAGTGTCGTGCGAGAAGGGACATATAGGCTACGCAGGAAGGATGGGGAAGAATTGAAGAATGCTTGGAGCGTTGATCATCTCAAACAGTTCTATTAGTGAAGTTGCAGCGACCTCGGGCGTGTTTGATCATTTTCCCAGATGGCAAAAGTTGTATAAATTTTTCTTGTAATTTTTGTGTTTTGATTGACGCTTATGGAGAAAGTTATGTAAAATTTGCTAGTCTGGTGGGATGTAATCTGTATATATGATGGAAAAGCTGGTGGGATGACTCTATCGATGTATCTTGTAGCGTGAGTACATACTTGTGAAAATTCTAATAAAACTGTTTTCTGTTTAATGAAGATGGCGGCCAAGGAGGTTGCCGCTAAATCTTGAAGATGGCGGCCCTGGAGGTTGCCGATAAAGCTCCAACAGGGAGGGGCGGCGGCTTGGAGATAACGGTTTCAAGTCGCCAAACCTTGCGACTTGGAGATAACGGTTTCAAGTCGCGGTGTCCTGGAGATAACGGTTCCAGGCACCTAGAAAAGTCCTGGCATTTTTACGGGCACAGGGGGGCGGCGGCTTGGAGATAACGGTTTCAAGTCGCCAAACCTTGCGGCTTGGAGATAACGGTTTCAAGTCGCGGTGTCCTGGAGATAACGGTTCCAGGCACCTAAAAAGTCCCGGCATTTTTACGGGCACGGGGAGGGCGCGGCTTGGAGATAACGGTTTCAAGTCGCCAAACCTTGCGGCTTGGAGATAACGGTTTCAAGTCGCGGTGTCCTGGAGATAACGGTTCCAGGCACCTAGAAAAGTCCCGGCATTTTTACGGGCACAGGGAGGGGCGGCGGCTTGGAGATAACGGTTTCAAGTCGCCAAACCTTGCGGCTTGGAGATAACGGTTTCAAGTCGCGGTGTCCTGGAGATAACGGTTCCAGGCACCTAGAAAAGTCCCGGCATTTTTACGGGCACAGGGGGGGCGTCGGCTTGGAGATAACGGTTGCAAGTTGCCAAACCTTGCGACTTGGAGATAACGGTTTCAAGTCGCGGTGTCCTGGAGATAACGGTTCCAGGCACCTAGAAAAGTCCCGGCATTTTTACGGGCACAGGAGGGCGGCGGCTTGGAGATAATCTGTTTCAAGTCGCCAAACCTTGCATGCTTGGAGATAACGGTTTCAAGTCGCGGTAACCTCAAGATAACGGTTCCTGTGCACCTAGAAATGTCCCGCATTTTTACGGCACAGGAGGGGCGGCGGCTTGAGATAACGATTTCAAGTCGCCAAACCTTGCGGCTTGGAGATAACGGTTTCAAGTCGCGGTGTCCTGGAGATAACAGTTCCAGGCACCTAGAAAAGTCCCGGCATTTTTACGGGCACAGGGAGGGGCGGCGGCTAGGAGATAACGGTTTCAAGTTGCCAAACCTTGCGGCTTGGAGATAACGGTTTCAAGTCGCGGTGTCCTGGAGATAACGGTTCCAGGCACCTAGAAAAGTCCCGGCATTTTTACGGGCACAGGGAGGGGCGGCGGCTTGGAGATAACGGTTTCAAGTCGCCAAACCTTGCGACTTGGATATAACGGTTTCAAGTCGCGGTGTCCTGGAGATAACGGTTCCAGGCACCTAGAAAAGTCCCGGCATTTTTACGGGCACAGGGAGGGGCGGCGACTTGGAGATAACGGTTTCAAGTCGCCAAACCTTGCGACTTGGAGATAATGGTTTCAAGTCGCGGTGTCCTGGAGATAACGGTTCCAGTCACCTAGAAAAGTCTCGGCATTTTAACGGGCATAGAGAGGGGCGGCGGCTTGGAGATAACGGTTTCAAGTCGCCAAACCTTGCGGCTCGAGATAACGGTTTCAAGTCGCGGTGTCCTGGAGATAACCTGGCTGTGCACCTAGAAAAGTCCCGGCATTTTTACGGGCACAGGGAGGGGCGGCGGCTTGGAGATAACGGTTTCAAGTCGCCAAACCTTGCGGCTTGGAGATAACGGTTTCAAGTCGCGGTGTCCTGGAGATAGCGGTTCCAGGCACCTAGAAAAGTCTCGGCCTTTTATGGGCACAGGGAGGGGCGGCGGCTTGGAGATAACGGTTTCAAGTCGCTAAACCTTGCGGCTTGGAGATAACGGTTTCAAGTAGCTAAACCTTGCGGTTTTAAGTCGCGGTGTCCTGGAGATAACGGTTCCAGGCACCTAGAAAAGCCCCAGTTTTTATGGGCGAGAAAGGGGCGGTGCCTCGGAGATAGTGGTTCCTTGGCACCAAACCTTGCGACCTGGAGAGTGCAATTCCAGGCGCGGCGACATACCAAAGGTGACTCTAACAATGGAGTAAGGCTGCCTAAAGACAAGCCTCACTCTTTTGGAGGGAGTAGTATGTATATAGATAAGAGAAAGGGAAAGGAGTCTTCGATGAACTATCGAAGCAAAAATGGCGACATACCAAAGGTGAAATTTAAAACAAATAGCAGTAAGAAGAGCAGTGACATTCGAAGGGGCATTCATGAAAATTAAAAACAAAGCAAAGTCGCAAATAGCGACATCTAAATTATAGTAGAGCAAATATTGGAAGAATCATGCATAGAGGCAGAAGATAAAGTGCACGTCGCAAACCGCGACATTATGATAAAAGCATAAACTCGCAAACCGCGATTCCACAAGTCACGTCAGAATGTTTAAGTCGCAAACCGCGACACCACACCAAAAGCAAGATTTCAATGTTTAAGTCGCAAACCACGACATCCCCAAAAAAGCGATAAACTAATGTTCAAAAAGCAGAAAAGTAAATTGTTCGATGCAAACCAAAATAGATTGTTTTCAGAGAAAGGAGCAATGTTTTTCAAGGAGCAGATGGCTGGTTCCCGCTGGTGGAGGTTCTAGCGGCACGAAGAGCTTCGTGAGCGGCATCTTTGGCGGCCTTAAGGGCTTTGCCCTTCTCGCCGATCAAATCAACCCACAGCGTCAAGGCATCATTGTCGATCAGCGGAGGAGGAACCCAAACCGGCTTGCCTTAGAGCTTGTCTTCTGCGGCCAGGGCCTTGAGCTCGCCCTCCTCATAAGAACAACGGAATGGCCTCGGCGGCAAAAATCGTTGTAGATCTGCTCAGATCCCCACTTGGCGAGAAGCTCAGGAGTGATGGCCGGGATTTCCTCCGAACTCGCCGCCGCCGCCCGCATGGCATGGAGTAAAGCTTTGTCATACATATCCATTGCATCAGACTCTGCTTTTTCTTTGTTTGCGGATATCTCCTTTACCAACTCATCAATAGAAGTCGCCTTGGCCAGATTCTCGGCCTCTAAGGCCTTAATCTTTTCTTCCGACTGTAGCTTTGAAGTAGAGATCTCATCCTTCAGCTCCTTCTCTTTTTTCTCGCCAGCTTTAAGGGCCTCCGACATCTTCAGCTTCTCGCCTTGAAGTGTCGCCAGCTCCTTCTCCATCTTAATGCACTTATTCTTATATTTCTCTTTCTCGGCCAAAGCTCGCTTGTGAGCTTTATCTATCTTCTCAAATTCACGAACCGCCCGATTGTATTTGTTCCTAAACCCATGCAATGTACTGGTAATCTGTAGAAAGTTCGGGAAAAGAGTTAGCACCTTAAGAAGAATGATAAAGCTTTAGCGAAATAAGAAGCGGCAAATGCTTACCCCACAGATCTGAAGGCCGGAAAAGTTCAGGGACAGGTCAACGTCCTGTTCCACAACTTCGTCTATTGCCGCTTTATCGCCTATACGCTCAATAATACCGGCACCGATGAGGCTGTTGTCGGGGTCACGAGAGTGAATGTCAAAACCTGTCAGCTTGGGAACGGAGGAAATCTCCACACTCAGATCATAAAAACCTTCCCTGTCAGAAGGCATCTCAAACCCATCTCTAAGCCAGCTCACAAGTTCGGCTTCGGCCTCAGTTGAAGCCTCTTCCACAATCTCGGGATTCTCCTCAGTGCGACCTCTTTTATGAGGGCGGGAACCAGCGGGTTGAGGCGAGAGGGTAGGCGGGATGGACTCTTCAACAGCTACATCGGTTTCCTTTTCCATAGTCTCTACTTCCATCTCTTCATCTCTTAGCGAAATGGTGGATGATCGCAGCGGAGTTTTGGCTCTGCTAGATTTTCGAGAATGGTCAGCGGCTTTCTCAGCGACAACCGCAGCTTTCTCACGAGCTATTGCCTCCGAGTCATCCCCATGAAGAGAGATGGGAAGCTCTATTTCAGCGGCCTTAGATAAGTCGGTTTGGCGAGCATCGGTAAGTCGCCTCCGGCGACTGTCAGATTTAGCAGCAGCAGCAGCACGTCTATCAGACACATCCATAAGTCGAAATCCTGAGTTGGAGAGAAATATTCAGTAAAGAGAGAAGAGAAACAAAGTAAAAAAGGATAAAGTCGAGATACATACTCAGAACTTCATACATGGTCTTGCAACAGCGACCTTTCAGCTGGCAAGGTCCTCACTCGGCGGCAAAGCAATTTCCGTAGTGAAGGTCCCAACCAGGATAGGGATCAGGTTGCTCAATGATTAAGCGAGGCTCATTATCGGGATAGCGGTAATCAGGAAGGCCAACTTTTCTAAGAAGTGAATGGCAAGATAGTATATCTCGCCACGAGAATAAAGCCAACCCCATGTCAGCGGCATCAGCTAAAACCTTGAAAATCTTTTCCTTCAACCTAGTGTCACCAACTACTAGTGCGTTGCGGGTTTAGATCTTTGGGTGGATGTCGCCAAGATCACAGGGATGAGTCCAACCTATGCGAGATGTAATCAAAAGAGGGTTTGACTGCCAATTGTGAACTTTCCTAGGCAAAGGGGTCAAGAGCCTAGGTTTCTTGTATTTGATAGAAAGGCGATTTTCAATAACACATTCCCTCTAAGACATTGCTGTGTAACCATCAAATAGATTGATAAGCAAGGGGACAGAGGGTTCCTGTTTCAGGGCTCGGCAGATCACTAGGTAGCATGTGAGAACCCTAATCGCGTTCGGGTGGAGGTCAACTATGGCGGTATGAGCCTTGAACAGAACGGCAACAATGAAAGGATCAATGGGAATTCGTAAGCCGGCATCTAATTGGGAGGGATAAACAATGACACCATCGTCCCTATGTCGAATGGAGGCAAGAGATAAGTCTCCAACATATGGCTCTACGCGGTAAATGTCGGGGTTAATTCCATATTTAACGTGATAGTGAGTTTGTAAATCTGTGTAAGAAGAACTGTTGGATCCGGCGACCTCAGGGTTGGAAGAGCCCTGCGAGACGTTTGGTCGCATTGAAGTCTCAACCGCCAGGGTATCCGAGACATCATGGCTAGAGGTTGAGTTGGAGAAAGACATGACCTGTGGATAGAAGTGAGGACTAAGTAAATTGGGGGCTGCGGGATAGTTTAAGAAAATTCAGTTTTAGGGAGATAGAAGTCGCAGACATGAGTGTGGAGTGTAAAGTTGTGTAGAAAGGGTGCATGGGAGCAGATTCGTGCGAGAAAAGGGGGACCCCTAGTTTCTAAGGCATTCAGAAGGGGGACATTCGCTCCATGTCGCCTAAGCATGAAGCTGAGATTCCCGAGTGAGATTGGGACCATGTCCCTATCTCTTTTCTCTAAAAAAACTCCCCCACTTATTTTGCTTTGGCCAAATTTGATAGTTTTAGAAATTAATTTTATCTTAGCCATTGCGTGGGACAGGTTGAAGTGAGAACTCAAGCGAGAATTCAAGCGAGAACTCAAGCGAGAATTCAAGCGAGAACTCAAGCGAAAATACAAGCGAGGAGTCAAAATTCGAAACAATTACCTGGGGACTTGCAGAAAGAGAGGAAGGCTTGAAGAAGCAGTTGGTAAGAAGGTTGAAAGTCCCTGTACGCCACCCGTCCTCCTTGAAAATGCCCTGAGACAACCGGAAGTATGCAGAGCGCGCTGAAAGAGGGTCACCGAAAATTGGAGCACCGCTGGTCTTTGGAGAAATGGAGGATCAAATGGATGAAGATGTGTGAAATAGGTTTGGAAGGGGGTTTTTAAACTCCAAAATGACAGGAGTGGAAAGGTTTTGGGGGATTTCCAAGAGATAGTTAAGAGGGTATGATTTTTGAAATTCCCCCCATTATTGTGAGTATTAATGGGAAAAGACGTCTCGGTTTCCAAGAGAGGTGTACGGCTGCCAAACCGTCTGACTTAACCCCAAAATGACACGTGTCACACAGATGGCGATTGAGTCACGTTTCTCGCCAAAGCGGGCAAAAAACCGCGAGAATCATCCGGCAACTGTGAAAGTTCTCGTCTGGACCATAAATAGTCCAAAGCTTGAACTTGGGGGCTTCTGATGTGACCATATAAAATGAATTGGGCCCAAGTGCTAGAGATCAGGCCCACTAACAAGTCATGGGCCGAACCCAATGGACCTGGGCCATCCAAGAGAATAAAGGCAATGGAGCGACATTAAAGGAACAGGCAACATGGGCTTAAATGAGGCAATGGTAAGAAGGCGCGTGAGAGTACAGCCACGTCTGCAATAGGGTCATGCGAGAAACACAATAGAAAGGGTGAAGCTTATTATGATTATGTGTGTAAGGGGGATCCGTTTCCCGCAGGACATCCGGCTTAAGGCGACATTCAGAATGTAGCCCTCCTTCCTTTGGTTGTCGCCAATGCGACGTGGGTGCTTGGGCGTTCCTGTTACTTGATTTCGGTTGGCGCCTGCGCCCCTAACCCTAACCACTTGTGATGTGTGATTGATGTGACATGGTGAATAGTGAAATCCCACTAACTTGAGGTTGGTTGGGAACCCTCCCTGGATGATTGACAAGTGTCCCCCCATGTGCAAGGTACATGGGGGGCTTGAGAGTATAAAAGGATGAATAGTGTCATTTGCATGGTATGTCTCTCTCTCTCTACTCTCTCTCTCTCTCTAGGGTATCCATTAATATTATCACCACCTTGAACTTCTAACCTTACTCTCACGCCGGAGGGGGTTCGCCCCGGCCTAGTTCACGTGTTCTCTTGTGTTTAGGGGACCAACTAAGGAAAGAAGCGGCCGGAGTATCTTGATCCTTTCAGTTCCTGTGCAACCACGATTTCTCATGGTAGCATCAGCACCCTCTTTTTTCCTTTTAAAAACAAGAACATACATTTCTAAAAAATATCAACCGAACAGACTAAACAAAGTTCAATTTTATGGGGTTTGTTTAACAATGAGCACTTGAACTTAAATATTGGCTGCAGTCCATGGCTCTATCTCACTGGGAATAACACTCAGGTTTCTGCAGTCCATGACTCTAGAACCAACATTGCCACCGCCAACCACCAACCACACCACCAAAATTGAAATAAAAAATCAAACCCAACTGTGGGTTTCCAAATTTTAGCCCCAAATCCAAATCCAAATCCAAATCCAAATCCAAATCCAAATCAAAATGAGATTTTTCCATGAAAAGAAATCAGAAACTAAATAAACAGACGCTATCATTCTTCATCGTCAAATTACAAAATTGACGGATTTTCTTTTTGACAGTCAAACCCGGTGGATTGAATGTGTATAAAAGTACGACCCTCCAAACTAGTGGATCGAAAAGTTTTATAAAACGTCGTGGATTGAAAAAAATACGAATGAAATAGCCGACTGAAGTGAATGGGTTTGATGGAGAAGGGCTTGAGCCCTACCTACCTCTGCCCTGGATCCGCCCCTGAGAGAGAGAGGGAGAGAGAGAGAAAGCGAGAGAGAGAGAGTCACCTGCACTACTAGAAACAAGCCTTTTACCGACGGAAATTTTCGTCGGTAAATCCACATATCCGTCGGTAAATGTATATTACCGACGGAATTCGTCAGTCGGGTTCCGTCGGAAATAATTGGTTGGTAATACCGACGGACAAATTCCACCGGTATTTCCGGCGGATTGTCCGCCGGAAAATCAAAAATTCCGCCAGAAAACGTCCGTCGAAAATGAGTTAAACCGGCCGGTTAACCGGAGCAATCGCCGGAGGTTACCGATGGAAATATCCGTCGGTAAATATTTAAAAAATAAATAAATAAAACCCATTACCGACGGTTATAACCGTCGGAATCCATAAAATTTACCGTCGGATATGTCCGTCGGAAATCTAAACCATAAACCGACGGATATGTCCGTCGGTAATGAGTTTTATTTTTTTAATTTTTATTATTTTCCGACGGATATTTCCGCCGGAAATTAGTATTATTTTTTTTTTTTTATTAATTTACCGACGGAAATTTCCGTCGATAATCTGGCCAGATTTTAAAAAAAAATTATGTTTTATTATTAAACCACCTGTAAAAGGCTGTAAACCTGTTCAAACAACCTGTTTTAAACAAATACAATTACAAACTACAAACACACACAAACAACCTGTTTCGCTTGTACATCAAATAAAATACATATGTTTGTCCAAATCAAGCGACAGGGGAAGGGGAAAGGGGAAACGGCCGGGGAAAGGGAAAAGGGGAAAGGGGAAAGGGGAAACGGCCGGGGAAAGGGGAAAGGGGGAAAGGGAAAGGGGAAAGGGGAAAGGGGAAAAGGAAAGACAGTGAAAGGATTGTCAAAACCCAATCTCATCTTAGACCAGGAAAGACAGAGCAAACAAGTTCATTGCCGTTTGAGTAAAGGATTTTCTGTTTAATAAGAATTTTTTTCAGTTTCACTGTCCTCCTCTCTAAGGATCTCAAGTGATGTTTGAGATCCTTAGAGAGAAAGAGGACAGTGAAACTGTAAAAACTCTTATTAAACAGAAAATCATTTGCTCAAACGGTAATGAACTTGTTTGCTCTGTCTTTCTTGATCAAAGAATACGAATTTTGATAGCTGTGGATGAAAAAGGCTCTCATCTTATTTATATTTTAACTTTAGACATTAATTAGTAAAGCAGTCTAAACACATCAAAATTGCATTCAGCTCCACAATGCATTTACAAACATTTATCTCTAATCAAACATATTATTTCACAAATAAACACACATTTTTTACGCAATCAAATAATTATATTGAATCATATACGATACACATATAAAACCAGAAATAGTAATAGTTACGGGATAACCAAAGCTCCTGAGCCTCTTATTCAAATAATTTCCCATTCCATTATCCCTAATATCTATAAACAAACAGCAAGTTCATATAAACAAACACACAATAAACAAAGAGCTACCAAAATAAACCCAAGTATGAAATTATTCACATTTTCTGTAGTTTAGTTCAACTCCTAATGAACATTTGGAACACAACTCCACATGATAATGCATTAACAGCAACAACATGTACATACAAAACTGAAAGACAATTACTTGAATAAAAACTAGGGTTTCTCAGCTCATTAAAATTAATCATTCATGAGAGAGAGAAATCGAGTGAGAGAGAGAACGATTGAGAGAGAGAAAGCGAGAGAGAGAGAGAACGTACCGGCGACGGCAAACGGGGATGGAAAGAGACGGCGGCGACGGCGTGTTCTTGGCGAATTACTGATGAGAGAAAGAGAGAAAGTGAGAGAGAGAAATCGAGTGAGAGAGAGAGAAAGCGATTGAGAGAGAGAAAGAGGACTTACCGGCGACGGCGAGGCTCGGCGGCGACGGCTTGGCGTTGGCGTTAGGGTTCGCGAACGACTGAGGAACGAAGGAGGCGTAATAAAAATGAAGCGTAATTAAAAAATGGGGAAGATACGCGTATATATATGGATTTCTTACCGACGGACGGATTCCGACGGTAATACCGACGGACTTTGTCCGCCGGTAATACCGACGGAATTTAATCAATTACCGACGGACAAAACGAAATTTTAAAAAAATAAATTCCCGGTAAAATAAAATAAATTTCCGTCGGTAAATGAAAATTTTCCGTCGGTAAAAGTCCGTCGGTAATGACCCTGTTTCTAGTAGTGCTGATTGATGCCGGAGGAAGAACGCCGGAGCCGGAGGAAGAATTGCCCTAGAGGAATCGCCCTAGAAGAATCGCCGTTGCCTGAGAGGGAAGAGCTAGATGAAACGAGAGTGAGAGAGAAAAGAAATCAAAGGGTTTTCTAAAAATCAGTCGTGATTCGTGAATAAGTTAAAAAAAAGTTTTTTAATTGTGTAATTGAATTTTTTAATTTATTTTTTATATAACGTGATTGCAAAAGCAGTCGTTTTTAAAAAAAAATTAAAAATTCAATTTTAAAATTATTTAATTTAATATTTTTATAAAACGCGATTGCTAAAGTCATCGCCTTTGATAAAAATTAGAATTTTCCATTCCCGCGTCGGACTACGTTGTTGGTGCTGGAGGGAAAAACATATAATGTGATGGCATCCGTGACTGCTTAGCCATCACGCTAGCCTACTGTTACTGCACTAAATGCAGTCACAAAGGCCGTCTCTTTATATACTCAAACGTGACTGTTTTTTTTGCCATCTCCAAAAGCAATCGCGAAAGACCAGTTTTCTTGTAGTGAGATTTTCAAATCGAACTTGTGGATTCCCTTCTCAAAATTTAAGGTGGTGCAATTTGATGGGAAATGAAACTTTACCCTTTGACAATATTTATCATGCTCTAACAATTAGTTGTGAAAGAAATGCATTGAATATGAATGAGGTTGAATCATTTCTTGATGATCTATTATCTGATCTTCAATTTTGGCAAATCAATTTTTTTAATAAAAATTTGAATAAAAAATTTTGAACTACGTTTGGATTTCTTGAAATTGTGTCGGTGGTGGTTGTTTGTTTTTGATAATTTGATTAATAATTACGGTATGTTGCTTAATATATAAACAAGATAAGAATTAACAAATATATATATAAAAAATATGATTTGAAATTTTTTATTAGCACAAGTATATAAAAATCGATCACACCATATAAGAGTAAAAAAATATCATTTATTTTGGATTTAACCATTTGAGGTTTTAGACAGTTTCCTCCTAAAAATATAACATCTCATTTGGATTAATTCATTTGGAGTTTCAAACAATTTTATAAAATAGCAAAAAAGAGGCCATAAAAGGAAAAAAGAACAGAAAAAACAAAAAACAAATGTAAAATTAACTAAAAATAATTGTGAATTTAACAAATATATCAAATAATCTCATAAAGTTGCAAAAAATAGAGGTTATAAATGACTAAAAACAATTGTGAACTTAACTAAAAACAACTATAAACTTAACAAGTATTTCAAAGAATTTCATAAAATTGCAAAAAATTGAGGCCTTGGAAGACTAAAAATAAATGTTAACTTAACTAAAAATAATTGTAAACTTAATAATATATCAAAAAAATCTCATAAAGTTGCAAATATAGAGGCAGTAAAAAACTAAAAACAACTATTAACTTAACTAAAAACAACTGTGAATTAAGTAAATGGTAGTCAATTTCATGCATAAATTATGAATTTAGGTAAAACAATTGTGAACTTCTTTTAGTTGTTTTTGTACTAATTGAGAAAAATAACTGTGAACTTTTAAAAAACAACTGTGAACTTAGAACAAATGTGAACTTCTCAAATTTGCTCTAGATTAAATGTTGATTCTACTATTTTGATTCGTTTTGAAGATACGAACACAAAGATGGTCTTGGATTCTTTTTTTGACTTCTGAATCTTAAGATATTTCATTTTAAAGTTTTGAGGGAAAAAAACGAGGGAGGATATAGAGTATAACAACTGACCCATTAAGGACGCATGTATCCATCTATAAAAAGAGGATCTAGTGGTCGATTCCAAAAATGTGTCCTATGTGATCATTTTTGTTATGGTGAGGGATGATTTGGCAATTACCCTTTTACACTTTGTAGTGACAATTTTACAAGGGTTGGTCTTATGAAAAACAAGTTTTTTCTATTGATTAAAAAAACGTATTTTCAATGCGATGTGTCATTTTTGTAAATAAGTGAAATTTTGTGCGCGGTGATATTTTTGTAAATAAGTGAAACTTTGTGCGAGACTGAGACTAAAATACCATACAACTAACGGTCAACAATATTGTAACTGGCGATCAAAAACACTAGCAACGGCGCTAAAAAAACACTAGAACTGGCGCTAAAACCCTCTCACTAGCAATAAAAAATACACAAACTTGCATATTAAAATACTTGACTTGCACTACTAGTTTGAGTGATAAAGATTACCAATACATTTTAAGAGAGTCAGTGCATGTGTTTTAAATCGTCAGCTCATGTGTTTCAGAATGCTTATGCTTTTGTAATTGATTTTATGTACTCGTTTCAACGCATACACGACAATGGGCTTAACTTTATAAGTGAAGTGTTAAAAGATAGCAGTGGTAGTGTAAAAATGGCCAATTGTAGTATTAAATATTGTCCGTTCATGTATTTTGTTAGTACCTATCCATGTATATTTAGTTCCGGTCCATGAGTTGAAGAGTGCTAACTCATGTGTTCAAAATTTCAGTTGTAAAATTTGAAGGGTGCTAGAAGTTGTTGAGAAATTTCAATTATTTACAAAATATCATTGTGTGTTTTAAATGAAATTTTAGTTATTTACAAAAATGTTCGGATAATATTTAAGTTCCATAGAACCTTACCCACTTTGTCATTTAGGGCGTCTCACTTACAAGTCACACTTCATAAATAGGAAACTTTTTAATACTTTTTTTTTCATGGAACCAAATTGTCATACTCACAACATCTATTCACTTACTATTCTTTACCCCACTTTCTCTCTCCTACCCACTCACAACTCATACTTTAATAACATTATTTTTTTATTTTTTACGCGAAACAGTAAGTGAGTAAGGTTTTATGGACAGAGAGGGAGTACGATAATACCTCTTCTCTGTCTATCGGTTTCAAAGTGAATAATTATAAAATGAATCATGCAAAAGGTGGTATATACATGGGACATTCTTGTTTTGATTTACTGTCCAAAATTATCATTTGTCTGAGAGGGAGATAGCAAGATAAATGAGGGATGGTAGTTTATATTATAACGATATGATCATAGGCTCAGACGGGTATGGAAAGAATTTAAATTTACCTCACACGTGACATAATATACAAAATAAGTATTTCTTTATAATACTTCTTCGGTCTCATATAAAATTTTATAAATTGATTTTGCACCAAAATTAAAAAAAAAATATGTAAATGATGTAAATGTTGTGAATATTACAATTAAGATATGAGAGATAAAGTAAAATATGAAATAGTAAGTTGATTGGCGTTGTTAGTATAAAAGTAAAATAAAATTGTTAGAATGATAACGGTAATATTTTAATGGTGTAGCAATAACATATTCTAGAATTTCATTGTAATAGATATTTTTTTCAAATTATTATATTAAAGTCTAATCTAATTAACCAATAAAATGCGTTACCATCATTTTGGGACAGAAGGAATGCTCCAAGTTCATCAAATGCTCATATAATATTTCTTCCATTTTCAAATAAATGTCCATATATATATATATATATATATTGTAAATTTCATTTGAAAAATAATTTTCTCAAAATATTTTATCAAGATTACATCGAATTATAAAAAAAAAAAAAATTGAGATTCATTCTGGAAAATAAGTACTCCAATGATATGCCATCAAATTATACAAAAAAAATAAGTAAATAGATACTCCCTCCATCCCGCCCGAAAAGCCACAAATTTTCATTTTGGGCGTCCCATTTAAAAAGGCACTTTTCCAAAAAGGAAATTTTTTATTACTATTCCACCCACTCATTCTCTCTCCTACTTTACTTTTACACTCACAACATTCTCTCTCCTAACTATTCCTCCCACTCATTCTCTCTCCTATTTAATTTTTCATACTCACAACATTTAAACTTTTTCTCTTTCCTACATCACTTTCCATAATTTGCGTGCGGATTCATTTTATGACTTTTCGGGAGGGACGGAGGGAGTATTCATTTTTGGACAAATACAAATTTAGAATTTCATTTGGGTTGAAATGAAAACTAGAATCTAATTTTTTATTTTTTTTTGCAAGAAGACTCTTTAAATAATCATGAAAACGAAAATATATTCTTCTCGTTCCAAAATCAAAGTATAATTTTTTTTTCCCTGTCACTTAGGAAAAACGTGTTTTGTGTTTCTCCGTTTGTGTCAGTGCCAGTTAAACAAAGTGCCAGTGTGACAAAGTGTCAGTGCATGTGTAACAAAGTGCCAGTGTAAAAAAGTGCCAGTACCAGTTTAACAAAGTGCCATTGTAAACAAAGTGCCAGTAAATGTGTAACAAAGTGCCAGTGTAAAAAGTGCCAGTGCAAGTTTAAGAAAGTGCCAGTACACTAAAACTGGCACTTTGTTAAACTGACATTGTCGCTTTTTACACGGACACTTTTATATACATAAACTGGCACTCTTCACACTGGCACTCTGTTACACTAACACTGGCACTTTGTTACACTAACATTTTTGTTGGCTCTCAAAAACACAAGCACTTGCATTCAAAAACACATGCACTGACATTTAAAAACACATGCACTGGCACTCAAAACACATGCACTGGCACTCAAAACACATGCACTGACACTCAAAAACACATACACTGGCATTAATTTACACTAACACTGGCACATCAAATCCCTAGCACTGGCACATCAAATCCCCCACCATCAGCAAATTCCCAAACCCCTTTTCCCAATCTCTTCACCTCTGTCCCTCAGAGAAGGCCAAGTAACAATGCTGATTTCTTTGATTTCAGTTCCAATAGAGTAAACAGAAATCAAGAGAGTAAAACAGAGAAAAGCGGATAGACTAACGGATCGGAGAAAAGTTAGGAAGAGATCTCCATTGAAATCAGTCGTCGGAGAAACCTCGCCGGAGTTGCAACACCGTCGTGTCTCTGATCGAATAAAAGGAGCTTTTGAAACAGAGAGAAAATGTAGAATAGCTGTAATAATGGCGTCAACTCCGTTGTGTGTATTATAAAAGTAAAGGAGTATGTGGAGAGAGAGAGAGAGACGAATGTCGGATTAATAATGGGATTTTTCTATTTTACAGGTGACGGAGGCGTGGGGGAAGTATGCGGCGGAGATACGAGATCCGAACCGGCACGGCGCTAGAATTTGGTTTGGGACGTACGACTCAGGCGTAGTCTAAAAACACGTTTTTTTAAGCTCACAAAAAATGCATTTTTTACAAGAATTTGGCAAAATTTTATCCCAAAAAATGGATTTTTTTCTCAAATAATACCTTTTTACTTTTTTATTTACCAAAGTGACTTACTGTTCAAAGTTTTGCCCAAAATATCCCACTTTTTTTAAACTCGCTACACCGTGTAGCGATTTTAAAATTTTCCGTTTAAAATCGCTACACGGTGTAGCGATTTTAAATTTGCTAAATTTATTTTAATATTTATGATATTTATGCTATTTAAAAAAAAAACTAAATTTGAAATCGCTACATGATGTAGCGATTTCAAATGTAGTGTAAAGTTAGTACTTCCTTTGTCAACGTAAAGTAGTGTAAAGTAGTACTTCCTTCGTCTCAAATAAAAATTATTTTCTTCAATGACCATCTACCAAAAAATTTTAAAAAATGTATTTTTATAAAAAAATTATATTTTTCATTTCAAAAATAAATATTACCTTCGACTCAAAATGAATAACCAAAAAATAATACTACATTTTTTATCCAAATAAATGACCATTACTTCCTTCGTCTCAATGAATATTTAAAAAAATAATACTCTTCATTTGCATAAAAAATTAATGTCATATTTTGAGACAAAGACACTAATATTACAAACATTAATTTTAGAGGCGAATGAGTAGTATTAATTTTTAAAATATTCATTAGGATGAAGGAAGTAATGGTCATTTATTTGGATAAAAAATGTAGTATTATTTTTTGGTTATTCATTTTGAGTCGAAAGTAATATTTATTTTTGAAATGAAAAATATAATTTTTTTTATAAAAATACATTTTTTAAAATTTTTTAGTAGATGGTCATTGAAGAAAATAATTTTTATTTGAGACGAAGGAAGTACTAACTTTACACTACTTTACGTTGACAAAGGAAGTACTAACTTTACGCTACATTTGAAATCGCTACATCATGTAGCGATTTCGGATTTAGTTTTAGTTTTTTTTTTTTTTAATAGCATAAATATTAAAATAAATTTAGCAAATTTAAAATTGCTACACCGTGTAGCGATTTTAATTGGAAAAATTATAAACTCGCTACACGGTGTAGCGAGTTTTGAAAAAGTGGGACATTTTGGAAAAAAGTTTGAGCAGTAAGTCACTTTGGTAAATACAATTTTAAAAATGGATTATTTGAGAAAAAAAATCCAAAAAATGTCTATTTTTTTTTATTTTTTATTTCTAACTGATTTCTTACCAAAATTTTCCACACTCATACTTGCAAATTTAAATGTTTTAAACGAAAATAGAAAGAAAGAAAGAATATTTATACATTTTTGTTACTAAATAAATATTTTCAAAATGCCAATTAACATAAAAAGTAGACATTTATCTTTAAATTAAAAATGAGATAAGATCAATATTAACATAGCTTACTGAAAATTGGAGAAGTAGAATTTGTTAGGAAGAATTAATCTACTGAAAATTTAATAATTGAAATGAAACTCCTATAATGGGTTAGTTACACATAGTGTTTAGAGCATGAGCAGTGGTGACAAAATCATCCGGACTGTGGAGGTAAAGACAATAAGCAGTGGTGACAAAGGGTAGGGCATGGATGACCAAGTCAGGAAAATGGGCTGGAAAAAGACTCTTGATCATGGGAAAAGAATGTTTCATAGCCAACCATATTTATGTCATGTGTCAATAATATTACTGATTTATTAATATTAATTTATCAATATAAATTAATATAATTATTAAATAATATTAATATTAATAAAATTATTTAATTAATAATTAAAATATATAAATTATTTTATCATATATAATTAATAATATTAAAATAGTATGAATAATGTTAATAATTGATATAAAAATGAGTAGGAAAAAGAAAATATAGTGGGTATAGTAAAGAATATAAGAGAGAAACTGATGACTTTTGTCACCATTATTGATAAAATAAGATGAAGTTATGGTTATTGATGACCGATAACGTGAAGCAGATTTGAAGGAGAGAGAATAACCATGACACAATCACGGATGGTCTTAAGTGTATTACCAAATCAATTGGCTCCACGTACCATTATTTTAAAGGAATTTAACAATGAGTGCAAAAAGACAGATTGTGATAAGCCTTTGCTACTAATCATTTTAAATTCTTTTGTTCGAAATAAATGTCACATTTTTTATTTTAATTTATCCTCAAATAAATATTGTATTTCTAAATTAGAAAATAATTAATACAATTTTATCAATTTACATTTTAAAGTTTGAGATTTTATTTTAAAATCAATTGGTGTTAAAAGAAGTGATTCAGAATCTTTATACTATTATAGACAAGGTTCGTCAATTCTCGATGTGTGATAATATTTTTAACATGCCCCCCTCATTTGTAGCGGGATTTGTCAAAGCTTACGACGACGTGCATTTATTAATCGGATGGCTCGGAGTAAAATTGTGTGTCATTGGCCCATGTAATGAAATCAATAATCAAAGGCTGTAAAGAATCTTTAATTTGTATAAATTAACATTACTTTAGTTACTTGTTTTTAGGGGTGTCAAGTTTTTCTAGCTTGAGCAGGTTGAAAATAATACACTTTTCACCAAAAAGTGTATTGATTAGGTATGGATGCCCTTTTATTTATTAATTAAATGTTTTAGATGGGAATTAATATTATTTTACATATACTCCATATGCCTCAAAATAAACTTGTATTTTATTTGTTAATGTTATTAGAAAATATATTTTACTTATTTATACATCAGTAAAATTGCTCTAAAATTATTTTTTAAATGAAAACATAACATTTATCTTATTTATCTTAGAATGGAAAAAAAAGTATGATATCTATTTATCTATTATAAAACGGAGATAGTAAAATTGCTCTAAACAAATCATTTTTCGAAAAATGTTTTACTTAGGAAAAATTTGTAAGTCATTTTACGGTGAAAAAGGGGAAAACATTTTTCGAAAAACATTTTACGACAAACAAACGACGAAGCCTTAAAAGTAATATAAATTGTATTTGACGGAATTTGAACATTGACTTTCCATATAAAAAAGGAATATCCAATAATTGAGTAAAGCTTTTTGGCGGTCCCCTCATGTATCATAATTCATAACCCAGATAGAAGAGAATAATGTTAGTTACTACAATTTTAGTTTTGTGTTCTTTTCTTCCCCGAAAGCTTTTTTTAATGAAATGAATGATAGAGATTTGATTATTTAAATCAATTTAAATAATGTATTTTCTCCGTTTGTAAATAATTATTTATTTTTAATTCATAATTATTAGAAAATTAAATTTTATATTTTTAGTATTATCTCTATTTTATAATAAATCTTTATTTTTTCCGATTATAAAATTTAAACGTAACTCAAAGAGAGTTAAATAAATGTGTGCAAAGTGGATTGGATCATTTTATTGAGTTGCCTAACCAACACGGTATATATATATACTAGTACTCTGAGCCCGTGCGGACCGCACGGGTCAGTACTCCCACTTACATCCTCACATGCATCAAATACTCTCTTTTTCATTATTTCAAGTCACTCCATTACTCCCCATCAACTACCTTTCACCATCTTTCCAAGACATTTATTTGTCAAAACAGTGAGCGAGTGAGTAAATGGTTCATTTACATAAGATTAAAATAATATCCCTAATAGTCAGATTGAAGTAAATAAATATAAAGATACCAAAAAAGTTTGAGAATGAAATGCTAGTTACTACTCCCTCCATCCGGTAAGATAGTAATCATAATAAGTCAAAATTGAAATACACAGAGAAAATGTATATGAATGTCATTCATAAGTAACAAATAGTTCTCATTCATTATCACTTAATACCAACTTGGAAGTGTCAAGTGAATAATCAATATAAGAAATTATGCCGCTCAATCATGTAAAATTGCTAATTGTATTGAATATACACATCAATGATAATTAATTAACAAACTAAATATAAAGATCATCAATCTTCACCTTTCGAAGAAACGGATCAAGAGCAAATTTCAAATGAACTATTTATCGGCTAATATGAAGCAGAAAAAAAGTTATACTACCTCTGTCCCAAAATGAATGACCAAAAATTTTCAAAATTGCTTTTGATCAAGAGCAAATTTCAAATTTTTTTGGTCATTCATTTTGGGACGGAGGGAGTACCAATTTTATCAATATCAAATGCAAGAGATCATCTTCTACGCCTGAATTATCTACTCCAAGACAATTGAGTTATCTACTCTTATATAACATATATAACATAGAGACTGTTTTACCCAAAAAAAAAATAGCAATAAATTACAAAAAAAAAATCTAAGCACAAAATTAACTAATACACACGGAGTATTCAATTACAACAAAACATCTAAAAAAGTACCTTCAACAAAGAAAGCAGACGAAGGCCAACCTCTAACGGAGTTGTGCGATGAAGACGTCGTCATAGGATTGTACCCCATAAACGGATTATGCATATTTCCAAGCAACTCACCAATCCATGACGCCCGCGGGGAGGTGGGACCCAGCATGACCCGCCTGGAATGAAAGGCAGCCAATCGGGAGCAAGCAAATCAACAAATTAACATCTTTCCTTCTCTAACCTTTAACACCTCATCACCCTTACAGTTGGGTCGGGTAAAATGGCCACGTTATGCTTTCCAATCAGAGTAAGCTTGCGAAAAGGAGCCTGCTATGTTATGTTCCAAGCCTAGCTATAGAGAATTGTAAGAGACCTCATTCTGCGAAAACCTGGAGAAATATATTTAAATACAGTATTTGAAGAAGAAAACAATTAAAAGTTAAAATATTTAAAAGGGAGACAAAAAACAATTCATAATGAAATAAATGAGAACTTTATATTGTTCTTATTCTTTGTATCTCACCATGGAATGATGAGATGTTTGGTTGAAGAAAAGGAATAAGAAAAAGAAAAGAAGAGAGTGTTAGCTGAGAAAAATCTCTCCAATTTTTTTTTCATTTTTGCTAATCTTAGGCATTTGATCAAACAGATAGTGTGAGCGAAGCTCGACCCATAAAACCAATTCAGAAACCTTACCGATCAAACCCATGGAAATTCAAGAAGTGGAATGTTTCAGTGTCATCTGCATCTACGAAAAGAAAACAATGAAAGATAGATCTATTATTTATGAATCAGCCAAATATAGAAGCAAACCCAGAAATCTCAACGAACAAATTATAGAGATAGATCAAAACCCCATATCTGAAACAAAGAGTCTGGCAAGAGAACTAAGATATAAAAATGGAACACTAACCTTTAACGTGAGACAATGCTTGATAATGCTCTGGATAATGCTGTAGATGGAGAAAATCTAAGTTATTTTGAGTTTGGTGGGATTATTGCTCAATGTATATATAGAAGAATTGTTCATGGATATGGTACAACCCCATGTAATCCCATCCCAAGTTAACTGGAGTCCACCTTTTGACTTTATCATGAAATACAACAATCCCCTTTTGATGTTTCAGTCAAACATCCATGGTCTAAAATCCATCAATTATAAATACCACAATAAGGAACTGCTTATCAGAGTGTCAAAGGCAGTCAAAATGAAGCGGCAGCAAGAAGTGAAACGAAATTGACGAATCTTAATAATGACAAATATACCAAATTAAAATATCAACTGTTTGAAAAATACTAAAACAGGATCTAAACTTTATAATTGAAAAATAAATTGGATGCTTTCTTAATCTAGACCTCTGTGCTGTGCTGATTCCGTATTTGCATACTTCCTCCTCCCTCTTTTCAAATACATCTCTTCCTGAAGAATACAAAGAATAATTTTACTTTTCGCTCAAAAAATACAAAGAATTTGACTCATGTTAGCTTCTGTAATATCATCGATTCGTAAGAATCAATCCTGGCCTCTTTTTAGCTTCGCGGTTACAGCTACACTGTAATGGTTCTCTTCCCCACTTATGTTCTTCTTTTTCCCATTTAATGGTTCTTCCTCGTAGACCAAGGAAACAATTCCTTCTCTCTTGACATGTCAATAGCTCCTCTAAAAATGAGTTGTACTTGAACTTGAAACTCATGGTTCTCAACTTATTGTATGAAAAAGACATTACTATCTATTTATCGATTCACTAAAGTCGGTTGCATGAACATGCAGGCTTCTTCGACAACTTCTCTTTATTTTCATTATTTTCTTTCTTTCCTTTTTATTTTGGTTGGGTTGGGGGGGAGGGTAGCTTGGAATAGTTAATAGGAGCTTATTCACTGGAACATTTTATTCAAGTCATTTGTTAGGAACAACCTCTTCCCAGTCTTGGCTTTGGCACATGATGTTATTATACTAACACTCCCTCTAAGTCCAAATTAATCTTACTGATGATTAATAATGTTAATGGAATATCCTTACTGATCATCCAAAATCATGAAAGGGTGAAATAGGATATCAAACCTATCAACACTATGATGCTCCAAGTCCAAATTAATCTTCCTCCAATCTAAGCCTTTCTCTTGGAGCAAAACCAGCCACAACAACAAAACCAATTAACCAAGCAATTAAAAACATTAAACTCAAGCCAAATTTAAACCCAAAATCATATCATAATCGTCTATTTTCCATTGTCTTCTATTTCAAGGGTTTCAACATACGTTTGCAATAACGAAAATTAATTTAGAAACAATCAACCTATAATTACATTTAGTTACAGAGAGGAATTAGGGATTGAAAGGATTGAAACACTAACCTTGGGAGTGAGGAGAGTTGTTCGCTAATTTTGATGATTTTGATGGGAAACAATGCCGTTGAAGCGTTCTTTCGAGGACCAAACACACACACACACGCACTCTTGATGGGAAACACCCGAAGATTGAGAAGGGATGTAGGTGATGGGTGTTGTGGGAAGAGGGGAAAATAGGGAGCCCAATTGAAATTAATCTGGGTTTAACGTTACTGAGGAGGGAGAGAAGAGATTATGGGAGCTGTAGAAGGAACGAAGGAACTTACCTGTACACTTGATCGTACCTCCGGCGCCGCCTCCGTCGTCTTCTTCAGCCGGATATCTCTGATTCCTCGACGCAATCACACCGCCACCGCCGCCGCCGATGATGATTCTACGCTGAATTTGATCGGAGTCTTCTTTGGATTTGCATTTTCCCCCATTAATTGACGAATTAAAGCAGCAAAAAATCCTCAACATTTAACGATTTTCTGCATAAAATCGAATTCTTCGCTACAGTAAACCAAAAAATCACTGTTGAATCATTTCTGTACGTTGGGAATTGGGTTGAGAAATTGAGAGCGTTTTTATGGCTAACAGAAGTACATGGTGAAAAAAATGTATTACCGGAACCCCCTCATGGCCTGACTTCTCCTCATCAACGTCTTCTTGGCGGCGGCCGCGACAGTTTGAAGAAGACGAAGACCAACAAAGGTCGTTCCTTCAACACATCCGTGTGATGACTGATGATGGGGGAGTGGGAAGTTTTTTTTTTTCAAGATTTAATCTAAGCCGTTGAATTCATTTTCCAACTTTTAATCACAGCCACTCTTTATACCCAGGCTAAGAGGCGGTTATACCAACCTGTATTGTATATTAGATATATATATATACTCCCTTCATCCCAATAAAAGCTTCACTAATTATCCAAAAGGGCGTCTCGTTAGAAGCTTCACCTTTTCTTTTTTGGCAAAGAATCTTTACTATTTTCTCCACTCATTCTCTCTCCTACATTATTTTAATACTCACAACACCATTATAATTTGCTAGTCTCTCCACTAATTCTCTCTCCTATTTTCAAATTACACTCACAACATTTTTTTTCTCTCTCATTTCCATAATTTGCGTGCCCACCCAAAAGGGTGAAGCACTTATTGGAACGGAGGGAGTATATATATATATATATATATATATATAGTATAAATCAGGGAAGGTTGGCACTGTTCCATGAACAGTTCCATCCGCCAACTTTACCGTTTTGCCCCCACTATTTTATCACTTTCCCATTTTGCCCTCCCTTTAAAAAAAATTTTTTTTTTTTTTTAAAACACACACATACCCTTCTCTCTCTCTCTCTCTTCATTCAGTTTGAATTTCAAAATGGAGGAACTATTTGGTCCCTCACATTTTGCCCAAAAAAAAAAAATTTTTTTTTAATTAATTTTTTTTTATTTAAATTTTTTTTTTTTTTAAAAAAAAACAAAATTAAAAAATGTGGTCTTGGACACGGGCTTAGGCTAGTATATATAGTATATACTAGTACATGTGCCCGTGTCCAAGGACACGGGTGTGTTTTTTTTTTTTTCAAATTAAATTTTTTTTTAATTTAAAAAAAAAATAAAAAATCAGTTACTTAATTAATTTAAGTAAATCCTCCTAAAGCCCATTCTTAGCCCAAACCCAAAGTTTTAGCTCAAACCCAAAGTCTTAGCATAAATTAAGGACAAAATAGGAAACAGACTAAATAGTGAGGACAAAATAGGGAAAAACTCCTCCGAAACTGTTCATAGAACTGTTCACGGAAGGGTTTAATTTATACTATATATATATATATATATATATATATATATATATATATATATATATATATATATATATATATATATAGAGAGAGAGAGAGAGAGAGAGAGAGAGAGTGAAAAGGACAGCTGAAGTGTTTTTGGAAGGAATTGTAGGATCTGTCTGTTCCCCCGCCCCACTCTTTCTATTTTGGCCATATACACTAAGGGGGTGTGGTCGGTCCGATTTGATTCGATTTTAGGCTAAAATTGAAATCGAATCGAAAGATATCGATTTTTGTATTTTAAAATCATTAAGCTTTGATTTTATTCGATTTCGATTTTATTCGATTTCGATTTGGTGTCAGTTTGGTTCGATGTCGTTCGATTTCAACAAGATGAGAAGAACATGCATATATTGATGGTTGGATTATGATAGTTACATTCAGCAAGATGAAATTTATTAATCCCTTATTAACAAAGCAAGATGAGAAGATGCAATACTAAAGTACTTAAGATTTTCATGACAAATTTAAGTGTTCCACCTGCCACTACAAATAACAGTTAAACTATCGTAAGCATAGTTTTAACTCCAAAGCAAGATGAGAAGATGAAATTTATATATATATATTAAAATGACATGTCGTTTTAATAATATCGGTTCAGTTCGGTTCGATTTTATCGGCTCGATTTTTCATTTGAAACCAAAATCGAAATCGAAAGTTTCGATTTTTAAATGGTTAAAACCATTAACATTTCGATTTTGTCGGTTTCGATTTTTTCGATTCGATTTTCTCGGTTTCGATCCGATTTTTTCGGTTTTCCGATTTTGTTGCACACCCCTAATATACACCTCAATAGCTCAATTGACAAAATTACCCTTGTTAGTCTACTTTAAGTCCGTGCCTCTTTTGTTGGTTTTGCAGTTGGAAGGTAAAATGGGAATATCAACCGTCAAAATCAAATAGTCAAGTGCTAGTTAAATAATACTCCCTCCGCCCCACCTTACTTAAGAAAACTTTTCATTTTGGGCGTTCCACTTCACTTAAAAATTCCCAAAATGGAAACCTTAAATCACTATTCTCTCCACTCATTCTCTTTCCCACATTATTTTAATACTCACAACACCATTATAATTACTATTCCCTCCACTCATTCTCTCTCATATTTAATTTTTCACACTCACAACACTTTTTCCACTCATTCTCTCTCCAAATACTATAATAATATTCCTTAATTCCCGTGTCATTTCAAAATTTCCTAAGTGGGCTGGGACGGAGGGAGTAGACGAGAAAAACGGTCGAGATCACATACGAGTTTAATGAAAAAACGAGATACAAATCAAACTGAATGTCTAAAATACCCTTAATGAACGCCTAAATATAAACCATCAATATCAGAATAAAAGACTTAAATCGAATATGCGTCAAACTACTATATACAGTCATCAGATATACAGTATATATAGTCCAACTATACAAAATCTCTCTTTGTTGGCAATTTGACTAAATTTGGTTGGAATTCCAAACTTCCAATGATATAAAAACAATATTTAGATATAAATAACCTTGGTTAGATTTAGACACATTTCCATTCCTCAAATGACATCTTTCATATTATGCGGCAACTTATATTGAGAATGAGCCTCTGATTGTTGTTAAACATCATTTTAAACGCATCAACTTTTGATTTTTGCATGTAATTGACATACTCCCTCCGTCCCGCTAAGCTTTGGAAATTTTGAAATGGCACGGGAATTAAGGAATATTATTATAATATTAGGAGAGAGAATGAGTGAAAGAAGTGTTGTGAGTGTGAAAAATTAAATAGGAGAGAGAATGAGTGGGATGAATAGTTAGGAGAGAGAATGTTGTGAGTGTAAAAGTAAAGTAGGAGAGAGAATGAGTGGGATAGGAAGAGTATAAAATTAATAAAAACTTTCTATTTTGAGATTTCTTAAGATTAGCGGGACGTCCAAAATAGAAACTTTTCTTAAGATGGGTGGGACGGAGGGAGTATAGCTTAAAGTGTACGAATCTTGTTATTTATGTCCATAAATCTTCCTATCATACTAGGCTTTTTTTACTTTTTATGCATGTATATGTAATTTGCTTTTAAAAAAAAATTGACATAGTGATTATGACCAATTCTCTTTTAAAAATATATATCCCAAAATAACAACCCTTCCAAGCTATTGATCAAAATGATTCATTTTTTGAAACTCGTTAGATGGTATAGCGAGTTTATAATTTTATCCGTTTAAACTCGCTACACGGTGTACAAAATTTAAATTTTGATATTAAAAAAAAAAAAAATTTGAACTCGCTACGTGAAAAAAAGTAGCGAGTTCTAACTTTCCATTGGCACACACAATTACCACAATATTGTGCACTAACCACATTACTACTTCTCTGTCTTGATTTAAATTACAAAATAAAAATATAAAAATTATGTTTTAATAAAGAAAACTAAAAGAAAATATTATTTTTTCCGTCTCAAATAAATATTTTAAAAAATGTACTTTTGTAAAAATAAATATTTCATTCATTTCAATAATAAATATTACTTTCGACTTAAAATGATTAACCAAAAAATACTACTACATTTTTGTCCAAAAAAATGAATATTACTGCCTTCATCCCAATGAATATTTTATAAAATAATACTACTTCATTCATTTGCCTCTAAATTAATGTTTGTAATATTAGTGTATTCGTCTCAAAATATGACATTAAGATGACATTAATTTTTGAGACAAATTAAGTAGTATTATTTTCTAAAATATTCATTGGGACGAAGGAAGTAATATTTTTTTTCAAACGAATTAGTATTCTTTTCTAAAATTTAATGCCTATAATGTTAGTGTATTCGTCTCAAAGAATGAACATTAATTTTTTAGGGGAATAAAGTAGTATTATTTTTAAAAATGTTTATTGAGACGAAAGAAGCAATATTCATTTTTTTGGACATAGAAAAAAATTCTACTTCTTTTAAAAAAAATATTTCCTTCATTTCAAAAATGAATATTACTTTGTCCCAAAATTAATACTCCCTCCGTCCCTAAATGTTTGTCCCATTTGACTTTTCAAACATTTTAATTTAGTTATTTTGAAGCTTTAATTTTGGTTATTTTTACGAACGCTTTGAAAATTATTGATAATATACACCGCCGTTATGTAATACTCCGTCCCTAAATGTTACAAGTTTTGAAAATTTAGTGATTTTGAAGCTTTAATTTTGGAAATGAGACTAACTTTTTGGGACAAAGGAAAAGGGGAAATGGGACAAACATTTAGGGACGGAGGGAGTACTACTTTCTATATCAAAAAAAAAAGAACATTGCTTCCTTCATCTCAATGAACCTTTTAAAAAAAGAATTATTTTTTTGACAAAAAATGTAGTAGTATTTTTTGGTTATTAATTTTGAATCGAAAGTAATATTCATTTTTGAAATGAAAGAAATATTTTTTTTTACAGAAGTACATTTTTTGAAGTATTTATTTGACACAGAAAAAATAATATTTCCTTTTAGTTTTCTTTATTAAGACATAATTTTTATATTTTTATTTTGTAATTTAAAGTGCGACGGAGAATGAATTAGTATTGTTGTGTGTGTGTTACAGAATAATGGAAAGTTAGAACTAAACAAGTATCGAGTTCAAATTTTGGTTTTTTTTTATATATATCAAAATTTAAACTCAATACTGTGTAGCGACTTTAAACGAAAAAAATTATAAATTCGTTACAATGTGTAACGAGTTTCAAAAAACGAATCACTTTGTTCAATAGTTTGGAAAAGTTGTTATTTTGGGATTTTTTTTTAAATAGAATATTTTGAGAAAGAAATCCCAATTCCCATGAATATTAGTAGGGGTGAGCGAAAAAACCAAATATTCGAAAAAATCGACGCCGATAAATCGTACCAACAGTTAATTGGGTAGGGACGTTTTATGAAATATTGAAAAATCGAATCTAGCGGCTCGGTTTGGGATACAAGATTTCATGCCGATTACTCACATCGAACCGCACCGATATTGTTCTAAATAATAAATATTCCTAATATTTACTATAATTTTTCATCTATTCAGTTTCCATATACCCCACGTTCCCACTCCTCCTCTCCTTATTTACGTAACTCTAAACCCAACTACGCGACTTCAATCGTCTTTCACGTTCAAACCAAGTCTGTAGTCGGCGATCCTCTACAGGTAATATGTCTCCCTTATTCGATTATCCTTTCTTTAGTTTATCTCTAGTCTAAATAAATCATGTGAAGCATAAAAAAGTTCATGATATTTTGATGTTAGTTTTGCTATTATTTTTCCAATTTTCTGTTAATTGATGCTTTACATGTATTTGATGTTTTGCTTGCTATTTTATCATCATTCTTACTGATACTAAATCTCTTTTTATTCATCATTTTTTTTGTCGCAGTCAAATTTTATAAACTTTTGAAGAAGGTCAAAAAGGGTATTCTGATGTTATGTGATGGATGTAGTTTTACATTCAAAATATATCTCATTTTGGACCTATTATAGTGCATATCCTGGGTAAAATATTTTTTAATTTGTGTGTTTAGTGTTTTCTCTAGTGCATGAAATTAGGTAGTGATTTGGTAACTTTTGGACCCAAGAAAGTAAGAAATTCGGGACGGCTCGAAGCGGAGGACTTAAAAAGAGAAAAAAAAAAGAAAAAGAAAAAGAAAAGAGAGTGACCAAAGTGCAATGACCAAAATGAAAAGAAAAAATGAGCAGCAGGAGAAAGATTTGGGGCAGCCGCACCAACACTTGGGTAGACCGAACCAATTTAGGTCGTGGAGTTGGGGCGGCCGCACCAAGAGTTGGCGTGGGCGCACCAACTCCCTTCTCCCACATGTTGACTGCTTTAACTTGCGTTGACTTCCGTTGACCCCGCTTTAATCGGAACCTAATTAGGTTGTTTTTTTGGCTTTCTTTATGTATTTGGAGCCCAAAAATCATCATTTTTCTTAATCTAGCTCACTTAGTATAAATAGAGATTTATGTAATTTTTAGGGTGAGCTATTCATTATTGTAATAAAAGTGTGGAGACTACTTTTTCCCAATTAGGAATTTCTTTAATTAGTGAATTTTCTTCAATTGGGTATTTTCTATTCATGTCTTCAATTATTAACATTTATTTTAGTAACTTACTGTTTACAAAATCAAGTGAATTATTTGAAGTCTTTTTTTAACCCAAGTATGGATGTTGTTAGGATGTAAAATGCTAAAATATTTATATTTGGCTCAAGTTTGGCCTGAGTTCAGCGGCCATATAAAGTAAAGGTGTCAAGACCGAATATTACCGAACCGACACTTACCGAAGTCAAAAACCGACTACACCGAACCGAGCTAAAACCGAGTGGTGACAATTTGTTGAAATTAGAAATCGAATACTTTTGATTCGGTAACGGTTTTAGCCTAAAACCGAGTCAAACCGTACCCAACACACCCTATATACTCCCTCCTCCCGCCCGAAAAGCCACAAATTTGCATTTTGAGCATCCCATTTAAAAAGGCACTTTCCCAAAAAGAAAAGTTTTTATTACTATTCCACCCACTCATTCTCTCTTCTACTTTACTTTTACACTCACAACATTCTCTCTCCTAACTATTCCTCCCACTCATTCTCTCTCCTATTTAATTTTTCATACTCACAACATTTAAACTTTTTCTCTTTCCTACATCATTTTCCTTAATTTGCGTGCGAGGTTTGGTTTGGGCATTTTCGGGCGGGACGGAGGGAGTATTAGTGTTTACCTCAAAATAAAGTTTCATGGGCATTATAGTCATTTCCTAATTCCCACACCTCACACTCTGGCTCCCTCCTTCACATGCTCTCTTTGAGTTATTCCATTCAGAACAATGCCAAAAGCTCTTCTGAATTGATATTTCATATACTCTCTCTCTCTCTCTCTCTCTCTCTCTCTCTCTCTCTCTCTCTCTCTCTCACACACACACACACACAATTTTATGGTTGTCTCAAATCCATTCACTTTGATATGATAAATTCAGTAATCTCCTTCTCTGCAAACCAAATCCATTCATTGGATACCAACAAAATCCACTATTCTCCTTGTTCTTTTTCCCTCTCAACACACTCCCAAAAGTACATGTAAAAATTCCTCTGTTTTCTTCCCTCTGTTCATCAATGGCTGCCTCCACCACCGCAGCTCCACCCCAAATCTTTCAAACCCATATCAAATCTGCCGCCAATAACAACAATGGTGAAGTCAATAAGCAAGAAATTCAAGAAGCCATTGCCAAAGCTGTAGAACTCAGAGCAATTCATGCTGCTCTAATGCAGGGTAACAATAGTCCTGCTGCCAATCTTAGATTCCCTTCTGCCTCTCCTGCTTCAAATCATCATCATTCTTCTCAGATTTCTGTCCATGATTACCCTGTTTTTACTCCTGTAAGTAATTCTTTTTTTACTACTCCCTCCGTCCACGTATAACTATATAACTGTCGAGAAAATTTTCAAATTTTCTCCAGATAAAGAACAAATTTCAAAAAAAAATCGAAATTTATTTAAGAACGTAAGATTTTATTTTCAAGAATAATTTCTTTTGTTCTATATTTTCATTATCTCCCTTCCGGTGAACTGTGATTTGACTTTTGTTCTGTTAATTTACTTACAAAACTTTTATATTGTCTTTTTGATTAAACACTCTACCCCAATTTTTATCTAATCTTATTGGGTTACTATTAGAATTGGGTTCTCATCCCCTTAAAAGGCCTTGTTAAGGGGTGAGGTTAACCAACCTTATATAGTGGATCATTTATATTCTCCAAGTTGATGTGGGATACATGGGACTTCAACACGCCCCCTCACGTGTAGGCCGGTAACTTGGCACTACACGTGGACTTCAAACCCAACACGGGCACCCAACACGGGTTAACTTAAGCCCAACATCAACACGGGGTTTAGTGGTTTGATCATGAATGGAGAAAAAGTGTCGAAACCAGCGCCGGCTTGGCTCTTCCTTGCGAGGTCGGCTTCCTTAAACGGCTGCCGGAGTCGAAAGTTTTGGGGATACTCATGTTTTCCAGCGTTGCATGACTTGCTTGAGGTGAACAATTTGACTGATCTTGTTGACTTTCTTCATTGAAAAAAAAAAAGAAAAAAAAAAAAAAAGAGAAATCTAGATTTTGGATCTAGGCTTTGATACCATGTTAGAATTGGGTCCTCATCCCCATAAAAGGCCTTGTTAAGGGGTGAGGTTAACCAACCTTATATAGTGGATCATTTATATTCTCCAAATTGATGTGGGATACATGGGACTTCAACAACAGTTACTTTAGGTTATAAAATGAATTGATTATTAATTTTTGATAAAAACACAAAATGGATATTCAATATTTAGTACGGAGTTTGTACTAATTTCATTTTGAAATTAATATTTTCACTTATGCTTAGTAGGGTACTAGAGAGAGTTTTTGATGTAAAATAAAACGCAGCGGAACTAAAATAAAACAAGATAATCGATTCAATCCTCGCAAAAGGAATAAAATCGATTAACAAACAAAGGGGATACGATTAAACTTCTCGCAAAAGAATTTAATCTAATAATCAACCGAATAAGATTATTGGAAAAAGCCAATTGTTGACTTTAAGAAGAACACAATAAACTTGCAAACTTGCAATGAAATTTAATTGATAAAAAGCATAAGTGTTTTTCAACTCTAGAAAACAAATATAAATACTTCCCACAAACCCTAAAATAACTTGGAAAAGGAAAAGAAAACAATCCTAATTAAAATACGTTAAAACAAGAAGTAAATCGAACGCAATCCGTCAAAATCGCATAGAGCACAAGTCGTGCTAAACAGCACGAGTCGTTCCACGCCATGGACACTCGTGAAACGAGGCGTGATGAAAAATTCAGTCGTGCAGGATTTCAGCACGAGTCGTGCTAAGAAGCACGAGTCGTGCCCACGTTGATCAACTCTGTCGCACGACTTACAGATCCCACTTCCCAGTCTGATGCAGTTGCTGCTCCAAACGCCTCGCCATGAAATACATCAGTTTTGATGCTCTTGTGGTTCTATCCAACTCTAGTTGGTGACTAAATATTGGTGATTCAGATCATTTTTATTCATTTCGCTAATTTTTTAGTGTTTATTATAAAACTCACTAAAAAGATGGCATTTACAAAACAAAAAAAAACATGTAAGATGGGAAATTACAAAAAACTACTTTTTTTTTTTTTTTTTTTTTTTACAAAAAACTTTTTTTGTTTTTTTTTATCGCTTTTGGTCAAACAAGCGATAATTTCGGTATCGCTGTTCAAACAAGTGATAATTTCAGTTATCAGTTGTAAACAAGTGATAGCTGAAATTATCAGTTGTTTGAACAACTGATAACTGAAATTATCAGTTGTGTTGACAAAAACTGATTAAAAAAACCATTATTTTTTTTTTGTAATTTCTAACTTATGTGTTTTTTGTTTTTTTTTTTTTTTGTAATTTCCATATTTCTAAAGTAGTTTTTTGTAAATGCCTCAATTTTTAATGAATAGTTAAATTTATTAATTATTTGTTATTAATAAAATTTAAGGGCATTGACTTATTGATTAATTGTATTGAATTGCAAGCAATCATAATTAGCAGGGGCGGATCTAGCCATATTGAGGAGGTTCATGGACCCCTGATTTTTTTAATTTTTATAAATTGATATTCTGCAATTTTTGAATTTATTATATTTACCCCTGAAAAGAAAAATTCAGGGGGGTTTAGATCCCCCACTGAACTGATTAATATATCGCTTATCTTAAGAGTAATTAAGAGCATTAAACTCAGATTCATTTTTCTTAACCTTCATGTGTTATTTCCACTTTTCATGTTTTGTTTCAACTTTCCAAGAACTTTGAATAGACTTTTAATTAGAAATTTGAAAAGAAATAAAAAAATCAGACTTTAAACAGAGATTGCTTGTAAAGGAAGGATAAAGTTGTCACTTTATGCATGACCAATGCTTCTCAAAATATTCACTTAATTAAAGCCCAGAAAGTAGATTCTTCACTCTTTTTCACATCTATATAAAGTTTTCCTTTTTTTACATAAATCATTCTGAAAAAAGAAATTAAAGTAAGCTTAAAAAGCTCTTCTAACTTGTTGGTCAGAGGTCTCGGGTTCGAGCTATGAGAATGCTGTTGTGTTTTTTCATTTAACGGAATCTAATGATATTTGGTAATTTTGACAGAGTTACGACGATGTGCCAATAGGGTATCAACAATTCCGATCTCAAAACCTGAATCCTTCTGGAGTTTGGGATGATTATGGCTTGAATGGAGGAGGAACTGACGAAAATGCCATCCGTTCTGATTACATAGCATCAAATACATCCTCAAGAAAGTTTTTACCTTCTGAAATAATCAACTTAGCGCCACATGCATGTCCATCCGATGATCAAAGATCGATCGCAGCTTCTTCTGCGAAAAACATTAATCACCATCGAGCATCTCCTGGACCTGATTACACCAAATCTAGAAGACACAGTCTTGGTGATTTCAAATCCATTAATTCTTCTTGCAGCAAATGCAAGCCAGCCACTCTTAGTACTGATCATACTGATAACGTTTCCAGGAATCGAAAGTACTCTAATTTGGTTGTCCCGATGACAGATTCTCACTCTTCTCTTCATTCGCAGCCTAAATCCCGAGGAGGGTTGAGTTTTTCTTGGTTATTTCCACGGTTAAAAAAGAAAAACAAGAACGGAATTATAAGTTCGCCCAACCGAAGAGAATCCGAGGATGTTTCTCAGATATATAAAGATTTGGGGATGATCTCGATAGAAGCATTAAAGAAAGAGCTCATGGAGGCTCATGAGAGGAGAGATGCAGCTTTAATGGAAGTTTCCGAGATGAAATCTTCAGTAGGGGAGCTTAAAGAAAAGCTCGAGTACTTAGAAACCTATTGTGAAGATCTGAAGAAGGCTCTAAGACAAGCAGCTCAATCAAAGGATTATTCCCATCGTAATTTTGAGAGTTTTTCAAAGAGGGGCGAATCGGTAAATGCAAATGGAGATAACGGAATGATGCCCGTTAGTGAGGAGGTAATGGTGGAGGGGTTTGTGCAGATTGTATCAGAAGCAAGATTATCAGTAAAGCATTTCTGCAAGACGCTTACTGCACAAATTGAGGATACCGATAATACCCTTATGAATAATCTAAACGCGCTTCTTCTCCCGTACAAGTTATCCCTAAATTCAAAGTATTCAAAGGCGGTTTTGTGCCATATAGAAGCCATGATAAACCAAGCCCTCTATCAAGACTTTGAGAACTGCGTGTTTCAAAAGAACGGGTGTCCAAAGCTTTTAGACCCTCAAGAAGATCGTGAAGGGCAGTTCTCGTCATTTTGCGCTTTGAGGAATTTGAGCTGGAATGAAGTGTTACGAAAAGGGACAAAGTATTACAGCGAAGAATTTAGTAAGTTTTGTGATCAAAAAATGAGTGGTATTATTACAACCTTAAACTGGACAAGGCCTTGGCCTGAACAGCTTCTTCAAGCGTTTTTCGTTGCTGCAAAATGCATTTGGCTTCTACATTTGCTCGCGTTTTCGTTTAATCCGCCTTTGGGAATTCTGAGAGTTGAAGAGAATAGAAGCTTTGATTCTCATTACATGGAGGATGTACTTACTGATAGGCAAAGATTACAAGCTCCAAATAAGGTCAAGGTTATGGTGATGCCTGGGTTTTATGTGCAAGATAGAGTTCTTAAGTGTAAGGTTCTCTTCAGGTATAAATCTGCAGCTTAATCTTTGATTTCTTTACTTTTCTTCTTTCTTTGTGGCTTTTAGGTTTAGATTTATGTAGTAGCTTTTAATTGTTTGATATGTTTTTTAATAGTTTGAATTAATGATTAAATGATGCTTTTCATTTGATGGAAACATAATGGCCTTTTAATTTTATAGATATAAATTATAAAAGTACTTCTTTAATCATCATTTGGAGAATGTAAATTTGTACCCCTAAGGTATTATATCTACGTATGCCCCTAGACCTAATTTTCCGCAATAAATAATTTCACGAGGCCCACTCATCACAAATCATTATCCTTGAACACAAGATTTTGGGGGAAACTAGTTTCTCCTTAAGTTATAGAAAGTCCTGTTTTATAAACTGTTCCTAAATATTCGCTAAATACTTGCAAGTAGAAAAAAAGTGGACTTTTTATAATTTATGAAGAAACTAGTTTCTCCCAAAACTTGCTCATCCTTGAAAGCTTATATGAGATCCAAAAGTTCACACACTATCGAATAACAAGATCAAAATTCCATACAAACTCAAATTATCTTACTATTCTCGTATTCCGAACAGTAATCCAACCCACCAATTCGTCACCGAAGAAGACGCAAACGAACATGCATCCTTCGACGATCTCTTGCTTTAGACATTTTGAATTGAAATAATATCTCAAACTCCAAAATTCAAAGAAGACCTTTTGAGAAAGGTACTGTAAGTACCCAAATTCGGATCGTTAGAATTCGTTAACTCCCACTTTTCAAGTTAACGAGACTTTTCAGGACTGTCCCGAGCATTCAAAAATCAAAGTGTATTTTCGAATACGTGAAAATACCACTTTCCCAAAAATATACAATTTTCGGGACTTTTCGAGACTGTTCCAACATTTATTCAGACAGTTATATTAAAAACAGTCAAAACCCGCCTCGACGGAACAAAAAACCCTTCCTTAGTGACTAAGCAGGACACGTGGCACGCATGCACGGGCCCTCAAGTCACATCAATCCAATCCAAGGCTGGAAAAGACCAAAATACCCTCAAACTGAAGATCTGGTCGGCCGGCCTGTTCTTCATGATTGCCATCAATCAATCAATATTTCTAAATACTCAAAAAGCCCTCAAACTTGAAGGTTAGGCCGGATGGCATGTTCTTCTGTTTGACAGCCTATAAATATAGTCCTTCCCATTCAGCAAATGGTGAAGTTTTTTTTAACCCTCCTGCCCATTCACCTCAGTTCCAGATCCTCACAACCCTTTGTAAGCCCCAAAAACACCTCGATTTACGTGAAATCAACTTTTTCAACCCAAACACGACCTAAACACCTTTCCGTATCCAACATACGATCTCCCGAGTAAAAGAGTAAAAACCTAGCCATTGGTAACACTCTCAATCTCCGATTCATCTCTTTTTACGCGTCATTCGCTACTTTTGGTCCGATCCAAATCTTCAAAATGTAGATGCCACGTCGTCTACGGGTCTCGAAGTGATCCTCTCTCTATCACTTTTCTCTTTCGAGAAAAGTGATTTAGGGTTAAAACGGAGATCTTGAACCTTTTTCAATTTATGTCTTTTACCGTCCGAATTGTTTGGTTCGTCGATCGTCACTTCTACCGTCCGAACCGTTTGGTTCGTTGATCGTTATTTACCGTCCGGATCGTTTGATTCGTTGATATTGTCATTTACATTATGCTCTTTATCGTCTGAACTGTTTGGTTCGTTGATCGCACTTTTTACCGTCCGAACCGTTTGGTTCGTTGATATTGCTATTTCAATACTGTCATTTACCGTCCAAACTGTTTGGTTTGTTGATCGTATTTAGACGTGTCCAAAATCTAACAGGAACCGGCTAACCGGAGGTTATTAACCGGTCAACTAACCGGTCAAAACCGTCAACCGTGGTAACCATAACCGGCTTAACCGAAACCGGCAGTTAATCGGTTCGGTTAAGGTTAAGAATTTTTGAAAACCGTCAACTGGTAGTTATAACCGTCGGTTATTTAACCGGTTATAACGGGTTAAATAACCTGCGGTTATAACCGCCTTAACCGGCCAATTTTGAATTTTGAATTAATCTCCCAACCGTCCAACGGCTACCTTGGCCCCAACGGTTGTTTCCCAACGGCTACTACTGACCCTCCCCCCCCCCCTCTAGGCGCTCCAATCCAAGCCTCCAACGGCCACTTGGCTGGCCCAGCCCCACGCCCAGGCGGCCAGGCCCCACTCGGCTACTACCCAGCCAACAGCTGCAGCCCTCCCAGTCAGTCCCCATTCAATTTAAAAAAAAAAATCTTTTAAAAAACAACCCTATAAATATCACCTCTCTCACTCCCACCATTTCATTTTCACCTTACTTTTCTACTTCTACTCTCTCTCTTTACTCTCAAATATCCTAAGCCTCTCTCATAATCTCATTATATTCAATTTTCAGTTTCAGTTAGTTTCCTTACAATTTCCAGTTAGTTTTTTAACGAATTTTTTTTTCTATTTCGAGAATTACAATCAGTTTTTTAGAGTTTTCAGTCAGTTTTTTAATATTTCTAGTTAGTTTTTAGAAATTACAGTTAGTTTTTTAGAGTTTTCAGTTAGTTTTTTAACATTTTCAGTTAGTTTTTCAGAATTTCAGTTAGTTTTTTAGAGTTTTCAGTCAGTTTTTTAGAGTTTTCAGTTAGTTTTTCAGTTTCAGTTAGTTTTTTAGAGTTTTCAGTTAGTTTTTTAGAGTTTTCAGTTAGTTTTTCAGAATTTCAATTAGTTTTTTTTAGAGTTTTCAGTTAGTTTTTTAGAGTTTTCAATTAGTTTTTCAAAATTTCAGTTAGTTTTTTAGAGTTTTCAGTTAGTTTTTTAGAGGTTTCAGTTAGTTTTTCAGAATTTCAGTTAGTTTTTTAAATTCCAGTCAGTTTTTTAAAGATTCTCAGATAGTTTTTTTTTAACAAAAGTTAACATTTTTTTCGAATTCCAGTCAGTTTTCTAGCGAAAAATAAAATGTCTTCTTCTCGAAGAGGCAAGGAAGTTGTTGGTTCTTCCTCCCATCATAACGAACAAGAATCCGAATTTTTTGCGGAACCATTTACACAAAATGAGCAAGATGTGGATGAAAATGTTGTTGAAAGTGATAGAAGGGGTAGGGGCGGCCGAGGCCGAGGCCGAGCTCGAGGTGGTCGTGCTCGGGGACAAGAACAAGAACAACCGTCAACGGTGCCACGTTCACGTGCCCCTACGTCCGACACTTTTACAATTCTTTTTCGAAAAGAGCAAATTGATCCCGATGACGATCGCTATTATCGAGCGACTTGCAACTATTGTCTAAAATCTTACCCATTTACGAAGGGTGGAGGGCATGGGTCACTTAACACCCACACACGCACACAACATCCGGATAAACTTGGCATTTCGAGTGATCAAACGCAATTAGCTCCAACCACCACCCAAGGTTCGTCTTCCGTCCTATTTAAATTTAAAAAGTCCATTTTTAACGGTTAACACGGTTAAAAATGGACTTTTTTTCAGATTAGTCCTTTTTAACGGAATAGTTAACAGATTAGTCCTTTAACACAAACAGATTAGTCCTTTTTAAATTCCGTTAAAAAGGACTAATCTGAAAAAAAGTCCATTTTTAATCGTGTTAACCGTGTTAACCGTGATAACCGGATATAACCGTTAACCGTATAACCGTAACCGTTAGTACACGGTTAACGGTTAGGTTACGGTTAGGACTTAACGGATTTTTTAACCGGCGGTTATAACCGTTAACCGCCGGTTTTAACCGGATGAACACGTCTAATCGTATTTACTTTAAACGTCCGAGTCACGAATTGACTTGTCGATCGCCTTCTCTTTGTCATCATTTTCATCAAAAAAAGGGTAACGTCATAATGCCCGATTCAAAATCAAAGTTTGTCATTCAATCTCCTTTTCAAAATATCAAAATTTGTCATTCAAACTCCATTTTCAAAACCAAAGTTTTTAACTCAAACTCATTTTCAAAAGTAACACGAACACACCTACACGCGCGATTTTCGAGAAAGGTAGAAAGACTTGTCAATACGAGGCGTTTCGGGTGATCTCAATTTTTTTCTCTTCCCGAAACGTAACGTGACCTCCGAACTTAACAATCTATGTTCAAAAAGCCTTTTCATAAGTTTTTGCTCCTAATAAAAACGATCTCCTTTTCAAAAAGTCTTTTCCTAAGTTTTGGCTCCTAATCAAAATGATCCCTTTTCAAAAAGCCTTTTCCTAAGTTTTGGCTCCTAATCAAAACGATCCCCTTTCAAACAAGCTTTTTCCTAAGTTTTGGCTGCTAATCAAAACGATCTCCTTTTCAAACAGTCTTTTCCTAAGTTTTGGCTTCTAATCAAAACGATCCCCTTTCAAACAAGTCTTTTTCAAAGTTTTGGCTCAAAATCAAAATGGCGTGGCAACTCTCTTTTCCGTGAAATCAAAAATCGCTCGCCGACCTTCGCGATCCGAGTAATTTCAGGTACTTTACTCTATTGGAGAGAAAAGTACCTTTTTCGTTGTTTAACTTTTTAAATTTTTACCATTACATCCCAGTAATATTTTTTTAACCTATGAATACTTAAACTTGGCTATTTTGGCATTAGATGGTTATTCCATTAATATTTCGTTCAAGTTGTCGTTAACTAAGCCGAGGTGGCACCTTGACCTCGTCATTTTGGGTTTGAAAGATTCAGTTAAATAAATGGGTGAAAGTGTAAATAAAAAAAGAATTCACCTCCCAATCCCCCAATCTTCCCTACCACCATCACCCCTTAGCAGCCATCACTGCCACCGCTTCACCACCTCACCACCATTACCACCACCAAATCTTTGAACTTCAAAAAATTCCCAAATCTCTCAGCTTAATAAAGGTTCCCCAAATTAATCAAACCAATTACCTCTCATTCTCCAGCCTCCCAAAATCAAACACATTCAAAACAGTAATCACATATCACCATTACCAATAACAGATCTGGGTTACACCCCAATTCATCTCATGAATTCAAACCAAATAACCAATAACCAATTATCAAGTATCTTATTTTCTAACCCATATTAAATCATAGAAAATCGAAATCATCTAGAAAATAAATTTGAGTAAACCCTTATTTACACCTCTGAATTGAGTTTGACAGTAGAGACAATCAGTCGAAACAAAATTCGACATGATTTTGAAACCAAATCTGGAAAGAGAGAGAGAGAGAGAGACGAAGGAACCAGAGCTGTTTCAATTGGTGGTTGCTCTATTTAAGAGCTTGGAGTTTCATGGATATGGATTCTGATGATGGCGAGTTGAAGATGACGAGGTGGTGTTGACGAAGTTGAAGAGATTGATGGGTATTTTTGGTGGTGAATAGAGTAGCAACAGCAAGGAACCGGACTGAAACTAGAGCAGAGGTGGCACGGAGTGATGGCGTGTGGGTGGGCTGGGGTGGCGTATGGGTGGGTGGGACAGCGGAGGAACGGGGAGAAGACCTGGGTTTGAGGGAAGGGAAACGGAAGGGAGGTTTTTTTTTCCTTCGTTAAATGCAGAATCGGTTTTGGGCATTAACCAGGTTATACTATTATTAAGTACTGGTATTGTACCAAAGGTCTCCTGGCCTGATGGTATTGTAGTTGCTTCCTTCAGGTCGCAGTTCGATTAATCTTGTGGTTTAATTCTTTCCTGGGTTTTAGGGCCTTGAGCCCGCACATCCGCGGTTAAGGAAGCAACATTCACTGGCTTGCAGGGGCACATCCGTGCGGTTAAGGAAGCAACATTCTTTGGGCTTGTACCCTCGGTGTGGGGAGTTCGAATCTTGGCGGGAAGCGGTGGAGCGGACCATTTGGTGATGTAATAGTGATGCAATTGCCTTGTAGGAGGGCTCCCTTGGGGCTCTGGAGTATAAGGGGTGCTGCCACCCTGGCTGGTAATAGTGATGCAATTGCCTTGTAGGAGGGCTCCGCGGGGCTCACGGAGTATAAGGGTCTTTGCCGCCAGGCATGCAGTAGGCGCATCCCGCGATTTACCTCCGCCTATGCGAGGCGTGCGCAGTGGTCAGGGATTAGTCCGCGAAGAGTGGGGAGCACTGGATATCAAAAAAAAAAAAAAAAAAAAAAAGTACTGGTATTGTTAACCCTTTTCATTTTAGGAATATTAGTTTTTAAGTTTTACACTTCTACCCCTCATGCTTTCACATCATCATTTTACTTGATTAGTCGGCATTTTACTCGATTAGTCAGCGCCACGTATGACAAAATGATGAGGTCATGGTGCCGCCTCAACTTTAGTTAACGACAACATGAACGGCAGAACCATTTAATGCCAAAATAGTCAAGTTTACAGATTCATAGGTAAAAAAATATAGTACTGACATTTAAAGGTAAAAACTTAAAAAGTTCAAGGACGAAAAAGGTACTTTACTCTATTGAGAATAAATTTGGTTTCTCTCTCTCTCTAAGGGCAACTCCAATGGGAGGAGTTAGTGAAAGGTATCAAAATCAAATTTTGATACCTTTCACATACTATTCATAGGGTATCAAATTTGTATCTCCAATGGAGAGAGTTAACTAAGGGTATCAAAATTAAATTTTGATACATTTTAAAAATTTTAACTAATTAAATAATTTTAATAATTACATATAAATAATTTTTAATAATAATAAATAATTTTTAATAATAATAAATAATTTTTTTGTATCAAATTTTTATTTTTATACTGTTAAATTTATTTCATATTTAAAATTTTAACTAATTAAATCAATTATAAAAAGGGAGTTAGCCAAGGAAGAAAATAAAAAGAAAAGAAGTTTAAGTAAAAACGTGGCAAGGTTCTATCCACACAATCTTTGAAGCTGACATGTTTTTGGCAAACTTTCACTCCAATTGCCTAAATATGGCGCGTGTGAAACTAACAAAGGGAGTTAGCCAAGGTACCAAATTTGGTACCTTCACTAACTCTCTTTCAAATTTTGATACCTCAAGTTTATTCCATTGGAGATACTAACTCCTTTGGGAGGTATCAAAATTTGATTTTGGTACCTTCCATTGGAGTTGCCCTAAACGTTTTCCCCTTTTATGTGTAGACATTTATAACGTTTTTGGGTTTAACACTTGATTTGAGTTTTATTTTAACTTCTTAGGTGGTGATTTTATTGCAGTCTTTGTTAAGATTACTATTATATCTATATATGTAAGAATAATTATAGTCTTTTAATTTTAGGTATAAAAATAGATTTTATTAGTTTAAAAAAAAATGTGAAAATTTGTGAAAAAAAAAACTCTTATATCTAAGTATAAGAGTAATTCTGGTCTTATACCTTTGAGTATAGTAGCGAATTGTTTAATAAAATATTCGACTTTTTTATTATTTTTAAGAAAAAGTAAAAAATTGTGAAATAAAAAAGTTTATACCTAGGTATAAAAATAATTTTAGTATTATACATTTGGGTATAAGAACAAATAGGAAGAGGTAATGTTGAATGTGAGTTTCTGTTGAATTTTATATCTCAATTGGATATTTATAGATTTGATATATTGCTCATAAACCCTAGGGTCCTTGGCTTTTTCCGCAATTCTCTTGTTAATTGTCATTAGACCCTTTAGAAGCAAAGTACTCATTTGTTTCAGAACGAGGTCACTTGCACATTGTCTTGTCAATTATGATTAGGTCCGTTAAATGCTTAACAAGTTCTCGTACGCACTACGTAAGCAAGGGATGGCTGCAGTGATCAAGAATGCATAAAGAGATTTCAGAAGTTCATTGTTGATATTGATAAGATCGATAATAGTTCAGCGATTCCGAAACGAGGGTATAATTGGCAAAACTAGGTTTACGAACATACTCCCTCTGTCTGGAGATGGTCAAAATGGGCTCAAATTTGTGAGAGGTTTGCACGAACCGTTGCCCGCGACCCGGTTGGCCCGGGCCCGTTCAGCCCGTGGCCCGTAATCCGTCCAGCCCGCTTTTCATACGGGACGGGCTTGGATCAAAGAAATCTGCACGGATCGAGCTTTGACCCGCGGATCAGAAGATCTATTTGATCCGTGGCCCGTTATCAAAGAGGTCCGCACGAACCAGTTTGAATTATAAACCCTAAACCCTATATTCTAAACCCTAAACCCTATATATCCCATACCCTAATCCCTACTCCCTCCGTCCCACTTTAATTGATACTTATTTCCTTTTTAGTCCGTCTCACTTCAATTGATACTTCCCAAAATGGAAAGGAATCTTCACTATTTACCCCACTCATTCTCTCTCCTATTTTACTTTTTCACTCACAACATTCTCTCTCCTAACTATTCCTCCCACTCATTCTCTCTCCTATTTAATTTTTCATACTCACAACATTTAACTTTTTCTCTTTCTTACATCACTTTTCCTTAATTCCCACACCCAAAAAGTTGGTCTCTATTGAAGTGGGACGGAGGGAGTATACCTTAAATCATATTTATACCCCATAACATAAAGTATATACCTCTATATCCTAAACCTTGTAATATATACCACTAACTAAACACTAAACACTAAACCCTAAACCATATATTTTCTATACCCTAACCCATACCTTAAACTATATGTCATATACCTTATACCTTATACCATAAATCATTTATCATATACTTTATACCCTGTGCCATTTATCATAGCTAAGGACCCTAAGACCCCTAAGTGAGATCACAAACCCATAAATACCCAATCGAGATCAGAAATTTCTCAGAAACCCGCTGTAATTAATATACCTAGAATACCCCTCCTTCTCGTCCAGTTCCTAAACAGCCCGCTTAGCCCACCCCGTCCTTTTCTATGTTATTTTAGAAAAATTGAATCAAAATATAGAGTGTGGGATTCGAACTCTAGACCCTCCACTTTAAACCAAGGTCTTAACCGCTTGGCCAATGCTTTGTTTACGTTTATTTTTGCAATATATTTCATTAGTATAAACTGTGGAGGAAAATTAATTTAAAAAAAAATTAGATTTCACAGCTATAAGACCTTTGAATGGTCCTATAGCAAATGGTATATGACCTGGCAACATCATATACAAAGATATAAGACCATTGGATGGTCCTATAGCAAGTAGTATAGGACCTAACACAATCTTATACCAACGCATTAAGACCTTTGAATGGTCATATAGCAACTAGTATAGGACTTAACAACATCATATACAAAGCTATAAGACCTTTGAATGGTCCTATATCAAGTGATATATGACCTCACACAATCTTATACCAACGCATTAAGACCTTTGAATGGTCCTATAAAGAATCGGTATAGGACTTAACAACATCATATACAAAGCTATAAGACCTTTGAATGGTCATATATCAAGTGATATAGGACCTCACACAATCTTATACCAACGCATTAAGACCTTTGAATGGTCCTATAGCAACTGATATAGGACTTAACAACATCATATACAAAAGGAACTAGATGAAATAGTTGAACTAAAGGCTAGTTTGGTAGCAAGATCGAATTAGCATGTATTAATAATGAAGGGATTATTACTCCAACAATCAACAATCGGGGTTCCAATTGAACAATAACCTTACAGAATAATCCCTGCAATCAATAATTTTTTTTTGAAGCTATTGTATTATATGTCAGCATCTTTTTACGGGATTTGGCAGTGCCGAAGAGAACCACCGGAACAGTAACCTTAAATTTATGTTCAAATTCACAAATTTCAATTGCAATTGGTACAGTTAGAAAGAGGGTTTCGATCTAAATTAGGGTTTAGAAATATAGGGCTTTGAGATTTAAGCGGGGGTGAGGGACAGTTGATGAGGGGAAAGAAAAACGAACCTGTTCCGACGCGGCGATGGCAGTTGCGTGGTGCAATGCGGCGGCAATGGCAGTTGAGGTGGCGTGGTGCAATGCGGCACCTTGGCTTTGCCTCCTGATTTTGCTTCCTGACCGTGGCGAGAGAGGGAGAGAGTACGTTGGGTGAATGAGGGGAGGGGTAAAATTGGTATTTAGAAATCATATTTGACCAGGTCAAATGAGTTTTGGGTTTACACGGTATTTTGATCTGGGCTTCTCAATGAGTTTGGAGTTTTGAATCTGGGTTAGATTTTTATGGGATAAAATCTGGGCTAGAGGGGTAGGAAGGAATTAATCCTTTATCATATATCTTATACCCTAAACCCTATATTACATATCCTAAACTCCATGCATATCCTAATTCATTACCATATATGTAAAGAAATGTTTACTAATATTATTGATAATTGAATATTACATAATAGTAATAATTAAGAGAAAAATATTTAATAATAATAATAATAATAATAATATTAATTTAACCTTTAGAAAATATTAATAATGCTTATACTTTACCCCAACCCCTAAAGTATTTACCATATTGCTCAAAAATTGACAAACAACAAAAAAATTAAAAATCTTACTCTAGAACGTAGGGAGTGAAAAAAGTCTAAATTATTATTTTCTAGTCAATAAAAAATTAATAAAAAAATAAAAATAAATAAAGGATAGTCTGTCCCTCTTTTCTTTTATATACTTTCATTTGTTTAGCCTTTTTCTATCTTTTTATATATATATATTTTTGTAAAAAAAATCACTAATAAAAAATGTATAAAATATTATTTTTTAGTCAATAAAAAAATAAAATAAAATAAAAAATAAATATAGGGTAGTCCGTCCCTCTTTTCTTCTATATACTTTCATTTGTTTAACTTTTTTCTATCTTTTTTTATATACCTTTTTGTAAGAAAAAATCACTAATAAACAAAGTCTAAAATAATATTTCCTAGTCAATAAAAAATTAATAAAAAATAAAAATAAATAAAGGATAGTTCGTCCCTCTTTTCTTTTATATACTTTAAATTGTTTAGTTTTTTTCTATCTTTTTTTATATACCTTTTTGTAAAAAAAAAATACTAATAAACAAAGTCTAAAATATTATTTCCTAGTCAATAAAAAATTAAAATAAAAAATATAGGGTAGTCCGTCCCTCTTTTCTTCTATATGCTTTCATTTGTTTAGCTTTTTTCTATCTATTTTAATATACCTTTTTGTAAAAAAAATAACTAATAAAATGTCTAAAATATTATTTTCTAGTCAATAAAAATTAAAATAAAATAAAAAATAAATATATGGTAGTCCTTCGAATTTTTTCTCAAATAATACCTTTTTACTTTTTTATTTATCAAAGTGACTTACTGTTCAAAGTTTTGCCCAAAATGTCCCACTTTTTTTAAATTCGCTACACCGTGTAGCGATTTTAAAATTTTCCGTTTAAAATCGCTACACGGTGTAGCGATTTTAAATTTGTTAAATTTATTTTAATATTTATGATATTAAAAAAAAAAAAAAAAAAAAAAAAAAAACAAAAACCAAATTTGAAATCGCTACACGTAGTAGCGATTTCAAATTAAAACCTAGCCAAATTCCGTACAAGTCCAACAAAAACAAAACGTCCAACCATAACAAAATAAAGATTGTACTTCGACCCGTCCCACTTTAAATTACAAAATAATAATATAAAATTTATATATTAATAAAGAAAATTAAATAGAAATATTATTTTTTTCATTTCAAATAAATATTTTAAAAAATGTACTTCTATAAAAAAAAATATTTTTCGTTTCAAAAATAAATATTACTTTCGACTCAAAATGAATAACCAAAAAATAATACTACATTTTTTATCCCAAAAAAATGAGCATTACTTCCTTCATCCCAATAAATATTTTAAAAATTAATACTTCTTATTCGCCTCTAAAATTAATATTTGTAATGTTAGTGTCTTCGTCTCAAAATATAATATTAATTTTTGAGGCAAATGAAGAGTATAATTTTTTTAAATATTCATTGGGATGAAGGAAGTAATGCTCATTTTTTTGAGATAAAAAATGTAGTATTATTTTTTGATTATTCATTTTGAGTCGAAAGTAATATTTATTTTTGAAACGAAAAATATAATTTTTTATAGAAGTACATTTTTTAAAATATTTATTTGAGATTGAAAAAATAATATTTCTATTTAATTTTCTTTATTAATATATAAATTTTATATTATTATTTTGTAATTTAAAGTGATTTCACGAAGACAATCTTTATTTTGTTATGGTTGGACGTTTTGTTTTTGTTGGACTTGTACGGAATTTGGCTTTTAATTTGAAATCGCTACTACGTGTAGCGATTTCAAATTTGGTTTTTTTTTTTTTTTTTTTTTTTTTTTAAATATCATAAATATTAAAATAAATTTAAAAAATTTAAAATCGCTACACCGTGTAGCGATTTTAAACGGAAAATTTTAAAATCGCTACACGGTGTAGCGAGTTTAAAAAAAGTGGGACATTTTGGACAAAACTTTGAACAGTAAGTCACTTTAATAAATAAAAAAGTAAAAATGTATTATTTGGGAAAAGTTTCGTAGTCCTTCCCTCTTTTCTTCTATATACTTTCAATTGTTTAGCTTTTTTCTATCTTTTTTTATATACCTTTTAGTAAAAAAAATCACTAATAAACAAAGTCTTAAATATTATTTTCTAGTCAATAAAAAATTAATAAAAAAATAAAAATAAATAAAGGATAGTCTGTCCCTCTTTTCTTTTATATACTTTAAATTGTTTAGTTTTTTCTATCTTTTTTTATATACTTTTTTGTAAAAAAAATCACTAATAAACAAAGTCTAAAATATTATTTTCTAGTCAATAAAAAATTAAAATAAAATAAAAAATAAATATAGGGTAGTTCGTCCCTCTTTTCTTTTATATTCTTTCATTTGTTTAGTTTTTTTCTACCTTTTTTTTATATATAAAACAACTAATTTTCTTATATCTAAGTGATTTTATATTTTCAAAAATAGCTTATTAAATACTAAATTTATTTTTATTTTTTCCATATTTTTTCTAATTTATAAAAAAATAAAAAAAAGGAAAACTCGTTTGGCTCGTGGGTTGGTCCGTACAGACCAAACGGGCGGGCTTGGACATCCAAATTGGGATGGGAAGGGCCGAAATTAGGCCCGTTTCATCAAACGGGCTGACAGGCTTCAACTCGTCCCGCCCGCGGATTGATCCGTACGGACCGGGCCACGACGGGCCACCCCGTTTGGCCATCACCGCCTCCGTCCTATTCGAAAAGGTACAAAGCTGGATTTACACGGAAATTAAGGAAAGTGTATAGTGAAATAAATGTTGAGAGTATGAAAAATGATGTATGAGCAAGAAAGTAGGGTAGTGAATAATTAGTGGATAATTATTGTAAATATGACAAGTGAATTTCATGAATAAATAAAGAAGTATTAAAAAAAAATCATTTTAAGAATATGCATTTTTAGATGAAACACCTAAATAAAAGTTTATTCATTTTTGAATTTTGAATGGGACAAAGGAAGTATATACGGACATATATATGCATATAATCCATAGTATATTACAGGATCTCTGGTGGATGATTTTTAAAATGTGTATTCTTGTTAATTATTTTCATTAGAATTAGAATGGAGGATTATTTGAAAACTGCCCTTATAATGAAGATAGTTAAAGGCAATTATATATTTTTACTAATTAAAAAAAAAGGTCAAATGTCACCTTTACATTTTCCAAAATGTTTTTCAATAAATAAATTAATTAAAAAAAGACAATTATCTTTTGACGGAAAGAATATACTAGGGGTGTAAATGGTTCGGTTTAGCTCGGTTTGGACAAATTTAGGAGCCAAACCGCTAGTATCGGTTTGGAAAAATTTCAAACCGAGCTGAGCTAAAAAAAAAATCGAACCGAGCTGAGCTAAATCGGTTTAGCTCGGTTTAGCTCGGTTTGAACCGCGGTTTGAATCAACCAAACAAATTTACAATTACATTTTGTCATAAGCATAGATCCCAAAACAAATGCTAAAACATGCACTCATTGTTTCAACTTGAAATTCATCCATTGAATGCAATATATGAACTCAGAATAGGCTTTCTGTTTAAGAGCATAGTTCTGATGTAAGTTTCAACTTTTAAAAAATAATGAGGAACATACTATTGTTGGTTGAACAGCATACTTATGATGTACAATTTCAACATTTCCAAAGTATCGAAGAAAACACATAAACCACTAAATGTAAGTTTCGGGTAAAGATACAATTTTAGCACAAAAAAGGGTAGTATCGTCTAAGTTAGGTGTATACAACATACCTCTACTTTTGTTCTCGACGGTGAGAAGGCGGCGACGGTGAGAGGCGGCGACGGTGAGAGAGGCGGCGACGGTGAGTGAGGGGGCGACGGTGAGATCTACTTTAGAGAGAGAAGGGGAAGAGAGAGAAGGCGACGGTGAGCGGCGGCGACGGTGAGAGGCGACGATGGTGAGTGAGGCGGCGATGGTGAGATCTACTTTAGAGAGAGAAGGGGAAGAGAGAGAAGGAAAAGAGATATAATGAAAGTTCTCCAAGAGGCAGAGGTAATGTATTAAAGATTTTAGGATTTTGAAATAAATTAAAGGTAGGGATTAATTTGATTTGGAATGAATGGTTAGGATTATGGTTTATGGTGGTTTGGTTTGACTTCATAGCTCGGTTTCGTAGGTCGGTCTCGTAGCTCGGTCTCGTAGCTCGATTTCGTAGCTCGGTTTCGTAGCTCGGTCTCGTAGCTCGGTTTGAAAGCTAAACGGTTTAGCTCGGCTCGGTTCGGCTCAGCTCGGCACCCTCAAACCGCAAGCTAAACCGAACCGCTCGGTTTGGCATTTTTTCAAACCGAGCTAAACCACTCAAATAAAAAAACCGAGCTAAACCCCACGGTTTAGCTCGACTCGGTCTCAAACCGCGGTTTGAGCTAAACCGCTTACACCCCTAGAATATACTCCCTCCGTCTCTAAATGTTTGTCCCATTTGACTATTTAAACATTTTAATTTAGTGATTTTGAAGCTTTAATTTTGGTTATTTTTACGAACGCTTTGAAAATTATTGATAATATACACCGCCGTTATGTAATACTCCGTCCCTAAATGTTACAAGTTTTGAAAATTTAGTGATTTTGAAGCTTTAATTTTGGAAATGAGACTAATTTTTTAAAACAAAGAAAAAGGAAAAATGGAACAAACATTTTGGGAGACGAAGAGAGTACCATTCTAGTCAACTTTATTGTCTGCTATATTTTTGGAAATTCCATACATATAACATATATACTCCCTCCGTCCCAGAACAATCTTCACACTTTCCCTTTTGGGCGTCCCAAAACTTACTTCACACATTTAAAACTTACCTAAAATGGAAAGGAATCTTTACTATTCCCTCCACTCATTCTCTCTCCTACATTATTTTAATACTCACAACACCATTATAATTTACTATTCTCTCCACTCATTCTCTCTCCTATTTTATTTTCACACTCACAACACTTTCAATATAATACTCCCTCCTTAAAACCAGTGCAAACAGTGTTTGTGAATTATGTTCCGGGACGGAGGGAGTATATGGTCAACATTTTATTTTAGGAAATAATAATATTATGAGTTTCAAAATTACACTGTTGCACTTGCTCTCCGGTCTCGTTTCAAATCAAACTTATTTTTTTTTATCTATTTCATCTCAAATCGAATTATCCAAATTGACAAAAAAAAAAAAAAAATCACTATTCCTCACTTATTCTTTCTTATATTTTACTTTTATATTCACAAAATCAATCAACTTATTATTTTCCCAATTTATTTTCTCTCTCTTATTTTAATTTTTATACTCAAAATATCTATTCCCTACTTCAACTTTCTTTCGTTAATCTCTGTGTCCAAAAAACTAGATCGATTTGATTTGAAGCTTAACGGAGGGAGCATATCACATCAAAGATATCCCGGCATTAAATCCATTCAAACTAACCAATAATTTCAATTGATTTTTTATAATCAAACGCATACCAAAATTACATCAATATAGAGAAGAGATATCAGCAACAAGATTATCATGATATATAGGCCTCCTCCATTAAAGATGGTCATTTGAAATGTTATATAAGTTTATTTCTTACTGTCCCATAAATTGAATAAGTTCTTCTCCTTCTTCTCTTTGCCATAAACATGGAAATGAAAAAAAAGAACATAGTGATGTTCCCTTTCATGGCACAAGGTCATATAATCCCATTTTTAACAAAGTCATAAATTGAATAATTTTTTTATATACCTTTTTGTAAGAAAAAACTAGATCGGATTGATCCGTACAGATCCGGCCAGGACGGGCCGGCCCGTTTGGCCATCACCACCTCCGTCCTATTCGAAAAGGTACAAAGCTGGATTTACACGGAAATTAAGGAAAGTGTATAGTGAAATAAATGTTGGGAGTATGAAAAATGATGTATGAGCAAGAAAGTAGGGTAGTGAATAATTAGTGGATAGTTATTGTAAGTATGACAAGTGTTGGAAAAATTGGGTGTATTTAAAAAAATAGCTTTGAAAAAGAAAACGGGACGGAAAAATTATTTCTCTAAAATAAAATAAGTCGAGGCAAGAGTTTGACTCTTTTTTCGTAAGACAATATTGCCCCGTATACGAGTGCTCACGGTCTACGGCAATTGTCCCCAAGATACAACGACTTTCGGAATTTCAGATTGCAGCACAACAACTCTGAAACTATCGGGCGAACTGCTGAATACTCGGGATTTTCTTGGACTCGAAAGTAAGACTTCTGAATGCTAGGATGCTTTAGAGAATAGAATGCTTGAATGATTTGGATAGGAATGAAATGAGGAGGAGGGGGCTATTTATAGTTATTGAAGAGATGGGGTGTCTATTGGGAATAGACACAAATTGCACCCGTTAAATCTGGACCGTTGGATCTAAGCAAATTAGATGGAGGAGATCTGCTGGGTCGACCCTAGTAGCCTTGACCCGCCTCTTTCAATAGACACGGGTCGCCCCATGTCTTTTCAAGAACCATCACAACCCAAATGCTACAACCGGATCCGCCAGCCCAATTGCCATTCGGCCCAACCCAGGCGGCCCAAACCAAGCCAGCCAAGCATCCGTCGGCCCACTTTGGACCATGATGAACCTCGGCCCAAACCATCCCACATCCATGATTCGGCTGGCCCAATCCCATTAGCCCAGCCGAGCCACACCCATCTGATCCGCACCGAGCCGAATTTCGTCAAAAGTTTAAGGCTCCCAGCGTCCGATGCGTACGTGCAAAGTGTGCCCTAAACCGCCTTTCGCGCCCTTTGCGGGTTAAGGGTCCAATTTGAGTTTGAACAAAACTAGCTCAATAGCCCACTTGGATGCATGGTTGGCCCAATGGTTCAACTAGGTTGGCCTAAGGAGATCAACTTGATATCTCCTTCCTTGGATGCTCACATTAATAAAGTGGAGTAACTTCCCTTTTCCTAGCAATGTGGGATATGGCCTTTCCATTCCAACTTCTCTTCAATTAACAACATTAAGTTGCTCACTTTAATCATTAATTTTTCATTCACCCGAAATTGGTTTTGAGAAAAATAAATATACCATTTTAATCTACACTAAATGTAAATTAATTATTTGCAACTTATTTCTATTTTTACAAAATAGAAACTTCTAGAAACATGGTCAAATATTGGTCAAACACCAATAATACTATCAATTTCTAACAACAAGTGAATTTCATGAATAAATAAAGAAGTATTAAAAAAAATTCATTTTAAGAATATGCATTTTTAGATGAAACACCTAAAATAAAAGTTTATTCATTTTTGAATGGGACAAAGGGAGTATATACGGACATATATATATGCATATAATCCATAGTATATTACAGGATCTCTGGTGGATGATTTTTAAAATGTGTATTCTTGTTAACTATCTATAATACAATAGAGGTCAAATCTAACCGTCACACAAAGAGTGGCTCAGATTTGATCTCGCAAAAGATAAAGAGCGGCCTAGATTTAAAGTTGAAAAAAATAAAAAAAAACTCTCCTACACCGGTTACTAACTGATGTAAATAATTAATAATTTTTATTAAAAAAATTGAATTTTACCTTGTTGACAGTGTAAAAATAATTATTAATTTTAAGTATTAAGCTAAATGGGGAATTTACTAACAAATATTTTTTTATTAGAGTAGATTAAATATATTAAAAATTATTCTGAAAAATTTATAATATAAATATGACGTCAAAATGTTCTGATTTCTTCCTTCTTATAGAAAATATAATGGAGGCAGTGGATCACAAATAATTGTATTACTTTTTTTATGAAAAATGAAAACCTAAAAAAAATTCAAATACAATAATTTAGTTTTATTAAAAAAGAAAATGAAAATTTTTCTTTACTCTAGAAAAATAATTCATTATTATATTAGATTATTATTTTGTAGTGACTATAATATCTCCCTAAGATATATCATAAACTCCATAAAAAGGATAATTTTGTCAATTTAATGAAAAATATTGGATAACTAAAAATGTAAAGGCTATTAATTTAAAATCGTGATTTTAATAGTACTTGCACATGCATCATTGTTTTAACCGTTTCACAAGTTTTCGATGACATTTTCATATGTCGTTTTCATCTAACGTTCTTTAGAAAAAAAACATTTTTCATGGCCAAATTATTTCGTTGTTATTTACTACAAAATAATTACTTAGGTAAAACAGTAAAAGAGAGAGGTCATTTAGGAACAATTAATTACCCTATAGTTGATTCGTTGATATGAAATTATGTGTTTATCTAGAGGCTCATTTGTTTTGCTCAAGATTCTTTATTCTTTGCCATTTTTATGATCTTTGATAGATATGCAAGTAGCTTAAGAAAAGGCTTCATACATGAGTAGAGGAACTATTTCTGTTGATAGGTAAATGACATTGTATGCTGGCTAAAAATTTCTACATCATCTTATTACAGACTATATTTTTTTATGAGTTGTCTACTTCTGAAACTCGAAATTTGAAAGCGTATGTATATGGGATTTTTTCCTTATCTGATATTATGGTTCTAAGCTCGGGGAAGACCCGACTTAGTAACTTCCTATTTTGGCACATAACCAACTCTCTCTTGGACTCTCCTAAAGCGTTTTGGCCATGGCTTGGTCGAAGGCACATTGTGTGCGTGGGGGGGGGATTTTGACTATGGATTTATTTATTTTTTTTGTGTGTGTGTGTGTGTGCTTATGTGCCCGTTAGAGAGAGAGAGAGAGAGCTGGTGGGGGGTGGGGGTTCAAGGGGTGTGAGGGGTGCATATAATATATTTTCATTATGTAGAAGATGCTTCATAAAGGGTGACTCATATAGAGTCTTAAAGTTTTCTATTTTTTATCAATCACCCAAATCTCAAATGCTTCAGATTTGTTTTTGCCTCCTTTTTATTTTTCTTTTTCTTTGTGTGTGTGTGTGGTGGTGGGGGTGGCGGTTGATGGGGTGGGGTGGGGTAAGGGTGGATGTGGATATGGATAGTACAGAATGAAGATGCTTTATTTGTATAATATTTTAATATTTTTTCATATGATGTACTTAATGTTTTCTAACATAAAATGTTGAAGCTATACCATTGAAAACTTTTCAATGCCACAAATAAGTTGATCCTCAGTTTTCGCTTTTCTTTTAATCACTTTTTTGACATAATTTGTCTCTTTGTTTCCAAGTTAGTTTTGATGGTTTTACATAGAAGGTGGCGAGTACTCAATAGTGAATAATAGAGTAGGTTGAAGGTGATGAGAAAAATAATAAAGATAGATTGGAAGTATTGACCCGTGCGGTCCGTACGGGAAGTCTGTACTAGTTTTCATTAGAATGGAGGATTATTTGAAAACTGCCCTTATAATGAAGATAGTTAAAGGCAATTATATATTTTTACTAATTAAAAAAAAGGTCAAATGTCACCTTTACATTTTCCAAAATGTTTTTCAATAAATAAATTAATTAAAAAAAGACAATTATCTTTTGACGGAAAGAATATACCATTCTAGTCAACTTTATTGTCTGCTATATTTTTGGAAATTCCATATATATATGGTCAACATTTTATTTTAGGAAATAATAATATTATGAGTTTCAAAATTACACCGTTGCACTTGCTCTCCGGTCTCGTTTCAAATCAAACTTATTTTTTTTATCCGTTTCATCTCAAATTGAATTATCCAAATTGATAAAAAAAAATCACTATTCCTCACTTATTCTTTCTTATACTTTACTTTTATATTCACAAAATCAATCAACTTATTATTTTCCCAATTTATTTTCTCTCTCTCACTTTAATTTTCATATTCAAAATATCTCTTCCCTACTTCAACTTTCTTTCATTAATTTCTGTGTCCAAAAAACTAGATCGATTTGATTTGAAGCTTAAGGGAGGGAGCATATCACATCAAAGATATCCCGGCATTAAATCCATTCAAACTAACCAATAATTTCAATTGATTTTTTATAATCAAACGCATACCAAAATTACATCAATATAGACGAAGAGATATCAGCAACAAGATTATCATAATATATAGGCCTCCTCCATTAAAGATGATCATTTGAAATGTTATATAAGTTTATTTCTGACTGTCCCAAAAATTGAATAAGTTCTTCTCCTTCTTCTCTTTGCCATAAACATGGAAATGAAAAAAGACAACATAGTGATGTTCCCTTTCATGGCACAAGGTCATATAATCCCATTTTTAACAAAGTCATAAATTGAATAATTTTTTTATATACCTTTTTGTAAGAAAAAACTAGATCGGATTGATCCGTACAGATCGGGCCAGGACGGGCCGGCCCGTTTGGCCATCACCACCTCCGTCCTATTCGAAAAGGTACAAAGCTGGATTTACACGGAAATTAAGGAAAGTGTATAGTGAAATAAATGTTGGGAGTATGAAAAATGATGTATGAGCAAGAAAGTAGGGTAGTGAATAATTAGTGGATAGTTATTGTAAGTATGACAAGTGTTGGAAAAATTGGGTGTATTTAAAAAAATAGCTTTGAAAAAGAAAATGGGACGGAAAAATTATTTCTCTAAAATAAAATAAGTCGAGGCAAGAGTTTGACTCTTTTTCCGTAAGAAAATATTGCCCCGTATACGAGTGCTCACGATCTACGGCAATTGTCCCCAAGATACAACGACTTTCGGAATTTCGGCAAAGACAACAACTCACGAAACTATCGGGCGAACTACTGAATACTCGAGATTTTCTTGGACTCGAAAGTAAGACTTCTGAATGCTAGGATGCTTTAGAGAATAGAATGCTTGAATGATTTGGATGGGAATGAAATGAGGAGGAGGGGGCTATTTATAGTTATTGAAGAGATGGGGTGTCTATTGGGAATAGACACAAATTGCACCCGTTAAATCTGGACCGTTGGATCTAAGCAAATTAGATGGAGGAGATCTGCTGGGTCGACCCTAGTAGCCTTGACCCGCCTCTTCCAATAGACACGGGTCGCCCCATGTCTTTTCAAGAACCATCACAACCCAAATGCTCCAACCGGATCCGCCAGCCCAATTGCCATTCGGCCCAACCCAGGCGGCCCAAACCAAGCCAGCCAAGCATCCGTCGGCCCACTTTGGACCATGATGAACCTCGGCCCAAACCATCCCACATCCATGATTCGGCTGGCCCAATCCCATTAGCCCAGCCGAGCCACACCCATCTGATCCGCACCGAACCGAATTTCGTCAAAAGTTTAAGGCTCCCACCGACCGATGCGTACGTGCAAAGTGCGCCATAAACCGCCCATTCCGCCCTTCGCGCGCTTCGCAGGTTAATGGTCCAATTTGAGTTTGAACAAAACTAGCTCAATAGCCCACTTGGATGCATGGTTGGCCCAATGGTCCAACTAGGTTGGCCTAAGGAGATCAACTTGATATCTCCTTCCTTGGATGCTCACATTAATAAAGTGGAGTAACTTCCCTTTTCCTAGCAATGTGGGATATGGCCTTTCCATTCCAACTTCTCTTCAATTAACAACATTAAGTTGCTCACTTTAACCATTAATTTCTCATTCACCCGAAATTGATTTTGAGAAAAATAAATATACCATTTTAATCTACACTAAATGTAGATTAATTATTTGCAACTTATTTCTATTTTTACAAAATAGAAACTTTTAAAAACTTGGTCAAATATTGGTCAAACACCAATAATACTACCAATTTCTAACAACAAGTGAATTTCACGAATAAATAAAGAAGTATTAAAAAAAATCATTTTAAGAATATGCATTTTTAGATGAAACACCTAAAATAAAAGTTTATTCATTTTTGAATGGGACAAAGGGAGTATATACGGACATACTATATATGCATATAATCCATAGTATATTACAGGATATCTGGTGGATGATTTTTAAAATGTGTATTCTTGTTAATTATTTTCATTAGAATGGAGGATTATTTGAAAACTGCCCTTATAAAGAAGATAGTTAAAGGCAATTATATATTTTTACTAATTAAAAAAAAGGTCAAATGTCACCTTTACATTTTCCAAAATGTTTTTCAATAAATAAATTAATTAAAAAAAGACAATTATCTTTTGACGGAAAGAATATACTCCCTCCGTCTCTAAATGTTTGTCCCATTTGACTATTTAAACATTTTAATTTAGTGATTTTGAAGCTTTAATTTTGGTTATTTTTACGAACGCTTTGAAAATTATTGATAATATACACCGCCGTTATGTAATACTCCGTCCCTAAATGTTACAAGTTTTGAAAATTTAGTGATTTTGAAGCTTTAATTTTGAAAATGAGACTAATTTTTTGGAACAAAGAAAAAGGAAAAATGGGATAAACATTTAGGGACGGAGTGAGTACCATTCTAGTCAACTTTATTGTCTGCTATATTTTTGGAAATTCCATACATATATATATGGTCAACATTTTATTTTAGGAAATAATAATATTATGAGTTTCAAAATTACACTGTTGCACTTGCTCTCCGGTCTCGTTTCAAATCAAACTTATTTTTTTTTATCTGTTTCATCTCAAATCGAATTATCCAAATTGACAAAAAAAAAAAAAAATCACTATTCCTCACTTATTCTTTCTTATATTTTACTTTTATATTCACAAAATCAATCAACTTATTATTTTCCCAATTATTTTCTCTCTCTCACTTTAATTTTCATATTCAAAATATCTCTTCCCTACTTCAACTTTATTTCATTAATTTCTGTGTCCAAAAAACTAGATCGATTTGATTTGAAGCTTAAGGGAGGGAGCATATCACATCAAAGATATCCCGGCATTAAATCCATTCAAACTAACCAATAATTTCAATTGATTTTTTATAATCAAACGCATACCAAAATTACATCAATATAGAGAAGAGATATCAGCAACAAGATTGTCATAATATATAGGCCTCCTCCATTAAAGATGGTCATTTGAAATGTTATATAAGTTTATTTCTGACTGTCCCATAAATTGAATAAGTTCTTCTCCTTCTTCTCTTTGCCATAAACATGGAAATGAAAAAAGAGAACATAGTGATGTTCCCTTTCATGGCACAAGGTCATATAATCCCATTTTTAACCTTAGCTCTCAAGCTAGAACAAGAAAAATGTTGCCAAATATTTTTCATAAACACCCCTCTAAACATCAAGAAACTCAGATCATCTCTCCCTCCGTCCTCCACCATCCGCCTCCTTGAAATCCCATACAATAGCTCTGATCATGGCCTCCCTCCGGCCACCGAGTCGACCGAGAACCTCCCACCGCTCCTCCTACTTCGCCTTCTCGAGTCCTCTCCTTGTCTCAAACCGGCCTTTAGAGAACTCATTTCAACCCTAGTTGACGATGGTCAAAAGCCTCTCTGTGTCATATCAGACATGTTTTTTGGGTGGTCGGCGGAGGTGGCACGTGAGTTTGGTGTTTTTCATGCTATATTTAACGCCGGTGGTGGCTATGGCATGGCGGTTTATCACTCTACTTGGCTTAACTTACCACACACTAAAGCGACTGATTCAGGTGTAATTTCTCTCCCGGGTTTTCCTGACGATCATCCGTTTCATGTTACCAACCTCGCGGAAGAGCTTAGGGCACATTCTGAGCCTTGGATTTTCGGTCAAAACATGTTCAAGGATTGGGGTTGTACGGATGGGATGCTTTTGAACACGGTCGAGGAAATTGACCGTACTGGTTTGAATTATTTCAGAGAACAATTTTCTTGCCCCATTTGGCCCATTGGGCCAGTACTCCCTGTCGCGGGAACTAATAATAATTTCAGTTCCCGCGACAAAAAAGTAGCCGGTTCCATGTCAATTAACTGCATGGAGTGGCTCGATAAAAAACCTAAAGGATCAGTCCTTTATGTAGCATTTGGATCCCAACACATTCCCTCTGCGTCTCAAGCCGAACAATTGGCAACTGCACTAGAGGGTAGTGGCAAATACTTCATTTGGGTAGTCAACAAAAGTCGAATAACAAAGGAAGAAGAAGGCGAAACATGGTTCCCAAAAGGGTTTGTGGAGAGGATTCAAGAAAGTGACCAAGGCCTAATAGTTAAAGAATGGGCACCCCAAAAGGAAATACTATCTCACGAGTCAATAGGCGCGTTTCTAACCCATTGTGGATGGAACTCAGTGCTCGAGGCTCTAAGCAATGGCGTGCCGTTGATTTCATGGCCTATAGCGGGTGATCAACCCTATAACGCAAAGATGTTGGAGGAAGAGATAAGGGTTTGTGTTGGTTTGGCTAATGGGACTCAATGTAAAGTCACAAGTGAGGAAATAATGGAAAAGATTGAGTTGGTAATGAGTGAAACTGAGAAAGGGAAGGAAATGAAGGGAAAAGCTTTTGAGGTTAAGGAGATGATTGAGAATGCATGGAAAAAATTGGAGGGTTTTAAAGGATCTTCTGTCAAAGCATTGGATGAGTTTTTGGATGCAGCAATTTTGATGAGGACCAAACTTAGTAGAGATGTTGGCAAGCATGCTTCTTCTTCTTGAATCAATGTGATTATGATTAGTGAAATTATTTTCAAAATTGAATTACAACTAAAATGGTTCTAAAATAACCATCCGTTATATGTTTTGATTCCGGAATATAAATGACTAGTAAAAGCCCGTGTTCATGAACATGTGTTTTTTTTTTTTTTAAGGGCAAAATGGGAAAGGAACAACTTAGTGGGGGCAAAATGAAAAATTAAGCACTTGATACTGTTCATTGTACTGTAGCACCACGTTCCCATTTATACTATAGATTGAACTCTATAACAAGTTCTCATACTTGTCAAACAACTTTTACTCGATCGGCATTTGATCTTCGTTTCAATACACGAGAGGTAGGGGTTCTTAGAGTTTGAGGTTCCACCTTGAAATCAATTGGTGTCAAAGGGGGTGGCTCAGAATGTTTATATGTCATAGACAAGGTTTGTTAATTTCCAATGTGGGATAATATCTCTAACACACGCCCCCTCACGTGGAGCCGGGCTTTGCCAAAAGCTTACAACGTGAACTTATTAATCGGGTGGCCCGGAGTAACATCATGAGCCGTTGAGCCTGCACGTGTAAAGAACCACCTCTGATACCATCTTAAAGTATAACGTTCCACCTTAAAACCAATTAATATTAAGAGTAGTGATTCAAAATTTTTATGTCATAGATAAATAAGATTTATCAAATTTTAATATAAGATAATATTCCTAACATGGTTGCTTTACACATCATCTTCCAGATGAATCAACGTCCTCATCAGTTTAATGTCCTTGGATCTTGTTCTAACCATACATTCTTGCAGGTCCGTATCCGTGGCAAGTAAAAGGGCCTTGGCCCAGTGGTACCTTGGTGGCCTCCCGAAAGGTAGGTCACCGGCTCGAGTCCCTCCAAGGAGATTTTTTGGGCTTTAATTTCTACCTCGGTTTTAGGGTCCTTAGGAGCGCTTAGGGACATGTATCCAGGTGCGGTTAAAGTGGAGCTTGGCGGTGGTGTTGTAAGAGTGATACGGTGCGCCGACGGGAAGCGGCTGGAGCAGCCAATTAGTGATGTAAGAGTGATGTAAATGTCTTTTAGAAGGACTCCCTTGGGGCTTTGGAGTATGCGGTATCGCCACCCCTACTGGCCAGATAAAAGACATTCCGCGATTTACCTCCGCCAAAGATATCGGCAGCACGGCCGGATTCGCTGGGCCTGGGTGATTAAACCGACGAAGTTCGTAACCCTGATATCAAAAAAAAAAAAAAAAAAAATTGGTTCGAAGAAGTCATTCAGCTGATAGTGATTTTTGTCTCTCTGCCATTAAAACTTGTGACTCTGCTTTTAGACTTGTGTACTCAAATAGTATCTGAACTCAGCAGATAGTGATTTTTGTCCATTAAAACTTGTGAATCTGCTTTTAGACTTGTGTAGTCAAATTGAACAGAATAAAAATGACGAATTAGACCCATTGATTGAAGCCCAACATTACATACATTACATAGGCACATTTATTAATTGGGTCAATCTAGTTGTCACTATCCATACGGCCCATCAACATAAGGTTAGTCGACCTAGCTCATTATCCGATCATCTTTGATCCCGACCTAGATTCTTACCTCTTACGACATACGATCACTTATATAATTCACATCTAAGCCAAGGCACAAAGTCAGACCGATTTCGAACATTTAGGCGACATCGACCTATAGAAATGTGCTCTATCTACGACTCAATGTGTAACCGCCTCCTACAATCACGGAGATCGTTACGCCCACATTATCTCCACGATTTAAGGGAATCCTAACTATCCTACAAAGCTCCTATATATATCAGATTACATTCAACGTAAAAATGCAATGTCTTATTGGCTATTTTGAGATTAGGTTATTTTCCATAAAGTTTCATACAAACTCATAACACCACATCTCATCATCACGCCGGAGAGTCTTAGCCGGAGACCACCCCGGCTAGTCGCTTGTTGATGGATGTGATTTTACCCATCCAAAATATATGTTTCCTAGCTTATTTGATGCTCGAAACCTTGGAAATTTAATGTATTTTGTAGTGTTTTGAAAGTACAGGGGTTAAAGTGCAATTATTGTGAAAACAGAGGATTTGACCTTATTTTGAAAATTCAGGGACCAAACTGAAATTATGAAAAATTGGGAGGAATTTGATTTTATGAAAGTTCATGGGCCAAAGTGAAAATATGAAAAATTCAAGGACCAAGGTGCAAAAGAGAAAAGTATAGTGACTAAAGTGCAACTGTGCAATTATTACGAAACGAATCTAAATAAAAGGAAAATGGGGCAAGACAAGGCTGAGGGTAGCCCAGGCGAGGTAGAGATCTAGCCCAGAAGGAAATGGGTAGAGAAAGGGAAAGGCTGTTGGCCGAGGAACACAGTGTTTAGCAGCATAGGCGGTCGTTGAGAGGTCTTTGTGCGGCCGCGGAAGACATGGAAAAATAGGTCGTGAAGCTTCTGTACAATTGGGCGGACGTTGGGTCAAGGTTGGGCGACCGCCGGCCAAGATTTGCAACGGATTCCATTCCGTCACAAAATAAAAAAATGAGATTTTCAACAAAATCAGTGACGTATTTCAGCAGAATTTTGATTTGACTAGGATTTTGACCAGATTTTGATTTTCAATTATGATTTTCACCTCCATCCTCTTTTAAAAAGAAACCTAGACTAGTTTTTGAAGGGATCTAAAATTATCTCTCATTCTCTCTCTATATTTTCTTTCCCCTAAACATATATTACAATTTATTTGTACAAGATTGAAGGTTTAATTCAAGGTTTGATTTATTTATTTTAATGGCCCCTCGAGGCTAAATTCTTTAGTTTGCGAATTGGTAGTAACACATATTAGATCTTTATGCTAGGGTTTTAATTCTTCCTATCTCTTTCTCGTTCTTGTTTTTCTCAAACATTCTTAACTATTATTCTTGAGATCAATTGTGTTGACCTTGCGGAATACCTTTGACCTCTTGAATTTATTTGGGTATGAATTATTGCACTTGCGTGAATGATTTGTAATTTGCCCATTGTTGAGAATTGTAGATTCAATTGATGACCCTGCGAAATTCACTTGAATCTAGGTTTTTAACACTACAAGAAAACTGTCATTTAGCGACGGATTTTAGCGACGGACACAATTCCGTCGCTAATAGCGACGGTTTAGCGAGAAAATAGTGAGGGATAAAAAATAAAAAAAATAAAGCTGAAAACGACAACTTTACCGACGGATTTAACGACGGATTTAACGACGGACAATATTCCCTCACTATTTCGTCGTAAAAGTGGCGCCAAAAAATTACGCCTTTTTTACCGAGGGTTTACCGACGGATTAGCGACGAATTGCAAATTTTTTTACCGACGGATGTATTTCGTCGCTATAGAATTAAAAAATAATAAAAATATTATTTCATTTTCATTTAGCGACGGATTAACGACGGATTGTAAAAAAAATTTACCGACGGATGTTTGTCGTCGCTATAGAATTGAAAAATAAAACAAAATTATTTCACTTTCATTTAGCGACGGATTAGTGAGGGATTAGCGACGAATTTTTTTTTTATATATATATATATACAGTCTAATGCATGTTTATTAATACATAATTGTTAAGTTTACCTCAAATATAAATGAAGTAAGGCTAAACATGATAAAAATATGTGACATTCTTAAAATGTTAATAAGTTAATTATATTATATTATTTAATTGTAATTTATATTTTTAAAATGAATATATATCTTTTGAAGAGTGAATATCAAATATTAATTTTATAAAGTATAAAATTATTTGAATTCATATTTTATTTGGAATATAGTGCATAGGGTATATGAATGATATATTGTATATTGAGTATACATGGTGTATAAAACTTCAATACTAAAAAATGTCCAAAATATTTATTTATATTCATAAAAATTAAAAAAAAAAACTATACATTTATAAATAAAAATTAAAGAATTTTACCCGTCTCTGATTTCTTTATTATACTTTCATTTGTTTATTTTTTTCTAACTTTTTTTATATAACTTTTATACCCCATAACCTATAGGGTATACCCTATACCCTATAGGTTATACCCTATACCCTATACCCTATAGGGTACCTTATAGGGTATAGGGTATAGGGTATACCCTATACCCTATACCATATATCCTATAACCTATACCCTATAGGGTATATATCCTATAGGGTATACCCTATACCCTATAGAGTATATACCCTATAGGGTATACCCTATACCCTATATCCTATACCCTATAGGGTATACCCTATAGGGTATACCCTATACCCTATAGAAAATACCCTGTACGGTATAGGGTATAGGGTATACCCTATACCCTATAGGGTATACCCTATAGGGTATATGTTATAGGGTATAGGGTACACCTTATACCCTATAGGGTATACCCTATATCCTATAGGGTATAGGGTATAGGGTTTAGGGTATACCCTATACCATATACCCTATACCCTATTGGGTATAACCTATACCCTATAGGGTATACCCTATAGGGTATAAGGTATAGGGTATACCCTATAGGGTATAAGGTATACCCTATATAGGGTATACCCTATACCCTATAGGGTATACCCTACACCCTATAGGGTATACCCTATACCCTATACACTATAGATATACCATATACCCTATAGGGTATACCCTATACCCTATAGGGTATATCCTATACCTTATGCCCTATACCCTATAGGATATACCCTATACCCTATACACTATAGGGTATACTCTATAGGGTATAAGGTACACCCTATAGGATATACCCTATATCCTATACCCTATAGGGTATACCCTATATAGGGTATACCCTATATCCTATAGGGTATACCCTATAAGGAAGTATAGGGTATACCCTATACTCTATAGGGTATATGGTATAGGGTATAGGATATACCATATACCCTATACCCTATAGGGTATACCCTATAGGGTATACCCTATACCTTATACCCTATACCCTATAGGGTATACCCTATACCATATACACTATAGATATACCATATACCCTATAGGATATACCCTATAGGGTATACCTTATACCCTATACCCTATAAGGTATACCCTATACCTTATGCCCTATACCCTATAGGGTATACCCTATACCCTATACACTATAGGGTATACTCTATAGGGTATAGGGTACACCCTATAGGGTATACCCTATACCCTATACCCTATACCCTATAGGGTATATCATGTAGGGTATAGGGTGTATGGTATACCCTATAGGGTATAGGGTATAGGGTATACCCTATAGGGTATAAGGTTTAGGGTATAGGGTATACCCTATGCTCTATAGGGTATATGGTATAGGGTATACCCTATACCCTATACCATATAGGGTATACCCTATACCCTACACCCTATACCCTATAGGGTATACCCTATAGGGTATAGGGCATACCCTATACCCTATACCCTATATCCTATAGGGTATAATTATTTTTTTTTAAATTTATTTTTGAACTGAGATAAATATTTTAGACTTTTTTTGGTAAGGAAGTTTTTTAAAAAATTATATAAAATAAGTTAGAAATTAACTAAACAAATGAGGGACAGACAATATCCTTCACTATGAGTATTTTTTATAATTTTTTTTAGAATAGAGATAAATGTTTTAGATTTTTTTTAGTAAGAAAGTTTTTTTCAAAAAAATTATTTTAAGAAAATTATTTGAAAAAAATTGATATTAGACATACTACTTTAACTAAAATTTTGGATAAATCAAATAAAAGCATGTAAATATTTTAGATAACTTTTTGTAAATTTCAGTAATAAAAAAAAATCTAAAATTAACTAAATATTTTTTTAATTAATTAATCAATTATATAATTAATAATTTATTAATAAATATTATTGATAATAAATATTATTATTATTGATATTAGGCATAATATTATTTTATAGTTTAAATTATTATTATTATTAATTATTTTTATTAATTATCATAATAATGAAGAAATACAAGTATTCACATGAATCATTATCCAAGAAGATAATTTTAGTGAAAAACATTTAAATATAAAAGGTGGCAATACTTCATTGGACACACAAGTATTTACATGAATTAGCACAAGCAACATCTCACCATTAAATACATCAAATATAAATGAATCCAATGGCCCAAATTTTTCAAAAAACAAACAAACACACTTTCTTTTGATTGGCTCTTAATGTTCACATGAATTATTGATAAATCAATTCAGACCATTGATCACACTCAAATCCAATGGTCACAATTCACCCACTTTAAAACCCTACCCACTTAACACACCGCCTCCCTCATCTCTCTTATTCTTCACTCCACTTCCTCCTCCAAAATCAACCCTCAACCACCGCCACTGTCACAGAAAATCCCTTCCCCATCTCCTTCTTTCCACCGGCCACCGCCTCCTTGTCCTCAATATGAACCTTCCAATGCCCCCTCCCCAACCATCGCCAGCTCCAAACTCCCACACATCCTCTCCGCCACCAGCCTTTCCTCCTCCGGCCGCCACCGCACCCATAACAACATCCACCTCCATCGAGGCCTCAAACCCACCATCAAGCTCCCCCACATTCTCTCCTAATCAAGCCAAACTTCCACCCCCCAAATCCAACCACCGCAACCCGAATTTCACCTACGAAGCAAAAGCTAACTACGTCAGCACCCCATCTCAAGCCTCCTCGTGCAGGCTGGGAAAATTTCTACCCACCATCTCCACTTTGATTAAGTATTTTCGGCAAATGGGGAGACCATTACAGCACCACCACTAGTAGCTCCTCCGATGAAGAAGGTGGAGAACCCGACAGAGACTCCAGATCCGAAGTCAACTTCACAACAAGAAGCTCGTTGACAGTATCAAAGACAAGCTTCCTGTGAAATTTTTCATTGTCGGAGCTTCTTGGTCTTCCTTTAGCAAGCTGCTCGACTTAGTTTGTTCCAAGACCGAAATAATTCGGGGTTGATTGGGTGGCACATTTGGCCAGTGAAACTGAAAAGTTGACAGATTTGAACCAAGGTCTCTTAGGAGAAGACCTGAAGCTAATAATATTTCGAAATGTATCGGTGGTCAGGATTTGTGTTCTCACAGAGAGATGCAATGTAATCGGTGCGAGCTTCATCGTGGCAAGAGTTCAGTCTTTTAAGCTTCCCGTTCTAATTTCGGATCTTCAGTACACACGGAGCCAATGGCCCAGCCGGTATCGTCTGCCGCGCCGCCGCCATCAAAGATTAGCTTTTTATTTTTTAATTCCATCCTTTGTAAGATTTTTAGGGGAAACCAAACTCAATTTGGCTTGTTTTCATGTTCTGTTCTGTTGTGTAAATTTGTAGGTATTATGTGAAATATTTGTATTTTTTATTTTATAATTTTTTTATTCATTATATAATTATTTATTTTTATGTATGTAATGATTTTTTTAATTGAATGAAATAAAATTTTATTGCTTAAAAAAAGGAACATTTAGCTTTAGTATAAATATAATAATGCTACTAAAATAATATATATATATATATATATATATATATATATATATATATATATATATATATATATATATATATATATATATATATATATATATATATATATATACATATATTTATATATATATATATATATATATATATATATATATACATATATATATATATATATAATTTTTTTAATAAAAAATTATCAAATTAGCGACGGAAATATCCGTCGGTAATTTGGTATATCAAAAATAAAAAATATTGAAAAAAGAAAATTAAAAAAAATTAATAAAATTGTGAAAATATGTAATAAATTTTAGCGACGGATTTTAAACAATAACGACGGATTATTCCGTCGTAAAAATCATAAATTCGTCGTCCCATCCATATTATTAGCGACGGTTTGAAATCGATTAGCGAGGGATTGGTCCGTCGTTAAATTACCGAGGGACATGAAATTTCGTCGTTAAACAATAGCGACGAGGTTTTTAGCGACGGAATAAATTCGTCGGTAAATCGTTTTAGCGACGAATTATTGACTTTTAGCGACGGATTTTTCCGTCGCTAAAACCTGTTTTTCTTGTAGTGTAAGTTCTTATAATTATAAATGAGAAAAGCTTGATTGTTTATATTAACCTTGCGGAAGTTATAAACAAGATAGCGATTTTAGGGTTTTAATGTTGGTATTGACCTTGCGAAATATATTAACATCTTAACCCTATGCTTTTGTGAACGAACCCAAAAATGAGATTGAGTTATTTCTTTACATGATTTAAATAGCATAAAGTGATAATATGTTGTGAATTCAATCCGTGGACTATTTCTTAATTCTTGAATTATTTCCTTGTTTTGTTTATTTGCTATTTTAATTGCTTAATTACTTTTTGTCAATTAGTTTTAATAAAAAATCAAAACCCCTTTGTTACTTTTTACATTAACTAAATCAATTTGTTCACACACAAATCTATGTGGTTCGACTCTTGCTTATGCATACTACTACAACCGTAACTAGCTAGTACACTTGCTAGGTTTTTATTAACAGAGGATTTTATCCATCAAGTTTTTGGCGCCGTTGTCGGGAATTTGTTGTGATTTGAACAAGTTCGTTTAGTCGGTGTATTGTAAATAATTTTCTTTTTTTATTTTCTTTGTAGTGTAAATAGTTTTATTTTATTATTTTTTTTTAGTTTTTTTTTTTTAATTAATGTGTGAGATACTCTTTGAGGATGTATGGAGTGAACACCTATAATGTACATTGTGCTAATTTTGGTGGTTATTATCATACTACTATTAATTGTCCGTCTAGGACATATTTTCCTGTGTATTCTCTACAGGTACAAGAGATACCCTTTTAACTTATACAATATTTTCTCACCTTTTCAAGAAAGTGAAACTAGAAAATGATGGGAATGTTTGGGTGAAGTTTGGAAAATCAAAGGGTTGAGTGGAAAGTGGTCATGAAAAGAAAGAAAAGGGTCATGTTATGTAAGAAAAAGAGGGGCTTGAGCAAAAGTATTGAATGCACATTCTTCGTGATATATTTGTGCAAAGTAAAAAAAAAAAGAGAATAAAAGAAAAGAAAAGAAAAGATTGAAAAGCCTTGCCCTCTCTAATGTTGAAGTGAAAAGTGACCAAAAAGAAAGAAAGGTGATCAACCCCGAGTGTAAAAGTATACAAAATTATAAGTATGGGGGTTTAATCAATGGGTTGACATGGAGCGGAGTGATAAATTTCAATGGGAGGATGTATGATGAAGACTTCTTAGTTTCACTTGCTTGACTTCGTATGTCCTTACCGTCTTTTGTAACCGTGAACCTAGCCCGCGTTATCGCGATACATTACAAGCCGTTAAGCCATATTTGATCCCTAAAGAGTAGCCGGGTTGATAGTTGTGTTTAAACATGCATATGAGTGTCCCTTGTGTGGAAATTTATTATCATTGATTTAGAGCATGTCGTTAGTAACCCTATAAAATATCTTACTTTGGTGACAATGATCTCCCATATTTCATTCATCTTTCATTATGTGATGGAGAATTGTAAGTTAGATGCATCCTTGTAATTATAGTCCCATGTTCATGATAATGCTTGTAGATTATGTGTGTTGTAAGATCTGAGACTTGTTGTGCCAACGGCCTATTATATGAATTGAACAATCCCAAAAATATTTTATGTATTTTATTTAGTTAGTTAGTATTTATTTTGTTTTTATTTTGTTTTACTCGAGTACGAGCAAAAGATAAGTTTGGGGGTGTTTGATGGATGTGGTTTTACCAATCCAAAAGATATGTTTTCTAGCTTATTTGATGCTCGAAACCTTGAGAATTTAATGTATTTTGTAGTGTTTTGAAAGTACAGGGGTTAAAGTGCAATTATTGAGAAAACGGAGAATTTGAGCTTATTTTGGAAATTCAGGAACCAAACTGAAATTATGGAAAATTGGGAGGAATTTGATTTTATGAAAGTTCATGGGCCAAAGTGAAAATACGAATAATTCAAGGACCAATGTGCAAAAGAGAAAAATATAGTGACTAAAGTGCAACTGTGCAATTATTACGAAACGAATCCAAAATAAAGAAAAATGGAGCAAGACAAGGCTGAGGGTGGCCGGCCAAAGTAGGGTCTGGCCGAAGTAAATGGGCCGAGAAAGGGAAGCTGCTGGTCGAGGAACCTGGGCTGTGTTTAGCAACATAGGCGGTCGCTGAAGGTGCTGTGCGGCCGCGGAAGACATGGAAAAATAGGCCGTGAAGCTTCTGTACAATTGGGCGGGCGCTGGGTCAAGGCTGGGCGATCGCCGGCCAAGATTTGCAACGGATTCCATTCTGTCACAAAATAAAAAAACGAGATTTTAAACAGAATCAGTGACGGATTTCAGCAGAATTTTGATTTGACTAGGATTTTGATCAGATTTTGGTTTCCAATTATGATTTCCATCTCCCTCCTCCTATAAAAAGAACCCTAGATTAGTTTTTTAAGGGATCTAAAATTATCTCTCATTCTCTCTCTATATTTTCTTTCCCTTAAACATATATTACAATTTATTTGTACAAGATTGAAGGTTTAATTCAAGGTTTGATTTATTTATTTTAATGGCCCCTCGAGGCTAAATTCTTTAGTTTGCGAATTGATAGTAACACATATTAGATCTTTATGCTAGGGTTTTAATTCTTCCTATCTCTTTCTCGTTCTTGTTTTCTCAAATATTCTTAACTATTATTCTTGAGATCAATTGTGTTGACCTTGCGGAATACCTTTTACCTCTTGAATTTATTTGGGTATGAATTATTGCACTTGCGTGGATGATTTGTAATTTGCCCATTGTTGAGAATTGTAGATTCAATTGATGACCGTGCGGAATTCACTTGAATCTAGGATTTTAAATTCTTATAATTTTAAATGAGAAAAGCTTGATTGTTTATATTAACCTTGCAAAAGTTATAAACAAGATAGCGATTTTAGGGTTTTAATGTTGGTATTGACATTGCGGAATATATTAACATCTTAACCCAATGCTTTTGTGAATGAACCCAAGAATGAGATTGATTATTTCTTTACATGATTTAAATAGCATAAAGTGATAATATGTTGTGAATCCAATCCGTGGACTATTTCTTAATTCTTGAATTATTTTCTTGTTTTGTTTATTTGCTATTTTATTTGCTTAATTACTTTTTGTCAATTAGTTTTAATAAAAAATCAAAACCAAAACCCCTTTGTTAATTTTTACATTAACTAAACCAATTTGTTCACACACAAATCTCTGTGGTTCGACCCTTGCTTGTGCATACTACTACAACGGTAACTAGTACACTTGCTAGGTTTTTATTACAAGAGGATTTTATCCATCACTTGTTCGTGGTTCCAGGTAATAGTTGTTGTAGATCAACCTATTGTTGGACTAAGGCTGATCTGTATTGTTTCCTTGGTCATAGTTTGGTTCCATTGTCGGGAAACAATCACACTAGACCTTGAAACTTCACTTAATCACAAACATGGTCTCAGACGGACATAGAACTACTACAGCTTCTAGTAAACCATTTCGTCAGAATTTTGGGGGAAACATAGATGTGGGTACAGGGAATCGTACTGCTAACTTACCTCCTCCTCCACAGGGGCATCCCACTAGGAGGGCCACTCGCTATAACAGTGTGGCTGATGGAATGGGGTTGCAAGATAGGAGGAGAGAGAATAGGCCCCTGCCTAATCAAGCTGTGAGCCAGCAAGTTAAAAGGGTCCACACATGTCGACCAGCTGCAGGCGACATCACAGGTCCCTCATCTTCTCACCTTGGTAGGAGGGAGATTTTACTGGAGCAAGCTAGATTGCTACCGAGCCTCCTCGAGGTACAGAATGAGCTGCTCGAGCTACCTGAGTCTCCTAAGAAGGACGACAGAATATCCCAAAGGGTAGCCCCTACTCTCACCTCGCTAAGGCGTGCTAATAGGGTGCCTAGGCCGTCAAGAGAAGAGAAAAGGAATGTGATGCCTCCTCCTACCCATATCTCCATAGATCGAACTGGCGACCTAAGGGATAGGCTCAACCAGCAAAGGGAACAAGAGGCCGACTCAGCTCAAAGGAGGCAGCTTGAAGCTGACAGGGCTCAGCGTAGGTCGCCACAAGGGGGAGATACGTCATTTCCCTGTCGGGAAAGGAGAGAAATGAATCCTACAAGGAATGAGAGATAGAGGACCCTCTCTAGAATGGGAACCCACCGAGAGAAGAGACAAAAGTTTAACGCTATCTCCCATCAAAGAAGCGACATGTATGTTAGGGAGTTTCTCAACTTGAAGCGAAGATTGAATGATATGGAGGGAGATCGGAAAGCAACCAATGGGAAGGTCGAACAAAATGACTGTACTTTTCGACCTTTGGCCAAAGACATGCTTGACAAAGCCCCACCTGCAGGGTTCAAGTTGCCAATGTTGGAAAAGTATTCAGGCACTACCAATGCATTGAATCACATGCAACACTTTGAGGCCACCATGTGTTTGGTCTCTTCTGAGGATGACGTGCTATGCAAGGCATTAACCAGCACCTTCACAGGTGCAGCACTGACTTGGTTCCGTAGTCTATCCACTGGTTTTATCACTTCATGGAGCTATATAAGGAAGAAGTTCCTATAGCGGTTTTCTACAACGGGAGCTCGTAAGAAAACAGTCACTGACCTAAATAACATGACTCAGGGTAAGACGGAAAGTACTATGAGTTACTTCACCAGATTCAAAGAGTTGGTTGACCAGATTGAGGAAGACCTTACAGATAGGGAGGTCATCGACTGCTTTAGGAATGGAGTGTCCTCTCCCGATTTGGATTATGAGCTCCAGGTCTGAAGGGCGGCCACGAGGAAGGAGTTGTTTGAGAGGGCCTATGATGTGGCCGTAGCTGAGGAACGAAAGGAAAGAAAGAAGGACAAAGGCTCCAAATATTTTGATGTTGGTGAGTCGACAAAGGGGGGACATGCAAAGAGAGACAACAACAAAGGGAAGAATATGACAAGGGCGACTGAAAGGGTCCCTGAAAGCTTCACTCCCCTTACAGTAGTCGGGACAGAGATCATAAACATTGTTGACCTAGGTCCACCTGCCCCAATGAATACTCAAAATAAATTCAAAAGGGATAATGGTAGGTACTGCGAGTATCACAAGGACACCGGGCACACCACGGAAGAGTATATGAGCTTGAAAAGGATCATCCAAAAGTGGCCGAATGAAGGAAGGTTGGATAGGTTTTTGAAGGGAGATCGTCCTGCGGGGGGAGATCGACCTACAAGAGGTGTACCTGAGCCAAGGCAACCAAGGTTAACTTTGGGCGTAATTGTTGAAGAGACAAGCAACATGATTCTCAATCACAAGATTTTCCAGCTGAGTAAAGCTCCATATGTGCCCCCCCCCTAGAAGTTGTGTTCCAAAGGAAGTGATTATTTTTTATCCTTACGAGCTAGCGGCCAACATGGCTGCGAGAGAACAGTCATTGGTGATTCCAGGGCTCATTGATGACTGCACGTCTAGCAGAATATTGGTCGACACGGGGGCCTGCAAAGACATCCTATACTATAAAACTTTCCTGGACATGGGTTTGACGGATGTCAGGTTGTCACCTTACTCAGGTCGATTAGAGGGCTTCACCAATCACAGAGTTGACGCCAAAGGGCAGATAGAGCTGGAGGTCGATATTGGATATCATCCTTTGAGGACAACAACTAAGGTAACATTTATAGTCATTGATGTTATAAGTGATTACCATGCTATACTGGGTATACATGGACAAGTCGCTCTAGGAATGGTGCCCTTCATCCCTCATCAAAGGGTCAAGTTCCCCACAATGTGGGAGTTGGGTGTGCATTCTAAGCACTACTAGAGAGTGCTTGGATCACGTGCTTTGATCCAAGAAGAAGAGGGAGTTGGAAATTGACACTCTAGAGGCAAGCTGGAACTTGAAGTCTGTCACCACTACTTCTAGATTATCTAAGATCAAGTGTATAGAAGAGGCGACCTATCCCTCACATGACCAAAAACACTTGGGTCGCAACAAATGCAGTTTTGGTCGACCAGATCATCATTGGCGACCTATGCCTTCAAGTCAACCAAAACTCAGGGGCCTCAACGGGGAAATAGATGCTGAGCGAAATGATATGATCGAGGTAGAAGCTCCACACTTGGGGGATGAGGAAAGAAAATGGGTCAGAGAAATTATCATTGAGACTCTGCAGTTTAGAGACGGCCCAGAGCTGGAACCAGTCGACGAGCTGGAAGAGGTAGAGGTCAACTAATCTTACCCCGAGCAAAAAATCAGAATAGGGAGACAACTGTTACCAGAAGAAAAGGTGGAGATAGTCGACCTCTTGAAGGAAAACACAGATGTATTTGCTTGGAGGGTAGAGGACATTAAGGGAGTCAAAGAGGAAGTCGCAGTGCATCATTTGGAGGTCAACCCCACCATGAAATTCAAAAGCCAAAAGCTAAGGATTTTTGTTAGTGACAAAGAAATGGCCATCAAGCAAGAGGTAAACAAACTTCTTAGTCCGGGTATAATCAAGGAAACGTCCTACACTACTTGGCTGGCAAATGTAGGGATGGTTAAGAAGGCCAATGGAAAGTGAAGAATGTGTGTCAACTTCACTGATCTGAATTTGGCGTGTACAAAGGACAGCTATCCACTTCCACGAATAGACAAGCTGGTTGACTCAATTGATGGACATGTCACCCTTAGTTTCCTCGACGCTTATTCAGGATACCATCAAATAGAATGCACAAGGATGACATTGAAATGACAGCCTTCCAAGCAGCTGGAGGGATATATTGTTACACTAAGATGCCATTTGGGCTGAAGAATGCTGGAGCTACTTATCATAAAATGGTGAACAGAGTCTTTGTAGTCAGATTGGCCGAAACATGGAGGCCTACATTAACGACATGTTCATCAAAACTAAGGTTGGTCGTCATGTGATCGACCTAAGGGAAACGTTCACCAATCTACTAGCAAACGACATAAAGCTGAATCCGAGCAAGTGTGTGTTTGGGGTAGCTACAGGCAAGTTTCTAGGGTTCATGGTGTCACAGAGGGGGATTGAGGCTAATCCAGGGAAGATAAAGGCCTTGGTGGTAATGCAAGAGCCTACGTGCATAAAAAAAGTCCAACAATTGAATGGTAAGGTTGTTGCTTTGGGTCGCTTCATAGCCAAGTCAGCTGAGAGGTCTCTCCCTTTCTTTAAAACTTGAGAGGGATGAAAAACTTTGAGTGGACGAGTGAATGCTCCTTGTCGTTCCAAAAGCTCAAGGAATACCTCACCTCCGCACCATTGCTTAGTAGCCCGGTTCAAGGAGAAAACTTTTATGTCTACCTATCAGCTGGAGATCGAGAAGTGGCTGCAGTTCTGGTAAGGGAGGAAAATACTGCACAAGCCAGAAAGTTCAGGTCGACTGCTAAACTGGTCCATAGAGTTGACAGAGTTTGACATCGAATACAGGCCTCGAAAAGCTTTGCAAGCTAAACCTTTGGCTGAGGTCGAACTTACGTTCACCAAGAGGATAATACGAAGAGCACCCCAAGAAAGAGCTTGAAGGGGAAGGAGCAATCAAGCCAGCAGACAGTGAGTTTACCCGACGACTGCTAGAAGGTTTACTCAGATGGGTCTGCTACCAAGAATATTAGTGGAGCAGGGATAGTGCTGATCGAAGCTGAAACTGGTAGAACCTTTAAAGAAGCTTTAAGGTTCAAATTCCAAGCCTCCAAAAACCAAGCAGAGTATGAGGCTTTGATCGCAGCAGTAGAGTACGTTATGTGTTTTGGGGCGACAAAAATTATAGCCTACTATGACTCCCAGTTGATCGTGCATCAAGTCAAGGGAGATTATGAAGTGATCAACCCTATTTTGATCAAGTATTGCGAGCTGGTGAAAAAGTTGATCCAAGACTTAGAATTCTGGGAAATATAGAGGGTAAACCGTGACAAGAAGGAGTTGGTCAACCTACTCTTCAAGTTGGCCACTTTAGACGAGTAGCATGGAAAACCAATCTCATACTTAGAACATCTAGCATACGAAAGAGTGCAGGTTCTATGCTCGGTCTACGGCTTTAATTGTTGGATTGACGAGATGAAGGCCTACATTGAGACAGGTGAGTTACTAGTTGACGAACAAAAAGCTAGAGTGATAAGGAAGAAGTCCCCTAGGTTTATTATACATGGGGAGGCATTGTTCAGAAGGTCATTTGTGAAACCATTGCAGAGATGTGTTCATCCTATGGTGGTTCCTCAACTCTTGCTCGAGGTACATAGTGGAATATGTGATGGACACCCAGGGGGCAGAACTTTGGCATACAAGATACTCACCTTGGGGTACTACTGGCTCCTTCTAAGAGATGATGCTTGTGAATTTGTGCAGAAATGTGACAAGTGTTAGAGGTATGCCAACCTACCAAGGCTCCCTATAACTTAGCAAACTCCTATGATCGCAGCTTGGTCGTTCCATATGTGGGGGGTAGATTTGATCGGACCCTTCCCACTCGCCCGAGGAAATTGTAAGTATGTGATCGTGGCTTTTGATTACTTCAACAAGTAGATCGAGGCAAAACCTTTGGCTAAGATAACAGAGGAAAACGCCATCAACTTCATCCATGATTACTTTTGGTGCCTCTTTGGGGTGCCACATTCAATTGTTTCAGACAACATACTACATTTTCCACTTCCTTTGAAACAGAGATAAAGAGGTTGGGGGTTAACACTGGAAGTCATCATTCGCTTATCCACAAGGCAACGGGCAAGCAGAGGTGGCAAACAAATTGGTGCTGACAGCACTAAGTAAGGGACTAATTGGTCGAGCTGGAAAATAGTTGGACGAACTCCCCCTTGCTCTTTGAGAAATCTGCACAACCACTCGGGGGCCTACAGGTGAAACCCCATTTTCTCTCACATTTGGGTCGGAAGCCATGGCACCTGTCGAGCTACGAATTCCCACATCAAGGGTGGGTTTATTTGATCAAACACAGAATGACTCTAACAGATTGCTCGACTTGGACCTTTTGGATAAGAAACGGATGACTGCTCAGCTTAGAATGGTCAATTACAAGCAGAAAACTAAGGGTTATCATGAAAAGAAGGTCAATAAGAGGTTGTTCAACGTTGGGGACTACGTCTTACGGAAGATCGAGGTGACTGAAAGGAAATCTGAACATAATAAGTTATCTCCTAACTGGGAAGGACCTTACATCGTCACTATAATTATTAAGGAATGGACCTACATGATCGGTCAACTAGATGGTGACGAACTGAAGCATCATTGGCATGCTAGCCACTTAGTTAGATATTATTTCTGATTGAACTCCCTATGTAGCAATCTACTTAATCAATAAAAAGGAGTTACCCCCGAAAAGTTCTATCCACCAACTGTGTTATGCTTGTAATGTGATTAAATCTAGGTCTGACTCTTAGTCGATCTCGAAATATTAAATAGACTCGACTAAAGTCCTAAGTCAACCACGTTCTTAAACAGGTTCGACTGAAGACTTATGTCAGTCTCGTTCCTTAAATAGGCTCGACTAAAGTCCTAAGTCAACCTCGTTCTTAAACAGGTTCGTCTGAAGACTTATGTCAGCCCCGTTCCTTAAACAGTCTCGACTAATGTCCCGAGTCAACCTCGTTTCTTAAACAGGTTCGACTGAAGACTTATGTCAGTCTCGTTCCCAAACACGTTCTACTAAAATCTTAGTCAGCTTCGTTATGACAAACTGGCCCGACTAAGACTTTGGTCAATTTTCTACTTAATCTAGTTCGACAAAAGAGACAAAAGTATGGATCAAGGAAAAATGGTACAAAGGTCAACTAGCATTTAATAGTAGCAAGTCCCCCAAAAGCGGACCAGGACTTGCCCAAATTCAAAATACAAATGTTATAAGTTAAAATGCCTCCCAAATCGGGCTAAGGCATTAACTACTAAAGACAGTAAAGTAAAATTGTTTGGGACTTGTTCATTACAAAATTAAATTGAAAACAAAAGATCAATCTTCTTGATCATCAGTTGGTTACTCCTGCTGCTGCTGGTCTCTTTGCTCAGTCTCTTAAAAAATGTGGTCTTGGGTGACCTCTTCATTCTCCTCCTTAGCTTCATCAGCCTCCTCGAGCTCTTGGAGTATAACGTTGAAATTCCTTTGCTCGATGGGAGGGGCGACCCAGGGCTCTAACCCATCTTCAACATCTTGTTGAGCAATAACGGCCAGGTCGTTGTCGTTGAAGGGAACAAGGGAGAGACCAGCCCGAGCTACCTCATCATACCTTTCAGCATGGGCCTATTCGGCCAATTTCTCAACAGGTAGCTCGACAGTGGGATCTACCAAGGCTCGTCGGGCCATATTTTGGCGTCCAACATCATAAAAGTCCCTAGCTCGGGATACAATGATATTGTAGCACTCATCGTTGTTTTTAAACAGCTCGACGGCCGCCCTCTCCCTTGCCTGGGCCTCTTCTTCCCACCGGAGCTGAGCTGCCTGATGGTCGTTTATCGTTTGCTCCATTCTCCTTGACCAATCTTGGACCAGGCCCGATAACTGCTCAACCTGGCCTTCGACTTTGGCCTTCTTCTGGCGGGCCAACGCCACCTCTTCCTCCAAAGCAACCTTAGCAGGAGCCATATATTCCACCTTAGCTTGAAGAGGAGCTAGCCGCTCCCTTTCCACCTTCAGTTCATCTAAGGCCTCACCCCGCTCCTTCTCAGCATTGAAGTGGGCGGCCTGGTGTGAATGTGTGCCCAAATTTTGGATTCACGCGAGTTTGAAGACAACCGGTTTAATTTGAAAAACGGAGTCGCCACGCCATTTTGATTACCTCAAAACTTTGAAAAAAGGATTTTTATGGGTTCGGAGGTTAAGGTACCCCTTGGGAAGAACGGATCGTCGTTCACCCAAGGTGCCTTGCCGGAGCAAGTCTCCCAAGATCCCATTAATCGTGCTTGCTTGCGTGCTTTCTTGTGTGCATGTGTTTGAAAATAAAGGAGGGAATGTCCCAAGTTGTCTTCCGGACGTACAAACCATTTGTTGGTTGTCGCTCAGGATTTCTTGGATTTTATGTAGTCGGGATTATGATCCCGTCCTCATCTTGGACTTGTGATCATCGCATTTTTGGACCTCGGGACTTGCTTGATCGAGAGAATGACTCTCTTTATAGTCAAAGATGAGGTTCTTTAGAAAAGGAGGGTCCTTAGCCCATCAATCCTACACTTTTAGATGGTCGAGCTCATATAGATGCTTCATACTCATCTTAAGTGATAATCGGAGATATAGGGTTCAAGGTTGTCCCTTTCTAAAGAAATTATGAAACCTTTATGGAAGGAACGATGTAAAGATAGGATCTTTTACATCGGTTCGTTCCGAGGTTGCTAATGGGGACATGGGGGAATGCATGTAAAAATGACATTTTTAATGAAAATATGACATTTTTGGGTTGCAAAGGATGCATTTGAGTTAAAGACATGATCTTTATTTGCAAATGATGCATAAAGACATGATTTTTATGCAAATGATGCATTTTTATGAAGAAATTGAGATTTAAATATGCAAAGGATGCATGAAGATTGTATTTTGAAAAGCATAGGATGCTAATTTAGGATAAAGATATGATCTTTAATGCCTAGGATGTTTGAAAGAGGATTTGAATGCAAAGGATGCATTTTTATTGTAAAGATTGAATTTTTACATGCAAATGATGCATGAAGATGACATTTTTATTAAAAAATGGGATTTTTAGGTGCAAAGGATGCACCTTTCATTCAAAAGATTACATCTTTAATGGCAAAGGATGCCTAATGCATGCAAAGGGGGAAAGGGGATAAAGATATGATCTTTATGATAAACTACCAAGTCCCAAGCAAAATAAATGCAATGTATGAAATGCAATGAGCAATTATAATCACATATAGCAATTTAAGATGCAAGGTTAGGGCGTGCGAGGTTACCAATGGCTTCCTCTTCTTCTTTGGACGGAGCTAGGAGGAGGACTTGATCTTGGGGTCTTCAAGGAGGAGGGAGGTGACTTCTTGGCCTTCTTCTTCACCTTCTTGGACTTTCAGCAGCTCTTTGGGAGGACTTCTTCGTATTATGAGTGAGTGATGCCTTTTGTTTTTTTTTAAATGGGTAGAGGAGGGCTCTATTTATAGGCAATCTGGAAATCGCCAATGAAGCCGTGCGGCTAGGGACCTCGAGCTAATGCAGCCGTGCGGCATTATCCCTTATGACTCAGCATTTTTCTAGAACCATGCAAGGTGGCAATTTCTAGAAGTTTCCCAAATTAATAAAAACGTGTTTCTTAATTGGGAAGCTTCCCTTTCAGCCTTTATATAATTTGGAACAGTTCCGGAATGTTTCCGGAACTGTAGGAAAGTCCGGGGAATTACCTGAAGACTTACCGGAATTGCCGGGAAACTTGCCGGAATTGCCGGAAAACTTAACCGGAAGGCATGAGCCAGATTTGGGTACTTACAGAAGCCCCTAGGCAACGTCACTTGCGGGCGAGTGGGGTTGTCGATAGAAAAGGATCCAATGCGGCGAATGCCGAGATTTGATTCGGTGACCAAAGTGGTCGAGTGGCTGGACCTTTTATGAAAGGCTACCTACGTATCCCTGAGGAATCAAGCCATAATCGTAGTTCGAATCCACTGGGAAAGGGGGCGTCATATGTGACAAATTGGTGAACCTACGGGGAGGCTACCTACGTATCCCTGGGAATCAAGCCAGGTCGTAGTTCGAACTTTTATTGAGTCGAAATGTTATTCCTTCACCTTGGAATAACGGAGATCGAAATAAAGCGAAAAAAGGTCGAAATGTTATTCCATCATTCGGAAATAACGGAGATCGAAATAAAGCGAAAAAAGGTCGAAATATTATTCCGTCATTCGGAAATAACGGAGATCGAAATAAAGCGAAAAAAGGTCGAAATATTATTCCGTCATTCGGAAATAACGGAGATCGAAATAAAGCGAAAAAAGGTCGAAATATTATTTCGTCATTCGGAAATAACGGAGATCGAAATAAAGCGAAAAAATGTCGAAATATTATTCCGTCATTCGGAAATAACGGAGATCGAAATAAAGCGAAAAAAGGTCGAAATATTATTCCGTCATTCGAAAATAACGGAGATCGAAATAAAGCGAAAAAAGGTCGAAATATTATTCCGTCATTCGAAAATAACGGAGATCGAAATAAAGCGAGAAAAGGTCGAAATATTATTCCGTCATTCGGAAATAACGGAGATCGAAATAAAGCGAAATGTTATTGCCTTCTGGCAATAACTGAAATTTTTAACAAGAAACATTATCCCATTTGGCAATAACGGGGGATTTCCCGGAGGAAACGTTATCCCAATTGGCGATAACGGAGGATTTTCCGGAGGAAACGTTATCCCATTTGGCGATGACGTAGGATTTCCCGGAGGAAACGTTATCCCATTTGGCAATAACAGAGGATTTTCCGGAGGAAACGTTATCCCATTTGGCAATAACGTAGGATTTCTCGGAGGAAACGTTATCCCATTTGGCGATAACGTAGGATTTCCCGGAGGAAACGTTATCCCATTTGGCGATAACGTAGGATTTTCCAGAGGAAACGTTATCCCATTTGGCGATAACGGAGGATTTCTCGGAGGAAACGTTATCCCATTTAGTGATAACGGAGGATTTCCCGGAGGAAACGTTATCCCATTTGGCGATAACGAAGGATTTCCCGGAGGAAACGTTATCCCATTTGGCGATAACGGAGGATTTCCCGGAGGAAACGTTATCCCATTTGGTGATAACGGAGGATTTCCCGGAGGAAACGTTATCCCATTTGGCGATAACGGAGGATTTCCCGGAGGAAACGTTATCCCATTTGGTGATAACGGAGGATTTCCCGGAGGAAACTGAAATTACCCGGATCCGAGAGGCAGCGCGGTCGCGCCCCGGCATCTGGCATCTTTCGCGTTGGAGCGACGTGTCTCGCCGTTTTTGTTTTGTAGAGTCGCCACGCCGTTTTTATTAAGCCCAAAACATTGAAAAAGGGCATCAGTTTAAAGATAATTTTAAACTGTTTTTTGTGTGATGAGATTTTGAGTTCGGAGGTCAGATAACTCCCCGGGAAGAGAATATTAGAATATTAGAGCTCACCCGAGTAGCCTCGTAAAACGAGTCTTTCGGATACCCCTAATATCCTTTAAATGTTGTGTGTGTGTGTGTGTGCTTTTAAAAATGCATGCTGTATCGGATGTCTACATTGTATGCTATGTATAGAAATGTATTGAAATAGTATAGGAAGGAAGTCTTACCAATGTTGGTTCGTGTCTGTCTTCCGCTGGGGAATAGTGTTTGAGGTCGGAGTAGCGTTCCGGTATGGATCGGGATTGCTTCGGGAGGGACCGGTTGTCTGCGGGACGCAGTTTCGACGTGAGCCGAGGCTGCAGTGCCGCATTCGGGCAGAGGTTCGGCGTGCGCTGGGATCGCCTGGATCACTCGGCGCAGGTTCGGCGTGCGCTGGGATCGTCGGGATCACTCGCGCAGGTTCTGGCGTGCAGGCGTGGTGGCAGGAGTCACTCGGGCAGAGTTTCGGCGTGGTTTGGGATCGTCGATTTGACTCGGAAAGAGCCGGGACACCGTGGAAAGACCAGGCAAGGCCTCGGAGTACCACGAGGGGCCTCAGAGTACCTCGAGAGTGCCTCGTGGCAGCGCGGGAGCATCTCGGGAGCGCTCGGGGAGGCTTCGGAGCACCACGAGGGGGCTCGGAAGGCCTCGGAAGGATCCGAAAGGGGCCGGGAGTGCCTCGAGAGGACTTAGAGGGGAGCCAGAAGGCTAAGGGAGGAAGAGAGAAGAGGGAGGTGTGTGAAAATGAGGAGGGGGAGCCCTCTATTTATAGTAAAAATTTCGGAGTAAAGAGGTCCGTACGGACCTTCTTGGTTATCCAGAATTTTGGATTTCCTCGATTTGAGGGAATCTGCAATGATGGTGAATATTCTGGAATGATGATGTCCCCACGCAGTTAAGGTCCGTATCGGACCAACCTCAAAGATGCAAAGAGGTCCGCACGGACCAACCATGCATTCGGGGTAATCATTTCTTCCGGATTTGAGGGAATATTGTGGACTTTAAGGGATTCAGTAATTATGACAGCAAAGAGGTCCGTACGGATCAATATTGCTTTCCCAATTTCCTGAAAATTCCCAAAAGGTCCTTTTGTCCCTTTTTATCCCAGGAAGGCTCCTCCCTTGGTTTGGTTGGGGTTTTGAGAGGGTTTTGAGAGGGTTTTGAGTGCCAGAGGTCTCCGAGACTGTGTTGATGAGTCTGCGGTGTTTCCCGTGTGTTTGAAAGGGGGTGATCCAGATTGGGGTACTTACAGAAGCCCCTCGACGATGTCACTTATGAAAGAAGTGGGGTCGCCGATAAGATAAGGGTCCTAATCTGAATCGCGTGCTGGGAGAGGAAGTGACCGTGAGGGTCAATGTGAGGACGTGGTGGTGTCCTTTTGTGTGACCGTTTAGGTCAATAGGCTGGACCCTGTGATAGGATTCCTACGTATCCCTGGCGGGAATCAAGCCTGGTCGTAGTTCGGGTGTGGGGTGAGTGTTTTGTGAATGCGGGCGTGGTGGTGCCCTGAAATGTCGTGTGACCGCTGAGGTCAGTGGTAAGGACGTGGTGGTGTCTTGGGTGACCGTATAGGTCGATAGGAAGGACGTGGTGGTGTCCTAGGTGACCGTATAGGTCGATGGCCGGACCCCGTGATAGGATTCCTACGTATCCCTGGCGGGAATCAAGCCTGGTCGTAGTTCGCAGGTCGTGAATTTGTGAGTGCATGCTGGGCGTGGTGGTGCCCGAAGTGTTGTGTGACCGCCGAGGTCGTGGGTAAGGACGTGGTGGTGTCCCGGGACGTGGTGACCGCCGAGGTCAATTGTGAGGACGCGGTGGTGTCCCGGGATGTGGTGACCGCCGAGGTCAATTGTGAGGACGTGGTGGTGTTCTCGGGATGGAAATTTTACGATTTTCCTAATCGGGTGGTTTAAGGCCTTCCGGGCCGAGATAGAGCGAGGACTTGAATCGTCTTCGATTGCGGTTGGTGCCACGCCGGAGACTTCAATCGTCTTCGCGGCGGTCAGTGCCACGCCGGGAGGACTTCTGAATCGTCTTCTCGGCGGCGGTTGGTGTTATGCGCGAGGACTTTGAATCGTCTTCTAGCCGCAGCTGATGTAACGCGCGAGGACTTTGAATCGTCTTCTAGCCGCAGCTGATGTAATGCGCGAGGACTTTGAATCGTCTTCTAGCCGCAGCTGATGTAATGCGCGAGGACTTTGAATCATCTTCTAGCCGCAGCTGATGTAATGCGCGAGGACTTTGAATCGTCTTCTAGCCGCAGTTGATGTAATGCGCGAGGACTTTGAATCGTCTTCTAGCCGCAGTTGATGTAATGCGCGAGGACTTTGAATCGTCTTCTAGCCGCATTTGTGGAGGCATGGCTGCCTTGTGCTTCGAGAGGCGTAGATGCCTTTGTGTTTTTGCATGTTGAGTAGAAGGTTGGACTTACGATGACTGCCGGTGCTTGCGCTGCCGTTGAAGTGGGCAAGGATGACGGCCGGTGATTGCTTCACCATTTGGCATTTTGGAGGCGCTTCGTGCCTTGGGACTTGTACTCGGAGGTGTTGGCTCTTTCTTGTGCTTGTTTTGCCGTTGAGTGGGCAAGGATGATGGCCGGTGCTGGGGATATGCAGCCTTGTATGACTTCCCTTTGACTTGTTGGGAGGAGCTCGGGCTTACTTTGATGGCCGGTGCTTGCGCTGCCGTTGAAGTGGGCGAAGTTCGGGCTTACATCTGACTGCCGGTGCTTGAATTGCTGGGGATGCATGACCCTGTAGGGGCCCTTTTCTGTTGGGAAGATGACTTCGGACCTCTTTTGAGGGCCAGTGGTTGAGTTGTCGTTGAGCGTTTGGAGGCGTCTTGCGCCTTGATATTCGTGCTGGGAGGTGTTGGCTCCTTCTCGAATTGCCGTTGAGCGGGCGGTGGTTGAATTGCCGTTGGAGTGGGCGAGGACCGGTCTTACGCTGACGGCCGGTGGTTGAATTGCCGTTGAAGTGGGCGAGGACCGGTCTTACGCTGACGGCCGGGGATTGAATTGCCGTTGAAGTGGGCGAGGACCGGTCTTACGCTGACGGCCGGGGATTGAATTGCCGTTGAAGTGGGCGAGGACCGGTCTTACGTTGATGGCCGGGGATTGAATTGCCGTTGGAGTGGGCGAGGATCGAGCTTACGCCGACGGCCATTGAATTGCCGTTGGAGTGGGCGAGGACCGGTCTTACGTTGATGGCCGGTGATTGAATTGCCGTTGAAGTGGGCGAGGACCGGTCTTACGCTGACGGCCGGTGGTTGAATTGCCGTTGAAGTGGGCGAGACCGGCTTACGTTGACGGCCGGTGGTTGAATTGCCGCTGAAGTGGGCGAGGACCGGTCTTACGCCGACGGGTGGTTCAATTGCCGTTGAAGTGGGCGAGGACCGGTCTTACGCCGATGGCCTGGGATCAATTTGAAGGGTTGTGGACCATTCCGCACTGGATTTGGCCGGAAAAGGCCTTAGGACGCCAGGGCAAAGATTATAAGGGCAGGAAAGTAATTTGGCCACCCCTTGCAAAGAGGTCCGTACGGACCAACCTGGTTGCAAAGAGGTCCGTACGGACCACTTTGGTTTTTTACAGTTCCCAGATTTTGACCAGGCTTAAATGTCGAGGCTCCCCCACTTCTTCTTCCTCATTTCCAGTTCGTGAACCAGGCGAGAGAGAGAGAGAAAAAATCCTCCATTTTTACCAAGATCCTCCATTTTTCGCTTGAATTGCTTGCCATGGCGGAAGGATCTCGAAGGAGTCGTCGTCAACGCAGTCAAGAGGTGGTCGAGCAACGGATGGAGCTCCAAAGGAATTGGATTTCGTTCGTTCCATCTTCGAAGAACCCGGATGTTTTGTATCCGAATCCGGAGGTGCACAATCGCCGCTCTATGAACGTCGGGGAGGTAAGAAATCCGTTCCGTTTTGATTCCCTGCTCGAATTTTTGAATGCTAGAACTAGGTTTTAGTTTTTCGCATTTTTGAATTTTTTGTTATTATTTTATGCCTTTTTGTGAAATTCTTGATGAATTGTTGAAAATGGACATGTAAAACTTGTGGGTATGTGTATTTTGTGCAGAAATGTGTAGATTAGCTCTTATTTGTGAAAATAAAGTGCCTCTCTAATGAAATGCATGCTTTGGTGTTTTGTACCGTATGCTATTTGTGTATGTACATTATGAGAAAAATTATCGTGTAGTGATAATTTTTGTGAAAAAATGTGACATGTGCCGTGTTTTTGTGACGGGTTTTGTCTGAAAGTGTGTGCCGTGTAGGGACGGATTTTTTTTTTTTTTTTTGAAAAATGTGTTATGCATATGTGTCGTGCCGTGTGTGCCATGTTTTTGGGTGACGGACTTTGTGGGGAAAATATGTGCAATATGTGCCGTGTTTTTGTGACGGGTTATATGTGCCTTTGCCGTGTTGGGACGGACTTTTTTGAAAATGTGTCGTGTAGGGTTTAATCCCCCCCTTTTTTTCTTTTGAGAAAATGTGTACAGTGTGTGCCGTGTTTTTGTGACGGACTGCATGGGAAAAATTATATGTATGATGTATGTGAAAATTATGTGCAATATGTGCCGTGTTTTGTGACGGGTTATATGTGCCTTTATATTAAGTACTGTGATTGACGTACCTTTGCTGTGTTTACCTGCAGGATGCGGGGCTTATGGCCGGGAAGGCCAAGAGGATGAAGACTCGGGGATCGCTCGAGGCTGTTGTTGAGCTGTGGCAGCGGATGCCTGATATTTCCGTGGACGGTAGGCCGAGTCCCCGGAGGCTGGTTTATGCTTCTGGCCTGGGTGTGTTCGTTGAGAACCTGGCTGGAGTGTCTGACACGAGGAAGAACAAGAGCGTCTTCCTTGGCCTTTCTGAGTACTGGTGGGATACCACCCACACCTTCCATCTGAGCTGGGGAGAGGTGACGGTGACGCCGACCGACTTTGCTGCGATTACCGGGCTTTCCTTCAAAGGAGGGCCGGTACGGTGGAGGGATATGATCTCCGATGTGGTGCTGGCTGAGCTGTTGGGCTTTGAGCCTCGTCCTCGCAGGGGCCTGGGCATGTTGTATAGCGACGTGGAGCTGAAGATCACGGCCAGTATTGGGGCCTACATCCGGGGTACCGGCCAGGTGACGGCGGAGCAGTTGGCGCGCTCCTTTTTGTGGTATGCACTGTCCGAGACTTTGTTCTCGAACCACGCGACCGCGGCTCCCTTTGCTCTGTTGGAGAGCTTGATTGATCTGGATAGGGTCTGTGACATCGCTTGGGGCGAGGCAGGCTTGGCCGAGCTCTACTTCTCCTTGGACCGGTTTAGCCGGGGTGTGGCCAGTTCGTTGGCCTGTTTTGACTTTGCTTTGGAGGTATGAGTTCATTGCTGTTTTTTGATTTAGCAACTTGTCTTTTCTCCGTTTTCTTTTGCACTGAGCCTTCTCTGTTTTTGTCACAGGTGTGGTTTTATGAGGTTTTCCAGTGTTTCCCGTGGGATAGAGATCCTGGGCCGTTGCCGCGCATCCCGCTATGCTGGGCCGGGCTCGTACGGCGAGGAAGAGGAGGACCGCAGGGGAAGCTCACCATCGCCACTGGGATGTGCAGTGAGCTGCCCGGAGAGGGGTAGCCCGGAGGGGTTCGTTTTGTTCCCGTGGGCTCGGTATGAGGGGGATGAGTTCGAGGGGGCTCCCGAGGTGACAGCGCGGCGGAAGATGCCGCGGGCTTGACTTGTGATGTCATGTATCCGGGAGAGCGGGTCTTCTCGGGCAAAGATGGCCCCGGTGTGCTTCCCGTGGCTCCGAGGGACCCTCCCTTTGGGATGCTTGATTCCCGAGACATGGACGTGCTCGATTTCGAGAGGTACCTCGGCGGTGCCGCCGAGGAGTTCATCTTGTATGGAGAGGAGTACGGGGCCTTCGTGAGGAGGAAGCCGAGGACGCCGCAGTACCGGCGCGGAGAGAGAGGCCGGCCCGCAGCTCCCCTGCAGGTTCCGATGCCGGACCGGATTTCACGTACGTCCGCGGGGACGGATCGAGGAGGAGGGTGTCTCAGACTGCCTCGAGCAGTGCTCGCCGCATACAGAGTGGACCCCGATAGATCGGTGAGTGTGCTTACTCTTTTCCATCTTGGCATCTTTTCGTATTTTTCTTTTTTGTTGTCGAGTATAACCGTATTGCCGAGCGTTTCCTCGTCGCTTGTTGGTGCAGTCCCGGGAGAGCTTATGATATGTGACTCGCCGCTACGTGGCGATGAGGTCGTTTGCGAAGAAGATGGCTTCGAAGATATCTTGCCGGTTCGCGACGCGTGCCGGCGCACGAGCCTATGCCTTCGAGGCATTCTCGTGGACGTTCCTCCGCCTAGAGCCGAGCCGGAGCCGCAGCCAGAGGGACCTTTCGAGGGGGCGGCATAGCATGGATGCCGGACGTCTTCGGGAGCCGCAGGCCTTCGAGGGAGCAGCCCTTTATCGCTCATGCCTCCGCATGGCGCACAGTGGCGAGGGTTCCCTCGTAGCCTTCTTTCTTTGATCCTTTCGCCGGATTTGATCCTTCCGAGTACTTTTCGTGGGAGCCTCCGGCGGGTGCTCGGTATTCCGACGACGAGGATGTGACGGGCGAGTTCGCCGATGCCCGACTTTTCTTGGAGGACCTCGGCGAGGATGATGATGCCGAGGAGTCTCGATTAGTATTCATTTGCTTTCCCTCTTTCATATCCCTCTTTTTTTTGTTTAGCAAACGTACATTTATGGGTACCCGTAATAAAACACATGTATTTGCATGGCAAACAAGATTTTATTTTAAGATGTAATGTCATTTTTGTGATTCCCTGATTTGTCCTAGAAATTGTTGCTATTATTATTTTTTATTTTGTGCATGCCACGTGAGCCGAGAGTGTGTTTGTGGGTAGTGTATGTTTGCCTAGAATGGCTTTGGCCAAGGTTTGGGCGCTTTGGAGCAAGGTTTTGCCGAGGACAAAGCCGGTTTTGTACTGTTTGGTCGGGAAATGGGTTCTGTTTGCAAGGAGGTCCGTACGGACATACTTAGCATGCAAAGAGGTCCGTACGGACCAACCTTGCTTTGGGAAGGACATAAATGCTTTCCAAAGGTCTCGGGTTCTTCCTCATTTCCCCATTTGCAGCTCATTTTCGAGCTTTCTTCCCCATTTTCTCTAGGAACCTCCATTTTTGCCATGGATTCTTCGTACGTCCCTAGAATTTTGCCGAGGCTTTCGCAGAGAGGCAAGCACACTTCCTCGAGCAGCTGAAAACGTGGATGCGGCGCCGCATGAGGCATCGTAGACGGGCTTTCGAGGTAAGGTTTCGTCTTTGCTCGAGCTTGGTCTTTTAAGGAGTTGGTTCCCGATTGGGATTTGCTGGGCCGCCGCGAAGTTCTCGGGGATGTTAGGAGGCACGTGTACTGTTTCTCCTATAATGAGCCAAATGGGTGCCCACTTTGAGGATTTTCGGGCTTTGATTGGAGGACCGGAGGTGGAGGCCATCTCGCTTCCTTTCGATTGGTGGTGCCGCGAGCGTGAAGCTTGCAGACTTTCTTCGTACTTCGTTGGAAGAAGTGTGTGGCATGATCCTTGATTCGGGTCATATCGACATTTCCGAGCCGCCTGAGCGGTTCATGGTCGATGATGAGAGTGACGTCTCTTGGGATGTATTTGCCTCATGCGTGATGGCGACGCTTTTCCCGGCCGCCTCGCATTTGTGATGGCGCTTGCTAGATGTGGTAGGGCACCGCAGAGCCGGGAGAGGATATTGTCCCGTTGGTGCCGGGGGAGACTCTTCATGGTATCGACTGTCCGGCGACCGGGGATCGTTTTATGAGAGGGGGAAGCCCCGCTTTGCTCACCTTGTGGCCGCGAGAGAGACTTCAGCCATGCCCGAGGCTCCGACGTCGTTTAGCCCGTGGTCATTTGCTCGCCGACCTCTTGTGCTGATATGGATCGCTCCGCCCGGGAGAGATGGATGGCACAAACTGGTACGCATCGATCCGCCGGTGGGTTCCGCACTCGGAGGATTGAGACCAGGAGGATCTTGCAGAAGGGTCCTACGTTGTCGAGTTCCAGTTTGTCTTGGTCCTCCTTCTATATTCCGTCGCTTGTTTCCCGGCAGCTTGGGATGAAGCAGAGCCTTGTCATTGGCCGATGACCTTGCTACCGGAGGTAGTTCCTCTTCAGATGGCGCCTTCAGTGCCTTCTTGTATTTTCCGAGGGTATGGAAGTATTCCGCTTTCCCTCCCGCGGTACTCCTTAGACGCTTCCTGGGAGCGTCGTATTGACGACTCGCATCCGGCCCGGTATGAGCAACAGAGCCAAGGGCCCCAAGTGGTCTTGGAGAGCAGTGCGTGTAGCGATTCTCGGGACCCGGCTGCCGTAGTAGCTATTGCCTTAGGAGTTCCGAAGCCTGGTCCGACCCTTCGATGTGACGGAGACACTTTGTTTGACTACGAGACTAGAGTTGACCGACCGACAGGGAGAGGTCCTCTTTGGCTGCACTCGCAGGGAGGAGATCCGAGCCGAAGCACGGGCGAATGAAGCCCCGAGAGCTACTGGATTGTTTGACTCTACGGGAGGACCCCGATCTCTGACCGAGAGACGCAGAGTTGGTTCACGTGAGCGAAAGAAGACTCGCCGGGGACGAGGGAAGAAAGGAAAGAATGGCGAGGGGACAAGCGCAGATGGCGCGGAATGACCTCCTAGGTATCCATTCATTGCATTGCAAACACATTATTAGTTAAATGTATTAAGTCCGTCTTTTAGCATGTTGTGAACTTGAGAGTAGACCGTGCTTGAACTCATCAAGAAATGTTGTAACCGTTAGTGATTTGTGATTTACTTTTAAAGCTTTGTCGAGACGCAAGATCTCTTGTTTGCCTTTGCTTCGTTGTGCACTTTGTCGGCGTCCATCTTTGACTTTTCGTTGCATTCGCGGACCGAAGGGCCTGGCCCCGACGGCAATCCCCTTTGCCGAGGCTTTCAGGCTTGGCCGAGAGGTTGAATGCTCCCTTGACAAGTCGTTTTGACGGTCTTTTTCGTAGCTTCCTTGCCTCTTGTTGGCGCGGGCTCTGACCTCAATTTCGCAGCCTTCTCGCTTGAGCTTCTTTTTTTTTTTTGTGAGCCCTCGCTCGAGCTCTTTTTTTTTTTTTTTTTGTGAGCCCTTGCTCGAGCTCTTTTTTTTTTTTTTTTTTTTTTGAAGCGCATGAGGGCGAAGACAAGCCCCCGGCTTGGAAGCGTACACGAGCCGGCCGTTTGATGCCGAGCGACCCTGATGTCCTTTGATGTTGCCGCCGTCGTTTGACTTGGTCAAGGTGACCGCCGGGGCGTGTTCTTGAAAAGTGCGTAGCTTGATGGAGGTCTCGATTGACATTCAAACTTTTGACTTTTTTGTGTATTTTTAGACCGGACCAATTAAGGTTGCCTACGCCTCCTGACTGCAGGGCTCAGTGTCCGCGTAGTTCGACACTACATGGAGTGCCAAGAGATGCACAGCTTGTTCTTCTTCGTGCGAAGTATCTCGCGAAGTTTGCTTCCGTTGACCGGATTCATGAAGTGGATTGCCGTCTAGGTCTCGTTAGCTTCATGGCGCTCCGGAGAAGATCTTTTGAACCACGAAAGGGCCGATCCACGTGGGTTCCCATTTTCCCAGCTGGTCAAGTTCGAGCGGGAGGCTTTTCTTTGAGTACAAGGTCACCTTCCCCGATGTCTCGGGATTTGACTTTCTTGTCGAAAGCTCTAGCCATCCCGCTTCGATAGGCTCCTGACGTGTTCCATGGCCTTTAGTCGTCGCTCGCCTAGCAGAGCCAATTCGTCATGCTCTGGCTTCTGAGCCATTCGACTTCGTTGATGTCATTTTCCAGAAGACTCTGAGTGAGGGAATTTCCAGCTCGATGGGAAGGACTGCTTCCATCCCGTATGTCGTGGCAAATGGGGTTTCTCCCGTGGTCGTTTCGATCGATGTGCGGTAGCCCCAAAGTGCAAGGTGCAGCTTCTGCCAATCTCGTCCTCGGGTGGTCATTTTTCTGATGATCCGTTCGAGGGTTTTGTTTGCCGCTTCCACGGCGCCGTTTGTTTGTGGCCGGTAGGGAGAAGATTTGTGACGTGTGATCTTGAATTCAGCCAGCCGTCGAATTCCCTTCGAAGTGTGAGCCGTTGTCCGATATGACCTCATTTGGGATGCCGTATCGGCATATGATGTTTTCCTCGAGGAAATGCGCGACCTTCTTGGAGGTGAGTACCTTGTAGACTTGGCTTCGACTCCATTTGGTGAAGTAGTCGATGGCTACTAAGATGAACTCGTGACCGTTGCCGCCCGGCGGAGCGATTTTCCCGATGACGTCAATTCCCTGGCAAAGGGCCAAGGTGTAGTCATGCAAGAGAGATCGTGGGGCGGTAGATGATTGAGGTTGGAGAACCGTTGGCACTTGTCGCAGCCTTCTGACAAAGTGGATGCAATCTCGCCTCCATGGAGATCCAAAGAGTAGCCCATCCCGAGAATGATTTGCATCGTGGCTCGCATTCACGCTGGGACCGCAAGCCCCATCGCGGACTTCTGTTCATGAACTTGTCTCGCTTCTTCTTGGCCGACGCAACAGGAGTGGCCCGTGGTAGCGTTTCTTGTATAGCATGTCCCCGAGGATGACGAAGTGAGAGGCAAGGCGTTTTAGGGCCATGATGCTCTTGGTTTCGACCCCTTCGCCTGGGTCTCCCTCGTTCATGAAGGTGGTTTCCGTTCTTGAGGTATTGGAAGATCCGGCTATACCATGGCTCATTGACGGGCTTAGGTTCTCGGGTTCGATCTCACAACAAGAGGCGTGAATTTCCTTTCGTCCGACTTTGAAGGGTTTGATTGCTTTTCCTTCAGTGGATTTCCACAAGGGAAGCCAAGGTGGCTAAGGCATCCGCAAACCTCGTTTCTGGCCTCTTGGCAAGTAATGGAAGGTGACCTCTTCGAATTGTGTGATGAGGTCCTCCATGCAGCATGGTATTTTTGCAAGCCCGGGTCTATGGTTTTCCACTTGTTGGAGACTTGGTTGATGATCAAGGCCGAGTCCCCATAAACTTCGAAGCTTCGGACATTCCTCTCGAGTGCGGCTTGTAGTCCAAGAAATATACAGCTTCATATTCTACGGCATTGTTGGTTACCTCGAAATTGATCTTTATAGCAATTGGGGTGTGCTCGCCCTGGGATCCACCAAGAAAGCATACCGACGCCGCTTTCCTTTTTGTTAGCCGCTCCGTCGAAGAATAGTTGCCATCGATTTTCGCTTTCGATTGCGAAGATTCCCTCGTCTGGAAATTGTGGTTCGGGCCTCGAGCCTCGTCTGCTGGGAAATCAGCCATTGTTCACCATGGCCCGTCCCTTGATTGACTTTTGGTTTACGTACTTGATGTCAAATTTCGCTAGGAAGAAAGACCATTTGGCGAGCCTCATTGACAGAGATGGTTTGTCGAAGAGGTACTTGAATAGGTCCATTTTGGAAACCAAGTGTACTGTGTGCGACTGCATGCAGTGCCGTAGTTTCCCGACAACCCATACCAGTAGCCGCGCAGTTTTCTCGAGGGCCGAGTAATTGAGTTCGCCGCCTTCAAACTTTCGACCGACGAAGTAGATGGCGTTTTCGACCCGTGACTCCCTCTTTTCTTGACAGAGCATGGCTCCAACCGGCGGTGCCTGGCCACGCTAGGTATAGCAACAAAGCGGCTTTTCCTCGTGGGGAGGACAGAGAATCGGAGGACTCACAAGGTATGCTTTTATTTTTTCAAAGGCATCTTGGCATTCGGAGTTCCATTCGATGCCCCGCTCTTTCTTCATCGCCTTGAAGATTGGCTCGCATATAGAGGTCAATTGGTCGACGAAGCTACTGATATATTTGAAATTACCTCGGATCCGGCCGCGGATGGTGCCCCCGCGCATCTCGCTCGCTCGCTGTTCGGGAATGTTCGCCCGGATCCGAGAGGCAAGCACAATCGCGCCCCTAGATCCGGCTTATTCCGTCTTAGCGTTTTGCGTAGGCTTGAGGTGTCTCGCCGTGTTTTGCTTTCGTAGAGTCGCCACGCCGTTTTTATTAAGCCCAAAACATTGAAAGGGCATCGCTTAAAGATAAATTTTAAACCTGTTTTTGTGTGATGAGATTTTTGAGTTCGGGAGGTCGATGACTCCTGAAGAGAATATTAGAATATTAGAGCTCACTCCGAGTAGCCTCGTAAACGAGTCTTTCTGGATACCCCTAATATCCTTTTAAATGTTGTGTGTGTGTGTGTGTGCTTTTAAAAATGCATGTCAGATCGGATGTCTACATTGTATTGAAATGTATTGAAATAGTGTAGGAAGGAAGCCTTACCAATGTTGGTTCGTGTCCTGCTCTTCCGCAGGGAATAGTGGTTTGAGGTCTGGAGTAGCTGCTCCGGATTGCTTCTGGGATGCCGGCTGTCTCGCGGACAGAGTTTCGCGTGAGTTGAGGTTGTAGGTCCGCGTCTGCGCAGGTCTCGGGCGTGCGTGGGGATCGTCTGACCACTCTGCGCAGGTTCGGCGTGCGCTTGTGGTGGCAGGAGTCACTCTGCGCAGTTTCGCGTGGTGGCCTGGGATCGCTCTGGCTTGATCTCTAGAAAGAGTCGGACACCGGGGAAAGACTGTGCAAGGCTCCTCGAGTACCACGAGGGGCCTCGTAGTACCTCGAGAGTGCCTCTGGGCAGCGCGGAGCTGCCTCGGGAGCGCTCTGAGAGGCTTCTGAGCACCTCGAGGGGGCTCTAAGGCCTCTAAGGATCCGAAGGGGCCGGAATGCCTCGAAAGGGCTTAAGGGGAGCCGAAGGCTTAGGGAGGAAGAGAGAAGAGGGAGGTGTGAAAAATGAGGAGGGGGAGCCCTCTATTTATAGTCTCGTATTTGGTGCAAAGAGGTCCGTACGGACCTCCTTGGTTATCCAGGATTTTGGTTTTCCTCGATTTGAGGAATATGCAATGATGGTGAATATTCGAAATGATGATGTCCCCTTTCAGAAAGAGGTCCGTACGGACCATCTTGCATGCAAAGAGGTCCGTACGGACCAAGTCTCGCATGGAAACCATCATTTCTCCCGGATTTGAGGGAATATTGTGGACTTTAAGGGGATTCAAGAATTATGGAAACAAAGAGGTCCGTACTACCTATATTGCTTTTCCAGCTTCCCCGAAAATTCCCGAAAGGTCCTTTTTGTCCCTTTTTATCCTGCAAAGGCTCCTCCCCGGTCTGGTCAGGCTCGAGAGGGTTTTGAGAGGGTTTTGAGCGAGAGAGGTCTCCGAGATCGCGTGGATGAGTCTCGCGTGTTTCCCGTGTTTGAAAGTGAGTGATCCGCATTGGGGTACTTACAAGCCCCTCGACGACGTCACTTATGCAAAGAAGTGGGGTCGCCGATAAGATAAGGGTCCTAACTGGATCGCGCCGGGAGAGGAAGTGACCGCGAGGGTCAGCGAGGACGTGCGGCGTCTCGGGTGACCGTTTAGGTCAATAGCCGGACCCCGCGATAGGATTCCTACGTATCCCTCGGGGCGGGAATCAAGCCCGGTCGTAGTTCGGCGCTGGGGGTGAGCGTGAATGCGGCGGTGGTGCCCTCGGGAGTGTTGTGTGACCGCCGAGGTCACTGCCGATATGACGACGTGGCGTGCGCTCCCCCGCGACCGTGACAGTCGGTGATAAGGACGGCGTCCCGCGATAATAGGTCGGATGATAAGGACGTGGTGGCTATTCCCTGGCGACTCGTATAAAATGTGTTGATAGGAGGCGACGTGGTGGCGCTCCCGGCGCACCAGATATAAAGTCCCAAGTGATAAGTGACGTGGTGAGCGTCCGGTGACCGTGATAGTCGGGCGTGATGCGGACGTGCGGCGTCCTCGGCGCACTGCATAAAGCTCGGTGATAAAGGGTGACGCCAAGTGGCGCTCCAGACCGAGGCTCGTAAGCCTGATAAGCTGACGCTGTGGCACTCGTAAGCGAATGATCAGGTAGCCGCGATAAGTGACGGTGGCGCGGCGATAAGTCAGCAAGAAGACCCTATGTAAATGTGATAAGGACGCGCGGCGGTCCCGGGGTGCGACTGTGATAGAAGGATAAGGATCGCCAGGCGGCGCCCGTGGTAACCACGTATAGGTTTGGTGATAAGGGCACGCGGTGGCGTCCTGGGCGACCGGTATAAAGTCGGCCATAAAGGACGCAGATTTGCGGCGTCCTCGGCGACCAGCACCGCGACCGTGATAGCCGGTGATAAGTGACGTGCGCGGCGTCCGGTGACCGGTCAGATAAGGTTTGATGTAAGTGATCGTGGGTGGCAAGGCCCTGCGACTCACGATAGGCAGTGTAAAGTGGACGCGCGGCGTCCCGGCACCGTGATAAAGTCGGTGATAAAGTGACGCGGCGTAAGGCCCGCACCGTGATAGTCAGCGATAAGGACGTGGTGGCGTCCGGGGGCGACCGTGATAGGGTATCGATGATAAGGACGCGGCGGCGTCCCGCGACGCATCAGATATAAGCGTGATAAGGACGTGGGTGGCGCTCCGGGTGACCGTATAGGCTCGGGTGATAAGGACGCGGGTAAGGCGTCCTCGGGGCGCAGTATAGGTCGGTGGGATAAGGACGCTGCGCAGGCGTCCCGGGATGGAAATTTTACGATTTTCCTAATCGGGTGGTTTAAGAAGCGCTCCTTCCGGGTCGAGAGATAGTCATGAGGACTCGAATCAGTCTTCGATTGCTGAGGCCGCGGTGACAAGCCTGATTGCTGCGCCGCCGCTGGTTCTGCCACATCCGGCCGAGCTCTAAGCTTGAATTAGGGGACATGAGGCGCGTATGGCCGCCTTGCGATTCGAGAGGCGTAGACTCTGCCTCTCATTTGTCGCTTTTGTCATGTTGAAATAGTAAGGCCTGGGAGGCTGGCTCTCTTACCTTGATGATTCGTGGCCGAGGTGTCGCTGGCCTTCTCGAATTGCCGCAGGATGAAGATGATTGCTTCCATCATTTGGCGTTTGGGAGGCGCTTCGTGCCTGGGACTCAGACGACTGGGAGGCGTCAAGGCTCCTTCGCGTGCTTGTTTTGGCCGCTGAGTGGCTTAGAATGATGGTCGGTGTCAGGGACCGGGAGTTTACTGCAAATTCTTCGACTGTTCGGGAGGAGCTCCTCGGCTTACTTCTGATGGCTTGCGCTGCTTCGCGTTGCCGCTGAGGTGGGCTGAAGTTCGGGGCTTACATCCTCGATCGGCCGGTGCTTGAATTGTCAAGTGGGCGAGGATGCATGACCGTACGGGCCCTCTTCCTCGCTGGGAAGATGAATTCGACCTTCAAAGGGTTGAGTTGTCTGGAAGCCGCGTCGGGGGCGTCTGCCGCCGGATCGATATTGCCGCTCCTTCTGAATTGCCGGGAGGTAAGAGGATCTCTTTCCTTGAATTACGCTGATCGAGGATCGGTCTTACGTTTGATGGCCGGTGGTGATTTGCCGTTGAAGCGGGCGAAGTTCTTACATCCTGATCGCCGGGTTGATTTGCCGTTGAAGGGCGGGTTCGGGCTTACATCCGATCGCCGGGGATTGATTTGAAGCGGTTAGTGGACCATTCCGCACTGATTTGGCCGAAAAAGGCCTTTAGGATGCCTAGGCAAAGTTTGTAAGGGCAGAAAGTAATTTGGGCACTCCTTGCAAAGAGGTCCGTACGGACCAACCCGGGTTGCAAAGAGGTCCGTACTGACCAAGTTGATTTTTACAGCTTCCTGCATTTTGACCAGCAAAAACCGAGGCTCCTTCACTTCTTCTTCTTCGCCTTACGAAACAAATTAGAGAGAGAAGGAGAAAACCTCCATTTTTGCACCAAAATCTTCCATTTTTCCTTTCGATTTGCTCGCAATGGCGAGGGATCTCGAAGGAGCCGTAGACAACGCAGCCAGAAGTGGTCGAGCGCCGAATGGAGCTTCAAAGGAATTGGACCTCGTTCGTTGCCGTCTTCGAAGAACCCGGATGTTTTGTATCCGAATCCGTGAGGTGCATAATCGTCGCTCCATGAACGCTGGGGAGGTAAGAAATCTGCTCCGCTTTTGATTCCCTCGTCGAATTTTTGAATGCTAGAACTAGGTTTTAGTTTTTCGCATTTTTGAATTTTTTTTTTTATTATTTTATGCCTTTTTTGTGAAATTCTTGATGAATTGTTGAAAATGGACATGTGAAAATTGTGGGTATGTGTATTTTGTGCGTAAATGTGTAGATTAGCTCTTATTTGTGAAAATAAAGTGCCTATCTAGTGAATTGCATGCTTTGGTGTTTTGTACCGTATGCTATTTATGTATGCACATTATGAGAAAAATTATCGTGTAGTGATAATTTTTGTGAAAAATGTGACATGTGCCGTGTTTTGTGACGGGTTATATGTGAAAGTGCGTGCCGTGTTGGGACGGATTTTCTTTTGAGAATGTGCTATATAGTGTGTGCCGTGTTTTTGGGTGACGGACTTTGTGGGGAAAATATGTGCGATATGTGCCGTGTTGGGACGGATTTTCTTTTGGAAATGTGTCGTGGTAGGGTTTAATCCCTCCCTTTTTTTTCTTTTTGAGAAAATGTGTACAAAGTGTGTGCCGTGTTTTGTGACTGATCGCATGGGGAAAATTATATGCATGATATATGTGAAAATTATGTGCATTGTGTGCCGTGGTTTTGTGACGGGTTACATGAAAAATTGTATGTGAAAATTATGTGCATTGTGTGCCGTGTTTTGTGACGGGTTACATGAAAAATTAAATGTATAATGTATGTGAAAATTAGGTGCAATATGTGCCGTGTTTTGTGACGGGTTATATGTGCCTTTATATTAAGTACTGTGATTGACGTACCTTTGCCGTGTTTACCCGCAGGATGCCGGGCTTACTACCGGGAAGGCCAAGAGGATGAAGACTCTGGGGTCACTCGAGGTCATTGTGGAGTTACGGCAATGGATGCTCCGATATTTCCGTGGGCGGTAGGCCGAGTCCCCTGAGGTCAGGTTTATGCTTCGGCCTAGGTGTGTTCGCTGAGAACCCGGGCCGGAGCTGCTCGACACGAGGAAGAACAAGAGTGTCTTCCCGGGCCTTTCTCGAGTATCGTGGGATACCACCCACACCTTCCACCCGAGCCGGGCGAGGTGACAAAGGACGCCCACCGATTTTGCCGCTATTACACGGCTCTCCTTCAAAGGGGAGCCCGTGAGGCGGAGAGACATGATCTCGGATGATGTGGCCGACCGAGCCGCCGGGCTTTGAGCCTCGTCCCCGCAGGCCTGGGATGCCGTACAGGACGTAGAGATGAGGATCACGGCGCATTTGGGCCTACATCCGGGTACCGGCCAGGTGACAATGAGCAGCTTGGCGCGCTCCTTCTTGTGGTATGCACCGTCCGAGACTTTGTTCTCGAACCACGCGACCGCAGCCTCCCTTTGCTCTGTTGGAGAGCTTCGACCGATTCGGGATAGGGTCTCGGCGACATTGCTTGGGGCGAGGCAGCTTGGCCGAGCTCTACTTTTCTCTCGGACCGGTTTAGCTGGGGTGGCCAATTCTGGCCTCGCTTTGATTTTGCTCGAGGTATGAGTTTATTGTCGTTTTTGATTTAGCAACTTGTCGTTTCTCCATTTTTTTTTTTTTTTGCCGAGCTCTTCTCTCGCTTTGTCGCAGTGTGGTTTTATGAGGTCTTTCGCTGCTTCCCGTGGGATAGAGATCCCGGGGGCCGTTGCCGCGTGATCCCGCTATGCTCTACCGGGCTCGTACGGCCAGGAGGAGGAGGACCAAGCAGGGGTAAGCTCACCATTGCCTACTTCGGGAGGTGCAGTGGAGCGTTTGGAGCGAGATAGCCGTGAGGGTTTCGTCTTGTTCCCACGGGCTCTGTGATGAGGGTGATGAGCCTGAGGGAGCTCCCGAGGTGACGGCGCAGCGGAAGATGCCGCGGGCTCGACTTGCGACGCCATGTATCCTGGGAGCGAGTCTTCGGGCATGGCCCGGTGTGCTTCCCGTGGCTCCGAGGGATCCTCCGTTTGGGATGTTTGACTCCCGGATATGGATGTGCCGGATTTTGAGAGGTACTCTCGGCGGCTGTGGGTGCCGAGGAGTTTATTTTGTTTGGTGAGGAGTACGAGACCTTTGTTAGGAGGAAGCCGAGGACGCCGCAGTGGGGCGAGGAGAGAGAGGCCGGTCCACGTGCTCCCCTGCAGGTTCCGATGCCGGGGCCGGATTTCACTTATGTCCGTGGGGACGGATCGCGGAGGAGGGTGTCTCGTACCCGTTCCCCGAGCAGCTCCCGCCGCCACAGAGCGGACCCCGACGATCGGCGAGTGTGCCGACTCTTTTCCATCTTGGCATCTTTTCGTATTTTTCTCTTTTTGTTGTCGAGTATAACCGCATTTGATGAGCGTTTCTTGGTCGTTTGCTTGTGCAGTCCCGGAGAGCCTACGATGCGCCGACTCGCCGTTATGTGGCGATGAGATCCTTCGCTAAGAAGATGGCGTCGAAGATGTCTTGCCGGTCTTCGCGTCGTATGCCAACAGATGAGCCGATGCCTTCGAGGCATTCAGCTGATGTTCCTCCACCGGAGCCGAGCCTGAGCCGCAGCAGAGGGACCTTCGAGAGGGCGGCATAGCATGGATGCCGGACGTCTTCCGGAGCCGCAGGCCTTCGAGGGAGCAGCCCTTTATCGCTCATGCCTCCGCATGCCGCTCAGTGGTGAGGGATTCTCGTAGCCTTCTTTCTTCGACCCTTTCGCCGGATTTGATCCTTCGCATTATTTTGAGCGGCGTGTCCTGAGGGGGCTCGCACTGATGACGAGGATGTGACTGGCGAGTTCACCGGGATGCCCGATTTTTCTTTGGAGGATCTTGGCGAGGATGATGATGACGAGGGCTCGATTAGTATTCATTTGCTTTCCTCTCTTTCATATCCCTCTCTCCTTTTTTTTTTTTTTTTGTTTAGCAAATGTACATTTTGTACCCGTAATAAAACACATGTATTTGCATGGCAAACAAAAGATTTTATTTTAAGATGTAATGTCATTTATTTTTGTGATTCCCGGAATTGTCCTAGAAATTGTTGCTATTATTATTTTTATTTTATTTTTTTTTTTTTGTACATGCCACGTGAGCCGAGAGTGCGTTTGTGGGTAGTGTTGGTTTGCCGGAAATGGCTTTGGCCGCTGTTTGACCGTTTGGAGCAAGGTTTTGCCGAGGACGGTTTTGTACCGTTTTCCGGGGAAATGGGCTCGATTGCAAAGAGGTCCGTACGACAGCACCTACATTGCAAAGAGGTCCGTACGGACCAACCTTGCTTTTCAGAGGACTTAAATGTTTTCCAAAGGTCCGGACTTTCTCCCATTCCCCATTTGCAGCCATTTTCGAGCTTTCTTCCCCATTTTCTCTAGGAACCTCCATTTTTGCCATGGATTCTTCGTATGTCCCTAGAATTTTGCCGAGGCTTTCGCAGAGAGGCAAGCACACTTCCTAGAGCAGCTTGAAAACGTGGATGAGACGCCGTATGAGGCATCGTAGACGGGCTTTCGAGGTAAGGTTTCGTCTTTGCTCGGCTTGGTCTTTTAAGGAGTTGGTTCCCGATTGGGATTTGCTGCGGGCCGCCGCGAAGTTCTGGGATGTTAGGAGGCACGTGTACCGTTTCTCCTACAATGAAATGGTGCCCACTTTTGAAGATTTTCGGGCTTTGATTGGAGGACCGGAGGTGGAGGCCATCTCGCTTCCTTCGGTGGTGCGCGCCGCGAGCGTGAAGCTTGCACTTTCTTCGTGCTTCGTTGGAAGAAGTGCAGGCATGATCCTTGATTCGGGTCATATCGACATTTCGAGCCGCCGGAGCGGTTCATGGTTGATGATGAGAGTGACGCCTCTGGGATGTATTTGCCTTGCGTGACGGCGACGCTTTTTCCGGTCGCCTCCCTCGCATTTGTGATGGCGCTTTGCTAGATGTGGTAGTGGCACCGCAGAGCCGGAGAGGATATTGTCCCGCTGGTGCCGGGGAGACTCTTCATGGTATCGACCGTCCGGCGACCGGGGATCGTTTTATGAGAGGGGGAAGCCCCGCTTTGCTCACCTTGTGGCCGCGAGAGAGACTTCAGCCATGCCCGAGGCTCCGACGTCGTTTAGCCCGTGGTCATTTGCTCGCCGACCTCGGTGTTGGATATGGATCACCCGCCCGGGAGAGATGGATGGCACAGCCTTGGTACGCATCGATCCGCCGGTGGGTTCCGCACCGGAGGATCGAGACCAGGAGGATCTTGCAGAAGGGTCCTACGTTGTCGAGTTCCGTGTTTGTCTTGGTCCTCCTTCTATATTCCGTCGCTTGTTTCCTGCTAGCTTGGGATGAAGCAGAGCCTTTGTTGGGCCGGGATGACCTTGCTACCGCGGAGATAGCTCCTCTTTGTATGGCAGCCTCCAGTGTGCCTTCTTGTATTGTCTCGAGGGTATGGAAGTATTCCGCTTCCCTCCCGTGGTACTTCTTAGACGTCTGGGAGAGTGTCGTGTTGACGACTCGCATCCGGCCCGGTATGAGCAAAGATGTCAAGGGCTCCCAAGTGGTCTGGGAGAGCAAAGTGCGTGTAGCGATTCTGGGACCCGCTGCCGTAGTAGCTATTGCCTTAGGAGTGCCGAAGCCCGGTCTCGACCCTTCGATGTGACGGAGACACTTTGTTTGACTACGAGACTAGAGTTGACCGACCGACAGGGAGAGGTCCTCTTTACTGCACTCAGCAGGAGGAGATCCGAGCCGAAGCACGGCGAATGAAGCCCCGAGAGCTACCGGATTATTTGACTCTACTGGGAGGACCCCAGCATCTCTGACCGAGAGACGCAGAGTTGGTTCACGTGAGCGAAAGAAGACTCGCCTGGGACGAGGGAAGAAAGGAAAGAATGGCGAGGGGACAAGCGCAGATGGCGCGGAATGACCTCCTAGGTATCCATTCATTGCATTGCAAACACATTATTAGTTAAATGTATTAAGCCGTCTTTTAGCATGTTGTGAACTCGAGAGTAGACCGTGCTTGAACTCATCAAGAAATGTTGTAACCGTTAGTGATTTGTGATTTACTTTTAAAGCTTTGTCGAGACGCAAGATCTCTTGTTTGCCTTTGCTTCGTTGTGCACTTTGTCAAGGCGTCCATCTGACTTTTCTCGTTGCATCCGCGGACCGAAGTGCCTGAGCCATGACGGCAATCCCCTTTGCCGAGGCTTTCAGATTTGGCCGAGAGGTTGAATGCTCCCTCGACAAGTCGTTCCGACGGTCTTTTTCGTAGCTTCCTTGCCGCTTGTTGGCGTCGGGCTCTTGACCTCAATTTCGCAGCCTTCGTTTGAGCTTCTTTTTTTTTTTTTTTTTTTTTTTTTTTTTTTTTTTGTGAGCCCTCGCTCGAGCTCTTTTTTTTTTTTTTTTTTTTTTGAAGCGCGTGAGGGCGAAGACAAGCCCCCGGCTTCGAAGCGCATACGAGCCGGGCCGCTTGATGCCGAGCGACCCTGATGTCCTTTGATGTTGCCGCCGTCGTTTGACTTGGTCAAGGTGACCGCCGGGGCGTGTTCTTGAAAAGTGCGTAGCTTGATGGAGGTCTTGATTGACATTCAAACTTTTGACTTTTTTGTGTATTTTTAGACCGGACCAATTAAGGTTGCCTACGTCTCCTGACTAGAGGGCTCAGTCCGCGTAGTTCGACACTACATGGAGTGCCAAGAGATGCACAGCTTGTTCTTCTTCAGCGAAGTATCTCGCGAAGTTTGCTTCCGTTGACCGGATTCATGAAGGGATTGCCGTCTAGGTCCTGTTAGCTTCATGGCGCCTCCGAGAAGATCTTTGAACCACGAAAGGGCCGATCCACGTGGGTTCCCATTTTCCCAAACTGGTTGGTTCGAGCGGGAGGCTTTTCTTTCGAGTACAAGGTCACCTTCCCCGATGTCTCGGGATTTGACTTTCTTGTCGAAAGCTCTAGCCATCCCGCTTTGATAGGCTCCTGACGTGTTCCATGGCCTTTAGTCGTCGCTCGTCTAGCGTGAGCCAATTCGTCATGTCTGGCCTGAGCCATTCGACTTCGTTGATGTCATTTTCCAAAGAAGACTCTGAGTGAGGGAATTTCTAGCTCGATGGGAAGGACCGCTTCCATCCCGTATGTCGTGGCAAATGGGGTTTCTCCCGTGGTCGTTTCCGACCGATGTGCGGTAGCCCCAAAGTGCAAGGTGCAGCTTTCTGCCAATCTCGTCCTCGGGTGGTCATTTTTCTGATGATCCGTTCGAGGGTTTTGTTTGCCGCTTCCACGGCGCCGTTTGTTTGTGGCCGGTAGGAGAAGATTTGTGGCGTGTGATCTTGAATTCAGCCAGCCTCGTCAAATTCTCCTTCGAAGTGTGAGCCGTTGTCCGATATGACCTCATTCTGGGATGCCGTATCGGCATATGATGTTTTCCTTGAGGAAATGTGCGACCTTCTTGGAGGTGAGTACCTTGTAGGACTTGGCTTCGACCCATTTGGTGAAGTAGTCGATGGCTACTAAGATGAACTCGCGACCGTTGCCGCTCGGGCGGAGCGATTTTCCCGATGACGTCAATTCCCAAGTGGCAAAGGGCCAAGGTGTAGTCATGCAAGAGAGAGATCGTGGGGCGGCAGATGATTGAGGTTGGAGAACCGTTGGCACTTGTCGCAGCCTTCGGACAAAGTGGATGCAATCCGCTCCATGGAGATCCAGAGTAGCCCATCCCGAGAATGATTTGCACGTGGCTCGCGTTCATGCTGGGACCGCAAGCCCCATTGTGGACTTCTGCTCATGAACTTGTCTCGCTTCTTCTTGGCCGACGCAGCCGTAGGAGCGGCCCACGGTAGCGTTTCTTGTATAACATGTCCCCGAGGATGACGAAGTGAGAGGCAAGGCGTTTTAGTGGCCAGCGATGCTCTTGGTTTCACCCCTTCGCGTGTCGACCTTCCTTGTTCATGAAGGCGCTTTCCGTTCTTGAGGTATTGGAAGATCCGGCTTGTGGCCGGAAATGGCGCTCTGACTTGCGTCTCTTTCGCTCTTCAAAGAATCTTGCAAATCGTTGTGATTAAAACCTTCTCAAGCACTGGGCCCGGTTTTTCTCTCGTTTGACAACATGCTTAAATGTTTGCTTGATGCATTTATTTAATTAATGTGTTTGCCTTTTGTATAGATGAATTTAACTGCTTTGATTAGTTAATGTCATCATTTGTTAAAGATGCAATGAGATGGTTTTTTAGGAAGGTCTGACCTTTATTGAAAGCGTGAAGACCGTACATTGTTGATCAAAGATTCACAATCGTCGGCGTAAAGCCGTCAAAAGACACAAAAGATGTGAATACACGTACAACAAGACTCGAAGCTAGACTATAGGCGACGAGGATTGGACCAGCTTCATTACTCCCTGATGGCCGTAGCTCTAGAAGGAGCGGTGCCGGGTTCAGTGGCCAATCTTCCCTTGGCATGAGTCCCGGAAAGTAGCTTGCATGCGGTTCGATTTCAAACCAGATCGCGGAGGTTTTTGGCCGCTCCCGATGATGTCCCTCCATTAGTGTTGCCACCACCCTCGGGGTTTTTGCCGATAGAAGTCGCCGAGGGCTACTTCTAGGAGGGCGAAGCATTCGCCGATTCGAGTGGATTCTTGCCGATGTTGATCACTTTCATAGAATCTCGCCTCTTTATCTCGGGATCTGCTGACGACATTTACAATGTCCGATTCGAGCGGGCATGCTATATCTCCTTCCCCGATTAAGCCTCGAGGAGGTTGCGCCACTGCTCGTCTGTGCCTGACACCGGAATGTTGAATTGAACTAAGCCGTGATGGCCGTCCCCGTAAGATCCGAGAGTGTCTGGCCAAAGGGTTGTCTTGTACCGGGGATCGGTGATGAGCCGCTTTGCAAGAGGGTTTTCGGCGAAGTAAGTGGTCTACTCCTCGATCAATCTCCATTAGGGCATCCATCTCTTGATCCTCTCTCAAGCATTCTTCACGCCGCATATATCGTAGTTGTCATCCCGACCCACGAAGTTCTTCAATTTCCACTCGTCATGCTTAGAGCGTGGATGTAAGGATCCACTTCGTAGCGGGACAGGGTAGGAGAATCATCTGGGAAGAGTATTCGGTCATGTCGGGACCTTCTTCTCGGGTCATAGCTTGCCGGCCAAGCACTTGCCATCGCACCGCTTCCGCGGATCACTTCGATCGCTCCGTTGGCATTGATGAATTTCACGCACCGGTGAAGAGTAGATGATACCGCTTTCATCCGATGTATCCAAGGCCGTCCCAACAAAGCAGAAGGTTGGTTTGATTTCCACGACTTGGAACTCTACCGACTCTAGTTGTACGTCGAATTGATCCTCAAGTTGATGACTCCTACGATTGATCGTGCAAAGCTGAGTCGTAGGCTCTGATTACCCGAGGTGAAGGCCTTATCGAGAACGGCCGATGTGGAGTCGTTTCAAAGGTGCTTAAAGCGATGATGTCGATCGCGGAGCCGTTATCAATCAAGACGTTCGGGAGGAAGAACCTCTCTATCTTTATGAGGATGAGGAGAGCTTCGTTGTGCCGATTCTCACATATTGGCAAGTCATCGTCTCGCAAGACTAAACCGCTTCCCGTGCTACCGCTGACTCCGCCCTCGTCTGGGAACGTTCGATCCAACCATTCGTATGCCTCTGGGCCGGGGCAAAGATCGTAGGGAGACAAAGCTGCCTCGGGCGTTCTTGTCGGAATTCCCGGTCACGAGACCTGACTCTTGTTTCACGCTCCTGGCCATGGCGAGACAAAGATGCCGACGGTCTCGGAAATTGCAGGAGTCTCGCTCTCGCTGGGATTTCGTCAACGGCTATCGAGTTTACCCCCGTCGTTCGGGGAATGGATTTCCAATGGTATCGGGACCACGGGGGCGTTCCAATTTTCCCTCCTCAATGAGCCCCCGAATCACCCGCTTGAGTACGAAGCAATTGTCGGTGGTGTGGCCGGGGTAGTTATGGAAGGCGCAAAGGTTTGCTCATATCCACGTTGGCCTGGTGGTCTTCTGCTGGAAATTCTCGAGTGGTTTGAGAAGATTTCGCTTCACCAAAGCTTCAAATACTTGACCCAAGGGCATTTCCAGTTATCAAAATGCCGGAACCGCGGGAAGCGAGGGGGTTGCTATTCTTCGGGGCCGCCCGATCGCGGTTTACTCGAGCTCCATTCCGAATGTAGTGCACTGCTCCTACCGCTTCCTTTCCTTTGGTCAGCAGAGTTGAAGTTGCCAGGTTTGTTCGATAGCGGTAAGATGAGGCAGTGGGTTGCCGTTGCCTCAAGACTCGTGGTCTTTTCAAACTTTGTCCCGGCTGACCATGGCACTGAGATCCGGATAGAAATGGTGGCCGATCAAGGTCCTCAAAGATGGTTTGAGGCAGAATGGAAGATGTCCATCTCGCTCTTCTTTGGAAAGTGGATCCATTATCTCGCTTAGCTTCCAGCCCATCTTTTGTAGAATTCGCCCACCGGTTCGTCATCCTTTTGTTCGGTGGCTTGGTGTCATGGCGGTTTGTTTCCCATTCAAGATTGGCGCGGTACTTCTCCAGAAGATTTCACTAATCTCGATCCCACGTGGAGCGGTTTTCTCGCCTTCACATCGAGGAACCACCTTAGTGCCGTGGATTTGAGGGAATGCCGAAAATGATCTCGCCATCCGCTGAGGGGTTGCCCCTTCGCTCTCATACCCGTGACGTAGGTGTCGATGTGGGTTTTGGGCATTCTGTTCCGTCAAACTTTTCCATTTCCCAAGATCCCGAACTTTGAGGGAGAGGGACCACTTTGTTCGGATCGCAGAGGCGTGAGGGAGTCCTTCCGAGAACTAGCTAGCTTGCCTTGCATGTCTTTCATTTGTTCGATCAACCAAGCCATGTGAGGGTCACTGCTTGAGGCGGGTTACCGTTTTCGTGGACGGACACCGAAGATGGAGGTGGATCGGGCCGACGGGATCGCCATTCGGAGTCTTGGGGAGGTAGTTGAGCGTATACCAACCCATACCCCGGGGTGTTCAAGTTGAGGGCGTGATTGCCCGGTCCGCTAAGGGTCGTGTTTGGGAACCGGGGAAACGATTCGTTAGCCCCAATCGCGTACTGCAGTGGCAAGCTTGAGATGCCTGGATATCCGCCGTGGATGCCCGTCCCCGGTAAGAATGGGGACTTTTGATTGTGGTTGCGAGGCTCGTATAGAGGCAAAGGATTGAATCCCGGGGGATACCGAGATGCATTGGGATCTCGCGAGCAGCACGTATGTGTGCCGTTGGTACCGAGCTTGATGTGCAGCCGGAACCGACCGATCCGAGGCGGGCATGCTCTGAGCCGCTGACCGACGCCCGAGGGGAGCTGAGCGAGAGCCGCTTGCGTTGCCGGGATCTCGTAGCTTGGCGGAGGCGGGACTCCGCTCGATAGCTTTGAGAAACCGGGGAGCCGCAGATATCTTCGTCCTCTATGAGAACAAAGGTTCCGCTGCCGGGGAACCGCAACCGCTCGAAGACGCAAGGTGTCGACGATCCAGGTTTGCTGCTCTTCTTGGCGCTTCTTGATGGCTTCAAGGCTCGCAAAGACCTCCTCCATTGTCCTGGAGATTCCTTAGTGGCGGGGTTCCGTTTCCCTCACCGTTATCCGTGGATCCCGTCATGGGGAGTATTGGACGGTGCGGACCGTCGAACCGGAAGTGGCTATCGGACCTTGTGACCTCGATATCGAAAAGGCGGCTTCCAGGGATTCTCAACCACTCTCGGTTCGCTGGAGGGGGTGATGGGCAAGGTTTAGACACGGGAATGGCCTAACGGGATAAAAGGGGGAAAGCTCACGTGGCATGCGGTTTCCGTTTCTTTTATTTTTTTTGATTTTTTTTTTTTTGTTGTTTTAATTTACTTAAAACAGTATTTTCTCGTAATCCTAGGTAGGTTGGAAAAGATTGCTCTTCTTTTCGCAACTATGCTAGATCCCGGGTCGCCGGAGACCATCTCGTGCGGCTATAAGCCCCTCGTTTTGCACCCGTATTTCGACATCCCAGGTGGACACCTGTGCGAGGGTCCTATAGTGCAAGCGGCTTCCACCGGCCTAAAAGAAAAATCGAACCTAAGGACCGAGCCTGTCATGTTCGCTTTTGATGCGTTAGCCATGCGAATAGTGAACCGAGCCGCCACCGAGTCAAGATCAAGTCAAGAGTTCTAAGATGACCTTCTCTTTGCTTGCTTGCGCAAGGGATCTCGTGACGTTAGGCGTCGGCCGGGTCATATTGTCACGGCCGACGATCAAAGGCGTGATGACATGGTGTCATGCGAGCATGGATGTATATCCGGACGGAACATCGTTCTCGCGTAGCTTCGGAAATCAAGATCGTGTCAAGATTTTAGCATGACCTTTCATCGCCTTGCGCAAGGGATCTTGAGTTCCGAGCCTTGACTCGAAAATGGCCGGCATGGTATATGTATCCAGCCGTATGACACCTGACCGGGTAAAAACCAACCGAGTCCGGACAGAGTGTGACTCAAGACTCAAACGTGCAGTGGTCGACGCTCGGGCTAGGACGGGATGTTTGGAATGATCCCGTGCGCGCCCAAGAGGCCTAGGGAAGACCAAACGGATCGCAACCGAGACCACTCCGGGTTAAGGGTTGTAGTGTGCAGCTGTATCCGAGGCAAAGCTAGCGCATAAGTGTGCAAGTGTGTAACCGAGGCAAAGCAGCAGGAGTAGAGTGCGGTGTAACCGAGGCAAGAAGCAAGGCCAGAAGGTGCGGTCTCTAAAATTCTTTTTCTCGAGTAAAATAGAAAATTTTGAAGAATTTTAAATGTATGCACGTATGTATATTGATGCATTTTTTTTTTTGTATTTTTATTTTTTTTTGTAAAATAAAAACGAAGCACGCGCACACACACACAACAGTTAAAGGAAGGGGTAAAATGAAAGTTTGACCCTCATCATCGTTTTAAAAATCTTTTGTTTTGTTTAAAAGTTTTTAAAACAAAATGTCCCCAGCAGAGTCGCTAACCGAAATTACCTCGGATCCGCCACGCGGATGGTGCCCCTGCATCTCGCGCTCGTTCACTGCTCGGGAATGTTCGCCCGGATCCGAGAGGCAAGACAATCGCGCCCGCATCCGGCTTATTCCGTCTTAGCGTTTTGCGAGGTTGGAGGTGTCTCGCCTCGTTTTGCTTTCGCATTGTAGTCGCCACGCCCGTTTTTATTAAGCCCAAAACATTGAAAAGGGCATCGCTTAAAGATAAATTTTAAACTGTTTTTGTGTGATGAGATTTTGAGTTCTGAGGTCGATGACTCTGAAGAGAATATTAGAATATTAGAGCTCACCCGAGTAGCCTCAGAACGAGTCTTTCTGATACCCCTAATATCCTTTAAATGTCAGGTGTGTGTGTGTGTGCTTTTAAAAATGCATGTCAGATCGGATGTCTACATTGTATTGAAATGTATTGAAATAGTATAGGAAGGAAGCCTTACCAATGTTGGTTCGTGTCCTGCCTTCCGCAGGGAATAGTGTTTCGAGGTCTGAGTAGCTGCTCCTGATTGCTTCTGGGATGCCGGCTGTCCGCGACGTAGTTTCGGCGTGAGTCGAGGTTGTAGCCGCGTCGCGCAGGTTCTGCGTGCGCTGGGATCGTCTGATCACTCGGGCGCAGGTTCTAAGGCGTAAGCGCCGTGGTGGCGTGGAGTCACCTCGGCAGTAGTTTCGCGTGGCCTGGGATCGTCTGGCTTGACTCGGAAAGAGCCGGACACCGGGAAAGACCAGTGCAAGGCCTCTGAGTACCACGAGGGGCCTCGTAGTACCTCGAGAGTGCCTCTGGCAGCGCGGAGCCGCCTCTGAGCGCTGAGAGGCTTCTGAGCACCTCGAGGGGGCTCTAAGGCCTCTAAGGATCCGAAGGGGCCGGAATGCCTCGAAAGGTCTTAGAGGGGAGCCGAAGGCTTAGGGAGGAAGAGAGAAGAGGGAGGTGTGAAAAATGAGGAGGGGGAGCCCTCTATTTATAGTCTCGTATTTGGTGCAAAGAGGTCCGTATCGGACCTCCTTGGTTATCCAGATTTTGGTTTTCCTCGATTTGAGGGAATATGCAATGATGGTGAATATTCGGAAATGATGATGTCCCCGCAAAGAGGTCCGTACGACTCATCTTGCATGCAAAGAGGTCCGTACGGACCAAGTCCGCATGGAAACCATCATTTCTCCCGGATTTGAGGGAATATTGTGGACTTTAAGGATTCAAGTAATTATGGAAACAAAGAGGTCCGTACGGACCTATATTGCTTTTCCAGCTTCCCCGAAAATTCCCGAAAGGTCCTTTTGTCCCTTTTTATCCTGCAAAGGCTCCTCCTGGTTTGGTCAGGTTTGAGAGGGTTTTGAGAGGTTTTGAGCAGAGAGGTCTCCGAGACTGCGTGGATGAGTCTCGCGGTGTTTCCCTGTGTGTTTGAAAGTGGAGTGATCCAGGATTGGGGTACTTACAATATGCGGCCCACGAAGCTTTTCACCTCTCGTCTCGAGTTTGCGGTGGTCTCATTTCGATGATAGCCTTGATCTTTGAGGATCAACCTCGATGCCCCTCTCGATGACTACGTATCCCAAAACCTTGCCTCTAGCTTAACCCCAAATGTGCATTTGGCTGGTTAAGCCTCATTGAGTGTTTTCTGAGGCGATCAAGAATTTTCTCAGTTCGTGAGGTGTTGTCCGTCTCGATCCCTTTGAGCGAACGATCATGTCATCGACGTACACTTCGATCTCTTTGTGGATCATATCGTGGAAGAGGGCGGTTGCCGCCCGTCGTAGGTAGCCCCAGCCGTTCTTTAGTCCGAACGGCATTACTGTGTAGCAAAGAGGTTCCCTGTGGGGTTGTGAAAGCCGTTTTTCTTGGTCTTCTTCGGCCATCTTGATCCGATTGTAGCCGGCAAAACCGTCCACGAAGGACTTGACTTCGAAATTGGTCAGAAGTGTCTACCAACATGTCGATGTTGGTAGTGGAAAATCGTCCTGGGACTTGCTTTGTTGAGATCTCTAAGTCCACGCAACAAACAGACTTTTCCATTGGCCTTGGTGACCGTGACGATATTGGAGAGCCAGCTGGGGTACTCGATCACCCTAATGAAGCCGACGCGGAGCATTTTTTCGATCTCCTCTTGACTTGTAAAGACCATTCTCGGCTTGATTCGGCGTAGCTTTTGCTTGATGGGCTTAGCCTCTGGATTCAAGGGATCCGGTGCTCTACAATGTTAGGATCTAATCCGGCATGTCTCGGTAAGACCAAGCGAACACGTCCACGAACTCTTTGAGCAAAGGCAGCCAATGCGCTCTTGCTCGTGCCTGAAGAAACTTCCGATTTGCGTCTCTTTTGGCTTTTCGCCAGCTTCCCAAATTCACTTTGGTTAAAACCTCCTCGGCACTGGGCCCGGTTTTTCTCTCGTTTGACAACATGCTTAAAGATGTGCTTAATGTATTGTTCGTTTAATGTGTCTCGCTTCTTTATCAAGTGAATCGTTATTAACCTGTTTGTGTGTTAGTTAATTTATCGCTTGTTAAAGATGCAATGAGAGGATACTCGGAAAGATCGAAGCATTCATTAAGAGCATACGGGAATACATTATTGGCAATGAGTTCGTAATCTTCCGGCGCGAGGCCATCGATGACTCGAGAGACTCAAATTCAAAGCTAATGGACTCGTGGATGAGTTTTGACACTAGACTCTAGGACTCGAGGGGTCGACTCAAGTTGTTCGATCATGTCCTTTTTGGCCGGGCAAGAGGTCCTGAGAATGTGGCCCAGCTTATTGAGTGGCAAATGAGCTTGATAGGAGATGGGGCTTGAAAGGCTTTATGTCACCGTTCCCGATCATTGCTATCACAGAGTTATCGAAACAAAATCGATTAGATCCGGCATCTCGATTTCTTCTTTGAAGAGCAGGTGTGGAGCAGCCGTCTGGTCCCAAGCATCATCTCATGAGTCTTTTGCTTTGCCTTGGGCATTACTAGCTCGAATGCGTACTCGTCCCGCTTGTTGAAGGCAGGAGTGTTGACAGAGAGTTTTTCGAGTTCTTCCGCCAAAGAGGGGGTTTTCCCGAACCAAAATTCATTGTGAATAGTGGTGGTCATGGATCCCTGCAGGCGGTGTGTCGAGAAATGCTCTTCGGACGGATTTGGCTTCGAGGCCTCCGAATCTTGCCAGGTTCTCGCCGGAGCTTGTCCATGGTTGTCGGCCGCCTTTGTTTGGCGCCGATCGCCTTTGTTCCCTTTTTCTCGGATCTTCTTCCAAGTTACCGGCCTTCAGGAAGTACTTGGTCATGTCGAAGCCGTAAGGACGAAGATCTGAGATTGCGTGCAAGCCTCTTTGTTATCCGTGGAGCGTTTTCGTGCAGCTCGCTTGTCCTCCGCAATGTGTTCGGGAGTAGGAGAGTATCCCAGCCGTGCAGGTATTCTCGCTCTTTGATATTGATGATCTCGTTGAGTGCCCCGATGGCGTTTTCCCAAACCGAGCCCCGGATGTAGTTCATGTGCTTCATCATTTTCATCTGGGAGGGATCTTGTCCCAAATCAAAGGCAGTGTCTATGTGGCACACTTGGGCCTTTGGGCTTTCGATGGTGAGCCCTGTGAGCAGCATGCCGTCATCGTCGGGCTTGATTTCTAAGACCGGGACGCCGTTTGTTTCGGTCCTGTCGTTGACGATGCTATCACCGTAGATGATGGTAAGATCCGTTCCTTGGACGAACTTTACGCACCGATGAAGAGTGGATGCCACCCCATTGATCCGGTGTAGCCAAGGGCGTCCCAAAATGGCAAATGAATGTGATCGGGATGTCGATGACTTGGAAATCAGTCTGGGACCATTTGTTTTCCAAACCACAAGGTTCAAGGTGGCTATTCCCAAGACTCGGGCGGGATGTCGAGTCGTATGCCTTGATTGCCCGAGTCGAGGGTTTTAGATCGGTTGCTTTGATCCCTAGCAAATCCATCATTTTGGCCGGAAGGACGTTCATGGATGATCCCCCATCTACCAACACCCGAGGGAGACGGCGCTCGTCCGCTGAACCGGTTATGTAGAGAGGCTCGTTGTGGTCGCCCCAAATTTTGGAAGATCGAGCTCGAAGGTGATGATATTGCCGTAATTGACGTTGCCAATCATCCGAACCGCTTCATCGTGTGTCACCGTGATGGGAACCATGGTCCGGGCCAGGCTTTCTTCCAACTTGAGCTTGTGCGGGTAAGATGAAGTGAGTAAGGACCAGAGTGAGATGTTAGCCTGAGCGCGCTTGAGCCGTGTCAAGACAGGATCTTCAACCTTCGGGGTCCAAGGTTTCACCTTTCTTGGCGTAGGGCCCCTTTTCAACCCGTGGCTCGTAATGGCCGGCCTTTGTCCGTCCGTGGAGGATTCACCGGGATTTGACCGAACGTGTCGAACATTCACCTCGACTTATGGTTTTGCTTGTCTCTCCCGTTTCGGAGCGGGAGGAGCCTCGATTGGCGTAAGGCCGCACCGCGCATTTCAATTCGTTCACCGTCATGGCTTTTACCGAAGCATCAATAGTGGCTTTGAGATCTTCCCAAGACAGGGGTTGGATTATCCTGACCTTCGGGCCTTCGGTGGCGGCGCGAAGCTCGTCCCACTCGATCATGGAGCAAACATTGCCGTGGCCCCGTGCGTAACTAGGGCCGGGGAGGTTTGGCCGGAGTAGATGACATAGTAGTCAAACTTTCCCGAGGGTTCTCCAAGGGTTCCGACCGTGGGATCACCGCATTCATACCTCTTTTTCGCTTTTGTCGAGAAGATAGCTTCTTCTTTCGTCGAGGACGGCCCTCGTTCATCGCATCCCGGAATTCCATTTCCGCACAAGCACCGCAATCGCGTACGTCCCACCGTATGTGTTCGTAGTTCGGCGGTGGTACCGGACCTCGTGAGGCCGGATGGGCACGCTTTCCTCCTCGGGAAGGTCTTGTGGCCTTACGTCATAACCGCATGGCTCGCACGAGGGTAACAGTTGACTTCTCGGGAGACAATGAGAGACGTTAGAGGTCAGAGGAGCAAGCCCCGACTGGGAAGCCCCAGTAGTTGGGTGGCTAAGGTTCCGAAGTGGTGCATGGCACCTTCGATCCAGCTTGTTGCTCACCTTGACGTTTCTCAATAGCCATGAGGACCTCGCCAAACTTCTTCCAATGTTGGGAAATTTCTTGGGGTAAGGTCCCGTTCTCATCATTGTTATCCACCGACTTGGCCACGGGGATTCGACTGACCGTCCCGGTGACAGAGCCGGGAAGGAGGTAGGACCTTGCTGTTTTGACACCGGGAGACGGGTTCCCTGTACTCTCAACCACTCTCTCGTTAGCCGGAGGGGGTGACGGGCAAGGTTTAGACACAGGAATGGCCTAACGGGATAAAAGGGGGAAAGCTCACGTGGCACACGGTTTCCGTTTCTTTTATTTTTTTTGATTTTTTTTTTGATTTTTTTTTGTTGTTTTAATTTACTTAAAACATGTTTTCTCAGAATCCTAGGTAGGTTGGAAAAGATTGCTCTTGTTTTTCGCAACTATGCTAGATCCTGGGTCAGTGGAAACCATCTCGTGCGGCTATAAGCCCCTCGCTTTGCACCCGTATTTCGACATCCTGTGGGTGGACACCTGTGCGAGGGTCCTATAGTGCAAGCGGTTTCCACCGGCCTAAAAGAAAATCAAACCTAAGGACCGAGCCTCGTCATGTTCGCTTTGATGCGTTAGCCATGTGAATAGTGAACCGAGCCGGCCACCGAGTCAAGATCGTGTCAAGAGTTCGGCATGACCTTCTCTTGCTTGCTTGCGCAAGGGATCTCGTGACGTTAGGCGTTGGCCGGGTCATATTGTCATGGCCGACGTATCAAAGGCGTGATGACATGGTGTCATGCGAGCATGGATGTATATCCTAGACGGAACATCGCTCTGGGCGTAGCTTCTGAAATCAAGATCAGTCAAGATTTTAGCATGACCTTTTCATCGCTTTGCTTGCGCAAGGGATCTCGAGTTCCGAGCCTTGACTCGTAAAATGGCCGGCATGGTATATGTATCCAGCCGTATGACACCTGATCGGGTAAAACCAACCGAGTCCTGGACAGAGTGTGACCCAAGACTCAAACGTGTGGTTGACGCCGGCTAGGATGGGATGTTTGGAATGATCCCGTGCGCGCCCAAGAGGCCTAGGAAGACCTAACGGACCGCAACCGAGACCACTCCGGCCGAGGGTCAGAAAGCTGCAAGCCGTATCCGAGGCAGTTAGCGCGTAGCTGTGCGGTGTAACCGAGGCGCAAGAGCTGAGTAGAGCGGTGTAACCGAGGCAAGAAGGCGCGTAGTGTGCGGTCTCTAAAATTCTTTTTTCCGAGTAAAACAGAAGTTTTTTGAAGAATTTTAAATGTATGCACGTATGTATATTGATGCATTTTTTTTTATTTTTATTTTTTTTTTGTAAAATAAAAACAAAGCACGTGCACACACACACAACAGCTTAAAGGAAGGGGTAAAATGAAAGTTTGACCCTCATCATCGTTTTTAAAAATCTTTTGTTTTGTTTAAAAGTTTTTAAAACAAAATGTCCTCAATGAGTCGCCAACCGAAATTACCCGGATCCGAGCAGCTCGAAGCCCCGCATCCGGCATCTTTCGCGTTGGAGCGACGTGTCTCGCCGTTTTTGTTTTGTAGAGTCGCCACGCCGTTTTATTAAGCCCAAAACATTGAAAAGGGCATCGCTTAAAGATAATTTTAAACTGCTTTTTGTGTGATGAGATTTTGAGTTCTGAGGTCGATGACTCCCTAGAAGAGAATATTAGAATATTAGAGCTCACTCCGAGTAGCCTCGTAAAACGAGTCTTTCGGATACCCCTAATATCCTTTAAATGTTGTGTGTGTGTGTGTGTGTGCTTTTAAAAATGCATGTCAGATCGGATGTCTACATTGTATGCTATGTATGGAAATGTATTGAAATAGTATAGGAAGGAAGCCTTACCAATGTTGGTTCGTGGTCTCTGTCTTCCGCCTGGGAATAGTGTTTGAGGTCGGAGTAGCGTTCCTGTATGGATCGGGATTGCTTCGAGAGGGACCTATTGTCTCGCGACGCAGTTTCGCGTGAGCCGAGGTTGCAGCCGCGTTCGGGCGTAGGTTCGCGTGCGGCGCTGGGATCGTCGGGATCACTCTGGGCAGGTTCGGCGTGCGCTGGGATCGTCTGGGATCACTCTCGGGCAGGTTCGGCGTGCGTTGTGGGTGGCGTGAGTCACTCGGGCAGTTTCGGCGTGGTTTCGGGATCGTCGATTTGACTCGGAAAGAGCCGGACACCGTGGAAAGACCAGCAAGGCTCCTGGAGTACCACGAGGGGCCTCAGAGTACCTCAAGAGTGCCTCGGCAGCGCGGAGCATCTCGGGAGCGCTCGGGGAGGCTTCTGAGCACCACGAGGGGCTCTAAGGCCTCGGAAGGATCCGAAAGGGGCCTGGAGTGCCTCGAGAGGACTTAGAGGGGAGCCAGAAGGCTAAGGGAGGAAGAGAGAAGAGGAGGTGTGTGAAAATGAGGAGGGGGAGCCCTCTATTTATAGTAAAAATTTCGAGCAAAGAGGTCCGTACGGACCTTCTTGGTTATCCGTAATTTTGGATTTCCTCGATTTGAGGGAATCCGCAATGATGGTGAATATTCGGAATGATGATGTCCCCCATGCAAGAAGGTCCGTACGGACTCAACTCAAGATGCAAAGAGGTCCTGTACGGACCAACCATGCATTTGGGTAATCATTTCTTCCGGATTTGAGGGAATATTGTGGACTTTAAGGGGATTCAAGAATTATGACAGAAAGAGGTCCGTACGGATCAATATTGCTTTCCCAATTTCTCGAAAATTCCCAAAAGGTCCTTTTGTCCCTTTATCCTGTGAAGGCTCCTCCCTTGGTTTGGTTCAGGGGGTTTGAGAGGGTTTTGAGAGGGTTTTGAGAGGGTTTTGAGTGCCAGAGGTCTCCGAGACTGCGTTGATGAGTCTGCGGTGTTTCCCGTGTGTTTGAAAGGGGGTGATCCAGATTGGGGTACTTACAGAAACGTTATCCCATTTGGCGATAACGGAGGATTTTCCGGAGGAAACGTTATCCCATTTGGTGATAACGGAGGATTTCCCGGAGAAAACGTTATCCCATTTGGCGATAACGGAGGATTTCCCGGAGGAAACGTTATCCCATTTGGTGATAACGGAGGATTTCCCGGAGGAAACGTTATCCTATTTGGCGATAACGGAGGATTTCCCGGAGGAAACGTTATCCCATTTGAGAATAACAGAGGATTTCCCGAAGGAAACGTTATCCCATTTGGGGATAACGGAGGATTTCCCGAAGGAAACGTTATCCCATTTGGGGATAACGGAGGATTTTCCGGAGGAAACGTTATCCCATTTGGTGATAACGGAGGATTTCCCGGAGGAAACGTTATCCCATTTGGCGATAACGGAGGATTTCCCGGAGGAAACGTTATCCCATTTGGCGATAACGGAGATTTCCTGAGGAAACGTTATCCCATTTGGCGATAACGGAGGATTTCCCGGAGGAAACGTTATCCCATTTGGCGATAACGGAGGATTTCCCGGAGGAAACGTTATCCCATTTGGCGATAACGGAGGATTTCCCGGAGGAAACGTTATCCCATTTGACAATAACGGAGATCGCGAAAAAGGATGGATTTTGTAAAGAAGTAGGAAAGACTCGATAATGGACGTACCCGATAATTTTATTGTAAAGAAAGTGGGATGTACCCGATAATTTTATAAAGAAACGGGACGTATCCTGATAATTTTTGTAAATAGAATTAAAAAATGCCAAAGGCAAATAAAATGAGCCACAGGGGTAAATTTGTAAAATAGGCCACGGGGGCACTGGAGGGAAAACTGGATTGAAAGTGATTGGAAATGCCAGGGGCACAAAGGGTAAAAGAGGCCTACGGGGGACAAAATTGTAAAATGGAGCCTTTAAGGGCAAAATTGTAAAATCACCACAGGGCTTAGTATGTCGCACGACATAACAAAGCCCCGGACGTAATCATTAAAATTCCGCACAAATGCCATTTAAAACTCAATTGAAATTGAAATTGAGAGGGAGGCGACACCGAGAAGAGAGAGAGAGCAATATCAGAGGGAGATTTGAGAGGGATCGAGAGAAAACAAACAAATCTTTAGTTCGATTCAACTTGGAAAATGCCTCCTAGGCTCTATCCAACCAAAAGGGCTCCTCAACACGCCGAATTAGCTACTCGAAGGAAGGGGGTGCAAAGGAATCAAAGGCCCTTTCTTCCGGAAGCACGAAGAGGGGATTTCTACCCACAACACGAGCATACCTCGGATGTCAGGAAGAAGGATGTGGTAAGCAACCTAGGGTTTTTTTTTTTTTTTTGAAAAATTTTGATTTGGGTGAAATCGATTTGATTTGAATTTTCCAGACTGCAATGCATTTTATATGAATTGGCCTGTGAACATGGATTGACATAGGAACTGTGATGTTAAGATGCAGGCTCTTCGATGATAGGTTTTGACCTATCTTCTGCTTAGGATGATCTTAAGAAATAGCACGAAATATTAATATTGGTGCCATGTTTTCTTGCAGGGATTGCGCACGGGCTCCCCCGAGGTGATTGGGGATAGCTTAGCCAGGAGCGAGGAGTGTATGGTGACCTAAGGGCATGATTTACGCCGGGCTAGTAATTAATTTCCGAGATGGCGAAGGCCATCGGAGGCACTCAGAGGAGTGTGGATCCGTGAGGTATTCGTGAGAGTTTTGGTCAGCGGAGACCACTCATTCGCTTCACTTCTCTTGGGGTGAGACGACTCACACACCACTCGGATTTTGCGATCATCACAGACTGCCTTACTTGATGAGCCGCTCTACATAGAGGAGCCTGCACAGGGAGTTGAGCCCCAGCCTATTGTTGATGCTGATTTTATGGGCTTACTTGGTTTCATTCCCCGGATCAAGAAGGGGAATGGATATGAGTTGGGGGGATTTTTTTTCTTGAAAACATGGTATGGACTGGGTCTGGATGTACATATGGAATGTGCTTGGAAATTGTTTAAGACAGGTTTCAAGCAGGTGGGGTCGTATCCCTTGGGTGCGGACTGAACTACTGTTATTGTTGAGATGTGGCAAACGTGGACCGTAATTCCTCGGGCTTAAACTCTTGAGTCTCGACGAATGTTCCTTTCTCACACTCCGGCATTTGAAGCCGATGCCGATGTGCTTTACAACCAAAGACTATAGTAGATGTCGAAGTGACCAAACCTCTCTTCTAGGGATGGATGCAACTTATCGGAGCCCCTGGCCCGAGGAAGAACTTTCGCAAAGCCCCATGAAAGATCCTTTATCGGCAAAGCCCCGGTTGGATGAACTGAGCAGGCGAAGTCTTAGGTTTTGAAGAAGTGACTTAATGAAGCCCCAATCTGATGACCTAGCAAAAATCCCAATATGATTGGTACTGCGAACGTGATCCTGGGGTTAATCTGACCAAGACTGAATCCATCTAGGGACCTAGTGAAGAACTCGATGCGAACCCCAAAAATGGCTAAAGAAGCCCCAGTTTAAAGGAATGGCTTGGCAAAGACCCAACTTTGAAGAGTTTCAAGGCAAAATTCTAATGCGAATTGTAGCAGAAGAGGGAAAACCTATCCTTTTTCTTTTTTTTTTTATTTTCTTTAGTCAATCTGTCAACCTTAAGAAGATGTGAAAGATAAGATTCTTAGAAATGTATACATGCAGGGGTATATTTTTTGAAAGGTGGGAATAGATCCCGATTTTGTGTTATTTCGATGGCCTTATTCGATGTAGGCACAAAACTCGCTTTCGGTTTGACTCTTTTGGGAGAGTATAAGCGTAGAAGGGTTTGTAAAAGTGTATGGAAGCCCCTGCTGACAGAAAATCAGTGTTTAGCACTATTTTTCCTAAGATGTAGAAAGAGAAGACTTGTCAAGACATCTGAAAACTTGTTTTATTTACAATGATCACAAGATTGCTTAAAACCCTTTATTAATGTTCGGGTTATTCAACCACTAATCTCGATATGAAGAAAAACATTCTTGTTAATCATGAGGAGAAAGTCAACCAGTGTCGTGGATCAAGATTGGCTGGTGTGAAAGAAAGGTCTGTGTATAGGGAGGTCATTGATGAGACCGGTTTTCTCGAATCTGACCGCTCTATGGAGAGGTCTTTTGATGAGACCGGGTTTTCAGAATTTGGATATGTTTATGACCGACCATTGCCGGTTGCCTACGTTCCCTCATTGTGAGGAGCTCAGTCGCCATAGTTCGGCCTTGGTCGACCGCGTTTGGTGCTTTGGGATTTGTGGTTCCTTTAGTGAAAAGGTTTGGATGAGAAGATCGATGACGAGGCTGGCCTCGGGATGATTCCTCGACCAAGTCATTCTCGATGGCCGCTTCGATTGCTTCCTCTTTCATTGGGGGAGAAAGGATTTACACGTTCCTACAGACTTATGAAATGCTTCTGGCTTTGCTTCGACCGCCCCATTGTTACCGACAACATCTATTCTTTGGACTTTGACTTTTGCCTGTCTGTCAAGCTTTTGATTGGCGGTGCTGGGTCCTTGGCCCTATTTTCTTTTATTTCCTATGTGCAACCCTGTTTTTTTGCCTAGACTGCCCTTTTTTTGGGATTTTCAGCCTAGCTGGGCATTACTCTTTTTGCACTAAGATTTTTTTCTTTTTTTTTTTATGTGCAACCCCGTTTTTGCCTAGATCGCCCTTTTTTTTTTGGGATTTTAAGCCTAGCCGGGCATTACTCTTTTGCACTAAGATTTTTTCTTTTCTCAAGCATTTGAGGGCCAAGGCAAGCCCCCGCTGAATTTTTCTTGACATCCTTGAGGTCGAAGGCGTGCTCCTAGGTTATCAGTTTCGACACGGGGTCAATCTTTCAAGCCGAGTGGCCTTTGTTGTCCGGCTGAAAATGCCGCCATCGTTGACTTGGTCAAGGTGAAGGTGAGGACATGGTTTGGGAAAGCGTATAGCTTGACGAAGGCTTTTATGAAGTAAGAAAAGTGTATGGCTTGATGGAGGCCTTTTGTGGGGTAAGGAAAGTGTATGGGGAAGGCATTAGTTGACTTTCTCACACTGATTAATCGGAACGTGAATTATTTCGAGAGATTATTTGTTGAGCAATGCAAGTGATCATCTAAAATAAAACCATTTCATTAAATGTAATGTAGGTGTGCAAATAATGTCTTAAGTCTAGTAAGAAAAGAAGAAGACTCTTTTATAGAAAATTGAAGATTAAATACAATGTCCGTAGAGGACTTGATTGAAAGAGAAAAGTACTAGAACCTACGAAGGTTGACTGAGAGACTATTTTATTTTTATTTTTACTCAAGGATAGGTAATCTCTAGACTAGCTACTCTTCGCTGGTTGGACTGCCAGGGAGCTTGAGCTTTCCTTCGTAGATCAGCCACTGAATTTCTTTCTTCAGATCCAAACACTTGTCTGTCACGTGACCATAATGCTTGTGGTACTCGCAGAACTCGTCCTGGCTCAACTCTACTGGGTTTCTTGGCTTATAATTCTCGAGAGGTGTGAGAAGGCCTCGTTTCACCAATTCATCGAAAACTTTGCTCATGGGCATCCCAAAATCATCAGGCTGACGTTTCTGACCTTGCACATCCTGAATTGACCTCTTACCATAACTTTCGTTTTTGGCCCATGGAGGTTCTCGAGCTTCCCTTTTTCTATCAATTTCTCGGATCTCATGCCTCAAATAGGTGCAATCATCGCTGTCGTGCCCAGTGGTATTGATGGAAAAGACAATGCTTAGACTCATCCACCCGAACGTTGGGGTTCTTGGGCTTCCAATTCTCCAAAGGCTTTATCGCCTTCTCTTTCATCGCCTCTTCCGTAATCTTGCTTAAAGGCTTCTCCGCATTGCCAAAAATGAAGGGAGCGGGGTTTTCTGAGACATTGTTGTTCTCAAGACTCGGATTCCCATTGTCCGATTGGTTCCATTGTTGGGTTTGGTCAAGGAGGCTACGACACTCTTTCCTTTGTGAGGAACCGGTGCCGACATGGGTACGCTGTCGTTTGGTGCCGGTGGCATCGGGTCATGCTTGGTGGAATCATTTCCTTGCCTGGTTCGACGTCTTGGGTCAAGGGAGTATTGATACTCATGATGAAGTCAAACTTCTCTTGCATTTGTTTCACTTGTTCCATCAATATTGCCACATGGGGGTCAACGGGGACTCTGGAACTCGCAACAAGACTCTTATCAGTAGAGGGAACCACAAAAGAGCAAACCTGGGTGAAACCGATTACTGGATTCATTAAGTCCTGTAGGTGACAATGGAAACTTGAATCATCCTTTTGGCAACTCATGATCGCATTCGTGTGGGTATAGTGGTTTCGTAACATAGCCACATAGCTCGAATCGATTATGCGAAGCCGGAGTATAAACCGGCATGTGTATTGGCTGAACCGAGAGACAAAGGGGTGAAGCCCAACTCCGTTCGAGGAGCCGAGGGCGATGGAGCCCCGATGAGCCGGGATGTCAGAAAGGACCGAGGAGGAGTGGTCCTCGACAAGGGATCATATGTGGATGGAGGAAGGTATTGGTTATAGGCTGGGGTCTTGGTTATAGGATGAAGGGACCGAAATCACTGCTTTCAAGTCTCATCTTCGACTACCACGGTAGAACCGTTCGACTCAACCGTGACTAACTCCATGACGACGGAGTGCGTCAATAAGCATGGCTTGCTGTTCCTCGATGAACCTTATGGGCTTTCCAAAGCCAGACTAACTCTTCCTTCCTAACCATCCGATTTCCCGCACCCTCACCGTTTTCTCACAACCGCCATTCCGACTTTTTGACGATTCCGCCTAAGGTTTTCTCAGACCGAAAAGTCGCTGACCCGGTATTCTCGCACACTTCTTTCTCGCTGCGGGAAAGGGATATGCAAGGTTTAGACTCTAGGATAGGTAAGGTAGGTAAGATTTAGACTCTGAGGTAAGTGTTTAGGCTAAAGGCTCAAGTAACATGCACTTATCGCTTAAACTTTACTCAAAACACATTTTCTCCTAATCCTAATTGATCGGAGAAGATGAGACCTTGAAAGGTCAAGATTGGAAATTGAAGATTGGACCGAGGAGGTCTCGATTAGGATTTGGCCATGAAAGGTCGGGAGATGGAAGATCGGAAATCGGACCGAGGAGGTCTCGATTAGGATTGACCATGAAAGGTCGAGAGATGGAAGATCGGAAATTGGACCGAGGAGGTCTCGACAGGGATTTGACCATGAAAGGTCGAGATGGAAAAATCAAATCGGACCGAGGAGGTCTCGATTAGGAATTTGACCATGAAAGGTCGAGATGGAAAATCGGAGATCGAACCGAGGAGGTCTCGATTAGGGATATCGTAGATAGGAAAATGCAATTATGATTACATTAATTGTTCAAGTTTACTTAAAATCATGTCTTTTATTTAATTCCTATTTGGTTGGAAAAGGGGGTTTCGCCCTTCTTTTTCGCAACTACTCTAGATCCCGGATCGCGGGTTCCGTCACTACGTCTATAAGCCCCTCGTATTCCACCCGTATTTCGACCTCCCAGGTGGACAGCCCCGGCGAGGGTCCTATAGTGGCACGCGGATCCCACCGACCGAGAGTAAAGAACGCTCCTAACGGGTCTAGCGGGTCATAGGAACTTTCAACGCACGAGCGATGCGGATTATAGTCAAGGCAATACCGGGAAAGTCTCGTCTTTCTCGCCTTGATAGAATTTCGCAGAATTTCGCTGAGCGAATGACGTTTTTGACTTTCGGTAATGTCCGAGAAGATAATAGGCATGGGTCGGGCGGCAAAAGCCGGATGACACAAAGGTCACATTGAACTTCGTTGTACACGCCGGCGTGAGTCGAATTGAAGTCAATGCCGGGTCAAGATCTTGCCAATTTTTCCTTGTCGGAATTTTGGCAGAGCTTCGCTGAGCGAAAGATCTTTTGATTTGTTGGCAAAGACTCGGTCTTGACTCTTACGCATTCCGTGCAGTCAAGGTCAATAGTCAATGTCTGAGTCAAGATCTCACCAATTTTTCCTTGGCGGAATTTTTGGCGGAGTTCCACTTGAGCGAAAATCTTGGCTTCCGTTATGAACTAAGGCTTGACCTTTACGAGGGTATGCAATCGGGCTATATGACACGGACTAGACCAAAAACCAACCAAAAGTCACGGTTTTTTGAAACGTGTGACACGGACCGTGCATTGGTCGACACCGGCCGCCATGGGAGGTTGGGATGATTCCGTGCGCGCCCGGAGCATCGTAAGGCCGTCCGTGATCGCACTGGAACCACCCTCGGGTTTGAAGGACGTGCGTGCAAAGTGTACAGATATATCGGGTGCACGTAGTGTGCGGTCTCCTAAAAATGTTCCTTTTTGAGTTAAAACAGAGATTTTCGTAAATGTGTTTTAAAGGAATGATTTTCGGGACGGGAAAATGCAACACATAAGCACGTAAATTTTCGGGAGCCCCACTACCATGGAGCCGAGTAGCCCCAAGCCGCTAGGACCGCGTATTAACCATGATTTTTCCCGTGGAATTGCCACCGAGGTCGCCCTGGCCGAATCCAAGGAGGATTGAGTCGCACGACTGCATGGATCAATTTTCCAGGTTCCACTCCTTTTGCTATTTTTCGGGTTGTTTCCCGTTTCAAAGTATGCACAGATTCCAAGATGCAAATGATGCAATGCAAGGTAAAGAAAGCAAGCACGACTAATGAAATCGGCGACGGGAGTCTAACCCGCTCAAAGGGAAAAGCTTTCTTTTATTTTTTTTCAAAAATTTTTTTTTCGAAAAGGGATACTGGTACGTGGGATTGTTAAACCACCGGTTATCCCAACTCCCACATCAGGGAGTGTACAGGAAAGGCAAGTGGTTTCCACCTATATACCGAGTATCGATTTTTTGTTTTGAAAATAAAAGCTTTTCTCCTTTGGGATGTCCCCAGCAGAGTCGCCAAACTGTGAATGTGTGCCCAAATTTTTGTTTGTTTGATTCACGCGAGTTTGAAGACATCCGGTTTAATTTGAAAAACGGAGTCGCCACGCCATTTTGATTACCTCAAAACTTTGAAAAAGGTTTTATGGGTTCGGAGGTTAAGTTATCCCTCGGGGAAGAACGGATCGTCGTTCACCCAAGGTGCCTTGCCGGAGCAAGTCTCCCAAGATCCCATTAATCGTGCTTGCTTGCGTGCTTTCTTGTGTGCATGTGTTTGAAAATAAGGAGGGAATGTCCCAAGTCGTCTTCCGGACGTACAAACCATTTGTTGGTTGTCGCTTGGGATTTCTTGGAATTTTATGTATTCGGGATTATGATCCCGTCCTCATCTTGGACTTGTGATCATCGCATTTTTTGGACCTCGGGACTTGCGTGATCGAGAGAATGACTCTCTTTGTAGTCAAAGATGAGGTTCTTTAGAAAAGGAGGGTCCTTAGCCCATCAATCCTACACTTTAAGATGGTCGAGCTCGTATAGATGCTTCATACTCATCTTAAGTGATAATCGGAGATATAGGGTTCAAGGTTGTCCCTTTCTAAAGAGATCATGAAACCTTTAATGGAAGGAACGATGTAAAGATAAGACCTTTACACCGGTCCGTTCCAAGGTTACTAATGGGGACATGGGGGAATGCATGATAAAAAAATGATACTTTTAGTGAAAAGATGACATTTTTGGTGTAAAGAATGTCTTTTGGTTGCAAGGGATGCTTTTTGTGTAAAGAAATGATTTTTGTGTAAAGAATGTATCTTTATGTTGGAAAATAGCATTTAATGTACAAAGATGTTCTTTTGATGCAAATGATGCCGCTTCCGTATGCAAATGTTTTAGTTTAAATGCGATTGATGCATTAGAAAAGGCAAACATCGATTATCACAAAAGATGAGGATTCGCAACTGGCTACTTATGTCGCGTGACATAGGCTGCCTATGTTGCGTGACATAACAAGCCATTTTGCAGAAGCCTAAACAGCTGAGATTTGCAGAGGTAACAAGGTACCAAAATGGTTAAGTTACTTCACAAACAAATCTCAGAGAGCATGTTTATCAATAATGAACGCTTCAAGAGGGTGTGGATATGAGGGATCCACACTCATCTTGAGTGTTCATGCAAAACCAAGCCAAACCGGGGCTTTTACATGCAATAGTATGCAAATGGATATGGATCTAAGCAATATGAGGATAAAGTATGCATCTTTAATCAGAAAACAACATTATCAACGCATTTAGCATAGAGATTTCACATTCAAAGTAAATAGAGAGTGGAAAAGGGTAGAAAATCGTTACCCTTGAAGACCACGACTCCCTATATCAAGTTAGACATAGGGGCCTTCAAAACAGCAACTTCCGGGGCTGAAATTGAGCCTTGGTTCTTTGAGAACTCCTTGGTTCTTGATGTGTATATGAAGTGTGTGTGTGGGAAGTGTGTGTGGGATTGATTTGGTGTGGTTTGGGAGGTATGTGAGGAGAGAGGAGGTTTCTGGGCGTATTCCCTATAGAGGGGGACTGAGGGGTGGAAAAGGTGTGTCCCAAATGAGAGGTGAAGGCCTCTATTTATAGGTCGCTTGCACGCTGGGCTTGTTATGTCGCACGACATAAGTAGCCACTTCCAGATTCTTCTAGAAACATGCAAGGTGGCAGCCTTCTAGAACTTTTCATGGCCTATTATGTCGCACGACATAAGTAGCCACTTCCAGATTCTTCTAGAAACATGCAAGGTGGCAAGCTTCTAGAAGTTTTCATGGCCTATTATGTCGCACGACATAAGTAGCCACTTCCAGTCCCTTCTAGAAACATGCAAGGTGACAGTCTTCTAGAAGGGTTTTGGGATTAAGAAAAACGTGTTTCTTAATCACCAAGCATTCCCTTCAGCCCTTAAAAGGCTTGGAACATTTCCGAAATTATTCCGGAACTGTAGGAAAGTCCGAGGAATTATCGAAAAAATTACCGGAATTGCCGGGAAAATTAACCGGAAGGCATGAGCCAGATTTGGGTACTTACAGCAGCGCAGGACTTTTTGAGTGGAGAGTAGTTGATTTCGCTGCCTTGGAATCTGCGGCTGATGAAATAGATGGCATTCTCTGTGTGTGAGGTCGGCTGTTCCTGAGCGAGCATAGCCCCTAATGCATTGTCAGTAACCGTGAGGTACAACTTCAAGGGCTTTTCCTTGTGCGGTGGAACCGGGATGGGTGGGGAAGTTAAGTAATGCTTAACTTCCTCGAATGCTTCTTGACATTCTTTGGTCCACTCTTGAGGTGCGTTTTTCTTAAGTAGCTTGAAGATGGGATCGCACATTGTAGTCAGTTGATTGATGAATCGACTGATATATTGAAGTCTGCCCATGAATCCCTTTACTTCTTTCTGTGTTCGGGGTGGAGGCATGTCTATGATGGCTTTTATCTTGGCGGGGTCTGCCTCTATGCCATGCTCTGTGACCATGTACCCTAAGACTTTCCCTTTGACCACTCCGAATGAGCATTTGGCGGGGTTGAGTCTCATCTTGTGCTGTCTTAGTCGATTGAAGAATTTCCTGAGATCTCTGAAGTGCTGACCATCTGTCCCTTTTGAGTGAACAATCATGTCGTCCACGTATACCTCTATTTCCTTGTGGATCATGTCATGGAATAGTGTAGTGACTGCCCTTTGGTAAGTAGCCCCTGTGTTCTTGAGACCAAACGGCATGACCGTGTAGCAGAACGTTCCCCAAGGTGTGGTGAATGATGTTTTGTGCTGATCCTCCTCGGCCATGAGGATTTGATTATACCCTGCGAAACCGTCGACGAATGAGCGGACTTCGTATGCGGCTGTGGCGTCGACCAACATGTCTATGTTTGGTAGCGAGAAGTCATCTTTAGGGGATGCCTTATTCAAGTCTCTGAAATCGACACAGACTCGTATCTTCCCATTCGACTTGGCTACTTGTACCGTGTTTGCTAGCCATTCAGGATATTCGTTCACTTTGATAAACCCTACCTTCAAGAGTTTCATGATTTCTTCTTTCACTTGCATTGAACATTCCGGCTTGATTCTGCGTAGTTTCTGTTTGACTGGCTTGGCGTTGGGTACCAGCGGTATCTTGTGCTCTACAATCGATCGATTCAACCTGTGCATATCTTTATAGGACCAAGCGAAGACGTCGACATATTCTCTGAGGAGCTGCGTCAAGGTTTCTCTGTCTTCCCCCTTGAAGAAGCTGCCGATCTTTGTTTCTCTGGGGTCTTCTGTTGTCCCAAGATTAACCGTTTGCATTTTCTCGCCGTCAATAGGGCCATTCTTTCCACAACGACCTACTTGCTTAGCTAATTCTTTTAAGATTTGTTCATTTTCTTGATCTATCTCATCGTATGATTCATTATTAATGTGTTTGTTATATTGATTATTATTAGTTAATTCATCATTCACGATGTTAGCAATCTCAGGGTACTCGGAAAGATCAAAGTTTTCATTAAGGAAGTAAGGGAATACATGTTCAGCCACCACCTCGAATTCCTCTTGAGTGAGTTCATCGGAGGTGGAGCCTGCTTCTAATGCGAAAGTTACATGGCCTATCTTCCTGCGGGGATGGGGAGTGCAACCAAGCTCTTTGATCATGAAGTATTCATCAACATTTGGTCCTCCGGCGACGTGCCAGTTTAGAATTGGCTCATCACATTTCTGTATTAGTCTTGTGTAATCAGTAGTTGGAGCATCCCCCTTGGAGATTGCATGGATCTGGCTGTCTTCTAACCGGCACATGTCTTGGAACTGTCGCAGCATGTCTTTTCCCAACACAAAGTCCCATTCACTTGTCATTTCTGCCTTTGTGCCCCACAAATCATTAGGGATTAGTGGGACGGGTTCTGTTTCATCTGGAGAAGCATCGTAGTCGCTGAAGATTTCAAAGCCCGGTTGGCGCTTTCCTTTATCATCAGTCCATGGTTCTGAAAAGAAAAAGTAGGGAATACTTTCCCCTTCTCAAACGAAGTAGCCATTGAGTGTCTTTCGATATGGCTCGAGGTTGTAATTCTTGGCCTTTGGGTCATCGTAGCCTTTGTATGTGAAACCCCACTCTTCTTCGTCATCCCCATCGTGGATGGAAGTGATGTATCCTAGGCCATGCTTTGTGTGAGGTGGGGGAACTGGTGGTGGTTCCGTTATCCCTTGTAAGTGCTTTCCGAGCCCCAAGCCAGGGAAGTATCCTTTCGCTAGCATCATTCTCCAGACAGGAAGGCTTCCAGAAAACTGAAGTGCCTTGGAGTAATCGTTTTCGTTGCAAGTTTCTATGACATTCACAGTGCTTTCCTTCTTGATCTCAAATAAGTAATCAGAATTGAAAAGGGAAATACTGACTAACTATTATTGAAAAGCAAACTTGATACTCTTGCCCACAAATGAAGTCTTTAGGCAAGTAGTACCCGACTAAACTAGATTAGACTACCAATTGTTTCTTTTGCAACTAAAAGTAAATAACTGAAAGGAAAAGAGACTCCTCATTTGTTTGAACTCATCCAAACTATTCCACCACTTGGGCAAACTCTGATGGCGTCGTTGTCAATTAAGTCTTGGACTGCATTCTTCAGGTTGAAACAATCATTGGTGTGATGGCCATGGCATTGATGGTAGTAGCAATAGAGGTGTGGAGATCGACCTTCCCTCTTAGGTTGGTAGCCTTCCATCGGTTTCATCACTCCATCCTTGTGAAGACCCCTGAAGTTGAGACCGAGAGGGATCCCTCCAAAGTCGGTGAAAATCCTTCCCTTCCTTCGCTTGGCCATTTGATTGTGAAGGTCTCGAATATGGTTCTCGTAGTGTTGCACAAAGACGAGGTGGCGAGACTGATATTCTTCTTCCATTTGCTCTTTGAGGTCACGGTAGAGAGTATTGAGGAAATACTTGACCCTTTCATCAATGTCATCTTCAATGTGGGCTTCAAGGTTGATGAACTTTTGGGTCATGGTCTCGAGTTCGCTCTTGACTTCCTCGAGCTCTTCAATCAGTATCTTTGTCTTTTCAGCTTGGATGGATTCTTCCATGTGATGCCACGAGTCATTGTCGTTAATTTGCTGCAGGGCTTTGGCAAGTTGAGTTTTGATGTCACTTAACTCCTCTTGCACGGATGATCGTCCGCTGTCGGAGTCACTCTCCATCTTCCGGAAATCCCTAGCAATGCGGGTGGAAGGCAAATCAAAGGCTTCTCTCCAACCTTCCACATGCTCCATCTCAGCGACAAGAGACTTGGTCAAATCTTGGAGAGTGTGTTGCTCAGGGTCCTTCATGGTGATGACATGCTTTTAAGTAGACATTGTGTTGGGAGTCTTGAAGTTGAGTATCTTTGGAAAACTGACAGAAGAGATGCAGAGACGATATCAGGATCAAATCTAGCCCCAATGAGTCGGAAGCAGGCTTAAATGGCTCAGGCTCAGTTTCATCAAACAGATACATTATCCCGCGCGAGATATGTAGTCCCGCGCGAGATAATCACACGGAAAGTCGATTTTTATTAGACCTACATTTTGGTCGGAACGGAGAATCCGTTTTGAGGGGTTTCTAAGGCCTTTATCAGAACCTAACGACTAAGCAATCAATCCGATTTTTGTAAAACAAAGCCATGTAAGATCTTTTTTTCGAAGGATTATATGTATATGCGTATTTTTCCAAAGGGACATCCGAAAGGGTCGTTCCGAAGGGACTTTTTCCGAAGGGACTTTTTCGAAGGGACTTTTCCGAGTCCTTCTTTATTGTCAATTTTACATGGCTTTGTTTTGGTCAAAAACAAGAAAAGATCACCGAGTCAAAACCGACCGGTCACGGAGTGATCCTAAAAAGACAATCTACATGAGAATGTGGCGATGCAGGGCTGGAAGGCTAGGCTCCCCGCGATATGACAATCTAAGTGGATTGAATACGCGGAGTGGGATTGTCCAACTTCGGAGAGACCGGCGACTAGGTGGTTACCGTCATTCGTCCTTAGTGTGGGTCCCGGGTTTATAGAGGGTATGTAGTGCAATGACAGATATATCATGGGTGCGCGTGTGTGATAGTCAATCTAGGTGATAGATAAAATAGAAAGTTTTTTTTTTTGAAAACTAAAAAGAAAAGCAGATAGTGGCCGCACCAAGTGGTTGCCTACGTTTCTCCCAATTTAGGGAGACTTAGGCCGTCGTAGTTCCACATAAAGAGAGAGAAAGAGAGATAAATAAATTAACTTACAACTCCCGAATCCCCAATGGACCGGATTTTAATTAAATAAAACCCATGATATATCTGTCATTTCCGAATGAAGGAATAACATTTCGACCCCTTTCGCGATCTCCGTTATTCCCGAATGAAGGAATAACATTTCGCCATCTCTTTCGATTTCCGTTATTCCCGAAGGAAGGAATAACATTTCGACCCCTTTCGCGATCTCCGTTATTCCCGAATAAAGGAATAACATTTCGCCATCTTTTTCGATCTCCGTTATTTCCGAATGAAGGAATAACATTTCGATCTCTCTCGCGATCTCCGTTATTCCCGAATAAAGGAATAACATTTCGCTATCTCTTTCGATCTCCGTTATTCCCGAATGAAGGAATAAAATTTCGATCCCTTTCGCGATCTCCGTTATTCCCAAATGAAGGAATAACATTTCGTCATCTTTTTCGATCTCCGTTATTCCCGAAGGAAGGAATAACGTTTCGATGTTTCTCGCAATCTCCGTTATTCCCGAAGGAAGGAATAACATTTCGCTATCTCTTTCGATCTCCGTTATTCCCAAATGAAGGAATAACATTTCTCCATCTTTTTCGATCTCCGTTATTCCCGAAGGAAGGAATAAAGTTTCGATCTTTCTCGCGATCTCCGTTATTCCCGAAGGAAGGAATAACATTTCGCTATCTCTTTCGATCTCTGTTATTCCCGAATGAAGGAATAACATTTCGACCTCTCTCGCGATCTCCGTTATTCCCGAAGAAAGGAATAACATTTCGTTATCTCTCGCGATCTCCGTTATTCCCGAATGAAGGAATAACATTTCGTTATCTCTCGCGATCTTCGTTATTCCCGAATGAAGGAATAACATTTCGCTATCTCTCGCGATCTCCGTTATCACCAAATGGGATAACGTCTCATCCGGGAAATTTCTCGTTATCTCCAAATGGAATAACGATTTTCTCAAATCATTATTCGTAGCCCGAAAGGCTATAAATTACTCGGTCCGGAAGACCGTATAAATTTCCCAAATCGTATAAATTTCTCCCAAAAATCTCCTATATCTCTATTAGAATTAAATCAAATAAGGAAACAGCCTCCGAGTTGTCAAGATTTAAACTTCGGCTACCTCTATCTCTGATTCGAAAGGGATTGAGAGGTACGCTCATGTGAGCACCCCAACCCGGAACCTAAAGCGTGTCCCGAGCTGGAGAGGCTCAAACTAAGAAAACTCATCTAAATTTTTAAAACATTTATTTCTATTTAAAAGAAAACCAATTCTCAAACTTCCAAAATAAAATCAACTGATAATATCTCCACCCGGAGGAATTTAAACAAATACTTCAATAACCATACTAAATCAATTACATTGAAAACCCTAATTAACATTGTTTAGCAAAAGAGTTTTCCATACAACTTATAAAAGATTAATACTTAAATAGGACTCCCGACAACCCACTCATATACCTATCCTGATAAGTCCCAAAAGCAAGAGTCCAAACTCTTTCCCCGGCCTCACTGGTTCAGGTCACCTGTCTCAGCACAATCTAAAACAGTAAAAGGGAAGGGGTGAGAATAAATCTCAATAAGCTATTATGAATGCAGCAAGATGCCAAACAAGATGCAACACATAGCATGGTAGCACGTAACACATTATGAAAGCGGTAAACACCTTACGTTACCTCATTTTACCTTTCCCGTCTGAACAATAAGTCGTACAACGTGGGAGTAAAACTCCTCTCTTTGGTGAATTGCCCCCATGCACCTTCACCGCTTATAGGACTCATACTCCAGAGATCCATATAAGAAAATAGGATACTTATATGTCCCTTATTCAGAGTATCATATAATATCAGCGCTAACTGTAAAGCTTTTGGCTTAATACAGAAGCATTCCACCTAATCACCAAATCGCAGCGGCTCGTAAGGCTTCTGACTCAATACAGCCGCTAGCACATCCCACTCTGTGGCCACAGAGGGGAGAGGTCACAGGTATAATGAACCTTCAATCACTTATAGAACAAATCAATAATTGATTGAATTCCATTATACCCCCTGAATCACATATATACGTTCAAGCACATAATAGATACTTGAAATAAATCCACAAAGGGGATAAGAACATAACAACATGGTAATGTATACTCATGTTAAATCAATATCATAGTGCCACATTCATTTAATACACTAAGCATAATACCATTAACGAATATAAATTCAAATAAGGTATCCATATAACCACATAATCCGCACCGGAATACAATATAATCAACATGCCAATTAATCCACACTTGGGATATATCATAACAACTTGCCAAATAATCCACACTTGGGATATTAAAGTATCCACATAACCAATAATTTCACCATTTGGGATAACAAAGCCACAAGGTGATACATACACATTTCCAATTAGCTCAATAGTGAAACCTATAGTTTCTACACTATTTCAAACTAATCTCCAAAGATATGGAAGCAAGTAAGGTCACCATGTACCCTAAACCATTTCTACTAAGTCATTATACAACCTTGAAATATATTAATAAAAGTTCAAGATCGAATTCCCAAGTTTGAACCCCTTCGAAGAATTTACGAATCAAGCTTATCATCCGTTTTCCGAATAATATTTAAACTACTTCCACAATTCCATTTTGATCAATTAAGATGTCATCGTGTAGCCAAAGTATTCTACTTAAATCTAGGTTAAAGAGGATTCATTTTGGTTATAGTTTGAATAGGTTTAAACAGCTCCAAAATCAGTTCATTGACACCAGGCCAGGGCACGACTCGTGCCCCAGGGCACGACTCGTGCCCCTTTGGCCTTTCTCAGATTCATGCTTCCCCTAAAGCACGACTCGTTACTTTCACGTGGCACGACTTGTGCCTGAGGGCACGACTCGTGCCAATTTCCCTTAAGTTGATCAGAACGACTTGGCTATTCCTTCACGATTCGTTATCACGAGTTGGCCATGGGCACGACTCGTGCCTAAGGGCACGACTCGTGCCACGGCCAGAAACAGGTAGATGTAGCACTTTTCCTTAAGAACTCCCAAAAACCAAAACTAGTCCCAAGCTTCTTCTACTTTGTGAACCTAAAAATGATTTCTTAACTTTATTAATTCCATTCTAAACCATTTAACCCCAATGTATCATATCCTAGGTATAGATCATTTCCAATTGGTTTTCCACCCATTTTCTACCACATTTCAAGTTAACCCCTTTTTAAACTCACTCAACCCATTTCTCATACTCTTTATCACTTCCATGAACAACCACTTTATCCTAGTCATTACTCCATTTCTCAACCCAAGAGAGTGTCCTAACACTTCAAATCACAATTATAACCACAATATTAACATCAAATTATTCATGATCATTTAATAGGAGGAAAGTCATAATAATTTACTTTCTAACTCTAGTAGCTTGGCCAAACCCACATTAAATACTTACACTTAAACCATTATCATCCCCAATTACTCTATACCACTCTTCTTTCAACTTAGATCACCAATTTACAACTTAAGATCAATTCCAACTCAAATAACCTTATTCAAAATACCAAAAATCATCTTCTTTAAACAAGAGATTAATTAACACATAAAGTGAGCAATATTTAGAAGGAAGTCATAATAACTTACTTAGCAAATATGGGATGGAATGAAGATTTTCTTAGCTTGATGTGCTCCCCTCTTCACCCCGAACACGGAAGTACAATTGGATTGCCAAATGGAGAGGAATTGCTTGCTCTAGGAACTTGGAAAGGAAAGCTTCCATGAAAGAGTTTCCATGGAATTTTAGGAAGAAGGAAGGAAGAGGAAATGATGAGGGGAATATGGAGGAGTATGGGAAAGATAGAGAAGTATGGGGCTTTTGTTGACTAAGGAGGGAAGGAGGTGAGGAAAATAAGGAGAGGAAGTATGCCCCCCCCATGTTTCCTTAATTTAAAATCTTTCACTCTTTTTCAATTAAACTTTCCCAATTCTAGAATAGTAAAACTACCCCCTACTCAAATTCTTTATCCCACATACTTTATCCTCATTTCATAATTTATCCCTTTTCCTATTATATACTTCCCCAAAGATGATTTATTTTATTTCCTTTGAAATCCTAAGGTTTTAAATTATTTTTCCAACCATCTCCACCTAACACAAGAAAGCAAGGATATATAATGAACACATAATATTAACAATAATATTAAAAGCATATAAAGTCAACAATTAATATAAAAGGCATATAATATGATACTAAAATAGGTGCCTAGGGTTAGGGTCGTTACAGCTCAAGTTCTCCAAACTTTAGCTACCTTTATCTCTGATTCGAAAGGGATTGAAAAGTACGCTCAAGTTTTTCCAAACTTCGGCTACCTCTATCTCTGATTCGAAAGGGATTGAGAAGTACGCTCAAGTTTTTCCAAACTTTAGCTACCTCTATCACAGATAGTGAAGTACGCTCAAGTTCTCCAAACTTAAGCTACCTCTATCACAGATTGAGAAGTACGCTCAAGTTCTCCAAACTTTAGCTACCTCTATCACAGATAGTGAAGTACGCTCAAGTTTTCCCAACTTTAGCTACCTCTATCACAGATAGAGAAGTACGCTCAAGTTCTCCAAACTTTAGCTACCTCTATCACGGATTGAGAAGTACGCTCAAGTTCTACAAACTTTAGCTACCTCTATCACAGATTGAGAAGTACGCTCAAGTTTTCCTAACTTCGGCTACCTCTATCCACTCGATAGTGACGTAAGCTTTAGTTTAATCAGGTGACAACCTCCATTAATTGTCAATCAGGTGACAACCTCCATTAATTGTCAATAAGGTGACAACCTCCATTAATTGTCAATCAGGTGACAACCTCCATTAATTGTCAACCAGGTGACTCCTCCATTAATCGTCAAAACCTCAAGGATCCTAGACACTGTTCCTAACTATCTAGTGAGGCTTGAACTACGACCAAGGCTTGATTCCTCCGGGATACGTAGGTAGCCTTTCATAAAAGGTCCAGCCATCCGACCACTTTGGTCACCCTGTTCCTTCGTCACTCCTCAGTGGTGAAGTAGCTCCTCATAGAGGTCTAGATATCCGACCACATCGGTCACTTCTAGCATATCCCCAGTAGGATCAGTCACTTGACCTACTAGGTCACTTTCCCTTCTATTTCCACAGTAAGAGCCCAGTTTCTCTTCGCTATTCCCCAGCGGATCTTATTCCGAACTACGGCCTGGCTTGATTCCTCCGGGATACGTAGGTAGCCTACTCTAGGTTCAGCCAATTCGTCACATATGATACCCCCTTTCCCCAGTGGATTCCGAACTACGATTATGGCTTGATTCCCACCTGGGATACGTAGGTAGCCTGCCAAAGGTTCAGCCACTCGACCACCTTGGTCACCTAAATCCGTCTCGGCATTCGCCAGATCGGATCCTTTTCTATTGACAACTCCACTCGCCCTGCAAGTGACGTTGCCGAGGGGCTTCTGTAAGTACCCAAATCTGGCTCATGCCTTCCGGTTAAGTTTCCTGGCAATTCCCCGGACTTTCCTAAAGTTCCGGAGCGATTCGGGAACTGTTCCGAACCTTCCGAGGGGTGAAGGAATTACTTGGAATTAAAAAGCCACGTTTTCCTTTAATATAAAACCCTTCTAGAAAGGCCACCTTGCATGATTCTAGAAGTATGGTGAGTCATTGGGGATAATGCCGCACGGCTGCATTAGGCCAGGACTCCAAGCCGCACGGCTTCATTGGCTGTCACCAGACTGCCTATAAATAGAGGCCTCCTCTACCCATTTTGGAGACAAGTTCTCAGCATTGAAACTCTGCCAAAATACAACTACTAAAATCCAGAGAGCTGAGAGTGCCAAAACCCACCTCCCTCCTCTTTAAAACCTCCCAAAGTTGGTCCATTTCCTAGGCAAGCTTCCAAGAGCAAGAGGACACCACCATTGGTAACCTCTTTTACCATTTACCTTGCATTATACTTGTTTTATGTGATATACTTTCTCCTTGCATTTACATATTGCTATATATTACTTGGTATTTGGTACATTGTCATTAAAGATACTATCTTTAATCATATATCCCCTTTTCCCTCATCACATAGGATCCATGGAGGATCCAACCCAAGGATGAACAAATAAGACCTCATAAAAGGCTTGTTCTAGGGTGGATCTCTCACATGGTGATGTGAAAAGTAGCATCCCTTGCACTTAAACATCATCTTTACATATAAAGTTGCATCCTTTGCATCAAAAATGATATATTTGCATTAAAGTAGCATCCTTTGCTCTCAAAATGATATCTTTATGCATCTTTTGCACATAATATACCATTTTCATATATAAAGTCGCATCCTTTGCACTTAAAAATGTTTTTTTACATTAAAGGTGCATCTTTTACACCTAAAACCTTTTTTTTTACATAAAGATGCATCCTTTGCATTAAAAATTATTTCTTTAACATCAAAGAGCATCCTTTGCAAACAAATAGCATCCTTTGCACTTAAAATGTCATCTTTTCATTAAAAATGTCATTTTTATCCTAAACACGCATTCCCTAGTCCCATTTGATATTTGGAGCATCTCTTGGAGTGAGATGGTGTAAAGATCCTATCTTTACATCATTTCTTCCACCTAAAGATGCCATAATCCCTTTAGAAATGAATAAGCCTTGAACCCTATATCTTCGATTATCACTTGAGACGAGCATAGTAGTCTCTATATGAGCTCAATCGTCTCAAGATGTAGGATTGATGGACTAAGGATACTCTTTTCTAAAGAACCTCACTCTTGGACCATGAAAGAGAGTCCTTCTCTCGATCACACATGACCCAAGGTCAAATAGTGATGATCACAAGTCCAAGATGAGGGCGGGATCAAAGTCCCGAACACATAAAAATCCAAGGAATCCCGAGCGATAACCAATCAAATGGTTTATACGTCCGGAAGACAACTTGGAATATTCCCCCCTCTTTTCAACACAAGCACACAAGAAAGCACGCAAGCAAGCACGAAAAATGGAATCTTGGGAGACTTGCTTCGGCAAGGCACCTTGGGTGAACGACGATCCGTTCTTCCCAAGGGGTAACTTAACCTCCGAACCCTAATTCCTTTTTTTCAAAGTTTTGAGGAAATCAAAATGGCGTGGCGACTCCGTTTTTCAAATTAAACCGGATGTTTTCAAACTCAAGTGAATCAAAAAATAAACACAAAAAAGAATTTGGGCACCACATTCACAAAAGTGTATGGCTTGATGGAGGCCTTTGTGTGGGGTATGGTAAGGTGTATGAGGAGCTATCGATTGACTTTCTCACACCAATTAATCAAAGCATTAATCATTTATGGAATTACTTGTTGAGCAATGCAAGTGATCACATACAACAAAACCATTTCATTAAATGTAATGTGGGGTGCAAAATAATGTCTCAAGTCTAGGAAGAAAAGAAAGAAAACTTTCGTATGGGAAATTGAAGACTTAATTACAATGTCCGAGGAGGACTTGATTGAATGAGAACAGTACTAGAACCTACGAGGTGGACTGTATGATTCTTTTTGTGTTTTTTTTAGAGTGTAGGAGGAGGAGAAGAAGACTCAATATTCTTTGGGTGAAGTATCGACGGAGAATTTTCCGATTTGCATCTCTGTGGGCTCTTCAGCAGTTCCCAAATTCATTTTGGTTAGAACCTTCTCGGCAGCTTGGACCCGATTTTCCTCTCTTTTGACAACATGCTTAAAGATTTTTTTTTAATGTATTGTTCATTTAATGTGTCTGCGTCTTTATCAAGTAAATCATTATTAACAGTTTTTATTAGTTAATTTATCATTTGTTAAAGTGGCAATGAGGGGATACTCAGAGAGGTCGAATTTATTCAAAGCATAAGGGAATACAGTGTTTGTTACGAACGCATAATCTTTAGGCGTAAGGCCGTCAGACGACTCGAGTGACTCAAACCTAAATACAACAGACTCGGGATCTTTTATTTTCGAAGCTAGACTCTAGGAGACGGGGGGTTAGCCCAAGCTTCTTAATTATTTCCTCTTGCTGGCTGTGGGTCCGCATTTGTGAAAGTTGCGCCGTTTTTGATGCTGCCACTTGCTTGGCCTGTCTCGAGCTGCCTTATCTCCGGGGAGCGTTCAATCTACCCATTGATGTGCCCCGATGCTGGAAAGGATCGTTGGGGAATAACCATTCTTGGATTCTTTCTTCCGAATTCTTCATTGCGGAAGCCCCGAGTTCCGTCTTCACGTCCCCAATCATTACGGGAATTTTCCGAGGACTTATCCGCCATGCTTACCCAGTCATTTCTAGGGAAAGGGTTTCCGACTATGTTGGGACCGCAGGGGCGTTCCAACTTTCCTTCTTCAATTAACCCCTGGACCGCGTGTTTTAGTATGATGCAATCGTCGGTGGTGTGGCCGGGGTAGTTGTGGAAGGCACACTGTTTGCTCATGTCTAGCTTAGGGTTAGGATTCTTCGGTTGATAATTCTCAAGGGGCTTGAGCATGTTCTGCTTCATCAATGCCTCGAACACTTGGCTTAGAGGCATTCCGAGGTTGTCGAAGTGCTGAAAACGCTGCCGTTTATTCCTCGGGGGTGCTTGGTAACGGCTTCTCTGGATTTCATTCTGAATGTAGTGGAATGCCTCGGTAGCCCTTTTTCCTTTGTTTGGGGCAGATGCCGAATTAGGCGGGATTGCCTTGCAGCGGTAGGAAGAAGCATGACTGGCTACCATTTTTTGCGTGCTCAAAGCTTCTTCAAACTTGGTACCGGCGTTGACCATAGCGTGAAGATCGGGATAGGGGTGGTGGCTGATTAATGTCCTCAACAATGGTTTGAGGCAGGAGTGGAAGATGTTCATCTGTTCTTCCTTGGATAGGAGGTCCACTATCTCGCTAAACTTCCAATTCCATCTTTTGTAAAATTCCTCCACCAACTCATCTTCTTTCTGCTCAGTGGCCTGCAGGTCATGCCGGTTTGTTTTCCACTTGATGTTAGCACGGTATTTCTCCAGGAAGATATCACTTATTTGCTCCCGGGTGGAGCGGTTTTCTGCTTTTACTTTAAGAAACCATGTCAAGGCCGTGTATTTTAGGAAGCGTTGGAAGTGATCTGCCATTTGTTGAGGTGTGGCCCCTTTGGTCCTCATACCTAAGACATAGGTATTGATATGGGTCCTCGGGCATTCTGTCCCATCGAACTTCTCCATTTCTGGCATTCTGAACTTCGAGGGGAGAGGAACCATCTTGCTCGGATTTGTGAGCGTGAGCGGGTCTTTCCGAGGACTGGCTATTTTCCCTTGCATATCTTTTATCTGTTCAACCAACCAAACCATATGAGGGCCAGTAGGCGGAGGCAGGTTGTCGTTTTCTGGGATGAAACCAGAGGATGGAGGTGGATTGATTGACAGGATCGCCATTCGGGAGTCTTGGGGAGGTAGTTGAGTGTATATCATCCCGTATCTTGGATTGTTGAAATTGAGGGAGTGATTGCCCGAACCGCTAAGGGTTGTGTTTGGGAACTGGGGAAATGTTTCATTAGCCCCAAGTGGCAGTCTAGCGGGTGGTAGGTTTGAAATGTCCGGATATCCACTTGGGATGTCTGTCCCTGGCAGACATTGGGATTTCAGGTTATGGTTGCGAGGCTCGTATAGAGGCAAAGGATTGAATCCCGGGGAATACCGAGATACATTGGGATCTGGCGGAGCAGGCCCGTACGTGTGCTATTGATACTGAGCTTGGGGCACAGGGCCGGGAAATTGACTATGATGAGGCGGGCTTATCGGAGCTGCTTGACTAATGCCTGAGTGGAGCTTTGAGCGAGAGCTGCTTTGCGTTGCTGGGATCTCGTAGCTTGGCGGAGGTGGGACCTGCTGATAGCTATGAGGACCCGGGGGACAGGTATTTCTTCGTCTTTTATGAGAACGAAGGTCCCATCATGTTTGGGGAACAGTGACGGTTCCGCGACGGCGCATGGTATCTACGATCCAGGCTTGCTGTTCTTCTAGATGCTTCTTGAGAGTTTCGAAGGCTTGCATCACCTCCTCTATTGTCTGGAGGTTTCTCAGTGATGGGGTTTCGTTTCCCTCACTGTTATCTGTTGATCCCGCCATGGGGAAGTAGCAGACTGTTCGGACCGATGAACCGGAAGGGGTGTCGGACCTTGTAACTTCGATACTGAAAAGGCGGCTCCCGGGTACTCTCAACCACTCTCGGTTTGCTGGAGGGGGTGACGGGTAAGGTTTAGACATGGGAAGACCTTTTTTAGATAAGGGGGGAAGCTCATGTGACATGCAGTTTTCGTTATTTATTTATGATTTTTTTGTTGTTTTAATTTACTTAAAACAGTGTTTTCTCAGAATCCTCGGTAGGTTGGAAAATATTGCTCTTCTTTTTCGCAACTATGCTAGATCCTGGGTCAGTGGAGACCATCTGTGCGGCTATAAGCCCCTCGTTTTGCACCTGTATTTCGACATCCAGGGGTGGACAGCCCCGGGCGAGGGTCCTATAGGGCAAGCGGTTTCCACCGGCCTAAAAGAAAAATCGAACCTAAGGACCGAGCCTGTCATGTTCGTTTTAATGCGTTAGCCATGTGAATAGTGAGCCGTGCCGACACCTGAGTCAAGATCTGGTCGAGAGTTCGGCATGACCTCTCTTTACCTTGCCTGCGCAAGGGATCTGTGACGTTAGGCGTTGGCTGGGTCATATCGTCATGGCTGACGTATTAAAGGCTTGACGACGTGGTGTCATGTAGGCATGAATGTATATCCGGGACAGAACATCGTTTGGGTGTAGCTTCGGAAACCAAGATCAGGTCAAGATGACCTTTCATCGCTTGCTTGCTCAAGGAATCTTGAGTTCCGAGCTTCGACTCAGAAAATGGCCGGCATGGGATATGTATCCAGGCTGTATGACACGGACTGGGTAAAAACCAACCGAGTCTGGACAGAGTGTGATGCAAGCGTGCATGGTTGACACTGGCTAAGATGAGATGTTTGGAATGATCCCGTGCGCGTCCGAGAGGCGTAGGAAGGCCAAACGAACTGCAACTGAGACCACCCCGGGTTAAGGGTTGTAGTGTGCAGTGTATCCGAGGCAGCAGTGCGCGTAACGTGCGGTGTACCGAGGCAGCAGTGCGAGTAGTGTGCGGTCTCTAAAATTCTTTTTCTGAGTAAAACAGAAGTTTTTTTTGAAAATTTTTAAATGTATGTACACAGATGTATATTGATGCATTTTTTGTATTTTTATTTTTTGTACAATAAAAAGTAAAGCACATGCACACACACACAACAGTTAAAGAAAGGGGTAAAATGAAAGTTTGACCCTCATCATCGTTTTAAAAATCTTTTGTTTTTTGTTTAAAAGTTTTTAAAACAAAATGTCCCCAGCGGAGTCGCCAACTGAAATTACCCGGATTCGGCTCGCGCGCGGGCCCCGGCATCTCGCGGTTGGTCGGGAGATATCTCGCTGTGTTTTTGCTTGTAGAGTCGCCACGCCGTTTTGATTTAGCCCAAAACATTGAGAAAAGGCATCAGTTTAAAAACTGTTGTTGTGTGATGAGATTTTTGAGTTCGGAGGTCAGGTTACTCCTCGGGAAGAGAATATTAGAATATTAGAGCTCACTCGAGTCATCTCGTAAAAACGAGTCTTTCGGTACCCCTTCTTTCTTTAAATATTGTGTGTGTGTGTGTATATGCTTTTAAAAATGCATGCTGTATCAGATGTCTACATTGTACACTACGTATTGAAATGTATTGAAATAGTGTAGGAAGGAAGCCTTACTAATGTTGGTTCGTGTCTGTCTTCCGCTGGGGAATAGTGTTTGAGGATGGAATAATGTTTCGGGATAGACCGGGATTGCTTCGGGATGTGTCGGTTGTCTGCGGACAGAGCTTCGGCGTGCCTCGGGATTGTCAGGTGTGCACTCGGGCAGAGTTTCGGCGTGCGTTGGGATCGCAGGGATCGTTGGCTGGATTCGGGCAGAGGTTCATCGTGCGTTGGGATCGTCGGTTGCGCTCGGGCATAGTTTCGGCGTGCGTCGGGATCGTCGTTTGAGCTCGGAAAGGGCCGGGATGCCTCGGGATGGACCTGGCAAGGATTCGGAGTACGAGGGGCCTCAAAATACCTAGAGAGTGCCTCGGGGCAGCTCGAGAGCGCTCGGTAGTGCTCGACAGGGCTTCGGAGCACCGCGAGGGAGCTCGGAAGGCCCCGGAGGGAACCGAAAGGGACCGAGAGTGCCCCGAAGGGTCTTAGAGGGGCTGCCTGAAGGCTAGGGGAGAGAGGAGAAGAGGGAGGTGTGAAAATTATGAGGGGTGAAGCCCTCTATTTATAGTGTAGGAAAATTTGCAAAGAGGTCCGTACGGACCTCCCATGAAAACCAAATTTTTGGTTTTCCCAGATTTGAAGGAATATTGTGGACTTTAAGAGGATTTTGTAATTATGATGTCGGGTGCAAAGAGGTCCGTACAGACTTGTCTTGCTTTTCCAAATTTTCCAAAATTCCTTAAAAGTCCTTTTGTACTTTTTAATCCCAAAATGGCCCCTAGTTGCAAGCAGGTCCGTACGGACCAGTCTGCAGGCTCAATATTTTATTATTTTTGTAATGGCATTATTCATAATCCTTACTTCCCCTCTCCTTCCTCAACCACCAATCAGCGCCACCCACCGCCGCCGGCCACATGCCACCGCCGAAAACAAGCTACCCACTGCCGATAGCACTGACCGCCCCCGCCCGCTATCCCGTCACCCACCGCCACCATTAACCACAGGTCATCGCCGTCGGCAGCCTCCTCTGGCGGGCCACTGTCTGGCTACCTCTGACTAACCACCTCATCCATTCATTTGGAAGCTGATGGATGTGGTTTTACCCATCCAAAAGATATGTTCCTAAGCCTATTTTCTGTTCGAATCCTTGGGAATTTAATGTATTTTTGAGTGTTTTGATAGTCCACGAAGGCCAGGTCAAAGCTGAGTCAAAATGGGGCAATTCTTCATTTGGCACGAGTGGAGCACGACTGAAGACGAGTGAAAGCCAAGGTGATTTCAAGCATTGCTACTCGGAACGACTGGAGGCATGGAGCACGAGTCGTTATCACGACTGGAACTGAAGGGCACGACTCGTGCTAATTAGCACGACTCGTGCCAAGACGCGGTTTGTGACGTAAGCAGAGCTGATGGCACAAATTTGGAAGGATTTTGTTTCTTTATTTTCCTGGTTGAATTAGGGCTCAAGTAGGACTATATATATTTCCTTTAGGGATTATTATTAGGTACTTTTGGATTTTATATTCTTGCCTAGGGTTTGAAGATTGGAGAGTTTTATTTTCAAGATTTTCACTATTTTTCCAGGTTTGATGTATTGTTATTCATACTTTGTGATTGTCATCATGAATATGAGTAGCTAAATTCTCATTTCATGGATTGGATGTAATATTCGTCGGATTTCTATGCTAGTATAATTTTCCAAAACTTTCTTGTTCATGTTTGATGAGATATCTAAATTCAATTTTAGGTTTTAATTCTATTTTAACCTTTAATTGTTAGGTTTTGAATCGTTGCACTAGCGTGGATTGTTCATAATTTAGGCCACTATTTCATCAATTGGATTTGATTGTTGACCTAGCGGAATACAAGAGAATCTAGATTCATATGTTCTCATTGTTCTTAATGAATTTCTTGATTATTGTTTTGACCTAGCGGAATCTACAATAGGAGAGAAATAAGAGGGTTGCAATCCGCACATCGAACGTCCCAACCCTTAAATTAAGTGAACGAATCTTTGAACAAGATTGTTAATTTTATCATGATAAATCTAGCATAGAATGAAGATGAATATGAAATCCAATCCGTGAATTCCTTTGATCTGATTAAGTCCTAGTTTATTGCTTTCTTATTCTCTTGAATTAAATAGTTAATTTCTTGCTTTGATATTTTAGTTAATAAATCAAAATCAAAAACCCCACTTTGTTACTTTTTGCATTAATTAAATCTACTTGTTAAAATCAACGAGTCTCTGTGGTTCGACCCCTGCTCGTGCATATTGCTACACCGGTAGTGAGTACACTTGCTCGGTTTTTATTACTAGAGGAATTTTCTCCATCAGAAGCCATTTAAAAATTAATGTTATTGCTAGGAATTGAACCCAAAACCTTACATAACCAAATGTATCGCCTTTACCCCTAGACCAAGTCACTTTATTATCAGCTTGTTACACATTTATCTTAATAAGACAAATACAAACATCCTTCTCAATTGTAAGTGATAAGTAAATTTCTCAATTATATTATTTGCCCATCGCAACTTTAAATTTCAACTTTTTACACCTTTATTATAATAACATAAAACAATCATTTTTTCAATTGTAAGGGAAAAATGATTTTCCAATTATATAGTTTCTTTATTGTAAAAAATTTTAAGAATTAGAAAATTGATTTATTATTTTAAATAATACTTGAGAAAAGATTCATAGTTAACTTAAAAAAATCGAGATATTCAATTATCAATTGTTCATAAGATGAGGTCGCATATTTATTTAACTTTAAACAACTAATGAATTTTTCAGTCGTTCACAATTGATCATTATCAATTGTTGTTATATAAAAACTACAAACATTAATTAACAAGTTAAGGTTACAATGTTAATCATCACTAACCATTAGGTAAAAAGTGCTAATGAAAAAAAGAAGAGATAAATTGATTTATCATTTGTTTAAAGGTTATTTGAGAGCACCATCATTTTTAATGATAAACAACTGAGAAATTAAGCTATAAGTTGTTTATAAAGAATGTAACAACCGATATATCTCATCTTTAAATAAATGAGAAATTGGATTTATCAGTTGTTCACAAGTGAGAAATGGATTTTCAATGTTTACAAGTGAGAAATATTCTATTGTTTGAAAGGGTATGTGACAATACATTTATTAACGAAATATTTAGCTTTAAACAACTAATAAATTGATTTATCAACTGTTGAAAGGGCATATAACATCACACAACTGTGAAATAACACAATCTTGAAATTAATTTAAATATATATTTAACTTTAAACGGCTGGTAAATTGATTTACCAATTGTTGAAAGGACATATGACATCACACAACTGTGAAACCACACAATCATGAAATCAATTTAACTAAAAATGTAACTTTAAACAACTGATAAATTGATTTATCATCTGTAGAAAGAGTATATGACATCACAAATCGTGAAATCACACAATTGTGAGATCTATTTAACTAAATATTTAGCTTTAAACAACTGTTGAAAATTTAAGAAATGAATTTACCAGTTTTTTTACTCAAATGTAAACAGATGATAAATGAATTTATCATTCTTATAACCATGTGTAAACAAACGATTTATTTTTTATTTTACAAGTGAAAAATGAAAGTTTTATTTCTAAATTTTTAATTATGTGTTGAGTGTACTTTTTCGATTCGTAATCTGTTTTATTTTTTTTTTATTTTTTACCAGTTTTTTTTACTCAAACCACACAATCATGAAATCAGTTTTATTTTTTATTTTTTCGATTTCTAGATTTGAGATATTTAAGTTTAAAAATTTTGGTGAAAAACAAAAAAGTCAAAAAGAAAAAGAAGGAAAAAGAAAATAGGGGAGAGAGAGCGCGTCGAATCTGGAAAAGAGGAACACTCCACCTCCGGCGTGTTTGGCGCGTTTCAGCGAATGGTAATCTGGTCCGGTAACTATATAAAAAACTTTTTTGTTGTAGTATTCATGTTTAAAAAGAACTTTTTGGTAAATGCCCCTAAATAATTGGCTAATTATCTCATGTTTTGATTTTAAATATTAAACAAAAAAGATAATTAGCCAAGTACGATGGATTAATTCTAAAAGGCTGCTACGATCAAATCAATATGACATATAAGACCATAGAATATTCCATATCCCATATAAATGGTTTATCCAGATCAATATTCCAAATAAACCCCTCGACGTCGTGTACTCTCCACCCTGCCCGCTATTTAATCACCTTTAAATTCGTCAACAACAATCACTCATTCCCTTTTCGATTCTGGCCAAATCACGCAAATATCCTCGCTATCACAACACCACACTGCCCAATCCCACCATTACCGATTACTCCTATCACTCAATTCTTAGCAGACAACGAGAATTTCGTTCGAGCCCGCAAGCTTTCGACAATCTTCATTAATCTCGGTCAGATCTCCACGGTTTCCAGACAAAAAATCAAGCAGATTCCGACCAAATTTTCTCCAATTCGGGTGACCTCTATAAACTCCGTCCAAGAGTTCAAAATACCGGTGGGTTCCTCAAAAATTTTGGCAAGTCTGAACTCAATTTTCGCCAATCATTTTGTTATTGTGAACCCCAAAAGAAAATACAATTTTTGACTCCCCTGAGCTCAAATTGCAAAACATTTCATCTGAATCTTAGTATTATCCGAACTGTTTGAGAGTGTAACTTTGGAATTGTGCTAGCATATTGTTAATTACATATCTTTCACATCTCAAACCCGTGGTGATTGCTAAGTGGATACATATATTGCTTTGTTGTATATTTTTATTGCAGGATTTCATGTTTTTTTATTTAGATGGTGAAGATATTATCAAATAGTTGTAAATTTAATTTTTATAACATTTGTGATGAAACAATTGCCTTATATATATATATATATATATATATATATATATATATATATATATATATATATATTAAGAATAGTCATATAGTGAAAAAATGACTCTTATAATTTTATTATAAGATTTATTTGGTCTTATACTTAAAGTATAAGAGTAATTTTTAATGAAATATCAGTTTTTTTTTTTAATTTAGAAAAAAGTGAAAATGACTCTTACACTCTAGGTTATAAAAATCGATAGACAGCAACTAGGCATCGGAACAGTGCTAGAGGTCTAGGGGAGGATTAGTCGGTGCCTAATCGAGACCGAGAATTAGACATAATTAATTATCACGGTGAAATAGTACTGAACACAAGAACACACAAAAGAAAAATTCAAATTTATATAATAATAAATTTAATACAACTTTCAGCTGAAAATAGTAATATTAAAATTTGTTGGTTGGTCTATATAGATTTCAAGTTAATCGCATTATTTTAATGATGCAAATTATTTTTTAATATCTAACCTAACTAGACGAATTTGAAATTAAGTTCGGATGATGATGCGTGGGGTAGGGATGGCCAAACCGGACCGGAACCGGACCGGAACCGGAAAATCGGACCGGAACCGGCCCGGAAAAGCCCGGAACCGTCATGAACCGGGGAGAAAACCGGAACCGGGGTAATCGGAACCGGTTTGGAGGCGGGCCGGTTAAGGTTCACCAAATTGGTGAACCGGACCGGAAAAAGCCCGGAACCGGACGAAAATTTGTTGTTTTTCAATAGAACCGGCCCTGAACCGGACCGGAAAAGCCCGGAACCGGACCAAAACCGTGAGAAAACCGGAACCGGATAACCGGAACCGTGAGAAAAGCGGGCCGGTTAAGGTTCACCTCCTCGCCGAACCGGAACCGGCGGTTCAAGGCCCGGAACCGGAACCGGACCGGATTTGGTCAACCCTAGCGTGGGGCATAGACGGTAAAGGCAAACAATCTATAGTATAAATGGTAGTTGTCCACCTCAACATGCGAACAGTACTATGAATAGTGCCAACTGTCAAATTTCTCATTTTGCCCTCACTAAGTTGTCCCTTTCCTATTTTGCCCTTAATTTTTTTTTTTAAATTAAAAAAAAAAACGTGTCCTCGGACACGGGCTTAATTAAAAAAAAAAACGTGTTTTTGGACACTGACTTTTACTAGTTTTTAAATAGGAAGAGATTTTTGAAAATATTAAAAACTAGTACATGCCCGTGTCCAAGGACACGGGTTTTTTTTTAATTTAAAAAAAATTATTTTTTTAATGATAAAATGGGAAAGAAATAAATGTATAAGGGTAAAATGGAAAATTCCCCTCGTATGAAACTGTTCAATTCACTGTTCATAGGTCTAAGACTACCCACAGTGGTTTCATCCCACTCCCCCATTTCATCTAACACTTTTTACACTTTTTCTCATCCACCTAATATTTCATCTACCCATTTCATTTACCCCCACTCCAATGGCTAACTTAAACTAAATTTCAACTCCCTCCAACTCATCATTCTATACCCCACTACTTTTATTTTATTTCATTTATATTCTTTATTTTTATGATTAGTAAAATAATAATTATTATTATTTATAATTAAAAAAATATTTCACACTTAATTAAAAAAATATTGCATCAATTTATAGGTAAAAAAAATATAATGATTTTTTTAAAATAAATGCTAAAATGAAGAAGGATAATTGAGAAATGAGTGTTTTTTTTGTGTCCAAATCAAATGAAACTTATATCAATTTATAGAGAAAAAAATGATGAAATTTGGTTTAAAAAAATTATTATTATTAAAAATAAGAAAAATTACAATAAACTTAGCTCGCGACACAAGTAATGAAAGACAATAAAATTATTAAATCACAAATTTCCGAACTTTGTCCATATGTGCTTGACTAGATCCTTCTGCAATTGTTGATGAACTCTTTGGATCACGCATTCGATCTAGTACGCACATGCTCTGGCAAATGCGGTGATCACTCGATCGGCAAATGGTTGTTGTGTACTAGACCCACTTGCCTCGGATTCATCATGATAGTCAAGCCAATTCTGAGAATATGTATCTCGTTCATCCTCAACTAAGTGTTTTTTTTTTGTGTCCAAATCAAATGAAGAAGGAAAGATTGAAAACTAAGTGTTTTTTTTTTTGTGTCCAAATCAAATGAAACTTATATCGATTTGTAGGGAAAAAAAATGATGAATTTTGGTGAAAAAAAAATTAAAATAATAATAATTTACTAGGTAATAATTCAAACAATTAAAAACTAAGTGTTTTTTTTTTGTGTCCAAATCAAATGAAACTTATATCGATTTGTAGGGAAAAAAAAATGATGAATTTTGGTGAAAAAAATTAAAAAAATAATAATTTACTAGGTAATAATTCAAATTTCCTAATTGAAAACTAAGTGTTTTTTTTTTGTGTCCAAATCAAATGAAACTTATATCGATTTGTAGGGAAAAAAAATGATGAATTTTGGTGAAAAAAATAATTAAAAAAAATAATAATTTACTAGGTAATAATTCGGCCAAATTGAAAGCTAAGTGTTTTTTTTTGTGTCCAAATCAAATGAAACTTATATCGATTTGTAGGGAAAAATGATGAATTTTTGTGAAAAAAAAATTAAAAAAATAATAATTTACTAGGTAATAATTCAGCCCCAATTGAAAACTAAGTGTTTTTTTTTTTGTGTCCAAATCAAATGAAACTTATATCGATTTGTAGGAAAAAAAATGATGAATTTTGGTGAAAAATAAAATTAAAAAAAATTATAATTTACTAGGTAATAATTCAGCCCAAATTGAAAGCTAAGTGTTTTTTTTGTGTCCAAATCAAATGAAACTTATATCGATTTGTAGGGAAAAAAATGATGAATTTTGGTGAAAAAAAAAATCAATTTACTAGGTAATAATTCAGAAATTGAAAACTAAGTGTTTTTTTTTTTCGTGTCCAAATCAAATGAAACTTATATCAATTTGTAGGGAAAAAAATGATGAATTTTGGTGAATTTTTATTTTTATTTTTAAATCATTTATTATGAGATAATTGAGTTTAAATAATTGGGTGAAAAAATAATAAAGTACGGACCAACGGGGCGGCCGACACTTGCGCTTAAAAAAAAAAAAAAAAAAAAAGGGAAAAGGCGAACGCCACACGCGCCATCCGGGCGGTGTGGCGCACTCGCCAATTTCGGGCCAATGAGACAATGACACGTGGCGGTTTAAAAAAAAAAAAAATTGCATTCAACCGGGATGAAAGTTTTCATCCCCGTTAATTAATTAATACGCCCGACTTTCGGTTCCCCTATCATAGTTGTGAATGAAATGGGATTTCATTCCCATTTCATACTACCACTGTGGGTAGTCTAATTTATAAGATTTGTTGATCTTATTTTATTGATTTGACTGAAGGCTGGGTCAAAGCACTACGATTAAGACTACCCACAGTGGTTTCATCCTACTCCCCCATTTCATCTAACACTTTTTACATTTTTTCTCATCCACCTAATATTTCATCTACCCATTTCATTTACCCCCACTCCAATGGCTAACTTAAACTAAATTTCAACTCCCTCCAACTCATCATTCTATACCCCACTACTTTTATTTTATTTCATTTATATTCTTTATTTTTATTTTTATGATTAGTAAAATAATAATTATTATTATTTATAATTAAAAAAATATTTCAGCCCAAATTGAAAATTAAGTGTTTTTTTTTTGTGTCCAAATCAAATGAAACTTATATCGATTTGTAGGGAGAAAAAAAAATGATGAATTTTGGTGAAAAAAAAAATTAAAAAAAATAATAATTTACTAGGTAATAATTCAAATTTCAATTGAAAACTAAGTGTTTTTTTTTTTTTGTGTCCAAATCAAATGAAACTTATATCGATTTGTAGGGAAAAAAATGATGAATTTTGGTGAAAAAAATTAAAAAAATAATAATTTACTAGGTAATAATTCACCAATTGAAAACTAAGTGTTTTTTTGTGTCAAATCAAATGAAACTTATATCGATTTGTAGGGAAAAAAATGATGAATTTTGGTGAAAAAAAAATTAAAAATAATAATTTACTAGGTAATAATTCAGCCCAAATTTGAAATTGAAAGTGTTTTTTTTTTTGTGTCCAAATCAAATGAAACTTATATCGATTTGTAGGGAAAAAAAATGATGAATTTTGGTGAAAAAAATTAAAAAAATAATCAATTTACTAGGTAATAATTCAAACTCCCAAATTGAAAACTAAGTGTTTTTTTTTTGTATCCAAATCAAATGAAACTTTATATCGATTTGTAGGGAAAAAAACGATGAATTTTGGCGAAAAAATTAAAAAATAATCAATTTACTAGATAATAATTCATGGCCAATTGAAAACTAAAGTGTTTTTTTTTGTGTCCAAATCAAATGAAACTTATATCAATTTGTAGGGAAAAAAATGATGAATTTTGGTGAATTTTTCTTTTTTATTTTTAAATCATTTATTATGAGATAATTGAGTTTAAGTAATTGGGTGAAAAAATAATAAAGTCAAGACCAATAAGGTCTTGACACGTGGCAACAAAAAAAAAAAAAAAAAAAAAAAGGCAAAACAGAGTTTCAACCGGGATGAAAGTTTTAATTCAGCCAACCCATTCAACTACCTTTCAGTTTTCCATTGCAGGGATTAAGTTGTATGAAATGGATTTCATCTCCATTTCATCCAACCCATTGTAGCTAGTCTAAATCATTATTGCTTGCATCCTTAAAAAAAAATTATTGCTTGCAGGCATTTTTAGAAGGTCATAATAAAGTCAACTCCGTCAAACGGTTATCTATCGGTCCCATTTTATTTCCCCTTTTCCGCTTTCCGGTCCAATAACCACCGGCATCATACACACACTCCTCAGACATCACACAAACACACACACACACAAACACACACACACACACACAAAACAACCGCCCCCTTTCCCTTCCCGGTCATGCTGCTCCGTTCCGTTTTCAAAACCCTAACCGTAATCAATTCCGTTGAATTCCGATACTTATGAGCTCAAAACCTCCATGGAAGACGATGGGGGTTTTCTGACAGCACGGGAAAACCCTAGGTTCAAGCCAATGTTGTCAAGCGAAGTTGTGCCACAGAAATCATTGACTCCCATTCTCGATCGCTTCAAGGCTTTGTTGAAGGAGCGGGATGACGATATTAGGGTTTTTGCTGCCGGCGGTGGTGACGGCGACGGGAAGGGAGTTCTCACGCCTCCGCCGTCCACCGATGAAATTGTGAACTTTTATGAATTGGTTTTGGCGGAACTGACAATCAATTCGAAGCCAATTATTACTGATTTGACCATTATAGCTGGAGATCAGAGAGAACACGGGGAGGGCATCGCTGACGCCATTTGTGCCCGAATAATCGAGGTAAAGTTTGAATATTTTTTTTTTGTTTGTTTTTGGGGATTCTGAGTACTACTTATTATGAACATGTTTTGTTGATAAAATTCAAAGATATGAATTGTACGAATGGTCTATATGATTTGCTTTCCAAAATGGAATTATGCTTTAGAATTATAATTTTGGTGATAATTGGTGTGTATTATTAACAATGTAAGACCCAATTTCAAAGCTTTGTTTTGAGGCTCCAAAGATACCCTAGAGTTTTGAAGCTTCTAGGATTAGTTAGAAAGTCTTGAAAATTTTCTGAGGTATAGCCTTGTATGTAAATTTGTTGTTAATGAGAGCAATTTTTTTTTTTGTGTGTGTGTGTATGGAATTATCTAGCTTCAAGCTTGTGAGAGTTTAAGACGTTACAAGGTTTGATTCTCTTAAATGTTGGGGGTTGCTCGATGGTTGTTTTCTGTGAGGGGGAAAGTGCCGCTTTTTGTTATGCTGTTGCTTTGCCCCTTGCATGGGGTCAGTTATAATTTTCTTGGAGGGTTGGTAACTTAGCTTTAGTGAGCTGCTGGTATATATGTAGGTTGACACTGGAACTCAAATTGAATTGGCTAGCAGAATTTGACTTGGGATCTGAAGATTTTTTTACTTCATTGATGTTCATGTCGATTCATGCATTAAGTTGGTTAACTAAATCTACTTGCAGTCAAGAAATCGCTACCACATACTGTATGCTATATCACAAGTTTGTTTGAAATTACAATTTTCCCATTATGTATGCTATATCACAAGCTTGTTTGATATTACAAATTTTCCCATTATGGCTTATCGGTTTGCTGTTCTATCTTGATACCAATATTCTATAGGTCTCCTATTTCGCTAGGATGACTTGTTAACCTCCCTAGCTTAATATCAAAGTCTCAAGGTTATAATGTTTTGATGTTTTGGTGTGTGGTCTTTTCCCATCATTTGATATGTCGATAGTTTAACAAGAGTGCTATCAGTTGCCTTATATTTCCATGAGAAGTCAGTAACTCATCAAACTTGATCTCTCTCTCTCTCTCTCTCTCTCTCTCTCTCTCTTTTTGAGGAATGCATCTAGGAATACAGTTAAATGTCAGGCTCCACATCAATAACTGTCCAATGATCTTGTGAACTATTTTATTCAGTGTTCTAAAACGCGGGCACCTAGCCCTCCTAGGCGGCGCCTAGGCGCTCGGCGGGATTAAAACGCCACGATTTTCTCCAAATCGGACAAACTAGGCGTTCATCAGATAGGCGGCCGACGAGGCGGTTTTGGCGCCGTCTAGGCGGGTTAGGTGCCGCCGATATCCGCCAAGCTGACTCTCTATCTCAGGTAAGACGTGCAACGGTGGCTTGAGCGCCGACTGGGTTGATTCTGTTGCTGCCCTTGTGCTGTGGTCAACATTTTGACCTTGGCTTTTTTGAAGGTGCCATGGATGATGGGAGAAAGCATTTGGGGTTAAGGATAAAGAAGAAGAAAGTCTGTAGAGAGAATAAGAGAAGGGGCAGATGTGTGTATGGGGGTTGGGTTAGGGACTTAGGGTTTTGTTAGGAGGGTTAGTGAAGAATGACGCTGACTATTGATTTTATGGTTAGGACAGCTGCGTGAACTCTCATTTTAGGGGAAGAAGGGGCAGGCCTATGTATTTATATGAGAGTAAGGTTAGGGGTTTGGCTCAAATTGGGTTTTGGCTCAAATTGGACTTTTGTTGAAAAGATTGGGCTGGAACATTTAAAATAAATGGATTGTTAATGTAGGCTTATAGATTTCATCAATTGTAAAGTGGAATAAAGGAAAACACACAAGGAAAAGAAATGTTTAGGAAAAAAAATCGGACATTCATTTTGGGACTGAGAGAGTACATTTTTTTTCTTTGTCATTGGGGTTCCACTGTTTGGGTTCTGTGACAGATGGTCACTTTATGTCTAAATTCTCGGTCCTGCCTAGCGCTCTTGGCGCTAGGCCCGGCTCTGCCGCATAGTGACCGCCTAACAATTTTTAGAACCTTGATTATATTAACACACAAACTGTGTATTGCTGAAGGACTTGTGTACATATATTATAGCCTCTCTAGCTATCTAATTCACTTCTTTTGTTACAACTACAACAACAACAATTGAAACTAGTAGCTCATTTGTTAACTGCCTTAAACTTGATAATATACATCTTTCCATGCACCTTGCAAAATTCATTCCTTCCATCGCTTTCCGGTGATTTTGGGTCGGCCGGTGGTGGTGTGGTTGGCTGGTATGTTCAAGTATGGTCCCTCTATTGTTCTCTTTTTCCATCTTTGTCAAGATTAATAATCCACTGCATTGAAATTTGCAGATTACAGATAGAATGAGCACTAGGGGTATTGGAAAAAGAAAGATTCAAATTTTGTATTATTGTTATTATTCCTAATTTTTATCATATGAAGTATTGCCACCTTTTCTGCTTTCTTCTTCTTCTTTAGCGACTGCTATTCTATTTATAGGCACATACAATTTTGCACGCCAAATTTATTATTTGCATTTGACTGACATTTTAATTTCTGCCAATAACTTCTAATAGGTCTCAGCTGAGCAAAAATTGCCTGCCTTGTATCTTCTGGACAGTATTGTTAAGAATATTGGTCGGGACTATGTAAGGCACTTTTCTGCCCGTTTGCCAGAGGTGAGTTGGTCATATTCTGGCTCAAGTGTCATGTATTAGATTTATTTGCAAGCCTATTGTTTTTTATTCTGATTTATTACTTTAGGTATTCTGTGTGGCTTATCGACAAGCGCCCCCTAATTTGCATCCTTCTATGCGCCATCTCTTCGGGACTTGGTCAACTGTCTTTCCATCTTCAGTTCTTCGCAGGATCGAGTCTCAACTGCAATTCTCCCCATCATTAAATAAGTCCTCTGGTTCAAGGGCTTCTGAGGTTCCACAACCAACTCATGGCATACATGTCAATCCGAAGTATTTGGAAGCAAGACGGCATCTTGAACACTCTACTGCAGATAATGTAAGCTTCCTGGTGGATCACTACTCACCCCTTGTAATTTATCTTTGGAACCACTCCCCTTGTGAATATGTACTCAGTTTGCTACCTTGTTTTGTCAAATTATTAACTAAATTTTTCATTTTCCATTTCTTATTTTAGTCTTCTTTTTTTAAATAAAAATATAGCGCTATCTTTTCATGCAATAAGTCTCTTCTTGTACCTTAAACCCCATCCAGGTCTGAGGTATTTATTTCACTAGATTGATTTAATGGTCAAGTAAAACCCGGTAACCTTTGCTATTTCCCCATATGGGAATATATGGAAGGTAATACCTTTATTGGTTGAATTGGAACTAGTTTTGTGGCAATCTACCACCTGGCTCAATGAATGTGTCGGAAAAATTGCAATCACTTCCACAGTTCTACTACACTCACGCTACCACGAAGCAGTCACAGTCATGTTCGCAGCGGTGCTTGTTATGTGACCGTCAATGGCCAGAATACCACAAAAAAATTATAGCTGTAAATAATGATCGCACAAACTTATGTTTGAGCAGTTAGAATCTTCTATTTGTTTTCGTTTGATTGATAATCTAGTCTGTTTGTGCTAGCTTATATGCACCTTAATTTACCAACACAACTAGTTTTTTCCTTCAAGATAAGTGTGTGTGTGTGTGTGTATTTTTCATTGAAATGTTGTTTCCAAATCCCTCTAAGTTTAGCAGCTCACCCTACCTCCATTTTATGTTTTCACGTCCGACTGATGAGAGGATAAAATGCTTTATTTTCAACTTTTAGTCAATGATCAGAAGGTTTACCTGACATAGAAGAAACAAAGTAGTGCCCTATCCTCTGTAAGGTGTTATCTTATTTTTTTCTGTAAGTGGGTATTGCTGTGGGAGTATTGAATAAAGGAAAGTAGCGTCTTCTCCTTTTTCCTTTTTCTGTTTCCACTACTTTGAAGTGATCTATTAGCTACTGCTTTGTCAGTTTGGCCAATTGCAAGGATTGTTCTTTTATAGGTTGTATCTTAGGGCGAATTCTATGTAATAAATGCCAAGTGTAAATTTGTCTTGTAACTGTTGCAGAACATTCACCATGGGAGAGGAACTTCTTCAACTTCAAATATATCCGGTAATTCCCATTTCGGATTTGACAGAAATGACTCTGATATTGCAGAGGGCATATCCTCACACGTTGGAGCCCAAATATGCTCAAATGATCGCGGGCGCACATCGTTTGCTCTCGAGGCTGAAAGAATGCTTCCATCTTCAGGTGCTAGATTGGCAAGGTCCTCATCTCCTTTTGGGATCGGTCATGCTAAGCCATTAGCACCACCAGTTGATGAATTTGCAGTGGAAGAGTCTCCAAGAAGAGCTGTTGAAGGGGCTTCACCATCTCATCCTGAATTTGGTTATGGGCTTGGCAGCATTCCGGGCAGAGATGACCAGAGTGACTGGCATAAAACCCAACGGCCTGATGATAGGCCTCAGCAATTTGAAACTTCTGCGGCGTACTGTTTGGCTAATGGAATTGATAGACCCAGAGCTTTGATTGATGCCTATGGAACTGACCAGAGGAGTAGTGCAACAGTCAAGAAACTCCCAAAGGTTAATGACTTGGATATTAGTGGGATAGACAGTAAGGTTGGTGCTCAGACATGGCGGAATTCTGAAGAAGAGGAGTTTGAATGGGAGAACATGAGCCCTACTTTAGCTGACCGTGGTCACAGTATGAATTCATTTTCTTCGTCTAACCCATATCCTGGAAACTCTAGAGATAGAACTGGCTTTGGACCTTTGGAGACTAACATCAGGAGAAGCCATTGGTCTGATCAGGATCAAGTGCCTGCGGTTACCGAGTCTCACATTCTGCATGATAATGCAATTTCCGCAGTAAGTAGTTAATTTATTGGTACCAACATATCCTATCTCATACAATTCCCTTGGCCGATTCTAAATCCTGCACATGAGCAAAAAATGAAAATGAAATAAACACCCTTATATCTGTATGTCTCCATCCTGATTCCATGAACGCTTGATAATGATTTGCGTAGAAAATATAACCCATTTCTTGCTATGTTCTTTATCCATTAAATATTTACTGGGTTTATTTAGTTATAATACACCATTACACATCTCATGGTATACGTAATTATAGAACTTTGTACTTATATTCCGTTCATATGGAGAGATTAGATTTAATTTGTTCTTAGAAGAATAATTGACTTCAACATAGCCTAGATGAATAATTAATATTATTTAGTTTTTATTTCTTGTTAGATTTTCATAATAAAGAACAGTAATACTTGTTATTACTCATATTACTAGATTTTCATTTTGGAGAAGAAATGCTGTGTTCTATATTTTTTTTAGTAGGAAAAGTGTATTGTATTGAACTTTGTTTCTCTATCTTGAAAGAGAACTATTTTTGTTTGTTTGTTTGTTTTTTTTTATTATTATCCCCTTCTGTATTCTGATTATGAATCAATTAATAAGGATATTGGATTTCGGACTGAGGCAGCAGAGATTTCAGTTTCTCACCACCCTCCAGGAACTTGGCCGCGAAGTCAACCTTGGGCACCCAAAGAGTATTTGAATATGAAAGGAAATGGAATGATGTCACAGATACCTTTCCCAACAACTTCTACAGCTAATGAGCAGAGGCCTCCTTTAATCGACAGCTTTCCAGGAGCTGCAGCACGGCATTATCCATCTTCAAGTATAAGATTGAATTTTCCAGGTCTCAATGTGGCAAACCCTGAGGTCCCGTCAACTGGAGTTTGGCGACCTCCAATAAATACACAAAAATCTCAACCTCTTCCGAATGTTCCTTCTCTTGCATTGCAGAATCAGATCAGGGGTCAGTATGACATGATGAATGCTAGCAATGCAGTACTGAATCATGGTCAGAATAAGATGTCTTTGCATCAGCAGCAGCTTGATAGTATTGAGAGCAAAGCACCGAATCAACATCTTCAATTTCAAAATCAACAGGCTGGACCACCTTCTTTTAATCATCAAATCCGAGTGCCAACCACCACATTCCCACCACAGTATTTGTTGCCTCAAGATTTTCGACAAAGTTCAGTCCCACATTCGTTAGTTTCAAACCCATCTCATCAAGCAATGCGTCCCATGAATCATGGGTATGCTCCTCAACGGTATGATCCCCCTAGAATGCAATCATCAGTGCCAATCCTCAATGTTGGTAATACCTCTTCCCATCATCCTGGGGTACGATTGCCTCCTTTACCTCCAGGTCCTCCTCCCTCGTCGCAAATGATGCAATTTTCTCAAAATCCTGGCCCTGCTCTTTCCAACCCTCCACCTGGTGGTGCTCTCTCGGGGTTGATTAGTTCTCTTATGTCACAAGGTTTGATCGCATTGACAAACCAAACTCCTGCGCAGGTATCTCTTCAGATACTATTAATATAATTGATGGCCTTTAAAGAGTTATTTTCTCTATGTTATTGCCTTACTTTGGTGGTTTCTGCAGGATTCTGTTGGACTCGAGTTTGATGCCGACATTCTGAAGGTCCGTCACGAGTCAGCAATAACTGCTCTGTATGCTGATCTACCCAGACAGTGCAGGACATGTGGCCTTCGGTTCAGATCACAAGAAGAGCATAGTAGTCATATGGATTGGCACTTGACAAAGAACCGTATGTCCAAAACCCGTAAGCAGAATCCTTCTCGTAAATGGTTTGTTAGTGTTACTATGTGGCTCAGTAGTGCTGAGGCACTGGGAACAGATGCGGTTCCTGGGTTTCTTCTCCCCACCGAGAACGTTGTGGAGCAGAAAGATGAAGAATTGGCTGTTCCAGCGGATGAGGATCAGACTGTTTGTGAACTTTGTGGAGAGCCTTTTGATGATTTTTACAGTGATGAGACTGAAGAATGGATGTACAGGGATGCTGTGTACATGAATGCACCCAGCGAATTGACTGTAGGCATGGATAGGTCTCAACTAGGCCCTATAATACATGCTAAATGCAGGTCAGATTCTACTGTGGTTGCATCTGAAGATGCTGGAAAGAATAAAAGGGTACGCATCTTTTTTCTTCCTCAGTTATGAATTTATACTAGGCTTTAAGCAAGTTGACATGAGTTGCGCTTGGATCATCTCGACTAGTATTTTAGCCACATTATGCTGGTTGGAATAAACATGTCAGTTTTGCTAGATTTGACTCGGATAAGTTTGATAAATAGATAGTAGATTTTCTATTGAAAAATTAGGGGTGTGCTCGGTACGGTTTGGCTCGGTTTTAGGCTAAAACCGTTACCGAGCCAAAAGTATTCGGTTTCTAATTTTAACAAACCGCCACCACTACGTTTTAGCTCGGTTCGGTGTAGTCGATTTTCATCTTCGGTAAGTGTCGGTTCGGTAATATTCGATCTTGACACCTTTACTTTATATGGCCGCTGATCTCAGGCCAAACTTGGGCCAAATATAAACAATTTAGCATTTTACATCCTAACAACAGCCACACTTGGGCTAAAAAAATACTTCAAATAATTCACTTGGTTTTGTAAACAGTAAGTTACTAAAATAAATGTTAATAATTGTCAAAATAACAATTCTAATAATTCATCCAATCCAGATTTCAAAAAGTAAAATTAAAAATTCATCAAAAATTCAAAAGATGACAAAAACATCTTCAATGCAATGACTAAAATCCTTTAGAAAATAAAATGCAACTGTCCTGTTCTTAAAGAACTCAGTAATTTTTGCATCATACTTTGCACCAAAACAAACTTCAAAGTTCAAACGTCCGTTCAATTGCTTGAAAAGAAGAAATAATAGAACTCCTGCTGCATGACAAAAAATAACATCAGTTAGTATTATACTAAGTGGGCTAGGTTAAGAAAAATGATGAATTTTGGGCTCCAAATACATAAAGAAAGCCCAAAAACAACCTAATTAGGCTATGGTCAAAGCGGGGTCAACGGAAGTCAAAGCAGTCAACATGTGGGAGAAGGGAGTTGGTGCACCCACACCAACTCTTGGTGCGGCCGCCCCAACTCCACGGCCTAAGTTGGTGCGGTCGCCCCAAGGGTTGGTGCGGCCGCCCCAAATCTTTCTCCAACTGCTCCTTTCTTTTCATTTTGGTCACTGCACTTTGGTCACTCCCTTTTCTTTTTCTTCTTTTCTTTTCTTTTTAAGTCCTCCGCTTCGCTCCGTCCCGAATTTCTTACTTTCTTGGGTCCAAAAGCCACCAAATCACTACCTAATTTTCTGCATTAGAGAAAACACTTAACACACAAATTAAAAAACATTTTACTCGGGATTTGCACTATAATAGCTCCAAAATGAGATATCTTTTGGATGTAAAACTACATCCATCACATAACATCAGAATACCCTTTTTAACATTCTTCAAAAGTTTATAAAATTTGACTGCGACAAAAAAAATGATGAATAAAAAGAGATTTAGTATAGTAAGAATGATGATAAAGTAGCAAGCAAAACATCAAATACATGTAAAGTATCAATTAACAGAAAATTGGAAAAATAATAGCAAAACTAACATCAAAATATCATAAACTTTTTATGATTCACATGATTTATTTTGACTAGAGATAAACTAAAGAAAGAATAATCGAATAAGGGAGTCAGATTACCAGTAGAGGATCGCCGACTACAAACTTGGTTTGAACGTGAAAGACGATTGAAGTCGCGTAGTTGGGTTTAGGGTTACGTAAATAAGGAGAGGAGGGAGAACGTGGGGCATATGAAAACTGAATAGATGAAAAACTATAGTAAATATTATGAATATTTATTATTTAGAAGAATATCGGTACGGTTCGGTGTGAGTACAACAACAACAACAAAGCCTTAGTCCCAAAATAATTTGGGGTCGGCTAACATGAATCCTCATATTTTATCGTGAAAAAAAGTTGTTGAAAAATAAATAAATAATAATAAAATAAAAAATAAAAAATAAAAAATAAAAATAAAATAAAAAAATAATAATTATAATAAAAAAAAAAAAATCAACCCCCCACCTAGGTTTCTGCCCTCCACTCCTGCCTCTTCAACACCATACTTTCATCCACTCCAAGTAAACTCATATCATTTTCAATCACTCTAATTCAAGTTTGTTTGGGTCTTCCCCTACCCCTCGCTCCCCACTGTTCCGACCTCCTAACCGGTGCATTACTCGGTCTCCTTCTCACATGCCCAAACCACCTTAGACGATTTTTCCTCATTTTTTCCTCAATGGGTGCGACTCCTACTTTAGCTCTGATCACCTCATTCCCCAATCGATCATTTCCTGTATCCCAAACCTAGCCGCTAGATTCGGTTTTCCAATATTTCATAAACCGTCCCTACCCAATTAACCGTTGGTACGGTTTAACGGCGTCGGTTTTTTTTATTTTTCTGCTCACCCCTATGAAAAATGATGCTCCATAATATATGTTCCATGTAAAGATTCTTTTGTTTGATGGTTTGAGTTTCATGTTTGTACTTTTACGCCTTCATATTTCCTATAATTGTATTAAATTTATATATATATATTTTCTAGAATGTGCAATTAATTGAACATAAAGAATACTCCCTCCGTCCCACGTGAATGGACACTTATTTCCTTTTTGAGACGTCCCACGTGAATGGACACTGCCCAAAATGGAAAAGAATATTCACTATTCTCTCCACTCATTCTCTCTCCTACTTCACTTTTACACTCACAACATTCTCTCTCCTAACTATTCCTCCCACTCATTCTCTCTCCTATTTAATTCTTCATACTCACAAACACCTCCTCCACCTATTTCTCTATTCTACTTTTCCTTAATTCCCACACCCAAAAAGTTGGTGCCCATTCACATGGGACAGAGGGAGTATTATTTAAGATATAATTTTTTTTTTGAAGCTCTATCTTTGAAGTGGACTCTTAATATGAAACATCCAAAAAAGGAAAATTGACTATTAACGTGGAACAGGAGTAATGATGTAGAGAATGGATATTCTCTAATATTATTGTTACAAGTATGTTAACATGTAATTATTTGAAATATAATATATATATGTGTGTGTTCATTATTAATATTTGAAAACAAAAAGTATGTTAAAAAAAAGATGATTAGTTAATTTTTAAGGAGGTGGTTTTGCAATGAGAAAAAATAGGAGGGGAGATTGGTTACTTAGATGGAGAGTTGAAGAGTCCAAACCCCTCCTCTCCCTTAATATAAATTACTCCTAAGATTATATTGGTTTTGTTTTCATTTGAGCCTTTATGAGTAATTAATAAGCCAAGCTTGCTCTGACTCTCATCTTGAATATGAGCTCATTAGTAACATCGAGCTAACACATGTTTAGATATTTTGTATGAAGAATGATGCAAAAGCAGCTTCAGGCCTAATACTTGGACATTTGTTAACTTGGTGTTTTGGCATTGGGTTCCTCTTAATGCTACTAGAGAATGAATTAGTAGTCTTTCTGAGCACCCACTTTGTTTTACTTGCGTACACTTCTATTTAACTGAAGTTTTTGTAACTTTTTAATTCTTGGTTTATGGTGATATAGATGCTTATTTTTCCTTCTCACTGAATTTGGTTGCATATTGTATTTATGCATTCATGAAAATCCAAAGAGGGAAGGGTTCAGAATGTGAATATGTATAAACAGGAAATGATGAAATTTACATTTTGCCTTGCTTGATCTTTGATAATTCTATATGGTTTATCTCTCTTCTGCTTATGGGAAGGCTGTAGGCAACTTTGATTTTTAAGTGATGTGAAATTTTGTTCATTGTTGTGTTATAGTTGTTTGCTTAATTGTTGTTCAATAGAGATTGCAATACATGTTACAGTAGTTTTTATTTCACCTCAAAATGTCACTTTTTTGCAAAGTATGTCCCAATGTGTTTCTGTCGCGATTTCAGTGTTTCGCACTTAGAAATTGCTTCTATTTCTCCAAACTGATACAGTAAAATTTTGGGGAAACATAACTCGCTATTGCCAATAGTGAGTTTTGTTTTTCCTTACAACTAATATATAGGGAGTTTTTTGGGGAAACAAAATTCGCTATATAGTGTATTCCATTTTCCCCAAAACTAATATTTTTTCAACAGACATTTGGGACATGCTTTTTGCCAAAATTGACACTTTGGGAAAATTAATCGTTACAGTTGTGGCATGTGAGGGCGAGCCTTGGCGCAACGGTTAAGTTGCTCCTTTGGTGACCTCACGGGTTCGAACCTTGGCGAACAGCCTCTTGGCAATTGTCAAGGGAAGGCTCTAGCAAATGGTTTCCTCTCCCAACCCCCGCTTGGCGGGGAGCGCTTGGCGCACCGGGGTTTGCCCTTTTTTAGTTTTGTGGCATGTGATTTGAGTTGGTAAAATTTTCATTCTTTACCCTTTTGATTTGCAGGAATATGAAGATGAGGGTAATCAAAGGAAACGGATGAGAAGTTAGCTTAACTAGATCGGCTTTTAGGTCCTCTGTAACTTAAGTATTGAGGCTCATCTTTTCTTTACTGTTGTCATCTTTCTTGTAGTTTATAAGCAGGCTGTTCCTAGGGTTAATGCCAAGCCATAATCATGTACATGTATAGTTAGATAAGTTGACTGTACCATTCCTATTGTTCCGCAGCAAAAAGGATACAAAAACTTCTGAGAAGCATCCCTTCCTGCTCTTTCCAAATGGTGGCGAAACTGTGATTGTTAACATTTTATTTCCTTATATGATATTTAGTATGGGGCATAATAACCCCATATGTTTCTTCTATTGCCTACTGTTATGTGCAGGGAAAATCTGTTTTGCAAATAGCACTGAAGCACCCAGTTTGTGAAGACAATATTGGCATCAACACCTGCTCGGAGGGATGGAGTTGCTGTAGTGCCTTCCCTTCTTGCGGCAATATTTCCTGGCTTTTTTTTTTAATAGAATTTTCGGTTTTAGCTTTTTGGATGAAGGTAGTTATGATGGAATATGAACACGGTGAAAGAAAGGGGTTGACTATTCTGAATATATTTGTTTACTTTTCGATGTTTTAGTTCTATAATATCTTATTTTTGGTTTTGTTACTTCTTTGTGCTTCATATTATTACATTCTGCTCTTTTTTCGTCCTCCCATGGTCTATTCGATATGGTATCTACGCAACCTTCAATTAGAGAATGTCTGACAAGATGTGTCTCTACTTTCTTTTACAAGTTGGGAGTGATTTGAATTCGTTTTACAGGCAAATGCAATCGTTTTAACACTTACATATGGTCTGTTCTCGACTAAAGGCTACACGCATATAAGTGTAGCCTTTAGTTGAGATCCAACCATATGTAAGTGTTAAAACGATTGCCTTTGCCAATTGTCTGTAAATCAAATTTGAACCACTCCCAGCTTGTAAAAAAAAGTAGAGACACATCTTGTCAGACATTCTCTAACCATATCTAAAAGACCACGGGAGGACGAATAAAGAGCAGAATAACATTAAAATTACTCTTGTTAATTGACTTTTTATTTTTATTGATTGTTAATCGACTCTTCAAAATTGATGTGTCTACAACCACTATCCAAAATATTATTTTACATTTTAAACTAATTAATTAATGATAATTTTAGAACCACTCATTTATGTCGGGGTAAATTTGGTGTTTAAGGGGCTTTAATTTTAAAAATGACAAATATTTTTAATCAAATTTTGATTAAAAAAAAGAACGATTAATATTTTAGATGGCAAGATAATCCATTTATTTATATTTATATTTTTTTTAGAAAATGTCATTTTATCACCTTTAAATCCCAAAATAAATGACTTATATTCAAATTTACTTTTGATCAATAGCGAAATTGATTTTTTTTTTGTTATTTATTTTGGGACAGACATGTTATAATTTTTATAAGAGAGTTGTTATATAAACCCGTAAAATTGTTGAGTAAACCCGTATCGTTAAAATCACCCCAAAAAATAAAAACAAACCCCCCACTTTTCCCTTTATACCCCTCTCACACCCACACCCACACCCACACCCACCCAATTAACTCTCATTTACTCCCTCCCTCTCACTCATCCTGATATAACACTTCCCGAACCCATCGCCAATCATTTGAATCACGGCCAAGTAACTCCGCAATACACCGGAAGCCACAATTCCCATCACCCCGCACATCAACTGTTTTCTCAATATAACCATGCATGAAAACCGGTAGTTGATTAAGATATTTGATTGCATGTTGACTTTTTCGACGAACGGGCTATAAGATAAATTCAAAAAAAGAAAAAATTAAACATAAATAAAATTATTTCATGATATAAAAGTTTAACTGAATAATATAAATAGTTTTGAGGTTACCTGTAACTTGGCTTTTGCAGATAACATCGGAGACCCTTGATTTGCATCGGTGTTGAATAACACTTGATCGGGTATGGCCTCCACGTACTCAAATGCGCTAGGATCCCGCTTCGTGGATTTGAGGAACTTAGCACTCTTTGCTTTAGGACGACCCTTATTATTTGTTTTAACTGCAGGTTCATTAGCCATTGTTGTTGCAGGATGACAAATCTCGGTCAATCTCCGAACAATCAAATTCTTTCCGGTTCGTGGAGCTGCCTCAAATCTTAAATCAAGAGTATTGCGAATCTCATTGTACCGATTTCGAATCTCTTCTTCAATATCATCATCGTAACTCATGATCGGTAGGGTATCTAACTTGCGCCAAAATGCATGAACTTTATCAAGTGGGATGGGCGTGTTGAATTGCATGAACTGTGCAAGCTCATGTGGACAAGGGAGCCCGCATGCCGATCTCACCGCACACCCACACAACAATGGATCTCGGCTACCATCATATAGAGAATCCAGTGAGTTGAAAATCAAATCCAACGCATTTATAGACACCATGCCTCTAACCTCACTCCATAGCGATGACTTGAATTTGTGTTGAACCACGCCCCGTTTCTCAAATGAGGCAATGATTGCAATATGGGAGCATTCGATGAGTTTATGAATTTGTTTCCAACATGTCTCAAATGCTCCCTGGCTCGATCCAAGTTATTTCTTCAATAAGGCATGTTGACTCTCCACCCTAACATAGGTTACGCAATTTATTAGCATATAATTAACAAAACATCAAAACATATGACAGAAACATAAAAGTTCCCCCGATATACCTGTTTGTAGTCAAGTTGTCAAAGTGCATAACATGGTTTGTCCAACACGAGACAAATCTTTCTTTGTAGGGCACAATCCACTGGGTCAGGACATAATTGACCGCATCGGGATATTGACTTGTAATCTTCGATAATCGACGTAAATAGTCATCAAACGATGCCTCCGTATCAGCTTGGACCATTACATTCCAATGAAGAATGAACGCCTCCCAAATCTCTTGCATATCAAACATTTTCTTGCATTTTGCTAGAATATTCCTGTTGATATGCCATCGACAAAGCAAATGAGTTGTCGTTGGGAACGTCTCACGAATTGCATTTATCAAGGCAAGCTCTCTATCGGTCACGATAACATTAGGAAGACATGATTGATCCATCAAAGATTTCAACACTTCGCATGCCCACGTGTAGTTTCCTTCTTTCTCAGCCTCTAGGTATACACCAGCAATTAAGAAGGTCATTTTGGTTGAAGTCACGCCCACAATCTCAAGCAAAGGTAAGTTGTATCTATTTGTCTTGTAAGTGCAATTCATGAACAAGACGTATGGAAATGCCTTCATCAATTCAATGCTTTTCGGATGAGCAAAGAATATCTCCTTAATGACATTTGTATTCTCGCATTGCCGATATTCGAAGTGATAAGCATGCTCGGTCAATTTAAACATGAGCTGTTGGATTTGAGAACGATCCGCACGCTCGCCTGCCCCGTCTTCACTCGCGCATTATAAATAGTCCGTATTATGGACTTGTTTTCCGGAAATTTCTCTTTTAATCCATGTAAAATATCCTTCGGCCGGCTATTTGCATGTGACAATTCTATCACGTACTCCTCCTCTGATTTAAGTAATCGACCGGCATAAGAGTGACCCAACATGGATTCGCAAATAGGATGATTGTGAAAGCCACAAACCACTTTTAATTGCCATTGACCATCAACCGTGACTTGTCTGGCGTTCAACTGAAACTTACAACCGCATTTCTTTGTTCCGCTCTCTCTATTTTTCTTTTTTTTCCCAATTCCAATATTTCAAGGTTGGCAGTTCCTTGAGAGGACAGAGAGATTGGTTTTTCCTTGTATTTCCCCCAGCGATTACAAACAAGCGTCATTCGAGGAGCGGAATTACGACTCCCGTTATCCGACCGACCGATTACGATGACAAACCCATGCTCTTCCCCCTTTTTACGCACCCATTCAAACATTATTTTCCGGTCTCGAAAAAACAAGGGCATTGTGAATTCTGGGGTGTAGTCTCGCAAAACGCTTTCAAAATCAACCGAGACATAGTTGTTGTCACCCAGGGAATACTGCAACAATTAAATAAAATAATAAGGGAGGTGTAAGCAGAAAAATAAAGGTTCGGCCAGTGGTGGTCGAATTTTCTTCGACGATTCGGCTGGGTGTGGCCGAAATATTTCAAATATTCGGTCACTACTGGCCGAAATAATTCAAATATTCGGTCACCATCTTGGTAGAAAAATAGCCTGTCTCGGCAAACCAGAGCCGAAAATTTTTAAAATTTCGGCCGGGTGTGGCCGAACCATAGCTGAATTTCGGCCGGGGGTGGCCGAACCTGAACAAATATTCGGTCACTACTGGCCGAATTCTAGCTACGAAACAGAAATGACATTTTTAACAAATTTAAAGGTTAGAAAACTTACATTAACATTCGATGGTAGGGCATCCATGATGAGCCTGCTGAATCTCTTGTCTTGAAACAAATGTGTATGAATTTTATTTTTGGGAGAGGAAGAGGAAGGAAAGGGAAGAGGTAATTTTTTTGGAGTAAAAAAAATAAAGAAGAGATTAAGTAAAAAAGAGATTGAAAATTGATGAGGGAGGGAGGGGGAAGGTGGTGAAAATTGATGAGGGAGGGAGGGGAAGGTGGTGAAAATGGTTTACGGGTTTACTCAACAATTTTACGGGTTTATTTAACATTAGTGAATGAGGGAATATATTTAGGGATATTTTTGTCATTTCATTCGATGACATTTTTGAAAAATACAACTTACGGGTTTACTCAACAATTTTACGGGTTTATATAACAATTCTCTTTTTATAACTTGATCAATGTTAACCCCTTGTTCAAAAATAAAAACTTAAAAATTAAATAAATAAAATACAATCCGAAAAAGTTCTGGCTGACGCTGTTTATATTCGTTCATCTCCTACATTGGCGGGAGTTCACCCCATGGAGTCAATTGGGCGCTAGGGCATACATTACAAGCGCATGTTACTTCAGGTATGAACTTTATGATTTCTCCTTTAATTTCAAAATCACTCAGATTTCCATTGCTTTAGATCATTATTGAAATCAATGTTTGAACATATGAACATTTCAATACAAAAACTTAATTTTTTAATTGAAATGAATCGTTAACTTAGTAAGGTGCCTGACATATTCATGGACTCAAAAATCATGACAGCTTAAGCTTTCTGGATTTAATTGGTATAGATACCGGATACTTGATCTAAATAACCTTCTTATTTTCTCATATGGAGAATGCAATTTCTGTTGGGTATATAGGGTCTCGGTGTTGATAATAATGCTGGATATATGATTGAATCGTGTATAATCCACTTTCCGAATAAAGTATTTCGACCCTTATTGCCTGGGTTACACGAAATCTCTATTGGGATAAGACAATCATACAATTTGTTTCTAGGCAAAGAAGACAAATCTTAAACTTGAGAATTATTTAGTGTTTTCGTTGTTGTTGTATTTCTCTTGTGTTATACAAAAGAGATCAAACTCTGTATTTAAACAGATGGAAAGGTATCAGTTAAAGGGTTTAATTAACAGTCATGATTTTAGCCAACCATTGTGTCTTTTCAGTTTGAAATAACACCTGTTCAGGAACTGCTCGGCCGAGTCATGTGACTTGCTCGGCCGAGCAAAGATGTCCAGAGACTTTTGCCCAGCTGCTCGACCGTGTCATGTGAACTGCACAGCCGAGTCAATCATTCTGCTCGGCCGAGCAAGGTATATGCCTCGGCCGAGCATGACTGTCCAGAAACTTTGATAATCTGCTATGCTATGCTCGGGCGAGTCAAGCACTCTGCTCGGCCGAGCACAACAGCAAAGTCAAATGTGCTACCCCTTAACCTTTACTTCTTTATCGTGGTCGATTTCGTATTAGCTCAAACGAGTGTGTACTCCACACTTTCCCTTACTCGTATTCGAGTCCAATACGTAATCACATTGATCTCTAGTAAATCACCATTACAATAAAATAGCTGATGACACTAAAATCACCAACAAATCCCCTCCATTTTAGTTAATCCTTTGATTTACTAATCTAATAAATAACGAAACAAACGAATGCGTAAATGAAAATGTCTTGCGATTGAATTTTCATCTTAGTATAATATACATTTCAAATACTCGAGAATCGGGGTGTCCCAACGATTGAACCCGTCAACTCATATGAATACCTGAAGATACTATACACATAAGTTTCGTACAATGCTCTATTGTTTAATCTTGACACTATTACAAGCCATGTGTCCATATCCAATAGTGAACATATAGGAAGCCAAGTCCTAGCTTCTTAAAGTGGCAAAACTTCATGTCCACATAGGTAGTTCTTTTAATCTTGCACCTGCATTTGCAATTTTTCAAAGGAACCATTAAGAATATATTCTTCAACCTAACCATTACTTGCAGGTCTGAACACATACCTTGAAAAAGATAACAACATGTGTTCCAATCTCCAACTATGAGCTTTCCACATTGAATTCAAGCTTCTAACTTTGTATTAGAAGGGAATTGGGTATCTCACAATTAGAGGATTACATGGACTTTAATCCCATCCCTATTGCTGACTTATTTACCAAGTCTCTAGCTAACCCCTTCGTCAAGTGGTCAGCCAAATTTTGTTGAGACCGAACAAACTCAACTGAAATCACACAATTCATGATCAATTCACGAATCATACTATGTCTGACACCTAAGCGTCTAGACTTGCCATTAGCCCTAGCCAACGTAGCTGCACTATCACAATGGATAGATATTGGTGATATCGATTTTGGCCATAATGGAATCTCATATATCAAGTTTCGAAGCCACTCTGCTTCTTTTCCAGCAGCAGCCAATGCTACAAACTCAGATTCCATTGTAGAATGTGTAATACATGTCTGCTTTTTGGAAGCCCAAGAAATGGCACCTCCTCCGAGCAAGAACACCCAATCACTAGTAGAAGATGAATCTTCTTGGTTGATTCAACTGGCATCTATGTAACCTTCTAATATAGAAGGATGTCCATAATAACACAAACCATAGTCCATAGTACCTTTTAAGTACTTGAACACCCTTGTTATAGCATGCCAATGCTGTCTACTAGGATTACTAGTGAACCTGCTCAATCTTCCAACTGCATAAGCAATATCAGGTCGAGTGCCCGTCATAGCATACATCAAACTGCCAATGGCTTTTGAGTATTCGAGTTGTGATACAGGTTTACCGGTGTTTGACACAAGTTTTTCAGTTGGATCCATGGGAGTACTGACTTTAGAACAATCATCACAATTAAACCTTTTGAGAATTTTCTCAATATAATGAGATTGTGTAATTGCAATTCCCTTGTTCATCTGTTTAATCTTTATATCAAGAATTACGTCGGCTTCTCCCATGTCCTTCATAGAAAACTTTGATGATAAAAACTTCTTAGTTTTATCAACTACATTTTTGTCTGTGCAGTAAAATGTTTTTTGCATCTCATTTAATTTTTTATGTTACTTTGATTATACTTAAGAAAGAAAGGTGACAGCTTCTGGATTGTGCAGGAAGTTGATCATAAAAACCCAAAAAGAAAGCAAATGTCCAATCTTAGGGTTGTTATCTCAAAATCCTAGGATAGTACAACAAGGGTAGTTTCAAGCTTTTCTTAATAAACATCAATGGGGATTGTTTTCCTCAAGTAAAGAAATGAGATATCTTTTGGAAGTTTAGACTGAAACTTTGGTCACATTTTAGGAAGAAAATGAAAGAAATGAAGTTAAATCAACATTGTGACCATAATCCCTATAACCACATCTTTAATATGAGTGATGAGTTTATCATTGAAGATTAGGGTTACTTGTATTATAGTAACTTAAAAGAAAAATAGATCAAAAGATGATGTTAGAAAGTAAATATATTTGAAAGTAATTAGTAATGAAAAGACAATACATCTAATATAAACAAACCACTATCACCATTAAACCTACATTCTTAAACACATTGTGCTTGAAAAATCTTATAGGATCATTTAGATAATTTGGGTCTACAATGTATAAAACAAGTAAAGACTACATTATAAATGGTAGATTCAACAACAATGATTCATAATAGATTAGAAGACTTGAAAATGAAAGATTAAAGTGTTATTAAGGTTTGGAATGAGATCTCACCAATATTGGTTCTTTTCTATCTTTCTAGGGTTTAATTTTGTTGGGAAAGTGTGTGGTTTTCTTAAGGTGATTAAGAAGGAGAAAATTCTGCTCTCAATTAGGCAGAATGTCCCCTAATTCTCACTTTTCTAAAATTTTTCTTGCCCAAATGAATGAGCAAGAGGCTTGTATTTATAGCCTCTGAAAATGGCAAAGAGGTTCGTGCGGCATACCCTTCCTTTTGCAAGGTGGTCCGTGTGGACCAAGGTGTAAAGCCAGTATTTTTTTTGACTTTTGTTATTCCTGCGAGGTCCTTTTGATGTTTTTAATGTACAAAATATCATTACTTGCTTTGTTTGGTCAATTTAATGCTTGGGAAGTCACGGGACTTTGTGATTATGGATAAGTGAACCCTCGGTGTCCTTCCCGCATGCTCAGATGGATAGCGGTCCGAATTGGGGTACTTACAGAAGCCCCTCGGCGACGTCACTTACGAAGGAAGTGGGGTCGTCTATTAAAAATCAATCCCGATCTGGATCGCTCGTCGGGAAGGAGATTGGAGATTGGACCATGAAAGGTCGGGAACGGAAATTGGACTCTGAAAGGTCGAGATTGGAGATTAGACCGTGAAAGGTCGAGATTGGAGTTCAGACCGTGAAAGGTCGGGAACCGTAATTGGACCGTGAAAAGTCGAGATTGGAGATTGGACCGTTAAAGGCCGAGATTAAAGATTCCAGAAATGGGACCATCCGGTTGTTATTTTATTAACTGTTCAAGTTTACTTAAAACACGTATTCTTAGAATCCTAAATGGTTGAAAAAGACTGCTCTTATTTTTCGCAACTACTCTAGATCCTGGGTCAGTGGAATCCATCACTACGTCTATAGGCCCCTCGTTTTTCACCTATACTTTGTCCTTCTAGGGCGGATAACCCTGAGCGAAGGTCCTATAGAGTAAGAGGATTCCACCGACCACAAAGGGAAACAACCTTAAGTAACAAGCCTGTCATATGAGTTTCAATGCATATGCCATAAGAATTGCGATCAAAGCCAATATCTTTAAGTCAAGATCAGGTCAAAGTTGGCATGAACTTTCTTCGTCTTGCTTTCGCAAGGGATCTTTGACTTCTAGATTTGACTAAGTCATAATTGTCATGGTTTGTACATTAAAGGCTCGATGACATGGTGTCACATTGAGCGTTAATGTATATCTAATATAGGTCAATGTCTAAGTCAACACTAGAGATCAAGATCGGGTCAACAAATAACCCCGTCGGGCTTGATTTCGCAAAGGACCTTGACTCTTATGTTTTGACTCAGAATATGATCAATATGAGATATACATTTAGGCTTTATGACACGAACTAAGCCAAAAACCAACCAGGTCTCGGACAAAGTGTGACGCAAATAGTGTATGGCTGACACTGGCATGGAAAGGTAGTTTGGAATGATCCGGTACGCGTAAGAGAGGCATAGGAACACCTTCGAGCTGCAACTAAGACCATCTCGGGTTTAGGATTGTAGTGTGCAAGTGTATATGGCAAGGGTGCGCGTAGTGTGCGGTAACTAAATTCCCTTTTGAGTCAAAATAAAGATTTGCAAAATGTGTCTTAAAGACATGAATATGTGTACGAACATTTTTATGAGTAAAAAAAAGATGTTCAAAACATTTTATTAACAAGGTAAAAACGAGAGCATTTTTATGGATAAAATATGCGCAACAAAGAGACATTACAAATAGAGCCGTCAATTTGGGCTGGGCCGACATGGATAAAATATGCGCAACAAAGAGACATTACAAATAGAGCCGTCAATTTGGGCTGGGCCGTCGGACCAGCCCGCCCCGCCATGTAATAAGGGTGGGTTGGGTTTTAAAACTACTAACCCAAATAGACGTGGGCCAATTCGAGATGGCCAAATGGGTTCGGGCCAAAACGGATTTGGGGCGGGCCAGCCCATTATATTTTTTTGGCCACAAAATAACGTCATTTTTAAGTAGAAATTATGGGGCTACATCGACTTTGTGGTCTCAATCCGTGAATCGTTAAATGAGAGACTCGAGAGAAGTAGAGAACAAAAACGAAAAAATCCTAAGGAGACGTCGCCGCCCTCGTCGCTGTTTTCATCGCTGTCGGTGCACTCCATCACGACCACTATTTCAATGTCGTTATTGTCTACGATCCAAACACATGTATCTCTCTCTCTCTATCTCCATTCTTATTGATATAAATCTTTATTTATGGGATTATGATTTACCTGTCTTTGTTTGTAGCAATTTGTATAAAGTTTACTTGTGTTGCCTGCTTTAGAATTAGTTTATATTGATATGAATTTTTGTTTGTGTTTCTTTGACTATTATGATTTTTGTTATCTTTTGAGATATTATTGTGTTTGACTATTATGATTTTTTTATTTTTTTGGTATCAATTATTCACAATTTCAAGCCCAAATTTCATTTATTTGATTGGCCTGCCCACCAACCCAAGATGGGTTGGGTTGGGATGACGTATTTCTAGCCCGTTAGAAATTTGGGCCAGCCCGTCCCGTCCCGCCAGCCCGTATTGACAGCTCTAATTTCAAATAGAAAGATATATACGAAGCATATATATTTTTTTAAAAAAGCAAGGAAGCAAATAAAAGTAACACACAAACATAATGGTCGAAAAAGGGTAAACGAATGTTTGACCCACGCAATGTTTTAAAAACTTTAAAAGAAGTTTTAAAACATGAACATTCCCCATCAGAGTAGCCAACTGAAATTACCCGATCCGGAGACGCCCGAGCACGTCGGGGCTTGCTCCTTTTTTGTTTTGGAAAGGTTGAAAAGATGTTTTAAATATTGGACGGATGAATTTCTTTGGAAAAGAGAGTCGGCACACTGTTTTGTGAGCCAAAAACATTGACAAAAGGCTTTTAACGTAAGATCTTGATTTCGGAGGTCATGTTACGCCTCGGAAAAAGTTTTTTTGTGCTCACCCGAAACCCTCATATCCATGAGACTTTCTAACCTTTTTTTAAAATTGTGTGTGTGTTTGTTCAAAATCAAATGGCTTCGTAATTTAAAAGAAGATGGAAAAAATGTGCAGTTTTGAGAAAACTATTTACTTTGATAAAAGGGGGGTTTAAAACAGTTCTGAAAATGGAGAAAACTGGAAAACTTAACAAATATTACAGACTTCAAACTAATTCGCACGAATTAGTATCCCTTTATAAGGAGGTCCGTACGGATTACTATGTGCAGTAAACTATTTTTTTGTATCTCATTTAATTTTTGATGTTACTTTGATTAGACTTAAGAAAGAAAGGTGACAACTTCTGAATTGTGCAGGAAGTTGATCATAAAAACCTAAAAAGAAAGCAAATGTCCAATCATAGGGTTGTTATCTCCAAATCTTAGGATAGTACAATAATGATAGTTTCAAGCTTTTATAGAGAAACAACAATGGGGATTGTTTGCCTCAAGTAAAGAAATGAGAGATCTTTTGGAAGTTTAGACTTGAACTTTAGTCACATTTTAGGAAGAAAATGAAAGAAATGAAGTTACATCAACATTGTGACCATAATCCCTATAACCACATCTTTAACATGAGTGATGAGTTTATCCTTATATATTAGGGTTACTTGTATCATAGTAACTTAAAAGAAAATTGATCAAAAGATGATTTTAGAAAGTAAATATATTTGAAAGTAAGTAATGGAAAGACAATACATGGAATATAAACAAACCACTATCACCATTAGACCTCCATTCTTAAGCACATTATGTATGGAAAATCTTGTAGGATCATTTAGATGGTTTCGATCTACAATATATAAAACAAGTAAAGACTACCTTATAAATGGTAGATTCAACAACAATGATCATAATAGATTAAAAGACTTGAAAATGGAAGGTTAAAGTGTTATTAAGCTTTGGAAGGAGATTTCACCAATATTGATTCTTTCCTATCTTCCTGGGGTTTAATTTTGTTGGGAAAGTGTGTGGTTTGCTTAAGGTGATTAAGAAGGAGAAAATTCTGCTCTCAATTAGGCATAATGCCCCTAATGCTCACTTTTCTCAGATTTTTCCTGTCCCAAATGAAGGAGCAAGAGGCCTGTATTTATAGCCTGTGTAAATGGTAAAGAGGTCCGTGCGGCAGACCCTTCCTTTTGCAAGGTGGTCCGTGCGGACAAAGGTGTAAAGCCAGTATTTTTTTGTTTTTGTTATTACTGCGAGGTCCTTCGGATGTTTTTAATGTACAAAAGGTCCTTCCTTGCTTTGTTTGGTCAATTTAATGCTTGGGAAGTCACGGGAATTTGTGATTATGGATAAGTGAATCCTCGGTGTCCTTCCCGCATGCTCGGATGGAGAGCGGTCCGGATTGGGGTACTTACACTCCATGGCATATCTGTTGGTGTATGTTGATGACATCATATTGACAGCTTATTCGGATTCTCTCCGGACTTCTTTTATTTCCCGTTTGAGCTCAAAATAAAGGATTTAATTCCATTGAATTATTTTTGGGTATTGCAGTAACGTGGCAGAATGGGAATTTATTCCTCACAACGCAAATATGCCTCAGAGATAGTAGAACGTGCGGGTATGTCTTCTTGTAAGCTGTCCCTTACCCCGGTTGACACTAAGCAGAAGCTCGGAGTTTCAACAGCTGGTCCTTTATTTTTAGACCCCACTTTGGATGGGGCGCTGCAATATCTGACATTTACTCGTCCAGGCATCCAATATGCCGTTCAAAAAATATGTTTATTTATGCATGCACCACATGAGGCACACATGCAGGCGCTTAAGCGGATTATACGGTATGTTCAGGGTACTTTGGGATATGGTCTTTATTTGTATCGGTCGTCAATCACATTGTTGGTGTCTTATACCGATGCCGACCGGGCAGGTTGCCCGGATACAAGACGGGCTACGTCAGGTTACTGTGTATTTTTTGTAGTTATTGTAGATATGGTTTAATATTGTAGATTGATTAGGTTTCCATGTATATTTCCTAGTCTAGGATCAAGTTTGGTAGATTGATTAGGACTCTTGTAACCTTATTTAAGTAAATTGTAAATAATGATTTCAACACGGAAATAATTCTTTTAATGAGCTTCATGTACTCCCTCCTTCCCAAAATGAATGTCCAATTTTTTTTCAAATTTGTTCTTGATTAAGAACAAATTTGAAATTGTTTAGAAATCATCTCTCTCGGTTTTCCAAACTTAAGCGTGAATCATGCTTATCAAATAGTTGAATGCAGCATCTTTAATTATATAATATGGCAATGTAGACAGAGTTAGGCTCCGTTTGTTTAGCGTAAAACATTTTTCGGAAAATGATTTCCTGCAAAATGTTTTTCGAAAAATGAAAATATTTTCCGGAAAATGAGATAAACATGTTTAGCGTAAAACATTTTCTCAATTTTCCGGTGCGAAACAAACACCGGAAAATGGGGAAAATGTTTTCCGGAAAACATTTTCCCCCAAACAAACGGAGCCTTAGATCAACCTCCAGCTCAGTACTTCCTTCGGCTCCAGGTTTTAAATCTCGTGGAGCCATGGCATCTCTTGAAGGCCAGTTAGTCTTAACTCAAAATTCATTCCGGTTGGTAATTTAGCAATTGTAGGAGGGGTACAACAAAAAATTGCTTCCTCGAAATAGCTTATACAGCTGATGACACACTGCTTATTCGCAGAGTAGGCACCACACTAGTGTTCATTTGTGAGGCCTGTTTGGCATCAGAAAACAAGCTGTTAACTTCAATTCTGTGTTACAGTTATTTTAATAGCTAAAACCACATACTCCCTCCGTCCCATTACAAACCACAAACTTTCCTTTTTGGTCGTCCCATTACAAACCACAAACTTCCTAAAATGGAAAGGAATCTTTACTATTTCCTCCACTCATTCTCTCTCCTACATTATTTTAATACTCACAACACCATTATAATTCACTATTCCCTCCACTATAATTCACTTTTCCTTAATTCCCGTGTCTACAGTAAATTTCCCATTACTAATGGGACGGAGGGAGTATATGTTCTTCTGTATATTCCTCGAATGATGTTCAGGCCGTTATAAATTCCTTCCAAATATTGTTGCTTGTAATGTTTGGTCCATTGAAGTCTGTATAAAAAATAAAGAAGTGTAACCACCCAAATTAATGAAAAAGTTGATAAACCTAACAATCTTTATTTCTCACATGAATCCAATAAAACCACAGTGCAACTACCATCTTCCTCCATTTAATTGTTTCACATCTTTTTAGAACAAGAAGATTGAAGAAGTATGTTTATTACGGAAGGGGAAGAAGAAACCAAGTTAGTAGCTGCAGCAGCAGCAGCAGCAACAAAAAGGACAACAAGTCTCTGCCAAAGATTTTAATGTGTTCCTATTCCTAGCTTTCTCTCTGCCTTTCAATTTAGATCCCCAAGAGAGGTAAACTGTTAAACTTTAAATCTCTTTCGATACCTTACAAAATATTGGGTGAATGGTTAATACATTCTGTAGAAATTAATTGCCTCTGTGTACAGAACAATTTCACTTTAATGAGACTCGTTGATGTAGTTCATACTTATAAATTGAGTATGTATCATGTTTACGTACCTTGTTGGTACTAGTCTACGAGTATGATGTCATCGTAAAATAAATAACTGCGGTTTATTTTGACAAGACATAGAAATCGCCAGTCATGAGTACGAGAGGAGCAGAATCTCGTGTCTTCCCTTCCATGCATGAGTGAATATGAGATTGTGCTCCTATACATTGATAGTAACAAAATGAGGCTGCCATATAGCTTTGCTTCTGAACCATGCTATGTGTTTTGCCTCATTTAAATCGAAGTACCTTATGATAAGACAAGCCAATAAAGTGAGGCTCCTACAATTGCAGATTTAATGAAGGTCCTAATGAATGTAACTTTACCCTCATGTGTGACCTCTATGTCATACAGAATTTGAATAATTTCATGAGCTGGGTGTGAATATTGAAGTTTCTGGACTAGATTGCAGGGGAAGTCTATTTAAGCTATTATGTGTGATAGCTCAAAGTTCGTAACTTTAGGGAAACTGGTTAGTAGGGAAAGACAACAAAATGCAATCACTTTTTTCTTAATAACTGAAAGGGTAGTTCATGATAGTCAGATTAATGAGGTCACTGGAAAAGAAACCAAAAGATTATGTTAGGGAGAAACATGGGGATGGGAAGTAACATTTTTATCGTGTGACTCCACTTAGTATCCCCCAAAGAGAAGGCTTAGGGTTCTAGAATTAAGGAAAGAATACATTAGCATGTATCCTTTTATTTACTCCCTCCCTCCCATAAAAATAGTCCCACTTCCTTAAAAACAATTTTGATTGAACCTTGACTGATAATTTAAGTTAATTTATTTATCCTAATGAAATGTGAAAAATGTTATTGGTAGTATTTATAGTGATGTATCAATAACAAGGTTTAGTATTTCATTTAATTTTATTTTTTCTAAATCATTGATCAGAGTTCAAGCAAATTGATCACCAAAAAAAGGGACCATCTTTATGGAAGGGAGGGAGTATTGTTTAAGTTTTAATTTCCCTAATTTGTTGCCATGCAGCGATTTTGGGGGTGGGTGAGCCGTGTGCTTATTTGGGTTTGTAAATTTCCACTTGAAGAAGTTATTAGACTCATCAAATCAGTAGGTTTATTGGAGCGAAGGGTAAAAGAAAGAACAACAACTCTGGAATATTAGCTATGAATTCAAAAACGATAAGAATTCAATGCTTATAGATTAAGATATTTCTTCTTCCTCGTACCTCTTCTCTGCTCTGTTAGGTTTGGGCAGCTTCTCAACACTAATTCTATGCAGTATTAAGCCCTATGCAACTGAGTCCCATTCTTTTTCATTTCCTGTTTCATGAAATCCTTGTTTAGCTTCTGTATTGATTTCCATTTCCTTTCTCTGCACATAATTCACACTTTCTCAAAAAATTTCAATATCTCATCCTTGAGTTGTCTTTTTATTCCATAATCTCCTCAGTTACGTGATTATGTGTGTGTTCGTATGACCTAGAGGTCACGGGTTCAGGTAAGATTTCACATTAGATCCTTCCAAGACCCCGCAATAGCGGTGCACTGTAATGTCTATTTTAGTGACCTGGAGATTTCTAGATTACAGTAAACCCTTTGCAAAGTCTGAGGTGGCCCAATAGCGGTATCATGTTCAGGAACTCAGCCCTCTCCCTAAGCTCTTGAATTACATTATGTGACCTATAAAATATTAAGGATACATCTCCTCCTAAGGTTTCCTAAAGTTATTCAATCATTGTATTTGATTAGGACTCTTGTAAATATTCTAATATCCTTTTGTATTTAGGATAGGTAACTAAATATTGTATTTAGATAGGTAACTCAATATTGTGTTTAGATTATGACTCTATTCATTGTACTATATATTTACTAGTTGTGAATAAAGAAAATCAGTTTTCCCAATCTTACATGGTATCAGAGCAAGTAAGATCCAAAACCCTAAAAACCCTAAACCCTTGAATTTTTCGGCAGCCCCTCCCCCTTGAAATTTTTGGCAGCCCCTCCCCACCCTTGCAATGGCCGGATCTTCTTCCACTATTCCCAATGCTGCCGAACCCGACCAACCCCTTTTTTTGGTTATCCTACTGCCGCACCCTCAACCCCCTTACGTACCTTACATGGGCATCCCAAATAACATCTATCCTCTTCGGCCTCGACCTCCTAAAGTTTGTTGATGGCACCCACCCCAAACCCGAGGATAACATCACCACCTCCAACCCAGCCGTCGCTGAAACCGACGAAGAGCCTGCAAAACCCGCCACCACCACATCCATCCCTAACCCGGCCGCCATAACATGATGTCGCCAAGATCGCCTCATCCTTGGGGCTCTCATAGGTACCCTAGATTCCGCCATTGCTCCCTTAGTTCACCAAGCCGCCACCTCTCATGAAGCTTGGACCACCCTCAAAACCACCTATGACAACCCCTCCCGTGGCCACATCCTTCAAATAAAAGACAACCTTGCCAACCTCATCAAAAACCAACTCTCCATCTCGGACTCATGAATGCCGTCAAATCCTACACCGACAAGCTTGCCATTCTCGACAAACCCATGGATCCCGAAGACATTATCTACACCATCTTAAAAGGTTTGGACTATAAAACCTTCAAACCCATCATAGACTCAACCCGTGCCCGTGACAACCCCATCTCCCTTGAAGCCTTACATGAAAAATTTATCCAACATGAACTCACCCTAAAACAATCCAACCCTCTCCCCACCACCGCCTTCACCGCCCAAGCTCGCTCACCACCCAACCGCAACCCCTACCGTACCACCAATCCCTCCCCCTCCTCTCTGGCTCGAATTCCACACCCTCCTTTAAGGGTAAGTGTCAATACTGTCGCAACATTTGTCATGTCATCTCCCAATGTCGCCAATTTAAACGTGCCTACCCCATCGTAAACTTTTCCCCTCTCCCTCACCACCTATGACTTTCACCCCTCTTTAGCCGATCCCTCTCTTTTTATACTCAATAATTCACCATACCCCATCTATCTTTTGGTTTATGTTGACGATATCATTGTCACTGGACCGTCTCCATCCCTCCTTCAGTCCTTTATCACCAGCTTATCAAATCGCTTCTCTCTTAAAGATCTCGGTCCTTTGTCTTACTTCTTGAGTGTTGAGGTTGTCCCCAACCAAAATGGAATCCTCCTCTACAATAACAACAACAAAGCCTTAGTCACAAAATAATTTGGGGTCGGCTAACATGAATCCTCATATGTCATCGTGAAAAAAATAAATAAATAAATAAATAAATAAATAAATAAATAAATAAATAAATAATAATAATAAAAATAAATATATAAATAAATAAACATACAAATCAAAATCAAAAAAAAATATTAATAATAAATAAAAATAAAAATAAAAATAAAAATCAAGAAAAAAATCAACCCCCCACATGGATTTTTGCCCTCCACTCCGGCCTCTTCAACACCATACTTTCATCCACTCCAAGTAAACTCATATCCTTTTCAATTACTCTAATCCAAGTTTGTTTGGGTCTTCCCCTACCCCTCGCCATTTTATCATTTCTCCACTGTTCCGGCCTCCTAACCGGTGCATCACTCGGTCTCCTTCTCACATGTCCAAACCACCTTAGACGATTTTCCCTCATTTTATTCTCAATGGGCGCAACTCCTACTTTACCTCTGATCACCTCATTCCCCAATCGATCCTTTCTTGTATGACCGCACATCCATCGCAGCATACGCATCTCCGCCACATTCATCTTTTGCACGTGACACCGCTTTGTTTCACGGCCCAACATTCGGTGCCGTAAAGCAATGCCGGCCTAATTGCCGTGCGGTAGAATTTTCCCTTTAATCTATTGGGCATGCCGCGATCACATAGAAACCCTGTGGCACTCTTCCACTTCAACCAACCTGCTTTAATCCTATGAGCCACATCTCCATCTAATTCTCCATCCTTTTGGATAATGGATCCAAGATAGCGAAAAACTTCGGAAGCTTGGATAATATTTCCATCAAATGTGACCGCCCACTTGCCTCCACTACTTCCAACTCTGCTAAACTTACACTCCAAATATTCGCCTTGCTTCGCTTAATCGAAAACCTCGAGATTCCAAAGTGTGTCTCCACAACTCTAATTTACTTTCAACACCCTCTCTTGTCTCATCAATCGGCCAATATCATCTCGCGAACAACATACACTTTGGTATATCATCTTGGACTGACCTCGTCAATTCGTCCATTATCAAAGCAAAAAGAAAGGGGCTAAGTGCGGAACCTTGATGCACTCCAATCTTTATAGGGAACTCTTCGGTCTTCCCAAACAAAATACATTCATGATCTTCTCACTCGTCACAACATAATTAACTGTAAACCACTCCCCACCTATGGTCACATCAGCGCCTCTCACGAGGTCCACTACCACTCCCGCTGTCAACCCCACTTCCTTTCGTGCTATTGTTGATGGCCTTCAGTACTTGTCTTTCACTCCTGACATTGCCTTCTCAGTTAACAAGTTAGCTCAGTTCATGCAAAACCCCCAACCTACTCACTGGATTGCCCTCAAGCTGCTCCTCCGCTACCTTCATGGCACTATGCACTTAGGTCTTCAGATCTTTTCCAAGTCGCCTCCTTCCCTTCATGCCTTCTGTGATGCGGACTGGACTGGTGACAAAGATGACTTTGTATCTACCTCTGATTTCTTTGTTTATCTCGGACGCAACCTGGTTACTTGGTCCTCTCGAAAACAACGTGCTCTTGCCCGCTCTACCACTGAGGCCGAATTTCGTGCCATTGCCGACACCACTGCTGAGCTTACTTGGGTTCGGAATCTACTTACTGAGCTCGGAATTACTTTATCCTCTACGCCAGTTATTTACTGTGACAACCTTGGTGCAACAACGTATTCCACAAACCCGGTTTTTCACTCTCGGATGAAACATGTGGCTCTTTCATTTCACTTTGTTCGTGAACAAGTTCAGTCTGGATCCCTCCGTGTGCAACACATTTCTGGTAATGATCAGCTCGCTGATGTTCTGACAAAACCACTCCCTCGTGTACGCTTCCAACAACTTATTTTCAAGATTGGCCTTCTCCACGGATCGTCCATCTTGCGGTGGCGTATTAAGGATACATCTCCTCCTAAGGTTTCCTAAAGTTACTCAATCATTGTATTTGATTAGGACTCTTGTAAATATTCTAAATATCCTTTTGTATTTAGGATAGGTAACTAAATATTGTATTTAGATAGGTAACTCAATATTGTGTTTAGATTATGACTCTATTCATTGTACTATACATTTACTAGTTGTGAATAAAGAAAATCAGTTTTCCCAATCTTACATAAAAAACCACAGTCCCCAAGCACGAGCCAAGCAGCAGGGATAATTAAAAATTGCAAAGAACTCGGAGTAGTGGATCTAGTGGTGGATTCGGTTGACCCTAAATTGATGCCTCCTAGTTGAGTAACCTTTAACATTGTGAGTAATTGACTACTGTCTTCATGGGCGGACCTATGTAGGTGCAACCAGGGTCAACCGGCCCTACTTGACTTTTTTTTTTAATGACGTATCGTACGTACATAGTATAAATAAAACCTTCAGCCAATAGAATTAGAATAGCAAAAAGAGAAAATTAAATGATTGTATCTGCGACTCAAGATGGAACGACGAACAACGGAAATGTCACCACCGGTAGTAGAGGCTGAACGGTTGCAATATATACAATATATAAATGTCATCTTCATTGGAAATCTTTTGAAGCCAAAAGGACTAGTGTGTTTGATCGTCTCATTCAGATGATTGGCTCAGCAGCAATAGAGGTAATTTTATGTCATTATGTACAAAAAAAAGGTATGTAGTTAGCTTGCTGCTTAGATTATTTTAGTCGTACTAAAGTTGTATTGCATGTGGAAAAAATAGCCAAAAAATAAATAAATTGGGGGCGCTGCCCCCGAACCCCCATCTTCAATCCTTTGCTCCAAAAATTTTGGCCCCTCTTCCTTAATTTCCTGCGTCCGCCACTAACTGTCTTGTAATCTATTCCATGTATAAAGTTAGAAATTAACCATCTCTTGTAAGAGTGTTTTAGTCGAGTTACCACCAATAGTTAGAAAGATTAAAGAAATTAAATACTCTTTTAACATGTTTGTTTATCCCAGAAAAAGAGTTTTATTATCTTCAAAAAATCTATAATTCCATCCTTTTCTTTCTTAAGATATGTTAATTATCTAACACGTTAGCTACAATTTTAATACTGAGAGAAGCAAAAGTACAATTTTTAAAAATTCTAATTAGTCATGAAGTGAATGATATTAATGCTCCATATATAGTTACATTAGATAACAAAAATCATCATTCACATTTATGTGGCAACTTTGCTTCATTTCTCTTTTCTCTTTTTATATAATTTCCACTCTCATATTTTGACAAGAACAACTTTCAGTTTTGACTTTTGAATATTAGCTAGCTCTCTTCTAATTTTAGGAAGAAAGAAGGCCATGGATAACACTGCTGAAAGCATGTTAAATGCGAAAGCGAATTGTTGGCATTATTATATGGACCACTTATTCCTCTGTTCTAGTGAATGTGAAGTTTGGGGGGGGGGTGAATTATTTGGAAAATTATACTCCCTCCGTCTCTAAATGAATGTCCTTATTTCACTTTGAGGGACATTTGCTAAAAGGTTAAACTTAAACATTTTAGCAAAATAAGTTCATAACAAGTCTTAATGATCTCACCATATTACATCATGAGTCTAAGTGTGAATTAGAACTTGTTGTATGATGAAGGGGGATATAGTAACTTCCAAAAAAAATGGACATTCATTTTGGGACAATTTTTTTTCAAAATTTGGACATTCATAGGGGCGGAGGGAGTACATTTTCTTTCTTGACATCTTCTTTGGTTGAGTTGTTCAATATTGAGTTTGAAATAGTTTACAAGGAGAAAATCAGGGGACTTAGAAAAGTTGAAAGTTTTGTGGGTACAATAGCCTATTTTTCTCCAGTATGGTCCCACCCTGATCAAAAGTTTGGTTTATCGTAAGGATATTGCTGCTGATAAAAATAAAATAATTACCAAAAAGATGATGCAAAAACTAAAATATTTGAGAAAAACTTGGATACAATCATGAGAATGAGCCCTTATGGGACATTTGTTTGGAGATTTGTGATAGCAAAGAAGCCAGCAACCTTTTGATTCCATTTTGAAATATTTTTGGTGCTCATTTCATTTATTGTCTTCAACAACCCAATCGTTAGACTGGGATGGGTACTACTTAGTCTGCTGACCCATGCAAGCTGTGTTCTCGTTGGCATGCATAACTTAATGATTTTTTTTTTTCTCTTCTACTCACACCAGTCCAAAATGAATGTCTATTTTTGTTCTTGAGCAAGAACATAAATGGACATACAGAATGAACATACAGTTTGGAACGGAGGGAGTATATATTTTAATTTTTTTTTTTTTTTATCTTTTTTTCTTTCTAGAAACTGGTGAATCAGCCTCCCTTTTAGTTTCTAATAATCTTATATGATGTTGATCAATAATATTCTCTATATTTCTTTGAACAAAAAGAAGAGGGTGAATGTTATCTTGATCATTTTGTAACTATTTGTCAGATTTCAAAATCGTTATTGGTTTGACAGAAGTCTATTCTTGCTGCCATCAGCCACCTCTAATGACTTAAGAACATCATTTATTAATTGACCTGTTTCTTTGCAGTCATGCAATTTTGATTTCAAAATTTAGCTTGTCTTAAATATGAAGTCACATCTCATAAAATGACTCCCATAAATTGACAATTAATTAAGAATGGACTTAGAGACATGCTATATAAAGATCCCAATAGAAATTTAGAAGAAGAAAAGAACCTAGACATTAAAAGCTACAACACGGGTGAAAGCAAAAGCATTGTTTGTTAGGAAGTAAGTTCCTGCAGTCTACTAACTAAGAACCACCATTAGAACACATACATTAATTGAAACCTACCCCTAATAACAAAAAACTGACAACTAGGCGAGGTTTTGAAGTTCAGTGACACAGTCTTTGTTTTACTCACCATCTTCGAATGGTCAAAGTCAATACCCGAACCTGTTGCCCTTGCAGAATGGTGAAATGCTTTCCTCCTGCATTAGATTAACAATCACCACAAAGCAAGGATCATAGAAGGTGCGTTCTTGACTTTTTCCCTTAGTTGCAAATGCCCGAGTAAACATAGTTTGACTTCATCCTTTTACCTCTCCGCTTTAACTGTCACTGCAACAAAATCATGTTTTTATAATCGTTGCATTAAAATTAAATATAGGAAATTTGAAAGAGGACTTACCCATAATTTAGTCATGGATTATCAGGGGCTACTGCAGCTTTGATCCTTTCAACAGTGCATTTGATGAGGCTATTAACCGTTGCCACAGATCCAAGAGATAGTTTTGCAGTTGGAACTGAATCAACCAAAATCTGGAAAGCAACAGTTAATAAAGAACCACCGGATCCAACTTCAGGTATCCCTTCTCCCCCATGTAGTTCAGTCGGTCCATCAGGAAGAATAGCAAAACCAGATGGTAATAATGCAACGTAATCTGGGTCACCTCCACTTAAGACCACATTCATAGCAACAATATCCACAGGAGCGTAAATTACATAAGAGCCCGTTGAGTCACTGCAACTCTCTTGTAGTATCAGCATGTTGCTTTGACTTGAGTTTGAACTCTACAGTTTTTTTCAACAGTTGACAGGGGCATTAGTTGGCAATATGAACAAAATATATTTCCTTTCATTGATAATTTCTGAAAAAAATAAATAAATTCATGTCCGATATACTTACATTGACACGGAGAAGAGAAACACAATTGCCTGGATCACGACCGTTGGCTATGTGGGCCATTTCTTGAACTAGTCCACCATTTGAAAGAATATCCCACTGTTCATGGAAGATAGAACAAGTGAAAACTTCTATAGGATAAGAAAGCCTCTAAAGCAGAGATAATATTTATACACTTGATAGAGAAATAATCTTGATATAGCCCAAGTATGCATTATGTTTTGATTGCATTCTGAAGCTCTTGAAGTTTCTTGATCTTAATTGATTTATGATGCTTATGAGGGGTTATAAATTGCAGTGAAGATGAAATGTTAAAAGGATTACGAGCTCAAATATCATACCTCGCTTCTGGAGTTTTCATCGCGAAGAAAATCAAAAACTCTTTTAGGTGGAACTGGGATCCAAAATGAAGTTGCAGCACTCAACACAATACCAGGTGGCCTGCCTGGATCATCCATACTCTTACGGGTCATAACCCTAACATCATCAGCTCCACTTCCCGATAATGTGGTCCATGTGTGTGCAGTTGAAGCACCAACACCACTGCAAAAACTCAGCACCATTCTTTCTGCCAGCTTCAACATACTCTTTCTTCCTTCTGGAGAAGTTATCACTGCGAGGTAAACAATTGCTTATAATCAGCACATAGAAAGGATTATTCTTCTCCGCTCATATATATATATATATATATATATATATATATATATATATATATATATATGTGTGTGTATGTGTGTGTACCTCCGACATCTCCTGCTGGAATATTATTGGCCAATGCACTTGCAAGACGTTCACATTGTCGATCTAAAGTTGCCACCCAGCGTTTTGCCCCAAATGCAAGACCAGAATTCACTAGTGATCGATAGATATTGTGAACAGCTCTGTCGTCGACTTCAACATGTTCAACCCATATAACCTACACAAGTAAGCATAAATAAATACTTTTTTTAGGGAAGAATAATAGATAAATGTCAGGTCTAGACTAATCCAGAAATATGACGCATCAGGAGTTGTACCTTGGAGTAGCCATTAGGCAATTCTTGGATTAAACAACCTGAAGGCCTTCTTCTACATCGAGGTATATTAGCAGAAGGGCGCAAATTGTCCAAGGAGACATCAACCACAGCCCAAGTTCCATCAGCATGTTGTTTGCAGTACCTCACAAAATAGTTCTCCCGCGTTGGAACCAGTGGCGAAGGAACTTGATATTCAGCTGTCATCTGTAAGTAATTCCAATCTTAGGTATACAGAAAATTATATATATGTGTGTGTACGAGTGTGTATATATGCATATGTATATGTATATGCATGTGTGTGTATATATATGTATATACACATACAAATACATATGCATACACACACACACACATATATCGATTATGTATACGTATCTCTATAGAGTACATATATATAACATATTTATTAATATACATATAGATAAACACACACACATATATTTATTGAAGAGGGGTTGTAACTTAATTCAGATTCATGCATACCACTTGCAGAGCTCCATTGTAATTGCCAGCCACTCCAGTTGAAAGAATTTCCAAGGTCATTGATCTTGAGACAATACCAGAGAACACACTTGCCCATTGATTCTGAAAAAAAACATTTGTTAGATTAAACAATACATACGGAATACTATATAACAAAATATTTATACAAAAAATCAAATAAAAACATAGAAATGAAGAGTAAATACCACATCCATTAGAATTTCCACAAGGTTTATATGATTCATGATCACAACAGCTGTTTCTCTAGAAGCCTCAGATTTCAATCCCAAGGGTTTCGGTCCAATTCCCCGCTGGAAAGTTCTGACGTACTCATCTTCACACAAACACTCAGTAGAGTTGTCAGAGCTGGGAATCCATAGGGGCTCTCCGGCCTGAGCCATTCTGATTAGCTCCTCCATGGCTGCAACTGCTAGCTCTATGATAATTGGTTTATCCGCCTCGGAAGGTCCGCTCACTGACCGGAGAAGGTCACCAGCTCCAAATATCTCTCCAACCATCCCTTGCTGTGGACTGAAAGTTGCAACCGCCAAGTCAAGTGAGCGTGGGGTTCCATGGGGAGCCGCCATATGAGGATATGTCAGCATTGGTTTTCCTACATACTTGGCTGCAATTCCCGATATCCTATCAATCTGCAGATGGAAATTATTTTCAAGTATACCATCAAATATAAAAGAAACCCGTAAATTTATACAAGTATATAGTTTGAATTAGCTATTAGCCTATTACCTCTTCCCTCAAACGGGCATTTTCGATCCTCAGATGTTGTTCGTCGAAAGACATTTCCCCGATGGCCGCTGGACCACCACAGTTAGGACAAGTGGCGTTAGTGAGGGCTTCCTTGTACCTTATGTTCTCGGTTCGAAGCTTTTCGTTCTCATTCCTCAGCTGAGTGTTCTCACAACGTTCATGTTGAGCCTAAGAGAAATTAAATTTATTATACAATATATATACAATGTTACCTTAAATTTAGCTAACTATACCAAAAAAGGGAGAAACTAAAGGCATTATTTATCATGCTGTCCCACTACTTGGTTGAGTTTGAGGGCGAGATGGATGAACAGATAAAACCGAGTAAATTGTATAAAATAACTTCAAATCATCTGTGAATATGTATCATTTTGATTAAAATGGACAGTAAATATCGAGGGTAAACCAGACTGTTATACAATACGACTATAATCTGACGGACTGTGCGCTCGCCTAAAAAAAAAAGGAATTAGGGAAGCGTTACCTTCATTTGAGTGCGCTTGTTTTGGAACCAAAATTTGACTTGCAAAGGCTCTAACGCTAATCGACGCCCAAGCTCTTTCCTTTGCTTATCATCTGGATGTGGACATTCTTTAAAAAACCTATCATAATTAAAAAGAAAAAAAGATAAAATAACTAATAATCAAATTATAAAGCTATAAAATTCATTACATAACTAGTCACATACTCACTTTTTTCGCGTTCTCATCACTCAATCAAATAATCATTAATATACAAAAAAAAAAAAGTGGAAAAAATAGCGAAAAAATAAAATAAAATTAGGTTTACGTACGATTCCATTTCTTGGATTTGATGTTGAGTGTGACGATGATAACGCTTCTTTTTGTTGGGGCGTTGATTTGGATCTTGATCATCACCGGAGCCGGGAGCTTCCATGATATCGGTACCGGATTTGCTCTCAAACTCATCATCTCTAAGCATATCCAACTCATGATCTGGGGTTTTGTGGCTCATATCAAGAAGATGATGATGACTTTCAAACATGTTTGGTTGAAACATCTTGTTGGTCCAAATTTAAATGATCCCTCCTTGTTAATTATGTCTTGAATATTTGAAGCAACAATAATGGTTTTCCAATCTATATATCCATCATAAGTAAAGATAAAAAGCAACTCATTAGTAGTAATAATTGAATAAACTTATCCAAGATATAGAATAAGAAAAAGGAAATGAAATGAAAGAACATAAAGAAATTAAGCATAGGAAATGAAAGAAATAGACTAGCAAGAGAAATTTGCAGACAAAGAAGTAAATGGAATTAATGGAGGCTAACAGATCTCACTTTCTCTCTCTCTCTCTCTCTCTCTCTCTCTCTCTCTCTCTCGTTAATCAAAGGTCAACCTTGAAAAGGCATAAGTCTTGAATGAAAACCAGATTTTCATATATTCACCTCTCTCTCTCTAAAGAAGTTTTTGTTGGGATTATCAAGAAGGATATTGGTTGAATTTCTTATTATAACCCTACTTAAGAGCAGATCTCACATATTTACTAAATAAAAAAGAAGCTAAAAAGGAAAAAAATTAAAGAATTATACAAGGAAAAAAAGCATACAAGAGGTGATGAACACACACAAGAACACAGACCTGAGAGAGAATTATCAGCTATGAAGAAGATAGAAATCCATGATGGTTTTTGATCATCTGTGCAGCGGTGAAACCATCATACTAGCACAAGGTACAAGTTCCTCACTCTCACAAACCCTAGCTAGCAATACACACAAAGTCTCTCTCTCTCACCTCTTTCTCACTTTCTCTCTCTAAAGAGTGGTGTATAGGCAGCTGTTTTGGAGTGTTGTAGTAATGTGTTGGGTTAAATAGAGTGTAAAAAAGATACTGACTTGACTTGCTTTTACTACTAGAATACTAAAATAACATATTTTTCTGATATTTCAGAAAAAACCCATTCAATTTAAGTATCACATTTGAAAGTGAAAACATAAAATAAAATTCAAACTGGAAATGTTTAGCATTTTTTAACGGCAACGAATTTCTAGCTTAAATTCAACTCATTTTTCTCCATCTAATAAAGGGTAACGGAAAATAAAATAAAAAAGAGAGAAAAATTAGTGGCCCGGTTTTGTGAAACCACTTGACTTTTGAAAAAGTGAAAAAGCAACATACCCAAAATAGAAACTTACTGGTTTTGAGGCCTCGAGAGTAGAGAGAAAGCGCTTGAACTTATACCCTTTTGAGGGTTTTGAAGAAGACCACCTCTGAATAGAAGAAGAAAAGGGTCAACGGAAAACCACTAAAAAAAGGGTTTTGAAGAAAAGGGTCAACGGAAAACCGCTAAAAGAGAGTGTAACAGTGATTTATCAGGCGATTTTGGTTTTGGTTTTGGTTTTGGTTTTGGTTTTGGGAGAGTGAAGAGAGACTGTTAATAAGTCATCATCTATAGGAGTATATTGAAAAACTTTTTTCTTGTGAATGGAATTTAATAAGGAGTGGTGATAATGAGAGGGAAGGAGAAATGAAAAAGAAAAACGGACGAGGAAAAAGAGGAGATAGAATCAAAGGAGAGAGAGAGAGAGATAGAGAGAGAGAGATGGAAAGGAACGGGTAGGAGGAGTAAATGCAGAGCGTATAGAGAGGGTGGAATAGCATTAAATGGAGGGGTTGGAGAGGAGCTCTTAATGTTCTTTGCCACTGTGTGTGACTCTGTGTGTATTTTTGTTGCTCATGAGAGAGAGAGAGAGAGAGAGAGAGAGAGAGAGAGAATGATCTATGAAAGTTGGCATCTCTTTCATTTGGTTTCTCTTCATTTTTTTTTTCCATCTCTACTATTACAAGTGTGTGTTTTTGGGTGTGTATGGTGAAAAGAATTATTTCTTGTTAGATTAAAATTTAATTTTGAAACTACTATCATTTCTCTCTAGCTACTATATATTTTACTTTATGAATATCAATCAATTTTTTATGATTAATGCTAAATATATAGAGAATTCATTTATCAACATAATTTGCTTACCTCTATCCTTACTTCCAGAATAAATACTTTGCATTTATTATATCTCAAAATAAATATGTATTTTTAAATAAAAAAAGTGATTTAGTGTAATTATATCATTGTACAAATGATGTACAAACTAGTAAAACATAGTATTTTCTAAAAATATTGATAAGTCAACTGCAATATTTATTTTGAAAAAGATGGAGTATTTAAAGTGCTATGAGTACTGCATTCATAATTCATTTGTATTTAAATCATACTAGTATTTGACAAGAAATATTTTATGTTAATTTTCTTTTTTAATCTTGAGCTGGTTTTTTTCCTTCATTGTTAGTATCTGTAAATTGTAAGTTATGTAGGCCTTAAGCATGCATATTTCGCGTATTTATGTTGGAATATTCTACTCTAGAAATTAAGAAATATGGACAAAAATAACATTAAATGTTTCAGCTAGTAGCTTTTTTGTTGGATTGCATTTATGTTTAACAATCACCTAATTCAGTTTTGTAATTTGACTTTACTTTAGAGCATCCACTGGTAAAGCTCTCTAAATAGCTTTTTTTATATTTTCTATGAGCCACATCATTATAATTCAAAACTTAAAAACCTCAAACACTTTTTCACAATGATAAAACTCCTCCTTCAACTTTTTTATGGGTCTCATATGTAAAAAAGAGTGAATGACTTGCATAGAAAATGTGTAGCATTAATGATAAAAAGCTAAAAAGCTAGCTCTTTGTAGAAAGAGCTACTCCTTACTAAGGAACTCTTTCATCATTCCCACAATGATAAAAAGCTCTCTCTAGAGCTTTTTCATAAGAATAAGAAGCTCTCAAAAAGCTCCCATTGTAGATGATCTTAGTATTGGCTTCATATCAAACTGAATGAACATATTTTTTTTTTTTGAAAATATCCAAAATGAATGTTTTTTTACCATTTTTTTTCACTATTCATCATATATTTACTCGTATAATTAAAAGTTTAGAAAGTAGATAATAAAAAATTCATACAAATTTGTTACTAAAATTTACAAAAAAACTGAAAAAATAGATATTTATTTTGGAACCTACTCCATTCCGTATCATTTCTATAATAAGTGTCACACTTTAATTTTTTTACCATTTAAAAAAAAAATGAAGTGTTTCAAAATAATAAAATAATTTTAGTACTCCCTCCATCCCAAAATGTTTGTTCCATTTGACTTTTTGTTGAACTTTGATCAGAAATTTATGAGAGATTAATCATGTTCATGAAATTCTAAAAGTTGTTGTTGATAATATTATTAATGGTGAATCAATAGGAATTTTTAGAATTTTATGAACATAATTAAATTGTCATAGATTTGTGGTCAAAGTTCAACAAAAAAAGTCAAATGAGGCAAACATTTTGAGACGGAAGGAGTACAATTTAAAATGGAATAAGCAATGTACAAAACAAGTTCTTAACCTGGTTCAAAATAGTGCTCGCTATTGAATAAAATATTTTGTTCAAAATAATTGTCATTAACCATTCAAATTCTATTGTACCTCTACATTGGACTTGTAATTAATAAACTGTGAGTGGAATATAGAGACAATTAATGAGAGTTAATTTTGATTTTTTTTATTAGTATGTTGTAATAATAATAATTACTTTTATTAATACTAGTAAAAAATTAAAAAAATGGCATTTATTTTAGATCAGGAAAAGTGAAACATATTTTAATATATATTTAGCAATACTTATTATTAGAGGGTGTATAATTAGTCGTCAACTGTGAAATATTTTGTGGCAAATAAGGATGGCTTTTTATTTCATTTACTTATAAATAGATACTCCCTCTGTCCCATAAAACCTAACCCAGTTACTACGAACTCAGTTCAACCAAGTTTAACTTTGATCAAACTTTAATATCAATTTACTTATCATAATAAAAATCTAAAAATTGTTATTCATAAAATAACCAAATGATTTATGAATAGCAATTATTAAATTTTCATTAGAATGAATAGATTGTTATTAAAGTTTGGTCAAAATTGTACTCAATTGACTTGACACTATTTAAAATGGGGAAGGTTTTATGGGACGGAGGGAGTATTTAGTTTGTATGGCAAGGGTGGAGATGAAAGTTAAAAGTTGGATATAGTTGATGTGGATGGTGTTATAATAATTTGCTAATATATACTTTAAGATACTAATGTTAAAAAATTTGGTTAACTATACATTGTAAATATAATACTCCCTCCGCCCCAGACCAATCAAGGGTTCATCTTTTTCTTTTGGGACGTCCCAGACCAAGAGTTCATTTCCAAAAAAGGCAAGTTTTTGAATATATTAATACCCTTATCATCTTCATATATTTACAAAAAAACCATTCATTATATCCTTATATATTCTCTCTCATATTTTCTACCACACATTTAACTACTATTCCTCCCACTCATTCTCTCTCCTATTAAATATTTTTAACTTTTACATTCTCTCTCCTATTCCCTACCACACATTTAACTTTTACATTATCTCTCATATTTCCTACCACACATTTAATTACTAATCCCTATCTCACATTTAACTTTTATTCATTTTTTAAAAAATTTCTTAAGAAGCGTGAAATCCCCCCCATATACCCTTGGTCTGGGACGGAGGGAGTACTATATACTCCCTCCAACCCACATTTTTATAGACTTTTGGATTTTGCACGGGAATTAAGGAGGAAATATTATATTAAAAGTGTTATGAGTGTGAAAATAAAATAGGAGAAATAATGAGTGGAGTTGGTTGAATAAATTGTGTGGTAGGAAATGAATAGAGAGAGAATGAGTGGGTGGGGTAGGGTGAATATAAAATAATAAATTTCTTTCCATTTTGGGAAAGTATATATTATGTGGGACGCCCAAAAGGAAAGTTTATATACTCTCTCAGTCGTGATTTAGGATTTTGCCATTTCAAAGGCGTCCCACCCGACTTAGGGCGGCCCAAAATGGAAACCTTAAATCACTATTCTCTCCACTCATTCTCTCTCCTACATTATTTTAATACTCACAACACCATTATAATTTACTATTCCCTCCACTCATTCTCTCTCCTATTTTTAAATTACACTCACAACATTTACCTTTTCCTTAATCCCCGTGATATTTCAAAAAATCCTAAGTCGGCCGGGACGGAGGGAGTATTATCATGGGACGGAGGGAGTATAGTATACTCCCTCCGTCCCATTATTTACTTCACCATTTTGGCTTCGGCACGCAAATTAAGAAAATGGGTGGGAAGAAAAAATGTTGTGAGTGTAATTTGAAAATAGGAGAGAGAAATTTGAAAATAGGAGAGAGAATGATGAGAATAATAAATTATAATGGTGTTGTGAGTATTAAAATAATGTAGGAGAGAGAATGAGTTGAGGGAATAGTAAAGATTCTTTGCCAAAAAAGGAAAGGTGAAGCTTTCAATGGGACACCCAAAATGGCAAAAAGTGAAGTTATTAATGGGACGGAGGGAGTATTTGGATATGTACTACGGGCTAATCACATAAGTCATATCATTATACATTTATTTGGGCTTAATTAAAGTAATCTAATATAAAGTTAGGAGACCTTAAGTCATCTTTATAAGTATGAAGTTTATTATTTAAATGTGTAGAGACCGGATATGTATTTATAAATAGATGAGGGACCTATTTATAAATACGGAGTACAAAATGTTTGCATCCTTTCATTCTAACGGATGTGACTCTTTTTAACGGATGCATTATAACTATATATAGGGGTCGGATTCCCAATTGAACGTATCCACTCTAAGACTCTTACATCCCTTCATTGCTTGAGAGACTAACAAATGAAGTATACAGAACAATTGGAAGATCGAACCGGGAATTACTACTTAAGTAATCCGCTATGCTTTAACTTATGATTTGTCAAGTTATCAGTTATAACGGATTATGGTACGCTTCTGCTTTTGTTTTAAGTTTACTCATTGAATTGAATTGGATTACAAGGAAAATCCAACAACTAAATGATTAATTTCTCTCTGCTAATGTATTGCCTAAGTCCAAAATATGAACGTCTAAAGTCTAGAATTTTTATTCTAAAATAAATGTCTATCTTCTAAGAAATTATCCCTACAAGTTTTTAATTTTTTTTTTTCATTATCCATTCTATAGTTGCAAACTAAAAGTTTAAAAAGTGAATAGCAATAATATTTATTCATCTTTGTTATTAATTTTAATAAAAAAATACATATTTTCAAAATGTCCTTAAATTAAATGAATAAATTGTCATTGATTTTGGGATGAGGAAGTGCAGAAGTTGTATGAATTGAGCTATGTATAATTAACAATGTAAAACTTTGATCATGTTGAAAGGGCTTTTAACCATGTTAAATAACACTATGCTATCTGTTCTCTATTTTTTTTTTTTGTTTTAAGTTTAACATGAGAAAATAAGGAAAATTAGCGTACTCAAGTTTTCTTGAATTATTCATGGAGTAGGTTTTAGGAGAAACCTGTTTTTCTATAAGTTATAAAAAGTCCACTTTAAAACAGTGAGTTTAGGCTTTAAAATACCAAGTTGATATATTTAAAAACAAGACTTTTTATAACTTATGGAGAAACAGGTTTCCCCCAAAATTTTCTGTTATTCATGAGCTTTTTTGCCTTTTAGACAATATTTGGCAATAAGAATTTCTTTCCAAGAATAAGTAAGAACGGTCAATTAAAGAAAATAGTTTATACTATCCATATATAATTTGATTCTTGAATTATTTAAGTGTAAGAAACTCTGTATCTAGAGTAAACATTAATTACTTAAAATTTATACTATAGTGTTTTAAAATCGGTGAAAATACTTCATGGTGTACAAAGTCGTACATTCCAAGAATTTATTGAATTTTTATGCTTTCAAATGGGATTGTTAGAACAAAGTCTATTTAGAAAATAGAAAATAAGCAACAATCACACAACGCATAGATATACGTGGTTCACCAACTAATTGACTACGCACACGGACAAAGGGAGAGAATATTATTATCTAATGGAAATCAACAAATTACAATTGAACAGTATAAACCGAGATACGAACATGGGCTTGCCCAGCTTGAGTCCAAATGGATTGGGCCATAAAAATAATCCAATACACAAGTATCAGTGCTCAATTACAAGGGCCGAGGTACCCTCCTCGTATGCCGAGGAGCACCCCCTCGGCCTTAGCTTGACAACGGGCTCTTCATACTTGGCTCATCATACTCCGAGATGTCACAAGTGACGAGGAGAGAAAAGTTCTTACCTCGGCATATCATCAAAATGACGAGGAGACAGAATCGTTCATCCCGACATATTCCCATGTCGGCCAACCATCAAATGACGAGAAAGCAGAATCACGCATCTCGGCTTACTTGTCAAAGCCGAGATAAAACATTCATGCTCCTCGGCGTTCCGGCTAGCAGATCATATAATCCTATTCAAACAAGGATTCAACAGTCATGATCCAATCAGGATTGTAACCACCAACACCAATTCAAGTCAAACAATGACTCCTTAACAGATATAATTCTCTTAGGATTATATCTTATATATCTCTTTACAAGTTCACTTCAACATGGATTCTATCAATCCATCCCTATAAATACAAGCCCTATGGCTCATTATTGGGTACGTTACTTTTTACAATACAGAAACTCTGTCAATTTAGTTTCTCATACATAAACTGTGAACTTACTCTCACGTCGGAGGGCCTTTGACCGGAGACGCCCCGACTTAGTTTACGTGTTTTCTCTTATTTTCAGGCCTTGCAATCTCCGGAGCATCCGAACGCTTGGATTTGGGCTGAATTGACGATTTTGGCATCATCAATTGGTTTCATTGCCGAGAAATCGATTCAAACACCCTTTGTTTGGCCTGAAAAAGTTCGCCTGAAGCCTGTTTTCCGCCGAATTTGTTCTTAATTCAAACGGAAAATCTGCTCCGATTCTGTTTTGTTCTTGATTCGGCCGAAATCTGCAAATTTTGGCCGGAATTCCCAAGTTCGTGTTAAAACTTGCATTTTGGCCTGAAACTTTGGTTTTGATAAAATCACAATTGTAATCTTGTGTTAGCGTTCGGAATTCGCCCCAATTTTGCCTGAAATTGAGATCTGTTGAAAAACCTCATTTTTGGTAAATTCGCTTTACAATTCTTGATTTGCAATTGACAGGCAATTCACAAGTGTAACTGCTGAGGAACAAACTCAAGTGAATGGGGTTAACTAGGATGCCGAGGTACTACCTCCTCCTCCTCCTCTACCTCAGCCAGACGGCCCCCCTCCCCTCGCCATGATTCTTCGTTCCATGGGTCTGGCGAATGCCGAGGGAGAGGGAGCTAACCTTCCTCGTCCTACTCGCCCTCGTGGGAAACGAGTGGGAAAGAAGATGACAAAGAAGGCCGACGACGGCCAAGCGGAAGGTACTCAAACCGTTGACCGATGCACTTTGCTGCATAGGCAAATGGAGACGTTGCAAAGGATGTATGAGACACAGGCTGCCCTATTGCAATTGGATCCTGATAATTCCATGGCTGAGTTCATGCTGCCGTTGATGGGAAAATCTCGTGGAAGGGAGCAAGGTGAGCGACGAGTAGGGCTGTTACACGAACCGAGCCGGCTCGAGCTCGGCTCGGGCTCGACTCGAAAAAAGCTCGAGTTCGAGTGGGCTCGAGGTGAACTCGAGCTCGAGCTCGAACCGATTTTCAAGCTCGTCATTTTTTTCGAGCCACGCCGTGTTCGGCTCGTATGTTCGACGAGCTCTGTTCGAGATCGACTCGTTTGAGCTCGACTCGGGCTCGGCTCGTTAAAAGCTCGAATAAATTTTAGTATATATATATATATATATATATATAAGTCGAAGCTCGAGCTCGGCTCGTTAAAAGCTCGTTTTATTTCGCATTTTTTCAAAAATAAGTTTAAGCTCGAGCTCGGCTCGTTAAAAACTCGTTTGATTTCAGATTTTTTTCAAAAAATAAGTCGAAGCTCGAGCTCGGCTCGTTAAAAGCTCGTTTGATTTCAGATTTTTTTCAAAAAATAAGTCGAAGCTCGAGCTCGGCTCGTTAAAACTCGAGTTCGAGCAGCTCGCGAAAAGCTCGCGAGCCAGCTCGCGAAAAGCTCGAAACTTGATTCGAGCCGAGTTCGAACATGCACTCTGGGCTCGAGCTCGAGCTCGAGAAAAGCTCGAGCTCGATATTTTTTATTCGAGCTCGAGCTCGAAACTTCAAAGCTCGGCTCGGCTCGGCTCGTTTACAGCCCTAGCGACGAGGTCCTCCCCTCGAACCCGCTGAACCACCAAAGCAGGCCCTCCGAGAACCTACCCGTCCTCGTCATGACAATAAGAAGAAGGATCAGGTAGTTGACCTGAGAAGCCAATTAACTCCCAGGGAAGAGGAAGTGAACTCACGGGACCTGAGAACGAGACTTAGTCTAACCAAGCGTATGTCACCCCCTCGCCTCGTCATGGCACCTCGTCATCCTGGGTCTCCTCGACCACGTCGACCTCGCCCTGATTCTCCCCGTCCTCCTGCTCGTGAATTCGCACGGCCAAGGACATCAGAACCATACAGAATGATACTTGGCGGCCAAGAGTTGGGACCAAGACGTGATAAAACACCATCTAAACGGCGTGACAGCCATCGAAATGACGAGGAGCACAGTAGGGTGAATGGTCATCCCAAGGATAAATCGACCCGTAGCTCCCATCAAAGCACCCGCTCTAGCAGTGACAAGGGAGTGGAAACCAAACAATGGGAACTGTTGAAACAAAGACTTGATGACATGGAGATGGGAAAGAAGTTTGATGATGATGACTTTGACTGGGCAACTCGTCCGTTCTCCCTGAGGATAACAGCTACATCACCTAATCCTCACTTTAAGGTCCCTAACTTTGAGAAGTACAACAGAACCACTGACGCAAAGGACCATGTGCAAAGTTTTTAACAAACCATGAACCTACTCACTATAGCTGATGACATGCTCTGTAAAGCTTTCGCGAGCACCTTCTCCGGAACAGCTTTGACCTGGTTCCGTGAGCTGAAAAAAGGTTGCATCGATAGCTGGAGAGGCATGAGGAGAATGTTCTTGAATCACTTTGCCACAGCTGGAAGGAGAAAGATGAGATTGACCGACCTTGCCAATATCGAGCAAGGAAAGGGGGAAACCACCCTCAGTTATTACAACCGATTTCACAAAATGGCAGACCAAGTAGAGGAGAGCCTCACTGACAGGGAGGTCATTGTCTGTTTTAACTCTGGATTGAAATCTGATCCCCTTATTTATGAACTCTCCGCCCTGGAACCTAAGTCCAAGTATGAATTGTACCAAGTAGCATACGCCATTGCCATGGCTGAAGATAAAAGCAAGAAAAGGGGGTCCGATAAGGCAGAACCAGAAGCGGCAGGCGCTCGTCACGATGACAAGGGCAATGGTAAGGGTTCCAAGGGGAAGAATAGAACAAGAAGTACCGAGAAGCCTGAAGTGTTCACCCCTCTTACCAAACCCATCTCTGAGATCATGCAACTTGTAAATCTTCCACCTCCTCGTCCGTTGAGCGATAAACCAAAGTTTCCTCGTGACACCTCTAAATACTGTGATTTCCACAAGGACAATGGGCACACCACTGATGGTTGTTGGGCCCTCAAGAAAATGATCCAACGATGGGTCGACAAGGGGAAGCTAGATCGCTATGTCATGAAGAAAGACAACAAGCGAAAGCGAAAGGAAGAGGAAAGCGAAGATGATGATAAAAGTGAAGACGGAGAACGTAGGCCTCTTAGAGCCAAATTACACGTGATCCGTGAGGAAGTGACTTCTACCAGAAAACTGAGGGACCAGATCCATGAACTAAGCAAAGTGTACCACGTGCCTGCTTGGATTCATAAGGCGGAAGAGGTCATCAGTTTTTCTCCCAACGAATTGGCAGGGAGCCGTGCTGCCCGAGAACAACCCTTGGTGATAAAGGGTAGGATTGATAATGTGGAATCGGAAAGATTACTTGTGGATATGGGGGCCTCCCGTGACATTCTGTACTATTCTGCTTTCCAACAGATGGGCTTGAAAGACACCATGCTGGAACCTTATCATGGAAGGCTGGAAGGATTCACCAACCATAAGGTTGGAGCTAAGGGAACTGTGGAGCTAGAATTTGAAATTGGCGAACATCCCTACAGATCCAAGGCTACTGTCAGTTTTGTAGTCATGGATTTGACAAGTGATTATCATGCCATCATAGGCATTCCAAGTCAAGCTAAACTTGGGTTGGTTGCCTCCCTTCCTCACCAACGAGTTAAATTTCCCACTCGCGCCGGAATTGGATGTGTGAGGGCAACCCCCAAAGACTTCTTGGAACATGTCGTCAGGAGCAGGAAGAAATCTAAAACCGTGGAGATAGATACCCCCGAAGAAAACATCAAGGTCTCTAAATCTCAAAAAACCACCGAAACTAGCTCTAGAATGAGCTATATCCGTGAGGTACTTGATGATGAGGAAGAGCCCATGGTCCTAGAAATTGCAGATGACCAAGGCACAGTTCCACCTGTATCTGAGGAAGAGCCTATGGTCCAGGAAATTGCAGATGACCAAGGCATAGTTCCGTCCGTCTTCGAGAAAGATCCCATTCTCATCAACGGCCAGAACTCGGGGGCCAACCATGACTTGAGGAAGGTCGATCTGCCCGACGTTGATGGGCTAATGGAGGAAGAAGGCCTCAACGTGAATGACAATGAAGGAAGAAGAATTAGAGAAATTATTATTGAATCTCTGGAATTTCGAGACGGTCCTGAAATGGAGCCTGTAGACGAGCTGGAAGAGGTAGTCATCAATACTGACTATCCTGAACAAAAAATCAAACTCGGGGGCCAGCTATCTCCGGAAGAGAAAGAAAAAATCATCTCCCTCCTAAAAAGCAGTCTAGACGTCTTTGCCTGGAGAGTCGAAGACATGAGGGGGATCAATGAAGAAATAGCACTTCACCGTATAGAAGTTGATCCACTGGCAAAAACTATCTCGCAGACAAGGAGAAATTTTGTAAGAGACAAGGAGGAAGCTATCAAGGAAGAGGTGCGAAAGTTACTGAGCACCGGAATAATTCGTGAAGTCAAGTACCCCATTTGGTTGGCCAATGTAGTCATGGTGAAAAAGCAAAATGGGAAGTGGCATATGTGTATAGACTTCACCGATCTGAACAAGGCATGCCCCAAAGACAGCTATCCTCTTCCCAGAATCGACAAATTGGTTGACTCCATTGCTGGACACCAAACTCTCAGCTTCCTAGATGCCTATTCAGGCTATCATCAGATAAAAATGGCGGAAGAAGACATCGAGAAGACGGCCTTCCAAACACCTGGGGGAAACTACTGTTATATCATGATGCCTTTTGGGCTCAAGAATGCGGGTGCCACGTACCAACGAATGGTGAATCGAGTATTTGGCGCGCAAATAGGCCGAAACATGGAGGCCTACATTGATGATATGCTCATTAAGACCAAGGAAGGCAGCCACGCTCCTGACCTGGAAGAGACAATTAACAACCTCCGAGCTAATAACATGAAGCTGAATCCAAGCAAGTGCGTATTTGGAGTAACGGCGGGAAAGTTCCTAGGCTTCATGGTATCTCAAAGGGGAATAGAGGCCAACCCCGAAAAAATTAAGGCGCTCATTGACATGAAGGAACCTACCACCATCAAGGAGGTTCAAAGATTAAATGGAAGAATAGCGGCACTTGGAAGATTCATCGCCAAATCCGCTGAAAAGTCACGGCCCTTCTTCAAGGTATTGAAGGGTACCAAGAGCTTCTCCTGGACTCCCGAATGCTCCGAGGAATTCCTCCGGTTAAAGGAGTACTTGGGTTCCCTTCCCTTGCTCAGCAGTCCGACTACCGGTGAGATGCTGTATGTCTTCCTAGCGGCCACTGATCATGCAGTCGCAGCTGTCCTAGTAAGAAATGACGATGTACTATGTGTCAAAGGCATTATTCGACGTGGAAAGCAGATACTTCAATGTGGAAAAGATAGCATACGCGCTAGTCATTGCTTCAAGGAAACTACGTGCATACTTTTCTGCCCAACCCATCACTGTGTATACGAATGAACCACTGAAGAAAATACTGCACAAGTTGGACGGCTCCAGATGTCTCCTGAATTGGTCTATCGCTCTCACGAAGTTTGATATCACGTACCAACCAAGGAAGACCCTCCTGGCACAGCCTTTGGTTGACTTCATGGTTGAGACTGCCTTCATGGGTGAACATGTCCCCACCTCCCGTAAACAAAATGCACCAGAGGAAGAAGAGTCTCCCATCGAACTCCCATCCAACTGTTGGATTCTATACACGAATGGGTCTGCCACAAAACAAAGAAGCGGAGCTGGAGTTGTACTGGCAAGTCCGGAGGGAGAAAACACCATGCAAGATGCTATCCGTTTCAAGTTCCCTGCCTCCAACAATCAAGCTGAATACGAAGCTCTAATATTTGGCATTGAGTTGGCCTCCTTCTACGGAGCAACTAAGGTGGTGGCTTTCTGTGACTCCCAACTCGTTGTCAAACAAGTAAAGGGAGAGTATAACACCCAAGGCCCCACCCTTACCAAATATAGAGATCTTGTCCTAGACATGACGAAGAAGATGGAATTTTTTGAACTCAAGCAAATAGGCAGGGAAGACAACCAAGTCGTAGACGTTCTATCTAAACTAGCAACCATGGATGTGTCTACATCTAAGACCAGTCTATATGTAGTTTATGCTGAGGAACCTGCGTATGAAAGATTACAAGTCATGCTCCTAGATGGAGAGGAGAGATGTTGGATCGATGACTACGTTGAGTACATTGAGAAGGAGAAACTCCCAGAAGATGAAGCTCAAGCTAAGCTTATCAAGAAGAGGTCCCCAAGGTTCGTTGTGATGAACGGAGTCCTCTACCGAAGATCTTTCACGAAGCCCCTGCTAAGGTGTGTCTATCCCAAGGAAATTGAGAACCTCTTGGCAGAAGTACATGAAGGTGTTTGCGGCGGACACCCGGGGGCCAGAACCTTAGCTGACAAGATCATATCGCTAGGTTACTATTGGCCAAACCTAAGGGAGGACGCGCACGCCTATGTTAGAAAATGTGATAAATGCCAAAGATTCTCTGACATTCCTAGACTACCAGCAGTGGACCAAACACTTAAGATACCTACGTGGCCATTTGATATGTGGGGAATCGACATCATCGGACCCTTCCCTCCCGCCCGTGGTAATTGCAAGTACGTCATCGTAGCTGTTGATTATTTCTCCAAGTGGATAGAAGCAAAGGCATTGGCCAAGATAATGGAAGAGAACGCAATTAACTTCGTCCACGACTACATCTGGTGTCGATTTGGCCTCCCCCATACAATTGTTTCTGATCACGGACTCCAGTTCTCTACGACATTTACAACAGAATTGGGAAGAGTCAAAGTCCGCCATGCAAAATCCTCAGTTAGCAGACCCCAAACGGTCAAGCAGAAGCTGCCAACAAACTGGTCCTAACAGCCCTTACCAAGAACCTTGAAGGTCGCGAGGGTAGATGGTTGGACGAACTTCCCCTAGCCTTATGGGCTGTTCGCACAACCACCCGGGGGCCAATCGGGGAAATCCCATTTGCACTAACCTTCGGTTCTGAGGTTATGGCACCAGCTGAAATGGCCATCCCTACTGTGAGAAACTCCCATTATGATGAGCAAGTCAACAAGGTTAATAGGCTCCTAGACCTAGACCTGATAGATGAAAAACGACTAGCTGCACAAATGAGGATGGTGAACTACAAGCAAATGACTAAGGCGTATCATGATAAGAGGGTCATCAGAAGAGTATTCCAAGTAGGTGATTGGGTACTTAGAAAAATTGAAGCAACCGGTCGGAAAACATAACAAAACAAGCTCTCCCCAAATTGGAAAGGTCCCTATATCATCACTCATGTCATTCGTAAAGGGACCTATAGATTGAAGACTAAGGAGGGGAAGGAGCTCAAGCACCCATGGCATTCCGACAATCTCCGAAAATATTATCACTAGTCTAGTTTATTTTGCAATAGATTAGTTTCTTGTTTTCTGTCTTTTACTTTTTAGTTGATAGGATTGCAGTTCGATGTAATCACGTTTCAGTTTTACGAAAGCAGTTTCTTCCAACATGCAAAGCAACTATCAACTCCTCACACAAACACCAGAAGACAAGGATCTTATCCCCGACTCTTCAAAACATACACCTTACGTCTTGACAAGGGTCCGCCTTGACTCAACGACTATAGGCTCCTAACAGCCAAGACCGAGGGTCCTCCTCGGCCTAATGGCTTACCTTACATCCTGACAAGGGTCCGCCTTGATTCCAGGATTACAAGTATCACAGTCAAGACCGAGGATCTCTCCTCGGCCTAATGACTTGCCTCACGTCAAGACAAGGAAACACCTTGTCACTACGACTAAAAGGCATCACGTCTGAAACCTGTGCACGAGTCATCTTCCTCGGCATAAGGAGACGAAAAAGAAGAAATCGCCCAACAGTCAAAGCCGAGGAGTCCTTCCTCGGCCTATACGACTTAAGAGTACAGTCAAAGCCGAAGAGTCCTTCCTCGGCCTAACTACTTGCTCAATAATCAGGGAACGAGGGACCCTCCTCGGATTCCACCTTCACAAGTTTTGTGCCTATGCATAGCATACAAACAAACACTCAAACAATTCATTGAAACAACATGAATTAAAACAAAAGGACCTTTTCATTGATATTCAAAAGAAAAGTACAAGTCCTAACATCTATTACAAAAAAGGAAAAAGAAAAATCCTATCCTAAGTTTGCTTGCCATCATCAAAAGGCTTGTCAAGCCAATCCTCCGTGATAGTACCAGGGGGAGGAAGAACAGTTTGATCAGTTTGAGCATCAGTCTTCTCGGCCTCTCCTCCCCCGACCTCGGCTTCCATGTCCTCGGGCTCTCCCTCGTCCTGAATCGCCTCCACCAAGGCTTTGAGGTTGCCAGGAACAACCGATGGGGGCACCCACACTTCGCGGCCGGCTTGGGCGTCCACCTCAGCCATCACATCCATGTTATATTGGGAGAAGGGGATCAAAGGGTGAAGAGCCCTAGCTTCCTGGTCATGCTGATCCCGGCAGATCAGCAGAGCAATCTTGTTTAGGTCTAAGCCCTTGGAAGGATCAGCTAGTAGACGACGGGCCAAGTGTAGGTACCCGTTCTCGAACATTGTCGCCGTCTTCTCATCCACGGCATCCTGGAAGGCCGAGCTGGCCACTATGGTGTCTTTAAAAGATAGGCTAGCCTTAAAGCGTGCCACGGCCTCCTCCTCCCTGGCAGGAAGGGTGGCCTCAAACCCTCGACATTTGGCTTCAGCTTCCTCGGCCCTCGTTTGGACCTCAGCCTTGGCCTTCCTCGCCTCCTCCAACTCAGCATCTTTTAGCCAGAGTTGCTCCTCGGCTTTATCACGGGCATCCTTAGCCTGAACGCGAGCCTCCTCGGCTCTCTTCACCTCGGCCTCTACCTTGGATTGAGCAGCATCTAGCTCGGCATCCTTGGCCTTCAAAAGCTCAGCTAGGGCAGCCTTCTCGGTCTCAGCCGTCTTTTGGGCAGCCTTGGCGTCATGCACCTGCTTCTCCTGAGCCTTAGGCAAGACGTTTTCGTACGCCGTGATGGAAGCCCACTGCAAGATAAACCAATATCAGATCCTATCAAGTACAAGTTACGAAATTAACAAATAAGGGTACGAGAAAGCTACCTCAGCCATCATGAGTCCCTTGCGGCAGAGTAAGTTCTCCCTGCTCGGCATCTCCTTCACCAGGGCTTCATAAGCCTCCTCGTCCATGGCCCTTTGGACGGGAGCTCGGCCCAATCTCAAATGGGGGCCCTTCCTGGCCTGCAGATGAAGGCCCTTCAGACGGGGGACGTCAGCCGCCAAGCGCCGAGCAAGCTCCTCGGCCTCTTCTTGGGTCTTGATGCTTTGGATGGTTAGGGGAGGAGGAGCTTCAGGGTTGGAAGACACAACAGTTGCCCGCTTGACTGCAGGCTCCTCGGTGCTAGCAACCTGGGCCCTCTTGGAGCCAGATCGTCTTGGGACGAGGTCGGTCTTCTCGGCCTCCACCACCTCGGCATCAACTTGGGGGCTATGCCCTCGGTAGTTGATTGGTTAGCCCGTTCCTCGGATGCCACCTCCTCGGCATTAACCTCCTCATGCAATCTAAGGGGAAGAGGATGGTCACCCTGAGCACTCAGCAAGAGGTTGCGGGCATTGGCTTCCTCCTTCCTCTCCGTCAAGCCCGATTTCTTGACTTGACGTCTTTTTTGCTTGACGAGCTCCATGGGACTTAATGTAACGACCCTAACCCTAGGCACAATTTTAGTATAATATTATATGCTTTTAATATTAATGTTAACTTATGTGTCTATTTTATGTCTTTACATTCTTATGTCAAGATGAAATGGTTGGAGAATAATTTAGAACCCTTAGAATTTCTAGAGAAATAAAATAAAGCATTGGGAAAATATAGTAATAGGAAATGAATAAAATGTGGAAGGAGGATTAAAGTATGTGGAATAAATACTTGAGTAGGAGAGTTTAATTTAAATGCTTTGGAATATTAGGGGAATAAAATTGGTATTTTGGTGAAAGCCTTGGAAATTATAAGTTAGGGTGGGGGGGACCAATTTCCTTAAATTACTCTCCTTCCCCCTCACTAGTCAATGCACACCATACTTCCTCTTACACTCCCATACTCCATCTACCTCCTCCCTCATCCATCTCATTTCACTCTTACCATTCTCCATGGAAAGAGCATTGTGAAATCCTCCATTTCTCAAACTCCTATCAAGTTCATTCCTTGTCCATTTTTAAATCCAAGTGTCCTTTTGTGAGTGGTACATCTAAAGGAGTTGATCAAGCCTAGAAAAGCTTCATTTCATCTTGTATTAGCTAAAGTGAGTTGTTATGATTTCTTTTCTCTTAAATGTTCATACCTCTTCAATGATATTCTTGTTTTTATGAAGTTTGTTTCATGCTTTGGGAACCTTATATGAGTTGGATGATTGATAAATGAAATAGGATGAATCTAATGTTTATGGAAGATGATTTAGAGGGTATGAAATGGGTGAAAGATTTAGGGATGAATAATTTAAGTTTACATTATTATGGGTTTACTTGGTTTATGATGATCCTTGTAGAGCTAGAAATCCCTTTGGTGTTCATAAGTATAAAGAAGATTTCAAAGGAAAAGAAAAATGGCAAGAGAGGAATTTAGAAAATCTGGGAATTGCTGAAAAGGGCCTTGGGCGGTCGCCCAAGGGAGCATGAGCGGCCGCCCATGCGGCCAGAAACTAGTATGCCTTGGAAATCCTCTTGGGCGGTCGCCCAAGAAGTGCTGTGCGGTCGCCCAAGAGGGCAGAAGCTTAGGGTCACTTTAAAATCCACTTGGGCGGTCGCCCAAGTGGTATGGGCGGTCGCCCAAGACCCCAGGAACTTAATTTTAAATCTGAACCAGAATTAGTTTGGCAACCTTGTTTGGGCACTTATGAATTATGACTCCCATTTGGTAAATTGAGCTTGAACCTTCATAGAAGCTATGTATTATTGTATAATGACCTTGTAGGATGGATTGATGATACTTCCTTGCCTTACATTGAGTTCATATACATTGGTTATATTATGCATAGTGTGTTGAATAAATGTGCACTATGATATTGATTGGGCATGAGTATATTTTACCATGTGGTTATATTGTTTATCCCCTTTGTGGATTATATTTCAAGTAACTATTATGTGCTTGATATTTGTTAATCAGCTGATGTTGGGGGTATAACATAATACGATCAATTATGGAAGTGTGACCTAATGTGATTGGATTATGTTATATTACGTGATCGTCCCCTCCCTGTGGCCACAGGTCGGGGTATAGCATCTGTAGTGAGCCAAAAGCCTTACAGAGTTGCTACTATCTTATTTGGTTCCCTGAAAAATGGGTCTTATTAGATGTGAGTATTACTTAAGCAGCTCACTTAAGATTGGAGTATTATTATACCCAATGTTGTACGACTATTGTTCAGACGGGAAAAAGGTAAACCAAGGTAATGGAATGTGTTTACAGCTTTTCCAATGTGTTATGTGCGACTTGTTATGTGTTGCATTTATTTGGCATATTGCTGCATTCATAATAGCTTGCTGAGATTTATTCTCACCCCTCTCCCTTTAATGTTTTTAGATCCCGAGACAGGCGGACCGGCCAAGTAAGGACGGAAAGGAGTTTGGCAGTGAGCTTTTGGGTATTGTCGGGGTACGTTAGGTTGGCGTAGAAAGTATATTTTGTTATAATTCCTTTAGGGAGTTTGTAATTATAAACTTTAAATTTCTACGTTGGAACCAAAATCTTTTGTAACTAAACAGTTAGTATTTTCAAAGTTAGTCCACTCTTTCTCCGGTGTTGAGAGTAGTGGAGTTGTTTTGAAATGGAAATGTTAATGATGTTTATGTTTGAAGTTTAATTCAAAGTTTAGTAAATTTAGGTTAGTTTGAGGACGCTCCAACTCGGGACACGTGTAGGTTTCGGGTCGGGGTCCTCACACTTAACCTTCTCATGGCTAATTCTGCCTCCTCCTCGGGGGTCAAATCTGCAAAGGCAAGGACGAAATGGTTAGATACGAGTAGAAGGAAAGCCAACAATAATGCAAAAAACTACAAGTGTCAAAAGGATAAAACATTTACATCCAACCACGTCTTCTTCATCCAGACATTGGTCAAGGGGAGGGACCTTACACCTCGGACAATCCTCATGAAAGACGAGGCTGGGATGCATCGTCCAATCATTGAAATGCCTTCCTCGCTTCACAGTGACGAGGGGAACCACCCCGTCCTTCGGCCCCATCATCAGTCCTGCCTGGACGTAGTAATGGTCTGAGGCTTCAATGGCCGACCAGTCAAGGAGTCCCACCTCGGCAAACTCCTCTAAGAGCTTGATCAGATCCTTGGTCCATTCATATTGCTGAACAGGGCCTGATGAAGTTGGAGGATGGCAAGGGGATTGGAACTCCCAGCCATGGCGGCTCTCAACCCTAATTGCATGGTTATCCCAACCTGCAACTTTGCTTGACATGGGGAGAAGAAGTTTTGGCTTCTTGGGTGCACTCCGGATGACGAGGAGCCAACTGTCCTTGACGAAGCTGACTTGATAAAAATAGCGGAATGCTCCCATGGTTGGCTCAAAACCTAAGCTCCGGCAGGGCACTATAAAGCTAAAAAGGACCCGGGTACCATTGGCTCCTAGCATGGCCGGCACTGCCCTCACGTCATCTAAAAATTCGTTAATAAAGGGGTCCAAAGGAAGACAGAGCCCCTGTTGAAATTGTTTGAAGTAGAAGTGGACGTAGTCTTCATTGTAGTAGAAGCTCCTCTCCTCCTTATCTGTCTTAAAATCGGGTTTGCCAATATAAGTTAACTTATATTCAGCCTTATCTACCCCGTACTTGGAATACAGCTGCTCCAGCATAGGGTCCCCGGCCTTGGGATGCCTCTGTCGTCGTTTCTCTCCACCTCGGCCTCCCCTTCCTTGGCCTTTACTGCCCTCAACCTGGGCACCCTCCATAAAAGCATCAACTATTCGGGGGGACGAGGAGGTCTCTCCTTCTCTTCCCGTCATATCTGCAAAAAGACGAGGGGACAAAGTTAGTTACCTCGTCAATGGCTGATCTTAGGACGGGGAAGGGAGATACCCCTCCTCATCATTACATAAGGCCGAGGAGGGAGCCTTACCACTCAGACGCTCACGAACTATATGATCTGAAGACGGGTAGAACATTTCGATGTGCTCCATCATCTCTGCCCTATCCTCAAACACGATAATATTGGGGGAATTGGACACAATCCTATCCATCCTTGTGGAATCTGGGTATTGAAGGAACATCCGGGTATGGCCATAACTTCTTAACCTTTTTCCTATGTCATCCAGGGTCAGCATCAACCAAGGTCCCCTCTCTCTCTGGTAAACCCTCAGATTGTCGGTGTGATACCCATAACGGAATCGGGGGGAATGGTCCCAAGAACGAGCCATTTCTAAGGGGAATCAAAGATCAAGGGGGGAATTCATTCAATATTCAAAGGAGTTCATGCAAGATCCAAAGAAAATCAAAGATTCACAGTGCTTGAGAGTTAAAAGCAAAAATTCATGAAGAAAAGCTTCAAACATTCAACAATGACGGTTCTTTCTTCTTGACACACCAAAATCTCATCCAAAACCCTAGAAAAGGCAAAATCATGAACGGACTGCATAAAGAGAAGAAATGTATACCTGTTGATTGAAAAGTGGTTGGAATCCAACTCGAAATCACGCACGCCAGAAAAACAAAGCTTCGCCGGAAACTGGGAAGGAAAGATTCGCCGGAGTTTCTTGAAGCTTCTAAGGTCCTCTCTCAAATTTCAGAGTTGTAAAAGTTTGAAATGAGGGGAATTGTGGTTTTTATACTCGCTTATTCGGGCCAAACCCATGGGTAAAGCAAGTAACCGGGTTTGACGCCTCAAGAATTAAATGCTATCAACAACTTCCAAGGTGTGACAAGACTGGGGGGCCCCATGTAATCATCAGAATTTTAACCGTCAGATATGTGAAGCGACGCCAAGGACACGTGTCAAAGCCTGTTTGTATTCCATAAGCCGAGGACGAGATGACTTTCTCCTCGTCCTAGGCCGAGCTAGAAAGTCGGGGGCCACTGAACAGTATAAACCGAGATACGAACATGGGCTTGCCCGGCTTGGGCCCAAATGGATTGGGCCATAAAAATAATCCAATACACAAGTATCAGTGCTCAATTACAAGGGCCGAGGTACCCTCCTCGTATGCCGAGGAGCACCCCCTCGGCCTTAGCTTGACAACGGGCTCTTCATACTTGGCTCATCATACTCCGAGATGTCACAAGTGACGAGGAGAGAAAAGTTCTTACCTCGGCATATCATCAAAATGACGAGGAGACAGAATCGTTCATCCCGGCATATTCCCATGTCGGCCAACCATCAAATGACGAGGAAGCAGAATCACGCATCTCGGCTTACTTGCCAAAGCCGAGATAAAACATTCATGCTCCTCGGCGTTCCGGCTAGCAGATCATATAATCCTATTCAAACAAGGATTCAACAGTCATGATCCAATCAGGATTGTAACCACCAACACCAATTCAAGTCAAACAATGACTCCTTAACAGATATAATTCTCTTAGGATTATATCTTATCTCTTTACAAGTTCACTTCAACATGGATTCTATCAATCCATCCCTATAAATACAAGCCCTATGGCTCATTATTGGGTACGTTACTTTTTACAATACAGAAACTCTGTCAATTTAGTTTCTCATACATAAACCGTGAACTTACTCTCACGCCGGAGGGCCTTTAGCCGGAGACGCCCCGGCTTAGTTTACGTGTTTTCTCTTATTTTCAGGCCTTGCAATCTCCGGAGCATCTGAACGCTTGAATTTGGGCTGAATTGATGATTTTGGCATCATCAACAATCTCTAATCTAATACACGAATTCTTAGCAAATAATTCACAACTGTGCAAACCCTACATCTAGAAAAACATATGAGCAAAATGAACTACAAACATGGTTAGGGGTAGGCTCTATTTAGATGCCTACTCCAAACCCTGCACGGTTTTACAACCCTTAGCCAAATCTGTCGCTGAACATCCCAATCCGGCATAGGGCGCAATAGCCCCATCTCCAGAAAATGGTAGCGCGCGATCGCCCCATAATGGGCGCGATCGCTCCCTTTATCCAGTAACTTGGCGCAGTCGCGCTTTCCCCTTGGTGCGGTCTCTCCCTTGGTTGAGTCACAGGAATTTTGAAATTTCTGTACCACCTCCATAAATGAGCTCAACATCTGATGTACCTCTAAGGTACATGAAGATCCTTTTTGTTTGCCAATGTTCCTTAACAGGATTTCCCATGAACCTACTAACAACACTAACAATATGAGCAAGATCCTGCCTAGTGCAAATCATAACATACATCAAACTACCAACTGCACTAGCATAGGGTACTCGAGCCATATACTCTTTATCCTCATCTGAATTAGGTGCAAAGGCAACAGACAGACGTGCATTCGCTGCACTCGAAGAATCTAAAGGCTTTGATGTAGACATGTCAAACCTCTCTAAAAAATTCTTGATGTAACCTTTTTGGGATACAAACAGTTTTGGTTGGCTTCTATCCCCATAGATATCCATACTCATAATTTTCTTTACCGCACCCAAATCCTTCATTTTGAACTATGCAGACAGTAGCCCCTTCAACTTCTAAATATCCAACTTTTTGACAGCTGCTATTTACATATCGTCAACATAAGAACCATATATAGCTAATCGAACCATCCACCAACCTATTGTGGTACACACAACAGTCATACAGGCTCCTCGTGTAACCAATTTTTGTCATATAGTTGTCAAATCGCTTGTACCACTGCCTAGGTGATTGCTTGAGCCCATACAAGGAATTTTTTAACTTACACACGTAGTCTTCTTTTCCCGGAACCTGAAACCCATCTGGTTGTGTCATATAAATCTCTTCTTCCAACTATCCATGTAGAAAATCTATTTTCACATTTAGCTACTCGAGCTCCAAATCCTGGTGTGCCACTATTGCTAATAGCACTCTGATAGAAGTGTGTCTAACCACTGGTGAGAAGATCTCATTGTAGTCAACACCCTCCCGCTGTGTGAAACCCCTTACAACTACACGAGCTTTATACTTGACCCCCTCTAATGGTGACATACCTTTCTTCTTCTTGAATACCTACTTGGAAGTCACAATCTTTTTGCCTTCTGCCCTCTTGGTCAACTCCCATTTTGAATTCTTGTGAATTGACTCCATCTCATCCCCCATAGATGCATGCCATTGGGAGACTCTGAACATGTAACTGCTTCCTTGAAAGTAGTTGGCTCCAAAGAATCGGGCTTTACCTCCTCAGCAACTTGATGTGCATAAGACAACATGTCTTCAAAACCATACCTCACTGTAGGCTTCTCGAAATTAGCCCGTCTAGAGCTCTCTTGAGCTAACCCATATTACTCAGAAAATAGTGATAAACTTTCTGGTTTTTATGTTTTTGACGGTAGATCTTGATGAACAACTGACTGTGGACTGCTCAACTCTAAAGTATCTTGTAGCTCCACATGTTTATCAATATTACCAACATCTGATACAACCACAGATCTCAAAATAGGATTAAGCACAGAGTTTTCATCAAAAACAACATTCCTGATTATTATACCCTACCCTCTGATGGAGATCAAATCCGGTATTCCTTAACACCATCCACATAACACAAGAATACTCCTTTTCTAGTCCTCGACTCTAACTTCTCATCATCCACATGATAATAGGTAGTACAACCATAAGCCCTTAAATTAGAATAATCAACGGATTTACCTGACCATACCTCATTGGGAACTTTGAGACTAATACCTGTATGTGGTTCGAGATTTATCAAGTAACATACTGTACTAACCACTTCTGCCCAGAACCTCTTAGACAATCCTGTATTGGAGAGCATCACCTTGCCCTAGCCAACAATGTCTGATTCATGTGCTCTGCTACACCATTTTTTTGTGGTGTACCTCTGATAGTTAGATGTCTAGAAATCCCCTCTTGCTTACAGAACTCATCGAACTCATCACTACAGAACTTCAACCCATTATCTATCTGGAGTCGCTTGATCTTCTTATATGTCTGATTCTGCACTAATGTCTTCCACTTCTGAAATTGGTGAGAGTCTCTTCTTATGTTTCATAATAATTACCCAAGTCTTCCTCGAGTAGTCATCAATCATATACAAGAAATACCTCTAACCCCTCAATGATTCCTGACGTGAAGGTCCCCAACAATCTGAGTGAGTGTATTCCTGCCCTCGTTCTGTGAACCCCCTTAGGAAACTTGCTTCGCTGCATCTTCCTAAGTACACAATGCTCGCAAAACTTAAGGTCCTTGACATTATGGCCACTCAGAAGACGATGTTTAGCCAATATCTGCATCCCTCTAATGCTCATGTGCCCAAGCCTAGTATGCCACAACTTTGTCATATCTTCCTTGACCACTTCATATGATGCAACCAATACTGGCCCAAAATTAAAGCGTCCTTACTTAGAGTAAATATATACAAGGAGCCCCACTTAAAACCTCTCAGAATCACATAAAAACCTTTACAGATATAAACTGCTCCACCTTTACCTTTGAAATTGTACCCTTTGTTGTCGAGCTGACTAGATATCAGGTTATTTGTCATCATTGGAACATGCCTCACATCGTTCAAAGTGCAAAACTTACCATCATTAGTCCATAGCTTGATAGAGCCAATACCAACCACCATGCAAGTAACATTGTTGCCCAAATGAATATTACCACCATCTACCTGCTCATATGTTGTAAACCACTCTCTCCTCATACTGATATGATAAAAAGCTCCAGAATCAAGGATCTACGCATCCGACTGATTTTCAGACTCTTCTATCACTAGAGCATAATCCCCATCAGAGCTGCTCGTTTCAACTGCATCATTATTAGCTTCATTGCGGCTTGGAGGTTCGCCTCGCTTCTTCCTAGTACAATCTGTTTTCTAATTTCCCTTCCTATTGCAGTAATTACAAACATCATCAGGTTTCAGACCCTTCTTGCCAGAAGACTTCTTCTTTTTCTATTTACTGCTAGAACCCCTACTGCCTTCTGCAACCAAACCTGCTGTCTAATTATCTGTACCACTGATACCGCTTGCCTTACGACGTAACTCTCTAGTCTTGAGCGAGGATTTCACCTCCTCTAGAGTTACCATCTCCTTACCACTGACACTAGAGTCAACTTAGTGTTCATATGATAAATGCAAAGAAACAAGAAGCATTAATGCAGTATGCTCATCAGCAACCTTAGCATCTATATTATGCAGTTCAAGTAATAAAGATGTAAATCTATCTAGGTGTTCCGTAATGGGCGTACCTTCCTGCATTCTGAGAGAATATAGCCTCTACTTCAGATATATCTTGTTGGTCAAAGATCATGTCAATTACATGTCTTCCAATGCAAGCCACAAAGCACCTCCGAAATTGGTATCTGGTATATCCAGTATAACATCATCATCAAGACACCTTATCATTTTAGAGTGGGCCCTCTCATCTAGCGAGATCAGATCTGGCTCCTCCTTCTCTGCTACCTTCTTCGTCTTCTCCGAACTTTCTGTTATTGTAGCCACAACAACACCATTGGGAACGACTTCTGTTTTGTCCTTTGAATCCTGACGATTCTCGATTGCGGCAGCCACTAGAGCCCACAAGCCCTTGTCCCTCAACAAGGCTTTCATCATGATTTGCCAAAGAAAAAAACTATTCTTCCAATTAAACTTGTCGATCGGTGATTCAATTTCTGATCTCATTTTCTTCTGCTGCGGAACAACCCTAGACCTTCTTCAACCTGACTGGCTCTGATACTAAATTGTTAGAACAGAGTTTATGTAGAAAATAAAAAACAAGCAACAATCACATAACACACAGATATACTTGGTTCACCAACTTGGCTATGTCCACGGGCAGAGGGAGAGAATATTATTATCTACTAGAAATCAACAGATTACAATCTCTAATCTAATGCACGAATTCTTGGAAAAGAGTTCACAACTGTGTAAACCCTAGATCTAGAGAAACAGATGAGCAAAAGGAACTACAAACATGGTTGGGGGTAAGCTCTATTTATATGCCTACTCCAAACCCTGCAGGGTTTTACAATTCTGAGCCAAATCTGTCGCTTAGCAGGCCCAATCTGGCATAGGGCGTGATCACCCCTTACTAGGGCGTGATCGCCCCATCTCCAGAAAACAGTAGCGCGCGATCGCTCCCTTTGTCCAGTAACTTGGAGCGGCCGCGCTCTCCCCTTGGCTCGGTCGCTCCCTCGGTTGAGTCACAGAAATTCCGAAATTTCTAGTTTAATCCCCTAATTTAGGCGTTTCCAAACTTAGATGGCACCAAACCCAGCATGAATGATCTTCCAAATTTTTGCAATGCTTCGAATTATACGTATTAGTTGATATATTTCATCGATAAGTAAAGGTATGCAAAAGGATAAATATAATAAAATAATATTACATATCCAAGTAAATAGAGATGTATTACTTAAAATATTATATACAATGAATAGTTATTTGATTATTGAATTGACTAAATTATTTGGTCATTTAATAAAGCACATGTATTATGTATTATTTATTTAGAATAGTACATGTACTAATTAAATGGAATTTAAATATTAAAAGGTATGAATATAAAGAGAATAATTAAGGTTAAAGATAAATTCAAATTTAATAGGTATGCAAAGAGTTAATTAATAGTTTAAAATGTATAGTTATCATGAATTGATATATGAAAGTTATAGTTTAGAATCACTTTCATCTTTTCTCTCTCTATATAGTATTATGATAAGTATTATAGAAGAAATAATCTATCTAATAGAGGTGTCAAGTGAAAGGATAAAAGACTCAATAATTGAAAAGTCACACAAAATAAAAATTGTGTATCTTGAAAGAAACATTAGTGAAAATACAATTGCATTGTTATCTTCTCTCTTGCTCTCTCCAAAGCCCTCTCATTTCCGTCCCAATTTCATGGTGTCATTTTCACTCGAAAATTGACATGTTAACAATCTTATCAGTTAAGATTATTTCATTCCCATCATCATTATTTTATTAATATTTTTCTTCTTTTAATTGAAATTTGATCTTTGTATTTTTTTTTTTTTTTGATTTAAATTTTGTTTTGGGTCAAATTATATTTTGATTTAAAATATAACTTAATTTTGATTTATATTTGTCATTCTTATGTTATCGGGATTTGATTTTGTGCTTTTTAATTAATTTATTCTTGCTTTGTTTTTGTTTTTTATTTTAATACATTTTTGTAATTTTTTTATTTTTCGTTTTTTATTTATGTGTATTTTGATTGTTTGGGAATACTTCTTCTTTTCATTTTTTATAGATATTTGAACTATTGTATTTCTAATTACATTTTGTTTTTATTATATTTTTTGTTTTATTTAGATATTGGTATTGATTTTCATTTTCGTTTTATTTATTAATTTTCATATTTGTTTTGATTTTATTTGTTTCTTTTTATCAATTTTTTTAACTTTGTGTTATTTTGTTTTTCATTATTATTTTACATTTGAATAAAATTTGATTTTCTATATTTATTTAGTTTTTATTATCTTTCATTTCGGTTTTATTATTTCATTTAGTTTTTATTTTTGTTATAATACTAGCGAGTAACCCGTCGGTTCCCGACGTGAATAAAACACTGAGGTAAAAGTTAAATGTAAATACAATTCAAAAAATTAATGAGATAATTTTATGTAATATATTACAACTTGTTAAAAACTTCTTTGAGTCGTGTCATCTGACTGTTCATGACTATTACATATAAGCACTTTAAGTCATTTCTTTGTAGTTACTCTAGAAAAAGCAACATATAATTGTCCATGACTAAATACTGGTCTTGGAAGAAAAAGGCCAACATGAGCGAGCGACTAACCCTGACTTTTATTTATCGTCATTGCAAAAGAAACGCTCAGTGGAAATTGTGTCCGTTGAAACCTAACCGGAAATTTTGTTGTATCGGAAGGTGACATAATCATCCTCGGTATCAGCACCTTCTTACCAACATTCTTTCCGGACAACATTACCGCCTCGACACGTGCTTACCTATATATATATATATATATATATATATTAAAATAACAGTATGTTTTATGTCAAGTAATCAAATAATTAATTGTATAAATGTATAATTATATACTAACAAAATTGATTTGCGTACCTAGATTTGTAATGAGCAATTTTGTACCGTTACACAATTCTGAAGCTTGATTTATATTTCGTAACAACATGACGATACATCCAATCTTTAGCTTCAGTATGTGATTAGGTATTCCAGAGCACTTGACAGTGTTTAGGAATTCAGTTGAAAATATATCTTCGACTGATTGGTTAAATTCCTCGTCTTTGCATATGGCGTCAGAACTTATGTATTCCACTTCTTTTCCAGAAAAGAGCGACATAACATACTCATTAATACTGTCAACAACATCATTTGTTGGTGCAAGTATAACCCGATTATGGAAAAATCCATCAACATCTTTATTCTGCATTAAGTTCAGGTATATGCAATCCACGATAGCTGAGATGGTATTGACAGAATCTCTTATCAATATGTCATCTGGTATTTTGATTTTAACTTCATCATGGTTCTTATCAACTGCAGTAATAACCAACATATAATACATAAATATTAGTAAAAATATGAACTTAAAAGGAAGTAAAAATCAATATTAAAATTGAGAGAAGACCGAAAAATTATGAAACAGTTTTTACTAATATTAAGACGGATATAGTATATAAATTGCAACAAAGGTAGTAAGGCTTTTGAGACAGAGGTAGTAATAACCAACGGATAAAATACGTATCTATATCTTAAAAGCAGTTGTTACTTATCACCTGCAGTCCCATCACCAACGGATAATAACCAATTTGCAAACGACCTGATATCCTCAACATCCGAAGAAGACGAACCACCCTACATAAAATATTTTATTTTAGTCTTATTCTAACTTTTAAAATATAGATACGTATACATAATGTTAAACAAAATGTATTTAAAAATCACCTGTAATCTCATATTTTGTGTTAACCTTAGTACTTTGCATTCATTTACAAATTGCAAGTGAGTCCTAATAATTTTGGATGGTCCACCTTTTCCCTCCAATGTACGATGAAGACAGTATGATTCTTCTCCCCGTATCTGAACCGCTAACTCCGCAGTTGGCTGCAACTTTTAGTCCCGTGTATGATTCAGCTCGTAGTTTAGGCTGGTGGTGACGAATCTAATTGAAATTTTTTGGACATTCATTTTAGGACGGAGGTAGTATTATACATAACAACAGAACAATATTCACAAATCAGCAAAAGGAACAGTAAAAATTAGCAGTATAACTCGTCGATACTCGACGGGGCATAGTAAAATTAAATAAATTAACGTAATAGTTAGCATTAATTGAACTTTTAATTTATAATTTATAGTAAAAAAAATAAAATTATTTGTGCTTCAATCCATTTTCATTTTTAACTAAAATTTGAAACAAAAATTTGAAAATTAAATTTCTAATTTAAAATTTATTAATTTTCGAATTAACAATTAATAAAAGCAAATTTAAGAATTTCACAAATAAATCATAAATCAAATCTAAATGATGATTATACGTATACGACTTTAATTTATGTTTGATAATATGTGATCTACTTAGTTATATATACAATACAATAAATCTTAATTCTTTTAAAGATTAAAAATAAAAATAAAAGTAGTATTGCATAATTAAATGGTACGATTTAAAATAAATAATCAGGTTTTTTTTTATTTTTGCTAATATTTAAGAGCATTTTTTTTATAATTCACTTTGGAGACTAATGGGGTTAATTTTAAAAATCAATCCCTATAAATTTTAAAAGTTACTAATTGAATTTCAAATGGATGATTGTGATTGGTGGATGATGGAAAGATTGGCCAATGATATTGTGCCACTTGAAGTTTTTTAGGAGTTTGAAAAACTTTTGCTATTATATATAGTAGATTTGAAACAAAAATTTGAAAATTGAAAATTAAATTTCTAATTTTACATTTATTAATTTTTGAATTAACAATTAATAAATGCAAATTTAAGAATTTCACAAATAAATCATAAATCAACTCTAAATGGTGATTATAAATATACGACTTTAATTTATGTTTGATAATATGTGATCTACTTAGTTATATATACAATACTATAAATCTTTATTCTTTTAAAGATTAAAAATAAAGAATAAAAGTAGTATTGCATAATTAAATGGTACGATTTAAAATAAATAATCAAGTTTTTTTTTCTACTGTTTAAGAGCAATTTTTTATAATTCACTGTGGAGACTAATGGGGTTAATTTTAAAAATCAACCCCTATACATTTTAAAAGTTACTAATTGAATTTTAAATGGATGATTGTGATTGGTGGATGATGGAAAGATTGGCCAATGATATTGTGCCACTTGGAGTTTTCTAGGAGCTTGGAAAACTTTTGCTATTATATACTCCCTCCGTCCCAGCCCACTTAGGAAATTTTGAAATGGCACGGGAATTAAGGAAAAGATAAATGTTGTGAGTGTAATTTAAAAATAGGAGAGAGAATGAGTGGAGAGAATAGTAAATTATAATGGTGTTGTGAGTATTAAAATAATGTAGGAGAGAGAATGAGTGGAGAGAATAGTGATTTAAGGTTTCTATTTTGGGAATTCTTAAGTGAGGTGGGACGCCCAAAATGAAAAGTTTTCTTAAGTGAGGTGGGACGGAGGGAGTATAGTAGATTTGAAACAAAAATTTGAAAATTGAAAATTAAATTTCTAATTTTACATTTATTAATTTTCGATTTAACAATAAATAAATTCAAATTTAAGAATTTCACAAATAAATCATAAATCAAATCTAAATGGTGATTATACGTATACGACTTTAATTTATATTTGATAATATGTGATCTACTTAGTTATATATACAATACTATAAATCTTTATTCTTTTAAAGATTAAAAATAAAGAATAAAAGTAGTATTGCATAATTAAATGGTACGATTTAAAATAAATAATCAAATTTTTTGTTTTTTTTTTTTGCTACTGTTTAAGAGCAATTTTTTATAATTCACTATGGAGACTAATGGGATTAATTTTAAAAATCAACCCCTATAAATTTTAAAAATTACTAATTGAATTTCAAATGGATGATTATGATTGGTGGATGATGGAAAGATTGGTCAATGATATTGTGCCACTTGGAGCTTTCTAGGAGCTTGGAAAACTTTTGCTATTATATATAGTAGATTTGAAACAAAAATTTGAAAATTGAAAATTAAATTTCTAATTTAAACATTTATTAATTTTCGAATTAACAATAAATAAATGCAAATTTAATAATTTCACAAATAAATCATAAATCAAATCTAAATGGTGATTATACGTATACGACTTTAATTTATATTTGATAATATGTGATCTACTTAGTTATATATACAATACTATAAATCTTTATTCTTTTAAAGATTAAAAATAAAAATTAAAAGTAGTATTGCATAATTAAATGGTACGATTTAAAATAAATAATCAAGTTTTTTTTATTTTTGCTACTGTTTAAGAGCAGTTTTTTTATAATTCACTTTGCAGACTAATGGGGTAATTTTAAAAATCAACCCCTATAAATTTTAAAAGTTACTAATTGAATTTCAAATGAATGATTGTGATTGGTGGATGATGGAAAGATTGACCAATGATATTGTGTCACTTGGAGTTTATAGGAGCTTGAAAAACTTTTGCTATTATATATAGTAGATTTGAAACAAAAATTTGAAAATTGAAAATTAAATTTCTAATTTAACATTTATTAATTTTCGAATTAACAATTAATAAATGCAAATTTAAGAATTTCACAAATAAATCATAAATCAAATCTAAATGGTAATTATACGTATACGACTTTAATTTATGTTTGATAATATGTGATCTACTTAGCTATATATACAATACTATAAATCTTTATTCTTTTGAAGATTAAAAATAAAAATTAAAAGTAGTATTGCATAATTAAATGGTACGATTTAAAATAAATAATCAAGTTTTTTTTATTTTTGCTACTGTTTAAGAGCATTTTTTTTATAATTCACTGTGGAGATTAATGGGGTTAATTTTAAAAATCAACCCCTATAAATTTTAAAAGTTACTAATTGAATTTCAAATGGATGATTGTGATTGGTGGATGATGAAAAGATTGGCCAATGATATTGTACCACTTGGAGTTTTCTAGAAGATTGAAAAAGTTTTGCTATTATATATAGTAGATTTCTTATTTTTCATGTTTTAATTTTTTTTATCTATGTATGTTATTATGTTTACTAATGTTAATTTTTATTGTGTTTTTCATTTGATTAAGTAAGATTTCATTTTTGTGAAGAAAAATAATCTTTGCTAATGATTTTTTGTTTTGATATTGATTTCAATTTTAGTAACGTTTTTCTTTTTTGTTTATTTTTTCTTTGTCTATTTTGATTAATGTTGTGAATGATTACTTTTTACTATTTTTTATTTTAATAAAAAAATATTTTACTTTTAATTTTTTTTCTTTGATTTTTGTTTGTCATATTGTTTTTTGGTTTTAGTTGTGATTTTTTTGTTTAGTTATTTTTTTGTATATTTTTGTTATAATTGTGGGTGATTACTTTTATTGTTTTTTTTTTTTACTTTATTAATATTTCCTCTTTGTATTAGTTTATTTATTTATTACTATTTAACTCTTTTTTATTTCTTATGAATTTTGTTTTGTTTTGATATTGATTTTTCTTTTTGTTGTGATTTTTTTTTTTTTTGATTTTACCTATTTTGATTATGTATGTAATTGGTTAATTTTATTGTTAATGATTTTAGCTTTATTGTGATTTTGCATAGTTTATTAGGTGCTTTAATCTACTATTTTGATAATGTTGGTGAATGAATTCTCTCAATATTAATTGGTGAATGATTATTTTATTTTTTATTGTTTTTTTGTCTATATCGATTATATTTTTGAATAATTCTTTTTTTTAAAAAAATTCTTTCTAATTACAACTTGATTTTTGTATATCTATTTATTTTTTGATTTGATTTTAATATTTATTCAGATTTCAATTATTATGTTTTTCTATGCTAATTGTGTTTGTGAATGTTTATTATTTTTTTTCACTTTATTAAAGTTTAATTATTTGAGTAATGATTTATAATATCTTTTTGATTTCTAATAATTTAGATTTTGCATCAAGGTTATTTAATATTAATGCACCATCATCAAAACAAAGGCAATGACAAATAGTCATCCAATGCTAATGGAGGTAGAAGAAAGTGGAGAACGAAAATAAGAAAAAGTAGAGAAATGAGAAAATCTTCAATTGAAATGTATATGATTATTTCTAATGAATTATTAGTATGAAATTGTAATATTCTTGTAAAGTTTATGAAAATTTGTTGATTAAAATTTCAATTGTAAATGTCCTTTTATGTTAGTAACATTAGCTATGATTTTTAATTTTAGACAATAGTAACTTAAATTATATGATACTATTATTTATTTTGACTTATTTACAAAATTTCAACAAAAGTTAAATTACTTGAATATAATGTTAAAACAATCATCCCATCTAAAGTCAAAATTATTGTTTAAACTCTCTCTTTGCATCTGCGTTTCTCTGCGAGTTTTTTTTAAATCCTTTTTTCGTTCACATAAAAATAATAAACAAATTATAAACCTTATGATGAGAGGAAAGTAAAGTCGTCATTTTTATTATGAGAATATAAACTCATAATGACATGAAAGAAAAATTCAATTAACTCATTTAAATTTTAATGACTAAATTTTTTTGACAATAATAATTGCTATATTTCAATGATATTAATATGTATAAAAGAATCAATGATAAGTATCTAATGTCATTATTAAGTTTTTGGAAATATCGAATGTAGAAATAATATTTCCGTTTATATATATATGAATATAAGTTAGAATTTAATAGTCACTCTTTATCATCTGATTACATACATATTTTATCTAAATATCTAATTATTTCAAACCAATTATAATAATAAATGTTGAAATATAAAGTGTAACGTAGTTAAAAATAATTTGATCCATGAATGAATACATCTAATTAATGGAAATAGAGTTACTAATATTAAATGTAAGGCAGAATAATAAATGTTGGAATATTAGTTTCACAATAATATATGATTAATTTTTTTATTTTGTCAATAATTATTTTTTCATTTCTTTTTCATTTCAATGTAGAGTTGGTCTTATAAAAAATGCGTTTTTTCTGGCACTTAGAAAAAACATGTTTTGTGTTTTCCCGTTTGTGCCAGTGCCAGTTAAACAAAATGCCAGTGTGATAAAGTGCCAGTGCATGTATAACAAAATGCCAGTGAAAAAAGTGTCAGTACCAATTTAACAAAGTGCCAGTATAAACTGGCACTGGCACTTTGTTAAACTGGCACTGACACTTTTTACACGAGCACTTTTATATACATGAACTGGCACTCTTCACACTGGCACTCTGTTACACTAACACTGACACTTTGTTACACAAACATTTTTGCTGGCTCTCAAAAACACAAGCACTGGTATTCAAAAACACATGCACTGGCATTCAAAAACACATGCACTGGCACTCAAAAACACATACACTGCACTCAAAAAACACTGATAATCATTTTTGCTGGCATTCAAAATAACATGGACTGGCATTCAAAAAAACATGGACTGGCATTCAAAATCACGTACACTGGCATTTTCAAATTCACAAAACGAAAAAGCATCTCTCTCTCACTACTCTCTCTCTAGACGCAATACCAGTCGTTGACAAATCCATCAATCACACCTTTACAAAGATCAAAGTCAACGTGCTTTCCCGGTGACCGAACTGGGTTTTCTTTCAATTGCAGTGATTCTTCAAGTTCATTGATCTTTAATTTGGGTTATGCAAAGAGGATTGAGTCAGTAATTGGAGGTGGGATTAGGGCTTTGACTGATTTTAGGGAGGGAGGAGGGTTGATTCAAGGACTTGAGTCTGATTCTCCTGTTTCGGTTGAGCTGGAAGAGATTTTTGAATGAACCCCAGTTTGACCGTCCCCAACAACGCCAATCACAGTCACCGGCAACCCGTTCGAAGTCCTAAATCTCTTACCGCTGAAAGGCGATGACGAAGAGAGAGCTGGTCGTCTTTGCGTTTAGTGAGAGAGAGTAGTGAGAGAGAATGAGAGTGAGCGCTAAAACACGTTTTTTCTTAAGCTCACAAAAAACGCGTTTTTTACAAGTTTTTGGCCTCAATGTATTTCAGTATTTCTTAATTTCCTATTACTCTCTTTATTTAATATTTGTAATAGAATAAAAGATAATTAATATCTAATTTTACCTCATTTAAAATTTAAAATAAATTATCTAATAAAAATGAAATTACTAATAAATTATTTGTGATCTATTTATTGTTATATGGTGTCAAAAAAATTTATTCAGTGTTATATTAATAAAATAAATAATGAATGTCCTATAAAAATATAAACTAATTTTTTATATTAATATTTAATCCAAATATACTTTGAATATATTTTTTATATTATTAATTAATTAATATACAAACAAATAAATATCTATCTATTTTTATTTATTTGTACCATTTAATTAAATAAAAAATTTAAAATAAAAGATACTTATCAAATAGAAACAAAAAAATACAAAAAAAAAAAGATGTAAAAAGAAGGAAAAATAAAAATAAAAAAGAAGCAAAACCAATTCTTTTCTCTTTCCACTTTCTGAACTACCCCACCCCTTTCCCTTCCCTCCCCCACCCCACCCCCAAACACCCACCCCAAACCCCCCCCCCCTTGTTCTTTTCTAGGGGTGCAAGTAGTTTAGTTTAAAATGTGGCTCGAAATCAAACCAAATCAAATCACGCGTTTTAGTTCGATTTCAAGCAATAGTGGTTTGGTTAGTTCAAAAAATTGTTAAACTGTGTGGTTCGTTTTGATTTGAAGCCTGGACCCCCAAACCACGGTTCAAGACCGCGAGACCGAACAATCAAACCATTCAATAATAACCGTAGATATGCATATCTTTAATATTCACCTAACATTTATATTTTAAAACCCCTAATTTTATTCATGGCTTTTAGCACATTACCTTTTTTTCTTTTGGTTAATTTTCTTTTAATAATGTTAATTCACTGTTTAGCACATACCATTACAAGTAATCAAATGGCATGTTGAAATACAATTTCAAATTGTGTTCAAATATTGAATCTCTTATTTATGTTATGTATGAAAAATTCAAACAAACATGACAATAAATTGTTTAGTCAGAAAACATGTTCTAATCAATAGTTCAATCATTGTTTTATTTCATGATTTGAATTGTGGTTTGAATTGTGATTCAAAGTTCAAACCGTAAAATCAAATCGCGGTTCGAACCAAACCGAACTAAATCATGGTAGTTTGATTTGGTTCGTTTCGATTCGGTTCGGTTTGGTTTGAATTTTTCATGCTTCGGTTCGATTTTATATTTTTTCAAAACGATAACTAGTGGTTCGGTTTGTAAATTGGTCCAAATCGAACCATTTACACCCCTATTATTTTCCTCTTCTTCGACACATAACCCATCTTCATTTTCTCCCTATCACAGCTCCATGTCCGTCTTTTCTTTTCCCATATCTTCCATCATTATCCTCTCCATTCTCGTTCGACCGTCCCTTTCCTTTCAACCCTCCCTAGATCTGATTATTTTTTGTTTGTTCTTTTATTTTTCAAATAAATTGGTTGGGTTTGTGAGAAATCAGTGATTTGGGAGAAATCAATCTGATATCTTTTGCTTTGCAAAATGTTGATTTTAGAAGAAATGGTGGCGTTGGTGGCCAAATTCGGGTTGTGGTCGTGGTGGCCAAATTTAGGTTTGTGGTGATGGTGGTGATAGTCGGAGTTATGTAGAGATGGTGGTGGTGGAGTGGTGAAGATTAACTAGTGGAGTTGGGTGAAGGACTGAATTGCCACCATCAATAATAATTGACATTCATTTTCTTCTCTTTTTAAGGAAAATGACTAAAATACTATTCATGTGACATGCACATGATTATTTTTCGTTAAATTTTTAGCGTTGTTTGGTGTTAGGAGATAAAGTGAGATTCATGATTAATTAATGTGCCATTTTGGAGCAAAATGTACACAAGGATTCAAAGTAGGAATGAATGTATATATTAGGGGTGTAAACATATTTTGACCATTTTTGCAGTGACAATAAGTGAAGTGAAAGGACTAGGGGTGTGCGCGGTACGGTTCGATTCAGTTTTGAGATAAAACCGATACCGTACCGAATACTTTCGATTTATTGAATATCAAAACCGTTTGAGTTCGGTTTTCATTCGGTTCGGTGTTTCGGTTTTCGGTTTCGGTTGTAAATCGATTCGGTTTTTTTTCGATTTTTAAAGGCGTTACCATTGTTATACTTTTTCATCTTTTTTATGCTTTTCCAACATTGCCTATTTAAAAAAAAAAATCAACCAAAATCATGAACTTATAAAGAGTTGAGAAATAAAGACATGTAAAAACATGTTAACGAATTAATGAATTATTAATTAACCACTTTATCAAGTAATGAATATTTGATTTTAGTGAGCATAATTAGATAAGTGAAATATGTGATTAAATGTGAAATGCATATAAATTAGTATATAAACTTTCAAAAATATAGTAAAACAACATTGTTTTAGTATAATCGGTACGGTTCGGTTTTTCATATCGGTAGCCAAATAGAAAAACCGTACCGTACCGAAAAATTCGGTTTCTACTTAAAAAGAAATCGCACATTTCGGTTTTAGTCGGTTATTCGGTAATTTCAGCTCAATTTTTTCGGTTCGACACAATTTTTTCGGTGTTTCGGGTTTTCTTGCACACCCCTAGAAAGGACCCACTTGAATCCATTGAATGGTTTATTAGAAATGGATTATTTACCTCGCACACCTAATGTGACAATAATGCTCCGTTTGTTTCGACGTAAAACATTTTTCGGAAAACGTTTTCCGGAAAATTTTTTCCTGTAAAATGTTTACGGAGGTAGGGCGTAAAATGTTTTACGGAGGTGTGATGTACCCGATTTTTGAAATCAAACGGAGTCGCCACTTCATTTTAATTTTGAGGGCCAAAACTTTGAAAAAAGCCCGAGATCAGAGATTTAGGTTCGGAGGTCATGTTACGCGTCGGGAAGGACGTTAGTGTGCACCCGACGCGCCTCGTAAAACGAGTCTTCCAAACATTTGAAATCCTTTGTTGTGTGTGTGTGTGTGTGTGTGTGTGTGTTTTGACCAAAATGAGTTGAAACTGAGAAAAACAAAAATGGAGAACTCTTTATAAGACTTTGAACAATCCCCAAGATTTTTGGTATGATTTTTGGATTGAGTCTTGGCACTCAAAAGATTTTTGGATTTGAAAAGCAATTCTGCCAGAATGAAAGAAGGCAGTTGACCCTTGACTTTGAAATGGACTTAAAGGCTTCAAAACCTCAGAATCTGGGGAAAGTCCGAGAATGAAAGTTGCTTAAAACACCCTAAATAGGGTTTCTGCAAAGGAACTTTCCATTTTTGAAGTAATTTGAGGGGTCAAAACCTTCTGGAAATCTCAGATGTGAAATCTGGATTTCCAGAAGCTGATGAACTGGCCTCTAAAAGAAAAATTGAAAAAAGGAGTTTTACTCACTAAAAAAATAAAATAAAAATATGTCTGGAAAGATCTGGATGTTGGCTACAAAAAGTATTTTGTAGTCAACACCCAATTCCAAGTTTTACTGGGTCCAAAAAATAGGAAAATGGACTGAGGTCTCAGAACAATGCTACTGGACAGCAAGATGTTCTTGAGAGAAAATGTGATTTTTGGGGGGTTTGCATCTATGTTCACCCCATTTTCATCCCTAGACTTGATACCACTACTTTTTGTTAAGTGGTTATCATATTCAAGTCATCCTTGGGGAATTTATGGGGTTTAAACATGTCCTTTGCAAAGGGAAAGGGGGTTTTGTAAAGATGAAACCAAAGAGAAAGAATTAACTAGGGATCTAAAATGTGGACCATTTGAGATGGTCATTCATGAAGATGAACTTCAAGATGACCATATTAGGTCAAAACTCAAGTTAAACTAGACATAAAATAAGTCAAAGTAAGAAGAACAAGATGATCAAGAAATCAAAAGAGAATTTTAGGGTTTTGAGAAGGAGGGCTTTACCAATGGTGACACCCTATCTTCCTAGGCTTGGAATTTGACTTGAGGAGTATCAAGATTTGTTGTTTGGCTTGAGGAGTATCAAGGTTTGGTGTGTTTGGTATTTGATTGGGAAAGATTCAAGAGAAAATGGTGGCAATCTAAGGATTCCCACTGTTTTCTCTCTATATTTCGCCAGAACTTCGTTGCTGTGAGTAAGTTGTCCTCTTAAACTGAGAGAGGAGGGTTTAATTTATAGGCCCTCTGAAAACTCAAAGATGTCCGCGCGGAGGTCCCTGTAAAACGTGCCTGGTGCATTAAATGCTGCTCCAGGCTTTGAACAGGAAGAATATTTTTCAAAATATCGCGAAATTGTTTTTCAACTTGTCAAGTTTCGGGATTTTCTTAATTCTTTTGCTTTTTTGGATTCCTTTTTTGGTTTAACTTTAAATAGCAAACCCTAACCTACCCTTGCTTGGTTAGAAAGGTTAGAGATTGTTAGAAATGTTAGAAATGTTAAAACTTTCGTTAACTTTCTAACGAAAAAGCTACCAACTCAAATTGGAGCACTTACAAGAGCCCCTGGCGACGGTGCTTTCGAAGGAAGCGGGGTCGTCGATAAGAGTAAGGCTCCATATTTGATAGGATGATCAAGTGATCGAGTGGCTGAACCTATTCAATAGGCTACCTACGTATCCCGAATGGGAATCAAGCCGGTCGTAGTTCGGGTCTTTGACCACAGGAATGATTGTTTTTAAGGTATCAACCTGGAGATGATGGCGTTTTAGGCGCCTCGGACCTTGAAGATGATGGCGTTTTAGGTGCCTCGAACCTTGAAGATGGCGTTTTAGGTGCCTCGAACCTTAGAGATGGCGTTTTAGGTGCCTCGAACCTTGATGGTGGGGATAGATGGTCCTCTGGTGGACTTTGCTTGAAAGGATCGGTCTTACGTCTGCTGCCGAAGGAAAGGATGACCATTTTGGTCGAGTGGCTGGACCTAATGATAGGCTACCTACGTATCCCGAGTGGGAATCAAGCCGGCCGTAGTTCGAAATCTACTCGAGATTTCGTTGGCTTCGCTGGGGAAAATCAGACGTATTCGTTGGGGAAATCGGTCTTACGTTTTACTGCCGGGGATGATTTTGATGAAAGATACGGGATTCCGTTATCTTTCTCGGGGAGATCGGTCTTACGTTTTACTGCCGGGGACGATTTTGATGAAAGAAACGGGATTCCGTTATCTTTCTCGGGGCACTCGGTCTTACGTTTAACTGCCGGGGATGATTTTGATGAAAGAAACGGGATTCCGTTATCTTTCTCGGGGCACTCGGTCTTACGTTTAGCTGGGGGCGATTTTGATGAAAGAAACGGGATTCCGTTATCTTTCTCGGGGCACTCTGGGTCTTACGTTTACTGCTGAATTTCTTTTGAGAGGTATGAACCTAAATGGGAACTTAGTTCAGAGTATGAACCTAAGTTGAGGTTCGGTTCAGGAGTATGAACCTAAATGGGAACTTAGTTCAGGAGTATGAACCTAAGTTGAGGTTCGGTTCAGGAGTATGAACCTAATGGAGACTTAGTTCAGGAGTATGAACCTAAGTTGAGATTTGGTTCAGGAGTATGAACCTAAATGGGAACTTAGTTCAGGAGTATGAACCTAAATGGGAACTTAGTTCAGGAGTATGAACCTAAGTTGAGGTTTGGTACCTGATGGAGGCTATTTGAAGGTGTTCTTGCTGGGGAAGACTCGGGCTTACGAGAACCATCGGGAAGAAAGGTGATCAATGTCGGTCAAGTGGATGGACCAAGGATTGATCAGATCAGGGGTCACCCGAGGATTGACTATTTTAGGGAAGTCGTCCTAGAGATTGATCTGTATTTGGGAGTCACCCGAGGGATTGACTATTTTAGGGAAGTCGCCCTATGATCTCGACTATTTTTGGGAAGTCGCCCTATGGTTTGACTGTTTTGGGGAAGTCGCCCTATGGTTTGACTATTTTTGGGAAGTCACCCTATGGTTTGACTATTTTTGGGAAGTCGCCCTATGGTTTGACTGTTTTGGGGAAGTCGCCCTATGATCTGACTATTTTTGGGAAGTCGCCCTATGGTTTGACTATTTTTGGGAAGTCACCCTATGATCTGACTATTTTTGGGAAGTCGCCCTATGGTTTGACTGTTTTGGGGAAATCGCCCTATGGTTTGACTGTTTTGGGGAAGTCGCCCTATGGTTTGACTATTTTTGGGAAGTCACCCTATGATCTGACTATTTTTGGGAAGTCGCCCTATGGTTTGACTGTTTTTGGGAAGTCGCCCTGTAATCTGACTGTTTTTGGGAAGTCACCCTATGGTTTGACTATTTTGGGGAAGTCGCCCTATGGTTTGACTATTTTGGGGAAGTCGCCCTATGGTTTGACTATTTTTGGGAAGTCGCCCTGTAATCTGACTGTTTTTTGGGAAGTCGCCCTAAGATTTGATGATAATGTTCTTTTAGAAAAGTAGTTGACTAAGATATGCTTTCATACCTGTACTGTGCTTACCTGTAGCTGCCGAAAGGACTGAGGCTACGGCTGATGTTGATGAAGAGTTGTTGGGTTGCCATTCGTGGGACGGTTTCTGCTGACGATTTGCTGTGTTTGGAGGCATTTTGACCTGAAGGAGGAATTTGGTTGAGTCTGCATCTTGCTGGTGATCGTTAACCTTGTAGAAGTTGTTGAACTTGTCTTCACATTGGGACTTCTTGCTTTTGAGAACTTGGTGTCTCTGACCGCATTATATTTGAGAACTTGGCGTCCCTGACCGATTCGTATTTGAGAACTTGGCGTCCCTGACTGATTTGCATTCTGAGAATTTGGCGTCCTTGACCGATTTGTATTGGAGAACTTGGCGTCCCTGACCGATTTGTATTGGAGAGCTTGGCGTCCCTGACCGATTTGTATTGGAGAACTTGGCGTCTCTGACCGATTTGTATTTGAGAACTTGGCGTCTCTGACCGATTTGTTAGACACTGGAGGTGGTCTTCGTTGGGGGTTGTTTTCATCCATTTGTGGACATTGGGGGTCGTCTTTAGCAAGTTGCACGCCGGAGCTTGTCTTTGCCAAATTGTAGATGCTGGAGGCTGTCTTCATCCGTTTGTGGACATTGGAGGTCGACTTTGGTGAAGATCATCCTTGCCGAAAAGGGTGATTTGATTTCACGTTTGAGTTCCTGCATTCGTTAGTGAAGAGGAAGATGCATATATGACATTCATGATGACAGATGCATGCATAGAGCCAAAAATGATTGTGAGAGTATCACCGCATATGTTTGCGAGATGATGCATTTACTTGCTTTCGAAGATGCACCTAGCCCAAGCTTTTGACAGGAAATTATGATTTATGATCTTCAATTCACTTAGGATTTTTCCTATTGATTCAAGTTTTGTGCATGCTACATGAGCCCTTGGGAGATTTTTGTGGGGATGCGTGGTTATGTATGTGTCCTGGAGACTGTTTGGAACAGATTTTGAGCGTGTGGGGATGAGAACCCTTGATCGCGATTTAAACGGTTGTTGGTGAGGTTTTGTCACAGTATCACATGGACCTCAATTTTGATGAGATTGGATTCGGATCCCGGGTCTTGATTGGAATTTTCTCTCTCAATCTTGGTCATTTGAAGCCGATGCCGATGTGCTCTAGGGCACGTTGATATGAGTGAAGCTTCTTTCATTTGGGTGAGCCGTGACCTCGGCCGAAACCTTATCCGGAGAATGATTTGATGGAATTGCTAATGCCGGGAGAAACCCCGATCTTGAATTCGATGCTACGGGAGGCCGCCGTGTACCAAGTTACTGAAGCCGAAATTCTTTCTTGATAAAATTCGGGTCCAAAAGACCGTCTTGACAAAGCCCCCGGATCCTGAGTAGGCAAAGTCCGGATTTTGAAGAAGTGACTTGGCGAATCTATCTCGTAGTGAAGAACGCAATGTGGACCCAAGGATGACTATAGAAGTCCCATCTTAAAGAGCTGATACAGGAGAACCTGGGAGGACCGCTTAGCAAGCCCCGCCGTGAAGAAACACAGAGAGCCCCTATTGCGCATGCAGAGTCATCATGTGACCAAGGAGGCACCCATCTTTTCGTATCTTAGTCAAACGGTCAATGGACAAGACTCAGAATGTTTACGTGCATGGGCACATCTTTCGAAAAGTGGGAATGAATCCCGATTTTGTGTATACACACTCGCTTTAGGTTTGACTCTTTTGAGAGAGTATAAACGTTACAAGGTGTGGAAAAGTGTATGGAAGCCCCCGCCGACGTAAAGACAGTGTTTGGCTCTATTTTCCTATGATGTAGAGAGAGAAGACTTGTCGAGACACTTGAAAAATTGTCTTATTCATGATGATCACAAGGCTGCTTAAAACCCTTTGTTAATGTTCGGGTTATTCAACTCCTAAATCTGATATGAACAAATATTTTGATTAATCACAAGGAGAAAACCAACTGATATCGAGGATCAAGCTCGGAAAGTGTATAGGGACGATCCCTGATGAGACCGGATTTTTTTTCTTTTTTTTTTGAGATTTGTTTGTGATTTCGACCGGACCATTTCTGGTTGCCTACGTTCCCTCCATCATGAAGAGCTCAGGTCGCCGTAGTTCGGGCCTATCCCGAATGAAAAGAGAATGAATGTTGAAATTCGAGGGTCCGAGGACCTTTGGGGATTTTGAGGATTTGGAGGATTGAATAACATATCCCCTTAGAGTGTCCATGAAAGACACGGATGCGAAGCCCCAGAGTGGGACATCCACGGCAAGTGTTTGTGAGGAGAAATGAAATATGCTCACATGAAGGGAAGGGTTGAATTTTGCACAATCTTTGATTGGTAATTTTGAACCAAAATGGATTAGATTCCAATTTAAGCAAGCAATGAAGAATTAATTTGATCCGACATCGAGGATATTAGAATGAAAGCTGCTATCAGGTAGGGGCTGTAGTTGGGTTTAGGGCTTCGATCGGCTATCGGGTGATTTGGGAGATTATGACCTCTTGAGATGAGAGGTCGGCTAGGCCTTTCTTGGCGAACCTCTAAAGATGAGAGGTTGGCTCGCGGGGATGTGTTTGGGAAATCTATGGCGAGGGAGATTGATTGCCTCCAAGAATGAGAGGTCGGATTTTGACTTGGCCAAGGGCAAGGGTAATGGTGATGGGAGTATCCTCTAAAATTGAGAGGATGGCTTGGGATTGGTTTAAGGTAATGATAAGAGGAAGTCAGGAGCTACGACAACTTTTTGCGATCTTGCGAGAATTCGGGCTCCTTTTTGATCATTGGAGAGCTTCTTGAGATGTCGGGGACTTTTGAGTTCTTCTTCTTTTTTTTTTGGAAGGCTTCTGAGGAGCTTGGAATTATATCCGAGATTGTGAGGATTTTAAAATCCTTCTTTTTTTTTTTTTTTTTTTGTTTCTTTTTTTGTTTTTTTTTTTTTTTTTTTTTGTTTTTTTTTTTTTTTTTTTTTTTGACTTGGAAAGCTTCTGAGGAGTTGAGGATTATCTTTGTCCTTCCTTCATGGCTTGAGATAATTTGCGCATCGCCGATTCTCGAAGCTAACTTCTCGGGCTCGCTTGGACTTTCTCTCGGTATGGAGCAAAAATGATGGCTAAACCGGGTTTCAAAACACGCCGATCTTGAAATGAGAGGGTAGTGTTTAGTAAGGGTGAGGTAATGGCTTTCCTATGGGTGAAAGGTTTCAACCGCAATCCCTCTTGGATGACCTAAACGAGATTAAGTCTTCATTGCTTGCTTAAGCTTTATATGAGAAAAGATCCATGCAAATTCATCGAGCAACGAGATGATGATGATGAAAGGGATGTGAGCATATGAGATGCAAGATGGGGAGTTGGTAAGCCCCAATTTGGGAAGGATATCAATTGATTTTCTCACTCAGATTAGTTTAAATATTAATCATTTTCGAAGAATTAGTGGTTGAGCGGCACAAGTGATCATTTTGGATAAAACCATTTCAATTAAGTGTAACGTGGGTGCGCGAAGTGATGTCTCGAGTCTAGCAAGAAAAGAAAAAAGACTTATATTAAAAATTAGACACTTAACCACTATGTCCAAAATGGACTACAACGACAAATGTCCGGGGAAGGACTTAGGTGAAAGAAAAGTACTAGAACCTACGAAGGTTGACTCAAAAGACTATTTTAAAAGATAGGTAGCCCCGGTCTAGCCGCTCTTTCTTTGTTGAACCATGCATCTATTCTTCGGCCGGAGACGGGGAGCTATTGCGAGACCTTTCCATCGGGATTTCCTTGGCAACTTTTTGCTCAATCCAACCATCTTCATTACTGCGATAGTGGTTCATTGACCTTGCAAAGGGGCGAGTCCGAAACTCCATTGTGCCCATGAGGCTTGAACCACCAAACTTCGATCATGTTGACACTCATGTTGTTAGGGAGCGGGTTATTGATAGTATTAGGTCCTTCGGGCATCTCTAACCTCCCTTGCTCAATCAACCCTTGGATGGCCTTTTTCGGGGACGCAATCATCCGTCAGTGCCCGTAGTGCGATGAAAGGCACAATGCTTGGAGGTATCGAAAGGAGCGTTGGGGTTTCTAGGGCGATAATTTTCCAAAGGCCGGAGCAAACCTTCTCTCACCAAAACTACGAAGATATCACTCAAAGGCATCCCAAAGTTTCTCAAGTCTTGGAGCCAGGGATCTGGATGCATCGGGCTTCTTGGGAACAAAGGAAGTGGCATTGTTACGATCTGTCCGCGTAGCCGATCGCCTCTTTGCCTTTAGCGAAAGTGAGAGTAGTTTTGGAGGGAGGAGCCCGATATCCGTGGCGGAGTGCAGCGGTCGGGCTGCTGATTGTAAGCCTTTTCAAACTTAGCCCGGAATTAACCATTGCACGCAAGTCGGCGTAGGGGAAGTGGCGAGGGAAGCTCTCGGAAATGCGGCTTCAAGCATGGCGAAAGATGTCTAAGCTGCTCCTCGTCGGAGGAGGAATGGCCATTTCAGCGAGCTTTAAGTTCCATCTCTTATAGAAATCCCCAATATTCTCGTTAGGCGCCATTTGCATCGTTGTTTTGCGAGGTCAACTCGTTTGTCTCCCACTCCAAGTTGGCTTTATACTTATACGTGAAAGTCTTGGTAATTTGTTCCCAGTAGCCACTAGCTTCAGTGCAATCGGAAAAACCATTTCAAAGCCCACGACTTCAAAGAGAGACTAAAGTAATCGGCCAATCCGGTTTGTGCATCCCTTAGCCTTCATTGCCAAAGTATAGGTGTCAAGTGAGTTTTAGGGCATGCACTCCCGTCAAACAATTCCAGTGGGCATCACAAACTTGTGAGGCGGGGGACAATCGAGTCGGGATACGTAGGCCGAAGAGCGGTGTTCTTTTTGGCGGTCAATTCGGCAATCTGTGCTTTCATTTTCTTGTGTTGCTCCATAAACCAAGCCAATTGGGGATCCAAAGGCGGAGCGGGAACTCCGAGTGATATTTGAGCTAGGAAGAGGACTAGGCTGTTGGTGGTGCATTGGTGGAAGGAATACCATATCCGGAGCATAGGTGAAAACCCGTCCTTGGCCCAAATTACCCCAGGGAGTGTAGGTAGGAGGCTGGGGCAAAAGGATAGAACCCGGCGACTTCTTGTTGGCTTCCAATCGGCGAGAGAAGATGGAGGCGGATCTGAGGTAGCCATATGGCTTGGATTTTCGGAGTGAGGCCCATAAGTAGGCTTAAGTGCGGCTGCTGTCCCTGGTTGTTGAATTGCATGGTGGTTGTGGCGAGGATGCATAGCAGAGAGGATCTTGTGGTCTGGTGATTCGGATGAAACCGGGATGAAGGCTTGATAACCCATAGAAGTACGAGTGAATGGATTTGTGAAAGGCTGTGTGAGGAGCAGCGGAACCGGTACCATTACGAGGAGGGGCTCTGACGTGGCCCCCAGAACCGAGTTGTGGTGGCATTCCAAATTGTGGTCTTGATGCGAAAGTCCAGATTGATTGGTCCCCAGGCGAGGCGGGATCCCAATTTCTTTGTGGCATTCTAGGTATCCCCAACCATGGGAAGGCATTCCGTGCGACTTTGTCCCAGCTGAGGCATTGCGAAGCGCTCGTCCCGTCGAGCTGCATGGATCCGGTGGTCTGCAGGTTGGGGAGACTGGGATCGAGGAGCATGGGCTCGGTGGTAGTCAGTGGGAGGTTGGTGGTGGCATCTGGAGTAGTCGGATTGACCAAGAGCGGGATTGTGGTCTTCCTCTTCTTCCACGGTGAAGGTGCCATCGGGTTGAGGTGGCGGCCAATCCGCGGCTTTTGATAGCCTCGATAAGGCTATTGTTTGTGCTTCTGGCGCACTCTCATCTGTTCGGCTAGGCGGATTCCATTCTTTGTTACGTACGAGGAGTCCCGGGAGGCGGAGTGACGTTGTCCCCATCGTTACCGGTTGATGCGGACATTCTAAAATTCGGAGTCGGAAACAGACGGTGAAGGCGATGATGCGCTTGACTCTTCCCAGCGATTAAACGGTGACCGGTGCAGAAACCAACCTTTGTGCGGAGGCTGCGGGGGAAAGACACGAGGGTTCGGATGTGCGGGAATGGAAGGAGGGTAGGTGTTTGGGCTTGGCTCATGCAACATGCGATTATTTGTTCATGTTTACTTAAAACATGTTTTATTAACCTAATCGGTTGGAAAAGATTGCTCTTCTTTTCGTAAACTACTCGATTCCTGGATCGGTGGGCCCCGTCACTACGTCTATAAGCCCCTCGTATTCCACGTATTTCGACCTCCCGGGGTGGGCGGCCCGGGCGAGGGTCCTATAGGGCAAGCGGGTCCCAACGGCCGAAAGAAAACGATCCTAAAAGTCGGCGGGTAATCGAGTCTTAACGAGCATTCGATGTAAATTACGGACAAGGCGACGTCGAAAGTCAAGATCATGTCAGGAGCTCGACGAAAAGTCGGCATGATTTGGGCGATAAGCGTCCACAATTGATCTTGACTTGTCGTCATTTAAGCCGTCATTAGGCATGGAATATTCATCAATCCTTGATGACTCGGTGTCAATGCTTTGGGAGTCGAGTGTATAATTTGTGCCGATCGAGCCGAAGTCAAGGCGCCGGTCAATATCTTGGTCAAAGTCTGCGGCGGAAAACCGGCGGGAACTTCGGCGATTAGGGTCCCCGAAAGATATTGAGTCGGTATGCCGACAAAGGCTTGAAAGGAAAGGTCTATACACGAGACGGGGCATGACACGGACCGGACTAAAAACCAGCGGGTCTCGGACAAAGTGTGTCACGGACAAGTGCATGGTCGACACGAGGCTCCATGGGATGTTTGGGTAGTCTGTGCTCATCCGAGAGGCGTAATAAGACCAAACGGACCGCGACAAGAATTTCCCGGGTTAGGGACGTAGTGTGCGGTGTAAGGTCACGTGCGCGTAGTGTGCAAGCGATCCTATCTTCTTTTACGAGAAAAATAGAAATTTTTTTATGTGTCTTAAAAAGGCATGATGCATGATTTTTTTTTGAATTTTTTTTGAAAACTTTCTTTTGAAAATTTTATGAACACATAAGCACATAAGCACAAAAATTCCGACAGTTAGGGACATTATTCCGACAGTCAAAATTTTGACTTTCTCCGAGGCGGCCAAAAACAAACACGAAAACTGTGCAAAAATCAACACACACAAAGCAAAGGATTTTCAAATGTTGAGACGGAAGCTTGACCCTCAAAAGCTTTTCCTTTTTTTTTTTTGAAAATAATGATACCGGTACGTGGGATTGTTAGACCACAATTTATCCCCGACTCGTGTTAGGAGGCGATAACGGGAAGTTTAATGGTTTCCACCAATATACCAAATATCATTTTTTTTTTTAGAAAAAGCTCGTCCCCAGCGGAGTCGCCACTGTGATGTACCCGATTTTTGAAATCAAACGGAGTCGCCACGCCATTTTAATTTTGAGGGCCAAAACTTTGAAAAAAGCCCGAGATCAGAGATTTAGGTTCGGAGGTCATGTTACGCGTCGGGAAGGACGTTAGTGTGCACCCGACGCGCCTCGTAAAACGAGTCTTCCAAACATTTGAAATCCTTTGTTGTGTGTGTGTGTGTGTGTGTATGTGTGTGTGTGTTTTGACCAAAATGAGTTGAAACTGAGAAAAACAAAAATGGTGAACTCTTTATAAGACTTTGAACAATCCCCAAGATTTTTGGTATGATTTTTGGATTGAGTCTTGGCACTCAAAAGATTTTTGGATTTGAAAAGCAATTCTGCCAGAATGAAAGAAGGCAGTTGACCCTTGACTTTGAAATGGACTTAAAGGCTTCAAAACCTCAGAATCTGGGGAAAGTCCGAGAATGAAAGTTGCTTAAAACACCCTAAATAGGGTTTCTGCAAAGGAACTTTCCATTTTTGAAGTAATTTGAGGGGTCAAAACCTTCTGGAAATCTCATATGTGAAATATGGATTTCCAGAAGCTGATGAACTGGCCTCTAAAAGAAAAATTGAAAAAAAGGAGTTTTACTCACTCAAAAAATAAAATAAAAATATGTCTGGAAAGATATGGATGTTGGCTACAAAAAGTATTTTGTAGTCAACACCCAATTCCAAGTTTTACTGGGTCCAAAAAATAGGAAAATGGACTGAGGTCTCAGAACAATGCTACTGGACAGCAAGATGTTCTTGAGAGAAAATGTGATTTTTGGGGGGTTTGCATCTATGTTCACCCCATTTTCATCCCTAGACTTGATACCACTACTTTTTTTTAAGTGGTTATCATATTCAAGTCATCCTTGGGGAATTTATGGGGTTTAAACATGTCCTTTGCAAAGGGAAAGGGGGTTTTGTAAAGATGAAACCAAAGAGAAAGAATTAACTAGGGATCTAAAATGTGGACCATTTGAGATGGTCATTCATGAAGATGAACTTCAAGATGACCATCTTAGGTCAAAACTCAAGTTAAACTAGACATAAAATAAGTCAAAGTAAGAAGAACAAGATGATCAAGAAATCAAAAGAGAATTTTAGGGTTTTGAGAAGGAGGGCTTTACCAATGGTGACACCCTATCTTCCTAGGCTTGGAATTTGACTTGAGGAGTATCAAGATTTGGTGTTTGGCTTGAGGAGTATCAAGGTTTGGTGTGTTTGGTATTTGATTGGGAAAGATTCAAGAGAAAATGGTGGCAATCTAAGGATTCCCACTGTTTTCTCTCTATATTTCGCCAGAACTTCGTTGCTGTGAGTAAGTTGTCCTCTTAAACTGAGAGAGGAGGGTTTAATTTATAGGCCCTCTGAAAACTCAAAGATGTCCGCGCGGAGGTCCCTCAGAAACGTGCCTCGGTGCATTAAATCTTTGCTCCGAGGCTTTGAACAGAAGAATATTTTTCAAAATATCGGCGAAATTGTTTTTCAACTTCTTTGTTTCGGGATTTTCTTAATTCTTTTGCTTTTTTGGATTCCTTTTTTGGTTTAACTTTAAATAGCAAACCCTAACCTACCCTTGCTTGGTTAGAAAGGTTAGAGATTGTTAGAAATGTTAGAAATGTTAAAACTTTCGTTAACTTTCTAACGAAAAAGCTACCAACTCAAATTGGAGCACTTACAGGAGGAAGGGTGTAAAATTTTTTCGGCTGTTTGGTAAGGAAAATATTTTTCGAAAGGGCGTAAAATGTTTTATTTTTTTTATATTTTTTTTATTATTATTATTATTATTATTATTATTATTATTATTTATTATTATATATTATTATTATATTTTTTTTATATATTTTTTTTATTATTATTATTTTTTATTATTTTTTATTATTATATACAGTATATATATATATTTTTTTATTATTATTTTATTATTATTATTATTATTATTATTATTATTCATTATTATTATTATTATTATTATTATTATGATTATTATTATTATTATTATTATTATATTTATAATTATTTTTTTATTTTTATTTTTATTATTATTAATTTTTTTATTATTATTTTTTATTATTGTTATTTTTTATTATTATTATTGATTTTTTTTAAAAATATAGCTTTTTAAAAATTTATATACCAAAATAACATTTTCAAAAACTTAAGTACCAAACTAGCATTTTTACTTGAAATCCGAAATTAGTAATTCCGGATTATGAATTCCGGAATTACCAATTCCGGAATTGATTTTTTTTGTTTTTTTGTTTTCCAAAATTGAATTTCCCAAAATAATACTTCCGTAAATAGAGGGCGATCGCGCGTGGGTATAGAGCGATCGCTCCTAGTGTATTCCGGCGTTATCAATTCCGGATTCCATTTTTTTTTTCCAAAAAAGTAATAAAGCAAATTAATATATTCTGAAAAAAAGGAGAGGGCGATCGCGCGTCTTATGGGGCGATCGCTCCTTAGTGGCGTATCTTCAAATCCGAAAATGCAAATTCCGGATTTGCTTTAAATAGAATCCGGGAATGCCATTTCCGGATTCAAATTTTGAATTAATCCCACTTCCATTTTTCAGATTCAAACACAAGGAATAAGAAAGGAAGAAGAAAGGAAGAAGAAGGATAGTGCAGTGAGATAGAGAAAGAAAGAATTAAGGAGAAGGAGAAGAGAAGAAGTTTAAAGAGTTGTGAGAGAAAGAAACTTAAGAATGGTTAGTTTTATTTCTTTTTTTTATTTGATTTGAGTTGTTAATTTTAGCTATATAAATTTTTCTAAGAATTTTTATTTGTGCATTTTTATATAATTTGTTGTTAAAACTATTGTGATTTATGTACTTAATTTTTTTATTGTCAATGAATTAAACAATTGTAATTTAATTTTTGCCTAGTTAGGATTTTCTTAAGTTAGGTTTAAAATAAAGTGCTTGTTAAAATTACTTTGACAAACATGTTGCAATTTTTCTATTTAAATGTAGGAAAACCTTAAGTCCCATTTAAATTTAATTACTATTAAATTTTTGTATTTCAGATGAATCAACATGAACAACAACAATTTATTGATCCTGGGCCAATCGATCCACATGTATTGACTTCTCAGGATACACATAGATCTAAATATATTTGGGAGGGACAATGGTTAACCAATTTAAGACCTAGGCGTGGTCCAAGATTTCCAGCTGAGTTGATTGGAGGATAGAAGCTAAGCTTATGAATACTGGATTTTATGGAGTGTATTTATTAGGTCATATACAATATGATTGGCATTTGATTGAGGCTTTGATTGAGAGATGGCGTTCAGAGACCCACACTTTTCACTTACCTGTAGGGGAGATGACCATTACCTTAGAGGATATTGGCATGTTGTGTGGTCTTCCTGTAGACGGAATGGCGGTGACTAGTTCAGAAACTAGTAGGAGTGCGGGGGCATGGGTTGAGATTGTTGAGGAGTTATTTGGGATTGCACCCTCAACTGCAGACATCAAAAGAGGTGGAATGATATCTATGAGATGGGTTCTAGATCACTTCCCTTTTTTTTAACAGCTTCCCAATAATGCGTCCGAGTATATGATTGAGACATATACTCGAGCCTACATTTTCTTATTATTGGGGTCATACATTATGCCCGTCTCGTCTGATAACCTAGTGAAGTTGATGTACCTCGCACTTCTTAGGGAAATAAATAATATTGGTCAGTACAGTTGGGGTAGTGGAGCGTTGGCCTTCTTGTACAGGGAGATGTGTGTAGCATCTCAGCACGATTCGAAAGGGTGTGGTGGCTTCTTAACCATTGTACAGGTATGTCAATTATATATGATTACATTATGCTAGTGGACTTAATCTGTTTTGTACGTAATGATAATTTTTTTTTATAGCTTTGGGCATGGGAGAGGTTGTTGTGTACACAACCTAGGAGACATACAGAAATAACACTTAATGGATTGCAACCAGTGGGTTACAGGTATATTTCAATTACTTCATTTTGTAAATGATCTGTTTTGTAATATATCGCTTTTTTACTCATTATTTTTTATGTCAATTGTTTCGTATGTAGGTGGAAGGGTCCATTGTCGTATACTTCTGTGACTGCCCATAACCTGCAAGGCTATCGAGACCAGTTGTCAAATTTAGAGAAGGATCAGGTTTTGTGGCAGCCATACAATGGTGTGCCAGTTCCGAATTTCTGCCTTCAGGGCCAAGCTATATGGAGGGCGAAGGTGCCCCTCATCTGCTTTGAGAGGGTTGAATGGCACTTTCCAGATCGCGTAATGCGACAATTTGGGATGGTTCAAGGTGTGCCTGATGACTGCGACACCAGTTTGGACCTGCATCGCATTAGTCGGCGAGGTCGGTCAGAGGTTAACTGGATGCAAGAACATGGTCAGCACATAGAAAAGTGGAATGAACGGGAGTTTAATGTCGTTGATGAAGAGTTTGGTGAAGTAGATATGAGTTACCATCACCCCTATTTGAGATGGTATAGGAGTATTACTCGATCGCTCATCCACAATTCGTCTAATGTGGAGGAACTAGGGTTCAGGCCACGTTCAACTGGTTATGAGGGTGTGGTAAGTTATATATTACATACAATTATTTTACAAAAAAAAATACCATTTTTTCCGTATTAATTAATTTTAGTTCATTGTTTTGAACAGATTCAAAGTCTCCAAGGGATGTACATATACAGCCAGAATGCCACATCCTTGGAAGACCTGCGGAATTACACTCAAGAATGTGTCAGTAACACACTGACACATATTAGATGCCTCTGCAATGGTTCCAGGGTTCCACTTTTGGATGGCAGCTAACAAACGTGGCAGTCTTATGTAAGATTCTTCCCAGTCTCCATATGCCTCTGCAATAGCTTTTTGTTTGCCACACCATGCCTTTCTATATGAAACTTCCTTCCCATGGGCTTTTTTTATTGTCGCCTTCACTAGTGCAATCTTCAACTCGGGATCAGCCTTAACCAGTTCCAAAACTTCCTGCCCTATGAACTTAGCATCCATGTTTCGATGATTATGGCTAATTTCAGTTGCCAAGCAAGAATGAGGACCCTTGTATTTGGTAATTTTCCAATACCCGGCATTCTTCAAACTCACATTCACATAAAAATTGCACGGAAAATCTTTCACCAAACACTCAATAATCCACTTTCGGGTTGTGCTTCGTTTTACCTTGAAGCGCAGATTTTTCTTAATATGAAACAACTTCATTTTATGCTGCACCTCTGACTTCTTTGAAAACCGAATACCTTTGGCAATGTCATGATGTTCTGCATTCCATTCAGCAAAGTCATATTTGTTATCATCATATATCTCCGATCCTTGTACAATATCACGATAAAATTGATACCCGACTCTCTCATGCACATGATGTTGTGGTTCTTCGTAAGCAACCAAATGTAACGCCAAATCTTCTCCCTCATTCTCGCTAACATCAGTAGGACTACTGCAATCATCATATCCATCGTCATGATCTTCATTTAGAAGCAACCCAATATTTTCTTCATAATCTGAATCATTATCATCATCATTATACAATTCCTCACCCTCACCCCCTCCCTCTTCCTCTCTCTCTTCCTCCCCCTCTTCCTCTTCCTCTTCCTCTCCCTCTTCTTCCTCTTCCACATATGTTTGTGTACTTGTTCCAGCATCCCTCTGACTATAGCAGCTTAAAGAACCCATCTGGAAGGTATCCATGTCATTAGCATACTTATTTTGAAATGGCTCCTCATGGGTTTCAAACTCCTCAACATTCACATTATCAACTAAATTTATCTTAACATACAATTGTAAGCTACTCAACCCACCAAACTGAGCAGAAACATCAAACATGACTTCCATACCCATATCATTGTCGATTACAAATGGAATGTAGTTTGCAACCTCGGGAGCGACAAGATGAGGATATCTACATGTAACTTGCAACTGAACAATAGCTCGATCTACCCCAATTTTCTTAGCTAACTTTTTAATCAATTTCTTGTAACTCCACCGAGTTTTAGCCCTAAGTGCACATTTTGATCCCCTTTCAAAATGTTCACCTTCAAACAGCTGTTCATCATTTTCTCCCCAATAACACATGAAAATAAGTGGAACTCCAGCCATATTTATTCCTAAAAATTGAAAAAAAAAATTAAATCTAATTTAACAATATCACTACATTCACAAAAAAATTCAAATAAATACTAAATTTAAATTTCAAACAAAAAATAAGAGGATTAAATGTAACTTCTTAATCACCTCTCTTCTCTTCTTCTTGAACTTCTTAATCAACTTCTTGAATTTTCAAATTTTTTTGGAAAAAATTCACCTACTTTCTTCTTCTTCTTCCTTCTTTTCTCCTTCTTCTTCACTGGGTTTTCATTATGCTTGATTTCTTTACAGATTTGCCGGGGAAGATGGGTTTTGTAAAGCAAATCCGGAATTAGCATTTCCGGATTTGAATTTTTCAAAAATAAACATTACTTAATTCAATTCAGTTAAATTTAGTATTTAAAAAAAAAAAAATTAAAATCCGGAGTAATCAATTCCGGATTACACTAAGAGCGATCGCTCCCTTAAACGTGCGATCGCTCGCTATTTTTTCCAGAAAATATTATTTTGCTCATTTTATCAGCTTTGGAAAAAAAAAATAGAATCCGAAATTGGTAACGCCGGAATACACTAGGAGCGATCGCTCTATTCCCACGCGCGATCGCCCTCTATTTACGGAAGTATTATTTTGGGAAATTCAATTTTGGAAAACAAAAAAAAAAATCAATTTCGGAATTGGTAATTCCGGAATTCATAATCCGGAATTACCAATTCCGGATTTCAAGTAAAAAGTGCTAGTTTGGTACTTAAGTTTTTGAAAATGTTATTTTGGTATATAAATTTTTAAAAAGCTATATTTTAAAAAAAATCATTATTATTATTATTTATTTTTTTATTATGATTATTATTATTATTATATTATTATTATTATTTATTTATTTATTTATTATTATTATTATTATTATATTATTATTATTTTTTTAATTTTTATTATTATTTTTTTATTATTATTATTATTATTTATTATTATTATTATTATTATTATTATTATTATTATTATTATTATTATTATTATTATTATTATTATTATTATTATTATTATTATTATTATTATTATTATTAGAATGATGAAGTAAAATGTTGTACCTTGTGAAATATGAGTTGTACATGAAGGGCACCATTTTCCGAAAAATGTTTTACTTAGGACAAGGTCAGTAAGTCGTTTTACTTAGGAAGGGCGTAAAATGTTTTCCGGAAAATATTTTCTCCATTTTCCGAAAAACAACCAAACAACGGAAAATGAGTTATTTTCTGGAAAACATTTTCCGGGGACTCAACCAAACAACAGAAAACGAGTTATTTTACGAAAACGAGTTATTTTACGGTGAAACAAACTGGGCCTAAGTGAAGTGAAAGGACCCGCTTGAATTACATTCTTAGCCCTTGATTTTGATACTATCTTAAATGTGGACAACAACTTTTCTAATCTTATGGCCAATTCGCACATTGACGGTTATTACATGAAGTGTATGGCTCAGGTTTGACTTGTTCAAGTTCAAGTTCAATTGAGCCTGAGCCGGAGCCGGAGCCGGAGCTGGAGCTGGAGCCGGAGCCGGAGCCGGAGCCGGAGTAGGTGTGGATCTAGTTACAAGAGAAGGATCAATTGATCACCCCCTGACTTTTGAAAAGTCTACCAGTACCCTTCAATTTTTTAGAGCTATTATATTTGAACCCTTAAACATCATAGCTATGCGATTATTGTTTAAAATTTGGTCTCTCTCACCATAAATTCTAGTAAAAGGCTTCTTTTTTTTTTCCTTTTCTAATCGAACTTAATAATCAAAGCGTATTTTATTATTTCTTAACCCAAACACAATTTAACTTTTTTAGTCGAGCTTCATTCTTGAAGCAATTGCCCAAGTTTATTTTAACAGGCGAGTTATATAAATTCTATATAAGATCCATAATTTAATTTAATCTCTAGTCATTTTGACTTTTTTTAACAAACATGCATGTATTTTATATTTGTTTATGTTGGAAAAAAGTGTGTTTTGAAGAAAATAATGAGTTATTTTCTTAATTTGTTATTTGTTAAAATGACAAATTGATTGTTGGATTGTGTTCTACTCCATGAGTACATTGAAATCATATATTCATTTGTCAAAAATGGTTGAGAAATGAATGAGATATGAAGGCTCAAAGTTAATGGGTTGGAATGGGTAAAATGTGGTTATCCCACATTGGAAAAAAATGAAAAAGTGGCTAAGTTTAAATACTCCTACACTTTGGTAGGGAGTAAGATTGTGGTACATAGAGGCTCTCTCTCGCGCACAGGTGCGCAGGGGGGTGCAAATCATGGACCGAAATAGGCTTCGGGCTACCGAACTCATGTGCATGCGCGTCCTGCGGACACGAATGTAGCTCCGAAATAGCCTGTCCTGCGGGCGCCTCACGTTCCCCGAGGCGGGTGCCTGGGCTCCAGTGAATCTACGAGGAAATGGTTTTGCACTGTTTTGTAACAGCTCAAAAGGCTGTTCCAACAGCCATATAACTGTAAAAGGGAGGTAATGAGCAAAATAATTATGCAATTATGTTGATTATAGCCTGTCCTTGCATTGCATTCGTGGTGATAAAGTTCAAGCATCGACTTCAGTTCGCCGGAGGTCTAATTGTGCAACCACCGTCCGGTTACTCCGTTTCATCCTGGGAGGCAAGCGTTCCGTAACAACTCAAGCACAACGTGGTCAGGGGGCGTAATTTGTCTTAAGGAGAGTGTGATTTCACACGACTCGGACTTCCTCGACAAATCTTTCTTTTCTTTTGTGTAATTTTGTTTTATTTAGTTTTCTGTAATTTTTTTTTATTGTGTAATAGTTATTCCAACAGTTTACTTTTCATATAATCGTTGTTTGTACAGTGACAAAATACACTAAAATAATTTTTTTATTTATTTAAAAAACACAACACTTATTTTCATATTAAAACGAAAATTGTTACATGCGAGACGGAGGGGGTATTTGTTGACATGATTATCAACTTCCACTAGGAACATTTATGGTCACCTATGTTTCTTCAAAATTTATGAAAATACAGGCAATTAAAAAGAAAATGTAAACCTTCACCATCAATTTAAAAGTGAATTAAACAGATTTATAGATAAAGGCAAAAAGAATACTACTCGTATCAAATGAAGTAAGCAACATTTATATACCACGGATAGTGTTTGAACTTTAGACTGCGACTAATCATATCTTAATAATACTAGTTCTAGTTGTAATGAATTCGTATAACAATAATTAATAAGTTGATGTGAATGTGAGGACTAAAAAGTGAAATTATGAATATTAGTGGTCCAAAAATTAAATACTTTTCACGAAATAAATACACTTAGCTCCACTCCCTACTACTTAATTACATAAAAACAAAACGCATTACTATAGTAACAATTAACTTGTCAAATATTTTAAGTAATACTCCCTCCGTCCCACAAGTATATGCACTTTTTGGGAGGGTACAAAAATTAAGGAGAAAAGTGAAAAAAGTGATGTGTTGTGAGTATAGTCTGTATAGATGGTTGGGTAGGAGAGAAAACGTAAAGTAAGTGGGTAATGGTTGTGAGTAGAGAGAAGTAGATTCCATTTCCATTTTAGAAAAGTGTAGATTATTGTGGAACGTCTAAAAGGGATAATTTTACAGATTATCATGGGACGGGGGGAGTATACAGTAGTAATATATTACGGTAGACTTTTTTTAAATTAATACTCGATAAATTAATAAACTATCTAAAATAATAAATTTGTTCGATCTCTGCATGCCAGTTGAAAAATTACAAAAATCAATAAAATAATAAGATTATAATTTTTCGGGAGACTCCTTTATAATTTTAGATTCCAGGAAAATCATATATTAATAGTTTTTAGAAATTAAAAAAAAAAATCAACTTTAGTGAAAATATGACTATATTTGTTTGTTTTCTTTCAAAGTTCAAATTTAGTTGGACGGATATATATTGAACGGATAAACCGAATACGATCATGAGCCATAAAACGAGCAAAGCCCAATGGATTGAGCCCAATGAAAAATATACACAAGTTTTAAATACGACGTTTGTAATGGGCTTCCTTACATATGATCTTCACTTCCACCTCGTCCTAGTCATTGTGTCGACCTGTACTTAAGTATCAATTCCTATAACTAAAACGATCAGGGAATTGACCTATGTCGACCTGGATATAATAGAGAGATTCTATGACTAAGGCAGAAATATCGATATATGTCGACCAAGGCCTACGTAGGTGCCGACCAAGGCATACGTAGGAGCCGACCAAAGCCTACTTAGGTGCCGACCAAGGCATATTCAAATGACGACCAGCACCTATCAGGCTCCTATTATGACAAGGGGAATGGGTTTCCCTACCCCCTTTGTCACCTCCTAGCCGGCTTACACATATGTCAACCAACATTCTATGTCGAGGAGTAAGCCTCCTAGGCATACATACAGAAGGTACTTATAATCATACTACAACAAGGATTGTGGGAATTTATAATCCAACTATGATTATAATCCTCCTCTCACACAACTTCCTATTCAAAGATGGAATCTATATTCTACACCTATAAATACAAGCCATACTTCACATAATTTTGGTAACGCATCTTTTGACTCTCAACTCTTGTCAATTGATTTGCTCTCTATATCACACGAATACTTACTCTCACCCCGGAGGACCTTCGCCGCTAAAGCCCCGACTTAGTTTACGTTTTTGTTCATCTTTTTCAGGCTATTCAAACATCCAGGATACAACCTGCCGCTGGATTTGGGCTAATATGAACGTTTTTTGCATCATCAGTTTGGTTCCATTGCTGGGAACGATCGTTTCTGACCTTTGAATAGCCGGAAAAATTATGCTCCATTCTCCTAATCCTAATGGAAGAAGCACACACTGCTAGGATCACTCCTGATCAGGATAACCCTCTCACGGAGGAGACTCATGATAATAATAGAATTGTTATTCATGTTGCCAATGGGGAACTGCCGCCTCCTCTACCCTTAAACGATGGGCTGCCCCCACCACGTTCTAGTGGACAACTAATAACCGATGTGATGCTGCCAAACCCTCCCCGTCGTAGACGACGAGGAAGGCCTACTGGTAGTCAGACGAGGAGGAATGCCGCCCAGGGAGGCACGGGGACATCTTCACAGATTGATCACAGAACTCTCTTATATCGCCAGATGGACACTCTGCAACGTTTTTATGAAACACAAAATGCCTTGCTGCAGTTGGATCCTGAACACTCCCTGGCGAAATTCATAAGACCTACGAGGACTGGAAAATCCCTTGGAGGGGAAAGTCGTTTTGATAGGCGTGGTAGTCGGGGGAATGGAGAAAATCTTCCTCATGGCTAAAATCCCCCTCATCACGACATAGCTGGTAGATCCAAGCAACCCCCCCCCACACACCAAGATGTCGCTCCTCATCATAAGGCTCTTGGATATGGAAACACCCGAAATGAGGTAGATTCGAGAAATCAACTGAACAATCAAATGGAACAGGAGGTTAATTCAGCTGACTTGAGAGCAAAGCTCAGTCATGCTAGGAAAAAAACCTTCCTCGGCATAGGAGTCCTGCTAGACCTAGGTGTCATCCTCGACATAGGGGCTCTCCTCGTCAAAGAACTCCTCCCCGTCCAGAGATGGATCCCGGGAGGGACAGAACCCCTCCTCGTCATTTCAGGCCATTAAATAGTAGAGCACCTTTTGAACACGAAGATAATCACCAGCAACATGAGGAACAAAGTCGAGTAAATGGACATAGAGAAAAAGAAAGGTCCCATCGCAGTTCCCACTTTAGCTCGGGGATTGATGCAAGGGATATTCTCCTCTTAAAAAGGAGAATTGATGAAATGGAAATGGGGAGGAAGGAAGTTGATGATGATGATACCAGTGTCACTCGTCCTTTCTCCCAGCGGATCAATGATCTACCTCCCGATCCAGCTCTCAAGATCCCCATTTTTGAAAAATATGCGCGAAACCATAGACACACTAGACCATGCGCAAAGTTTTGAATCCATAATGGCCCTCCTCACCAAGGTATATGATATTCTTTGTAAGGCGTTTGCGAGTACCTTCTCTGAAACAGCCCTGTCATGGTTCCGTGAGCAAAAGAAAGGAAGCATCGATAGCTAGAAAATTGTGAGGAACAGGTTCCTGGACCACTTTGCAACAACTAGAAAAAGAAATGACAGACCTTGCTAACATTGAGCAGGGAAAAAAATAAAAACACTCTAAGTTATTACAACTGTTTAAGGGTCATGGCTGACAAGATAGAAGAAAGCCTAACTGACCGGGAGGTGATTGTCTTCTTCAACTCCGGACTGAGATCCGGACAATTGATCTACCCTCTGCCAGGGAGCCTAAGTCGAAATTTGATCTGTATAATGTGGCTTATGCCATAGCTATGGCAGAAGAGAAAAGCGAGAAGAGGTCTGAAAAACCGAAGACGGATGCGACTGGCACCAACCAGGCTTCCAATGGAAGTAATTACAAGGGGGAGAATAGGACTCGGGCTACAGAAACAGCCGAGGTCTTCACTCCCCTCACTAAACCTATCACGGCGATCATGCAATTGGTAAACCTATCAAATCCCCGACCAATCAGTAATAAATCGAAACATGTCAGAGACAATTCCAAGTACTGTGCCTTCCACAAGGACCATGGACATGACACTGAGAATTGCATCTCCCTTAAAAGAATGATCTAGGGATGGGTGGATGAAGGCAAAATTGATCGCTACGTTATGAGAAAATATAACAAGCGAAGAAGAGATGACGATGAAGAAGATGATGAAAGGGAAGATAGGCCTCCTAGGGCTAAACTCCATGTTATAAGAAAGGTGAATTTCTCCAACAAAAAATTGAAAGACCAAATACATGAGCTAAGTAAGGTCTACCACATCCCCGCCTAGATCCATAAGGATGAAGAAGTCATCAGCTTCTCCCCTAATGAGCTAACTGGAAGTTGTGCGGCTCGTGAACAACCTTTGGTAATCAAAGGAAGGATTGATAATTATGAATCCGAGAGGCTCCTCATAGACTCGGGGGCCTCCAGGGATATTCTATACTATTCTACCTTCCAGATGATGAATATGAAAGATAGCATGCTGAAGCCATACTCTGGAAGACTAGAAGGCTTCACCAACTATAAAGTCAGTGCCATGGGGACAATTGACCTGCTACTGGAGGTTGGAGAGCATCCTTTCCGAGATGAGGCCACATTGACATTCGTGGTCATGGACCTGGCAAGTGACTACCACGCTATCCTAGGCATTCCAAATTAAGGCAAACTTGGGATGGTCGCCTCCTTCCTCCACCAGCGAGTTTAGTTTCCCGCTCGCGCTGGAATCGGATGCGTGAGGGCGACCCCCAAAGACTTCTTGGAACATGTAATGAGGAATAGAAAAGCTGCCAAAAAAGATGGAGGTAGACACACCAGACGAAAATCTGAAAATCTCTTAAGTCTGTAAAGACCACCAGCACCAGTTCTAGGATTAATCTAATTTTTGAAGCAGAATATGAGGAACACATGATACTAGATATCCATGAGAATGACAGTGATGACACAATTCTGTCCATCCTAGATACAGCCCCTTATCTCGTCAGCGGCTAGAACCCGGAGGTCGACCCTGACTTGAGACAAGGAGAGCTGCAGGACGTAGACGAACTAATTGAAATGGAAATACTAGACATTCTTGAGGATGAAAACAATGACACAGTTATGTCCATCCCAGATATAGCCACTCATCTCGTCAGCGGCCAGAACTCGGGGGCCGACCCTGACTTGAGACAAGGAGAGCTGCAGGACGTAGATGAACCAGTTGAGTTGGATATCCCTACAACAAAAAATTCAAACTATGACAAACAAATCAACAAGGTCAATAGGTTGCTAGACCTAGACCTAGTAGATGAGAAAAGACTAGCTGCTAAAATGAGAATGGTGAACAACAAGCAAAGGACTAAAGCCTACCATGATAAGAAAATCAATAAAAGAGTATTCCAAGTCAGGGACTGGGTACTTAGAAAGATTGAAGCTACAAACAGAAAGGCAGAATAGAAAAAACTCACCCCAAACTGGGAAGGCCCCTACATCATCACTCAAATCATTAGAAGGGACCTACAAAATGAAAACCCTAGATGGGCAAGAGCTGAAACATCCGTGACATTCTGATCATATATGGAGATACTATCACTAGTTTTAAGTTTGTTTTTTTTATTAAAGTAGATTAGTCCTAGTTAGTCTTTTTGTTATTTACAAATAGAATATGGTTGCAATTCGATTTAATCAGATTCAGTCAATAAATTCAATTTCCATCATGAGCCTATGACTAGTAAGACAAAAACACAAAAAGACGAGGAGCCTACTCCTCGTACCTTAAGCAAAATGCTAACGGTAAAAAAGACGAGGAGCCTACTCCTCGCACCTTGCGTGATATGCCTAAGGGTAAAAGACGAGGAGTCTACTTCCGCACCTTGGGTAAAATGCCTAAGGGTAAAAAAGACGAGTAGCCTACTCCTCGCACCTTAGGCGAAATGCCTAATGGTAAAAGACAAAGAGCCTACTACTCGCACCTTGGGAAAAATGCTTAAGGATAAAAAAGACGATGAGCCTACTCCTCGCACCTTAGGCAAAATGCCTAAAGGTAAAAGACGAGGAGCCTACTCCTCGCACCTTCGACGAAATGCCTAAAGGTAAAAAGACGATGAGCCTACTTCTCGCACATTGGGCGAAATGCATAAGAGTAAAAAGATGAGTAGCCTACTACTCGCACCTTGGGCAAAATACCTAAGAGTAAAAAGACGAGTAGCCTACTCCTCGCACATTGGGCAAAATGCCTAATGGTAATGGACGAGGAGCCTACTCCTCGCATCTTAGGCAAAATGCATAAGGGTTAAAGACGAGATGCCTACTGCTCATACCTTGGTTGAAATGCCCAAGTCTTTTAAGACGAGCAGCCTATTGCTCGCACCTTGAATGAAATTTCAAAATCCTAAAGACGAGCAACCTAATGCTCGCACCCAATGTGAATGTCTCGTCAATAATGGGCGTGCCTGCCAACGTCGAATAACCGGCGAATAAATGATTGAACTGCCTCAAAATTTGAAAAATCTCTTGGTATTCGTAAGACCAAGGACGAGCTACACTTCCTCCTCGGCACAGCCGAGCTAGGAAGTCGGGGGCCACTGAATGGTATAAAACGAGTACGACCATGGGCCATAAAATGGCAAAACCCAATGGATTGAGCCCAATGAAAAATATACACAAGTCCTAAATACGACGTATGGAATGAGCTTCCTTACCTATGATTGTCACTTCCACCTCGTCCTAATCATTATGTTGACCTGGACATAAGTATCCATTCCTATGACTAGGACGATCAAAGAATTGACCTATGTTGACTTGGACATAATAGAGAGATTCTATGAATAAGGCAGAAATATCTATATATGTCGATCAAGGCCTACGTAGGTGTCAACCAAGGCCTGCGTAGGTGCCGACCAAGACATATTCAAATGACGACCAACGCCTATCAGACTCCTATTATGACAAGGGGAATGGGTTCCCTACCCTTAGTCACCTCCTAACTGCCTTACACCTATGCCAACCAATATTCTATGCCAAGGGGGAAGCCTTCTAGGCATACGTATAGAAGGTACTTATAATCCTACTACACCAAGGATTGTGGAAAGTTATAATACAACTAGGATTATAATACTCCTCTCACACAACTTCCTATTCAAGGATGGACTCTATATCCTACACATATAAATACAAGACATAATTCACTTAATTTTGATAACGCGTCTTTTGACTCTCAACTCTTGTCAATTGATTTGCTTTTTATATCACACGAATACTTACTATCACGCCGGAGGGTCTTCACCGGTCGTTTACGTGCTTATTCATCCTTTTCAGGCTATTTAAACATATAGGATACAACCTGCCGCTGAATTTGGGATGATTCGAACGTTTTTGGCATTATCATATATATATATATATATATATATATATATATATATATATATATATATATATATATATATATATATATATACTCCTCCGTGATAACTTCACTTTTTGCCATTTTGGGTGTCGTTAAAACTTCACCTTTCCTTTTTTTGGCAAAGGAATCTTTCTTATTCCTCCACTCATTCTCTCTCCTACATTATTTTAATACTCACAACACCATTATAATTTACTATTCCCTCCACTCATTCTCTCTCCTATTTTCAAATTACACTCACAACATTTTCTCCACCTTAATTTGCGCGCCGAAGCCAAAATGGTGAAGTAATAAGCGGAACGGAGGGAGTATATATATATAAAAGATGAGAATAATTTATATAATTGTAACATATATTATGAATTGGTCATAGTTGTCTTTGGTCCACATCAGGAATGTGGAATGTATGCATGTCTCCCTCCACATTGTCCACAATACCAGCATAGCTAGGGCTATGAGTTGTTGGCATTTATTAAATTCCGTTAGAAGAAAATTATTTCAACTTATAAATAAATTTACAAAAGATAAATTCTGTAAATAAAAAAATTATGTTTAGAAAAGACAATACGTTAGGCCCATCAAATGTATTGAGAAACTTTGTAATTACTGTTCTGTTCCGTTCCTAAGTACTCCATATTTTTCATATGACCGTTTCTGTTTTTTTTTTTTTAATTTCCTAATTATTTAATATCAATTCTAGCTAGCAGAGGTATTGAACCCACAAGATCTCTAAGGCGGAAAAACTTAAACCCGCTCAATATACCGCTCGGACACAAGTCATTTGGCCATATCCGTTTCATTAAAACGTTTGTTAATATTAATGAATACTGAGATATTTTATCTAAGATTAAATTAACTCGAATAAAAATATTCACCATTGGAATTTGACCCTTAAAATTAAAAAAATAGTAATTTTACCACTTAAAACAGTAACTTTTGCAATTTGACCCTTTACGTAGGGGTATGCTCGATACGGTTTGGCTCGATTTTAGGCTAAAACCGTTACCGAATCAAAAGTATTCGATTTCTAATTTTAACAAACCGCCACCACTCGGTTTTAGCTCGGTTCGGTGTAGTCGGTTTTAGGCTTCGGTAAGTGTCGGTTCGATAATATTCGGTCTTAAAACCAATCCACCAAAACAACACACACAACCAACCATAAGTCATCTTTTGTAAAGCATAACCAGTAATTCAATTTCAATGTCACTAGTATATCAATTAAATAACCATAAAAAAACATCCAAGCAAAGAAGAGCCAAGTTTAAACCCCCAAAGCATAACCAGTAATTCAATTTCAAGGTCACTAGTTTTAAAAATTCATCAAAAATCCACAGAGAGGAAAGCACAAAACAGTATATGCCACAAAGACACAACAGATCCTAAAACGGAGATAGTTCATGAGAAAAGTGAAAAAAAAAAAAAACAGAAGCAGAAGCAGAATTATGTAGTTACAATTTGGCATTGTCCCACCACTGTCCATCATTCCTGAAATATATGTGCTTGAAAGAAAAGGATTACAACGATGAAGAGAAAAAGAAGACAGTTGGATATCAACACTAGTCCTCAAACTCGTGCATGTGATCTAAAAGGTAGTTAGCAGCCAGCTCCTGGTTCTTGTTGCAGGCAAAGAAGACCTCTAACACTAGTCCTCAAATTCGTGCATGTGATCTAAACAGCGACGATGAATATTACGACGGAGACGGAGGGGATGGCGATGGCGATGCGATTGCGAATTGCGATCAAGCGATGGGGAGGCGAATACGAGGCTTCTGGCTGGTTAAACTTCAAAGGATATTTAATTTATTGGTCAAATTAAAGGATTTTCAAGGGATGACGACGGGGGGATGTGATTGAGCCGTGAGGTTAAAGAGAAGTATTTAATTTGGCTAATTGGCTTTTGACATTGACAAGATTTACTAAATCTTGTAAATTTGAAGATAATTTTTATTTATTTAATATATACTCCCTCCGTCCCATTAGTATTAGCACAAACACTGTTTGCGCGGGAATTAAGGAATATGATATTTTAATAAAATGTTGTGAGTGTAAAAGAATGAGTGGAGAGAGAATGAGTGGAGGGTGTAATAAATTATAATGGTGTTGTGAGTATTAAAATAATGTAGGAGAGAGAATGAGTGGGGTTGGGTGAATATTTTATTAATATAAAGTTTCCTTTTTGGGAGTGTGCGGATATTAGCGGGACGCCCAAAAAGGAAAGTGTGCTAATATTAGCGGGACGGAGGGAGTATGGAAATTGAATAGATGTAAAATTATAGTAAATATTATGAATATTTATTATTTAGAAGCATATCGGTACGGTTCGGTGTGAGTAATCGGTGTGAAATCATGTATCCCAAACCGAACCGATAGATTCGATTTTTCAATATTTCATAAACCGTACCTATCTAATTAACCGTTGGTACGATTTTTCGACATCGATTTTTTCGATTTTATTCGATATTTTCGATTTTTTCAATTTTTCTGCTCACCCCTACCTTTACGTTTGGGAATATATATCATAATTTTGAACACTTTGCAATAAATTTATGGTTCACCATTATTTATCACATGTTCACATTAGTCCTAACATCTTGCAACCATAGAATTCTCTAATACTACGAGCAATACATATAAAGTGGTATTCCCACATGAATGTTCATATTTTAAAGAAAATTATCCCAGGATGAATATCCTTTTTGTAAAAAAAAAAAAAATTGTTCCAAAATAGTTAATTTTCATTTTTTTTTCACCAATCATTTTATTCTTGCAAAATAAATATTTAAAAAATGAATAACAAGAATATTTACACAACATTTGCCATTTAATTATATAAAACATATATTTTTAGTATGCCTTTTAAATAAAATTTGTGAAAACCTAGAAAAAATCGTTTTTTCCTATTGATTAGAAAAAAACGTGTTTTAAATGCGCGGTGATGTTTTTGTAAATAACAGAAACTTCAAGCGTGGTGAAATTTTTGTAAATAAGTGACACTTCGCGGGCGCTGGGAATCAAGATCGTGGTTAAGGCCATGGCTAACGAACCTTATGTATATCAACCTCAAATGGTTCTGAATATCAATATTAAAAGTTTCTGTATATAAATTACACAAAATTTTGGGGGAAATTAGTTTCTCCTTAAATTATAAAAAGTCCTGTTTTATAAACTGTTCCTAAATATTCGCTAACTACTTGCAAGTAGAAAAAAAGTGGACTTTTTATAATTTATGAAGAAACTAGTTTCTCCCAAAACTTGCTCTATAAATTAACAAGGATATTTGAATAAGGTCTTAGCCAACAAATATTCTGAATACAAAAATCAAAGGGTTTTGAATAACAATATTAAAACATTCTAGATATGAATTAACAAGCATATAATATGACCATTACTAACAAACCTTCTGCATATCAAGCTCAAATGGTTCTGGATAACAATATTAAAGTCTTTTGGATATGAATTAACAACATATTTGAACAAGGTAATAACCAACAAACTTTCTGGATATCAACATTAATAATTTTCGGACATCAACATTAAAGTTTTGAGTAGGTCTTGGGAAAAACTAGTTTTTTCAAAATTTTATGAAAAAACTAGTTTTCACCACCGTTCATCACTCTTATTAGTTAAACATAGCGTTTAAAAACTAGTTTTTTCTTATATTAAGAAAAAACTAGTTTTTTACAAGATTTTAACAAAGATTTATGGATATTAATAATAAATACTTCCAAATATGAATTAGCAAGTACATTTGAACAAGGTCATGTCTAACAAAACTTCTGAATATCCAGAAGCCTTTGATATATTGATATCCTGAACCTTTGACATTGATATCCAAAACATTTGATAATGATATCCAAAATGTTTGGAGTAGGTCTAGAGAGAAACGCGTTTCTCCATAAGTTATGGAGAAACGGGTTTCTGGATATCCAGAAGCTTTGGGATTGATATCCAGAAGCTTTGGGACGGCTATCCAGAAAAAAGATTTAAGACCAAATCCAAGGCCAAGACCAAATTTCTGATCTGGATATCACTTTCACAAGGTTCTGGATATCCAGAACATTGAATATGGATATCCAGAAGCCTTAAAACTTATATCCAGAAGCCAATTCTAAATTTCTGGATATCACTTACATAAGGTTCTGGATATTCTTTCAAAGAGTTCTGGATATCCAGAAGCTTTATAATTGATATCCAGAAGCCTTAAAACTTATATCCAGAAACATTTAATAAATTTCTGGATATCCTTTAAAAGGTTCTGGATATCCTATTAAAAGGTTCTGGATATCCAGAACCTAATCAAGCCCATGAATCGTCATTACCAAAAGTTCACCAAATCGAGCCCTAACTCGCAAATTTCGGCTCCAGATCACCAAATTGAGCATGAATCGAAAACAAAACGAAGCTAATAATGGATTCGAACCGAATTGACAAATAAAATTAACATACCGCCATTTAAATGATTCGTCGCGGAGGTTTGTGAAGTCGTTGAGGCTGAATGAAGCTCGATTTTCTCGAAAAATCTCCATGAAAATGATGAAATTGGATCGGGGAAGAAGAGGTTGAGGTTGGGTTTGGAGGTCGCCGGTTGATTTGGCCGGAGGGGGAGAGCTTGGTGATGGGTTTTGGCCGGTGAGATGGGTGAGGAAGATGCTTGCGTTTAGAGAGAGATAGGTCACTACTAGAAAAACAAAAATTAGAGACGATGGATTTGATTTCTAAATGACAAAAATCGTCTCCAATTTACAATTTGGAGACCATTATGGTGGTTGCGAATATCTGGTCACTAAAGGCGACCACTTAGAGTGGTCTCCAATTTGCTACCATTCAGTCGTCTCCAAACATAAAATGTGGTCTCCAAAATTTGTGGTCTCCACGTAACTACGTGGTCGCGAATTTGAATAGAGACCAACGCTGACGTGGTCTCAAATAATGGAGACCAAGGACATGGTCGCCAAGTATGAAAGTTAGCAACCACATAGCAGTCTCCAAACTTCTGTTTTTTTAAAAAAAAAAAATATTCAAAATAAATTAAAATATATTATTTTAAAACATTTTCAAATCATTCCTTGATAATTCAGAAATATTTTAATAATTAATTATATAAATATAATGAAATTAAATTAAAAATAATTTTAAATTGAAAAATGACAAAATACATCAATTAAAAATAACAAAATACATCAATTCCTAATGAATCTCCAAAATACAGCCAAAAAATGTACTTACATTTCATTTTTCATACTCCCTCCGTCCCGCTAATATTAGCACACTTTCCTTTTTGGGCGTCCCGCTAATATCCGCACACTCTCAAAAAGGAAACTTTATATTAATAAAATATTCACCCAACCCCACTCATTCTCTCTCCTACATTATTTTAATACTCACAACACCATTATAATTTATTACACCCTCCACTCATTCTCTCTCCACTCATTCTTTTACACTCACAACATTTTATTAAAATATCATATTCCTTAATTCCCGCACAAACAGTGTTTGTGCTAATATTAGCGGGACGGAGGGAGTATTTATTACGCATTAAAAAAATAAAACCCAAAATACAGCCAAAAAACGAGAGAATTTAAGCCAGCTCCAGTTTGGAATGCGGTGGAGAAAAAACACCTCTTCCTCTCTCCGCCCGACTATTCTCAGCAAACTTAAGACTCCCTTGTGCAACCCTTTCTCCTTCTCCACCATTAAAATCCCCAAATCAGACATCATTTTCAAATCTTGTCCCCCTCAAATCCTCTCCAGATCTTGCTTCTCCACATACCCATTTCCAATCTCTCTCCCCAAATCTCAATCTCAAAATTTCTATTTCCCCCTCTTTCTCTCTCACACAGAGACACACTCACACCATCAAGATGAATGATCTTATGACAAAATCTTTCACAAGCTACGTCGATCTAAAGAAAGATGCCACGAAAGATCTCGAAGCAGGCCCCGACCATGACCTCGAACTCCACATGGCCGCCACTGCTCAAACAGACCAAATCTATCCGCCTTTCTAGAAGAAGCAGAGCTCGTCGGGAAAGAGATGGATTCAATCAAGATTATCCTAACCCAACTCCAATCCGCCAATGAAGAATCCAAATCCCTCCACAAGCCCGAATCTTTGAAATGGGTACGGACCTGATAAATTCCAGACATCGTCATGGGTCTTTGAAGAAGGCCCGGGCGATTCGGGTCCAACTGGAAGAGATGGATCGAGCTAATGATGTTAGTAGGCGGATGTCAGGGTGCAAGGAAGGTACTCCGGTGGATCGGACTAGGTCTGCGGTTACTAATGGGTTGAGGAAGAAGCTCCACGTCAGAGTCGTGGCCATCGCCGTCGCCGGAGACGAGATGGGTGGTTGGGTGGTGGTTACGAGATGGGAGGGGTCGGTAGATGGAGATTGGGAAGTGGGGAGAGAGAACGTGATTTTTAGAGAGAGAGATTGGGCTTTCAACATTTAGAGAGAGAGGGAGATGAGGGAGTTAGTAATTAAGGAAGGATGAAAGAAAATGTGAGGATTTTGTTGGAATGATTTTGGATCATTAGATGTATATGAGTTAATGGTTTAGATTGTGTTGGGGGCTCAATCCAAGTGAATATTTGTAAGCCAATCAAATAAAAATGTGTTGTGCTTTATTAAATGAAATTTGGACCCTTGGATTTAATTGTTTGTGATGTATTTAATGTTTAAGATTTAGATTGACTAGTGATTTATGTGAATATATGTGTTTCATGTGAATATATAATTATTATTATATATTTTTATTTCTTTAAAAAATTATTTTTGTATTATATACTTTTATTTCTTTAAAAATTATTAGTAATAATACTTAATAATAATACTAATAATGATGCAATTGTTAATTATTCAATTAAATAATTGAATATATTAATAATTATTATTATATAATTAATAATAATAGTTAATAATAATATTAATAATAACTAGTAATAATACATAATATCAAAAAAGTAAATATTTTTATATTATATATTTTTATTTCTTTAAAAATTATTAGTAATAATACTTAATAATAATACTAATAATGATGCTATTGTTAATTATTCAATTAAATAATTGAATATATTAATAATTATTATTATATAATTAATAATAATAATGTTATTAATTAATAATAATACTCATTAATTTAATAATTTAAACTTCTAAGAAATATTAATATATCTAAGTAATAATTGATAGGGTATACACTATAGGGCATAGGGCATAAGGTATAGAGTATATCATATAGGGAATACATTATACCCTATGCCCTATAGGGTATACCCTATAGGGTATAGGGTATAAGGTATAGGGTATACCCTATAGGGTATAGGGTATATCCTACAGGGCATAGGGTATAGGGTATACCCTATACCGGTATAGGGTAAACCTTATACCCCTATGCCCTGTTGGGTATACCCTATAGGGTATACCCTATACCATGTACCCTATAGGATATACCCTATACCCTATGCCCTATACTCTATAGGGTATACCCTATGCCCTAGGGTATATCCTATATGGTAGAGGGCATAGGATAAACCCTATAGGGTATAGGGTATACCATATGCATATAGGGCATGTAGATACCGTATAGGTATACCCTATACCCTTTGAGTTAGAAATTTGTGTCATTTTTCGTGGTTTTAAGAAATATGTCCCGATGTTGTGAAAATGGTATACTAGCTACCTATTTATTTTATTTTTTAATTTTTTTATAGATTCTAAATGACATTTAAAGTGTTTTCATTAGTATGACTTTCCTCAAAATCGAAAAGAAAATTGAGTTAGAAATTTCTGTCATTTTTCAGGGTTTTAAGAAATATGTCCCGATGTTATGAAAATGGTATACGGCTACCTATTTATTTTTATTTTTTAATTTTTTTCTAGATTCTAAATGACATTAAAGTGTTTTTCATTAGTATGACTTTCCTCAAAATTCAAATGGAAATTGAGTTAGACATTTGTGCCATTTTTAAAGGTTTTAAGGAATATGTCCCGATGTTGTGAAAATGGTATACGGCTACCTATTTATTTATTTTTTAATTTTTTTCTAGATTCTAAATGACATTTAAAGTGTTTTTCATTAGTATGACTTTCCTCAAAATTCAAATGAAAATTGAGTTAGAAATTTGTGTCATTTTTCAAGGTTTTTAGGAATATGTCCCGATGTTGTGAAAATGGTATACGGCTACCTAGTTTTTTTTTTTTTTAATTTTTAGTGATTTACATATAATGTTTAGGGTATATGGTATAGGGTATAGGTTATATGGTTAAAGTAGATGAATTAGAATTTCAGTTAAAAATTCCATTTCTTTAAAAAATTCTTAACTTTTTTTATTTAACTTTTTAAAAAAAAAAATCACTACTAATTAACATCTCAAAATAGTTCTTTTTTAATTCAATTTTTATTTTTTAAAAAAAAGGGCATACAAGTTAACAGAAATTGTTAAAAATTAACTGCTTTTTTTTTCAAAATCTGTTAAAAAGTTAATTATTTTCTTCAAAAAATGTTAAAAACTGTTTTTAAAAGATATATTCTACTGACCATAATCTCAAATAGCTTTCTTTATCCCAAAAAAAAAAAATTAAAAATCTGTTAAAAAGTCTGTTAAACACACTTTCCGTTAAAAAATTAATTTATTTAAAAAATCTTAACTTTTTTTGTATAACTTTTTTCAAAAAAATTCACCACTAACTAACATCTCAAATAATTTTATTTATTCAAGAAATGTAAAAAAAACAGTTTTTAAAAGAACAGGGACCACATAGTGGTGCTCAAAATAAGGACTCACTGGTGGTGCCAATTATTCGCAACTATTAAAAGAGCAAGGGCCACATAGTGGTCTCCAAAATACGACCACATAGTGGTCTCCAATTATTTGCAACCATTAAAAGAACAAGTGACCATGCATGGTCTCCAGTAAATAGGGACCACACGGTGGCCTCCAATTAAATGAGTGAGGTAGCCATATCAAAATAGGGAACAGGTGAGTCTCCCATTGGTTACCCAGTTTGTTGGTCGCAACATTTAAAATTTTTGGTCTCTACTTTGCGTCCATTCTTTTGGTCTCCAAATTTAGTCTCCAAATTTATTTATTCTAGTAGTGGGTCTGTTGTGTTGTGTGTCCGTAAACCCGTTTCTCCGTAAATTAATTGGGGAGAAACGCGTTTCTCCCCAGATTTTACCAAATGTTTGATGGCGAAGGAAATTTAAAGATCAACAAAAAAAATTATCGCACACTCATTTTGTTAACAAGATTTTGTGATTTTTTTTTTTGTGCCCCTAGCATTACTCATTTCCTAATCAATATAAAAAAATGTGTTTTTCCAAAGATCTATTAATTAAATTTTAGTACTCATTTAGATTCGGATGAAGTAAACAAAAATTGAATTCGGGTTGAGCGATGTGAATTAAAGTTGTAAAGAATAATGGAAGCTTGGCGTGAAGGGAATTGTTGTGCGGACCATGCACCGGTTGGTTGGTGATCACGGGATTTTGGAGGTTGCTCTTTAAATTCTACTACTACCAAAATAAACGTTATTAAATCCGTATGGATTAGATTATAGGGCACTATGGACATACATGCATCCCATATTTTCTTAAATTCAAATTTTAAAGATTGATAATTTTTCTTGTAATAAATTTGTTACTACTTCATTAATCTCACAAAAAAATTGATTCTTAATCAATTTTAGTAGCATATACCGTATATAATATGCATCTTTATTATATATTTTTATTATATTTTCAAAAAAAAATTAATACTAATGAAATAAATATTATTTTTACAAATATTATATCAAAATTTATGTATATTTAACAATACAATTATTATTAATTATATATATTTCTTAATGCAATATCTTATAAAAACCATTTTCAACTTTAGAAAAAAAAAAAGAGAAATTTTATAAAACAACACATGCACTATCACTTATAAACACATGTATTTACACTACATACTATGATATTAGTAGAATATTCTGATTTGGTAGTGTCCATCAGATGTAGTCCAACTATGGGATGAACTAGGTGAATAAATCCTGTGTTTTTATCTTTTATTACTTTCATATAGATGTTATATGTTATCCCTTCCTATTTTCACTTGGTATGAAACAGGTACTGCTTTAATACCACAATTTCATAACTCAGGTATCACATCATGGTTGAAAGATCAGGGCTACTCGAAACTAATTGCACGAGCGCTGTAGGGATCGAAGATCAAGATTGCATGGTTCAAATGATTCGACTGCGTAGATCCAAATGGGATCAGGATTTCATAGATTTGGATAGAATCGAGGTGCAGGGATTCAGATCAGGGGAGGGGTAAGAAGATTCAATCAGTAGTAGGACATAATCCATGACTAGGTCTTAGAATCCAGTCAGGGTTTAGATTGCGGAATTTAAACGGGTTAGGGCTTACATGAATCTAGATGGATCGTTGTTATTGAGAATTTGGTGGGAGCAGCGAAGATAGGTTGAGACGGATCGACATGAAAAATCTATAAAATCGAATTCGGGCAACAGATGTGAAGAAATGAAAGTCATAAAAATAAAGGAAAAAATAAGTTTCTAGGTCTTGATGGATGTGGAACGCGTGCAACTTTTGTGTAGAGTACGTGCAGTAGCGTACAAAGTATATGTGATACAAATTTCGTGCAAATCTCGTGCAGGTCATATTTCGGTACAACGATGTTGATTTCGGTATATCGCTGAAGCTTTCAGTGCGGTGCAAATTATATGCAGAATATGTGCAACAAGGTATATAATATGTGCATCAAAGGTACATGATATGTACAATTGCATGATACGAAGAACATTCATAGGCGGAAAAGGAAATTTGGTCTTCATGCGCAGTAGGATAGCAAAGGTTGTTGGTCGCCAGGTTACTGCGGCCTGCGGGATATGGAGGATTACTAAAAAAACTAACATGGTAGTTTGGGTTAAGTCGTTAAAAAACACATACAATGTTCCTCATAGGGACTCGGGGTGGAGTTTAAGGTGCGAAGGTGGCGAAGCCAAGAAGACCACATTAAGGGTAAAAACTGTCTCAAGAATTCGTATTTTGTTTGTAGGGTGACAGTTTCAAGTCGTCGACATTGCGAACATTAAATCATCGACACCAACATGAACAAATTTAAGGGAACTAGAGATGTGCTCGGTTGTTTGAAAATCATTAAAGGTCCAAGATCATGCAAGCGTGTTGCTATCACATTGTTCATAGAGGAGTTTTGAAATACGAAGCGGTTGGTTGCAAGGAGGATCATGTGAATAAAGACTCAAGGTGAAGGCTCAAAGCATGGGAATCCAAGTAAAATTCTTAAGACTCGTTCACTCCAACTTGTTTTGGTAGGCTGGTGCGGTCTGTTAATCACAATATCAGAATGTCATTCTCGGGTGGGACTTTCACGGAGGTTGTTTGTCTCCAGGTGAGAAATTGTTAGGATTTGAGTCCAACATAGATTCTAAACCGAAAAATAGAAAAAGAATCAGAAACGGAAAAACAAAGACATAAGTCCTCACATGATGTAAACGCATAGGATGCTGGGGGTTGGCCAGAAGAAGGGCCTATATGCCCATATGCTTTGAACGCATAGAGAGCCCAATGCGCTCACATAGGTTGAACGCATTGGTCATGTTTTGCCATACTTGTTGTCCAATATTACTTTTTTATCTAGGGCTAAGGGTTGTTCCAAGGATCCTATATAAAACAAGTGATAGCCAATAATATTGTAGGATAAGAAAATTAGTCGAAGAGAATATGTGAGATACACAAAGAGAGTCAAAGGCAGTGGTAGGCCGTTGGAGTGCCCTTAGAGGGCATTTCTTAGATGACCTAGGTTATGTCTAGTGGCTGTATGGGTGGCATGTGCTTACATAGAGAAAGTGATGACATCGTACGAGAGTGATGAGCTTTGGTTGTAACACTTGTCCCCAGATGTAGTTCAATTGTGGAATGAACCGAGTGAATAAATCTTATTTTCTTGTCTTTAATTACTTTCATATATAGATGTTGTTGCATGTTATCTCTTCCTGTGTGCATCTGGTATGTGACAAATACTGTTCGGAGATCATAATTCCTCAACTAAGTGACTCACTAGCACTTATAAATACATGTATTGACATTCACAAAAAATGCAATAATACTTAGGGCCCGTTTGATATCACTTATTGCCTACTGCTTATGACTTATTACTTTTCGTAAGTCATTTGAATATCGTTTGATTTCAGTTTTTGTAAAATAAGTCATAAGTCATGTACAAGTTAATTAAAGCACAAATCTCTTATAAGTCATAAGCAGTAGGAAAAGTGCTGAGATCAAAAAAGCACTTGTGAACAGTAAAGTATTTACAGTATAATAATAATGATAATAATAAAATAAAATAATAATAATAATAAAATAATATTAATAATAATAATAATAATAAAATAATAATAAAATAATAATAGTTATAATAAAATAATAATAATAATAATAATAATAATAATAAAATAATAAAAATAATAAAATAATAATAATAATAATAATAATAATAAATAATAATTAATTAATTAATTAATTATTATTAATAATAATAATATAATAATAATAATAAAATAATTATAATAAAATAATAAAATAATAATAATAATAAATAATAAAAATAAAAATAAAAATAAATAATAATGATAATAATTAATAATAATTAATTAATAAATAATAATAATAATAATAATAATAATAATAATAATAAAATAATAATAATGATAATAATAAAATAATAATAATATAATAATAATAAAATAATAATAATTATAACAATAATAATAATAATAATTAAATAATAATAATCAAATAATAAAAATATTAAAATAATAATAGTAATAAATAATAATAATAATAATAATTATAATAAATAATTAATTAATTAATTAAATAATAATAATAATAATAATAATAAAATAATAATAATAATAATAATAATAATAATAATAATAATAATAATAATAATAATAATAATAAATGATAAAAAAATAATAAAAATAATAATAAAAATAATAAAAAAAATAATAAAATAATAGTAATAATAATAATAATAATAATAATAATAATAATAATTATTATTATTATTATTATTATTATTATTATTATTATTATTATTATTATTATTATTATTATTATTATAATTATTATAATAATTATTATTATTATTATTATTATTATTATTATTATTATTATTATTATTATTATTATTATTTTAGTCTTTATAATTTCATTCAGCACTTTTTCAGCTTATTAATCAAACAGTCGTACTTACTTATGATAGCTAATCAGCACTTCAAAAATACTAAATCAAACAGCATCATTCATCAGCTCATCAGTCATAAGTCATCAGTCATAAGTTATCAGTCATAAGTAATAAGTCATCGGCACATATCAATAAGCTAAATCAAACGGGCCCTTAATAACATTAAAAAGGAACACATTAATATATGCACTAATAATTAGTAACAAATACATTTGGTACTCTTTAAATATATTTATTGATACTCAATAAAACATGTAATAACATCGGTTACAAACCCGGGACAAAATTAAATGGGTAAAAAAATGTGTCTAGTTTAATGAATAAAGTGCTTGCTACTAGCATTTTGGTTATGGTTCAAGTCTCACAATAAATATTTTTTTCTTTATAATTCACATAATTTTTAAAACTTTATAGTGTTATTTCCATTTTGCAAAAGGTCTCGAATCACACACTCACACTCACATTCACACTCACACTCACTCAATAAAATATAATATAACGGTCGCTCATTAATATATGTATCGACATAAGGAAATGCATAATTTACGCAAAAACTTTAAAATATAAATTGTAAAGAATATAATGTTTATTATAAGACTTGAACCCACACAATCTCAAAGTGAAAAACTAGCATTACCTAATGGGCCATGGGCCAATGGTATCTTGGGTGGCTTCCCGTAGGGGAGGTCACCGGTTCGATTCCCTCCAAGGGAAACTCTTGTGAATTAATTTATTCCTTGGGTTTCAGGGTTCTTAGGAGCCCCTCGGGCACATCTATTCAGTTAAGGAAGCGGCATTGCTGGGCTTGCAACCTCAGTGTGGGGAGTTCAACTACCGCGTTGTAGGAGGGCTCCCTTGGGGCTAGGAGAATAAGGGGTGCTGCCACCCTGGCTGATTTGGACATATCCGCGATTTACCTCCGCTAGGACACTGTGGGGCCGGGAGCTAGTGGTCCAGGACTAACTCGGCGAAGCTGGGGAACCTGGGTATCAAAAAAAAAAAAAAAAAAAGAAAAAGAAAAACTAGCATTTTATTTTTAAACTAGACAATCCATTTATTTTAGTAGTGGATGCACTTGAACCCATACTATGAGTGTAGGTCTGCCATTAGCTATCATTCAATAACAAATGCAATAAAACTCGGTTACTTGAGCTTCTTCTTTGAAAAAAAAAAAACATTTTTATTAAGGATAGATTTTTTTTAATAAGATGGACCCATTTCATATTTATTTTTCTAAAGGTATCCCACAAATGATACCTCCCATTAAATTACCCGTCCCCCAATATAACATCACTCCTATATTTTAATTCACACGACATAGATCCTTGTCTTTCTGCAAAAATGTTTTGGGTTCAATTCCCCCATTCTGTTGTTAAAAAAAATAATGCTAAGCATACATAAAGATGCAAAGTTACAAACAACCTTGAGCCTAATAAAATTTAAGCTAGCATAACAGAATTTAAGGGATTTGAGTAAACAAGTGTTTCTTTTAGATAAAATTGGGCCTTAGAAGTCCATAGGTATCATAATTAGGCCTGGAGTAAACAGTCTAAGCCTATTTAAAAGTTAAATGTAACTTGGGTCCTTAGGCCCAAGTGACAAAGCCCATTTGTTGGAAAACTCCCATCGTTTCAAAAGAAATGTTTATGTTGTTACTTGAGAGACATTCTCGTACTGTTTATTTTTATGAAAAATACTTCCTCTGTCTCAAAATATTTGTTCCATTTGACTTTTTTATTGAACTTTGACCACAAATATATTACAATTTAATTATATTCATGAAATTCTAAAATTTCCTATTGATTCACCATTAATAATATTATCAACAACAACTTTTAAAATTTCATGAACATGATTAATCTCTCATAAATTTGTGGTCAAAGTTCAACAAAAAAATCAATGGAACAAACATTTTGGGATGGAGGAAGTATAATTAATAGGTGTGTAAATATTATTGATATCCGCTCTCTAAACTTTTAATTTTGTTAGTATAAACTTTTTTCGGCCCAAAATTTTTGTCCAACTTTAACTTTTATGGTTAAATTAATTGCAGTGGCCATAACTTTATTAAAATCTAGACATCTTCATACAATTCTAAAAATTGTTATTAATAGTATTCTTAGGCTCCGTTTGTTTGGGGGAAAATATTTTTCGAAAAACATTTTCCTCACTTTTCTAAGTAAATTAATTTACGAATTTTTCCTAAGTAAAACATTTTCCGAAAAATGGTAACACCCTTTGGTACACACACACACACACGTTACCCACCCCACATCAACCACCCCTATCCCACCCCCTGCCCCCCCCCCCACGCCCATCGAGTAAAAAAATTATTTTAAATTTATTTTTAACAACTCCTCCCCTAATTCACTCACCACCCCACCCCACCCCCGTTAAGTAAAAAAAAAAATTAATCATTTTAAATTTATTTTTAACAACTCTTCCCCCACTTCACTCACCCCCCTCCCTGTCGAGTCAAAAAAAATAATTAATAATTTTAAATTTATTTTTTAACAACTCCTCCCCCACTCCACTCATCAGCCCCTGCCACCCTACTCCCCACCCACCCCCACCCCGTTTGGTCAAAAAAATTAATCATTTTCGGAAAACAGTTTCTAGTTAAATTCAAAAAAAAAAAAATTGACCCGACCGGGGGGGTTGGTAGGGTGGGGTGGTGAGTGGATTGGGGGAGTAGTTGTTAAAAATAAATTAAATATTTTTTTTACTCGACGGGGGGTGGTGGGTGGGTGGGTGGGGGTGGGGGGTGGGCTGGTAGGGGGTGGTGAGGGATTGGGGGAAGATTTGTTAAAAATAAATTTAAAATGTTTAATTTTTTATTTTGGCTCGATCGGGGGTGGGGGGTGGGTAGGGTGGGTTGGCAGGGAGTGGTGAGTGGATTGGGGGTGATTAGTGGATTGTGGGTAGGGGGTGGGGGGAGAGGGGTGGTAGTGATGAGTAGGGTGGGGGCGGTGGTGGTGGTGATTGGGGTAGGAAAAATTTGTAGTCAATTCAATCGACATTTTTTGGAAAATATTTTTCTTACCAAACAGTCAAAGGCATGTTTATCTTATTTTTCGAAAAATATTTTCATTTTTCGAAAAATATTTTGTCAGAAATCATTTTCCAAAAAATATTTTACGCTAAACAAACGGAGCCTTAATGATGAAACAATTACAAGTTTTAGAATTGGATAGGGATATCTAGATTTTAATAAAATTATGATCAAAATTCAATTGAATTGGTCATAAAAATCAAAATCAAAATGAGACAAACTTTCTAGAACAAAGAGAGTGAGTAAGGATAGTGAAAATAAATTGGTAAAATATTATTTAGGAAAATTATTTAAGACCATATACATTTATTTAGGATTTTTTTTTTTCTTCTCTCTCTCTCTCCTTTTCAAATAAAAAACATTTGCATTTGGGATAGAGTGAAAGGGTACTTATATATTTTCCTCTTATCAGTGGAGTAATGTACATAAAAAACTAAAATGAAAAGTTATTGAAGATAGTAGCTCTATGTATCGCTTTTAGATTATACTCGGTCTCGTTTCATTTAGTTGTTGGATAAGGATTAACAGTATTATTAGTATTATTAATGAGGAGATTATTATGGAAGGGTTAATAATATTTTCATGAGATCAGTATAATTAGTGAGGGGATTAAGATCTAATTCCAATAAATCGGCTTAATTATCCGGATGCCTACTTTACAACCAAACGCCTTCATAATAAACCTTATTAATCCTGATGATGAATGTTATCCCGTCTTAAGCCTGCTAACCAAACGACCCCCTAGACCTAGAGTTGGCATCGAGCCATTACATCCAACAATTACAAACTTAACAAAAACTATAATTCTTAAAAGAGTTATAGCCCTGAGAAAAAATAATTGACACAAAAAGAAAATCAATACTCAGTACTTTAGTTTTGAAGTACAAGAAGAAATGGCATTTTGTTCTTGGTACTGAACAGAGATGTCACAAGTGCTATAAGTTGTAGCCTTCACCTTCAAGATCTTAAACATTGTTGCCTTCCCATGTAATGTTGTTGAAGAAGTAAAATTTAACCAACCACTAGCCAAATCCATAGGAAAATAAGGATTCGACAACAAATTTTCCGCCGCAATTTTCAAACTCGTGCTCATTTCGTGGTCCCCACGTGCAGGAATCGTGTCAGCCTCAACTGGTGCCTCAGCTGCAACAGTTCCACGATATGTTACAAACACCGTGCTATTTCCATATTTGAAACTTCCGTAGTTTGGATTGTGAATTGACACGGTTACCCCTAACGTGATGTTTAGATGAGTGGTAAAAGGTACCCATGTTATGTAATCGAGGGTAACAGATTGAGTTGTGATTTTGGGTTGTTTTGGCTTGAAAACGGTGAGAAAAAGGACTACGATAACTATGATGAAGATGATCACGAGGGTCGTAAATATAGCGCAAAATATTTTTAGGCCTTTGTAGCTAGATTTATTGCCTTGATCAGCCATGGAAATGCTCAGAATTTGGCTATCTTTCTTGTATATTGCACGGAGGAATGAGTTTATAAGTATTGAGAGGTGCAAAATTATGACATTGATTAGACCATCAGAAGGGAGGTGTGCAGAAGAAGGCAAAGATGGAGATAGTTACAAGGTTGTAGTTAAAAATAAGAAATTAATTAAGATTATTTTATGAAAAATGGGATCTTTTTGCCACTGTCATGGGGAGAGGTAAGAAATGAAAAGATTTTCAAAAGATCTTTCTTCAAACCAATTATCAAAGAAGTCAACTTTATATCAAAGAAGTCAACTTTACAGCAAAGTCAACATTATGTATAAGAGAAATATGTAAATCAAGTGCCATTCATTAGCATTGGAAATGAAGGTAAAAAAACATCTCTAGTAAGTCAAATAAATTTGCATCAGCTCAACATTCCAACAATACAACTGAAGAATTCAATTCTTTACATGTCTTTCCCTAGTCGTAAAGATCCCGAAAAAAAGTGAAAAACAAAATTAAAATGCGAAAAAAGGTAGCAATCTTCCCAAATCATTGTCCATTTTGCCCCGACATTCCCACCTAGTTCGCGTTTTTATGCTAATTTACACTGAATCTTTCCTTCCACATGTACACAAACTTTCCTCAACTTCCTTGTAGCTCTTATGACCAAACATCTTAAGTACAGAGTGATGGATTTTCAAGAACTTTGCTTTCCACCATTGAAAACTTTTGTTCTGATAAGTTTTTATTCTTAAATTTTACGCGACTTCTATATTAGCTTTGGCATTGTCTTCAACGAATTTAGACTTTGATTTTGCTGCTCGTGATGACCTTGATGACGAGGAAGACTTTGGGGAAGAAGAAGACCTGTTTTTCTTGCGCCTTTGTTTCTTTGGAATGTTTGGAGGAAGATTTGTGGGGGGTATGTCACTAAATATATCTGCTGCATTTTGTCTTCCCACCGAATCGTTAAAATCTGTTTAATAAAACAAAGGGTAACTATGAACACCAGAAATCTTTTAAATGACTGTCATTGCAAATTCTGAATAAAAATTACTCCCTCCGTCCCAAATTAATGTCCAAAAAATCTCAAATTTGCTCTCTGCTGAAGAGCAAATTTGATTTTTTTTTTTTTTGAAATTCATTTTGGGACAGAGGTAGTATTCAAAGAAATCCTGAGTCCACTGGTTCAATAAGTCAAATCATATGTGATGACACTGGAAATAAGCCTAATGAAACAGGCACGGGCCATTGAAGTTGTAGGAAACCTCAGTTTGAACAACTCATGCTTTCTGAGTCAAAGAAATAGCTTTAGGATTCGATGGTACTATTTCATTATTCATGATTACGATATTTTACTTAATTATGGAGCAAAAGTCCCGAGTAAACTCTAATGCACATATATATTTTCCTGTAATGACAAAGAGCGATAATATGATTGGGATTAAGGGGTCCTACAACAAAATAAACAATCAAATCATATGGTTCATAATGTGAATATTAAGCAACTTGGCCATAATTAACATTCTAATCCCATTTGCTGAAGATTAAAAAAAAAGCTATAAACCATAGGTGTGATACATGAGGGTGACATTATAACCAACCAATTAACAATTATTTGGAATGAAAACCAGACTCTGTTCCTTTTAAAGATCCATTCTTTGATATGTTACAAGAACTCGGTGCGATTAAATGAAAAAAATATGCAGAACTAATTAAAAGATGCACAACATTTGCATTTCTACATATGCTTTTGCTAAAACAATTTATTAGTATTTGCGACTTTATTAGTTATCATTATGTCGGTACAAAATTGATATTTGTGTTATTAACACTTCAACTTTCAACAGGAATACTTAGCAGGACATGACAGAAATATGTGTACAGAATAAATTGAAACAATATTCCGAGTGCATAATCAAATTATAATCTTTTTCCCAAATTATATTTCCCTTTTATGAAAGCAACGTCTCGTGACAAATGATCAAATTTCTCGCTGTTTTATGCAAAGAATCTTTGAGGACAAGTTTTTCAAAGGAACAAGAAAAACACCAATATCAAACACAAGAAGGGACACTGCTAAGGTAGAAGATACAATGCAAAGGACAAATCTATCATTCTTCCATAATTTCAACCCGTGAAAAAAAGGCCCACACTTGCTTATCTGACTACAAACATTGCCACATGATTTAAATCAGAAACCCATACATTTTTCTTGTTCTAAAATCATTCAAACTTACTCCAAAAAAACCCTTTAATTTACTCAGACTGAAAATAAACCCCAATGAATATAATAAAGAAATACAAGAATTAAGAGGAGAGGATTTAAAGAAACAGACCTTGAGAGGTCCATGTGGAGAGAGCTGAACCAGTATTACCAATAGATGTGGCTGCGAAATCAGGCCCTGTCTTGAATTCATTCATCTACATTTTCAAGAGAAAAAAAAAAAAGATTAAAATCGGAAAAAGAAATATGAAAATGTGAGTGCTCGAAGATCGCTTTTAAATGAATAATAAGGAGGACGAATTACCCAAGCGGGAGCACTACCGGAAGGGCCATCCCACCCAATATGAGCAACATGCTTAACATCTGTTGGGTACCCAATTTCTATCTCCCTTTCCTTCACCACTACAACCAAAAAACAATACAAACCCATTTATTTTTCAATATTAATTTTCCCCCAAATCCCATCTCAAATATTCTGCACAAAATTACACACATAACACAGAAAGGGAGAAAGAGGCATTACCAAAGATTTGGGAGATACTATATTTGAATCCTTTGTAAATTCCTTTAATTTTGGTTCCCATGGTTGAAAACTGCAGGGGACTATTTCAATATCCCCTTATGTAGAATGTGAACCAAACAGAAAAATATAATAAAAATTGTTCCTTTGCCTGTAAAGAAAAGCAAGAACTGTAAATTGGGTATGTATTGACATAATGTGATGTATTGAATTTTATAAAACTAAAGCATAAAAAAGAACTTTATGAATAGTTTGCCTGCAAAATGGGCATGGTATCTGTTTCAATTTTATAAATCACATTGCAAATTACAGCCAAAGAAAGCAAAAAAGATTGAAATTTTACCTTTAATCTCAGAGAAGGAATAAGATGGAAAAAGGAAAAGCAGCTTCTCCTTCCCTTTCACCAACATTCTCCATCCTCCCTTCCAAAATTATAAATTTCTTGATTTACACATCATGGTGACCAATATGCATGAAAACAGACAAATTTAACCAAACTGTGATGGGGTTCAACAAGAGGCTTGAAGGTGAACCCAGAAAAAAAAAAAAAAAAGAGATAGAGAGAGAGAGAAAGAGAAAGAAGAAACCCTTTTCTCCTTAACTGATGGGAAATCAAGAAAATATGTTAAATAAATGAAGGGGGAGAAATGGAAGAAGATGAGAGTGGCCTGATTGAGTTAGAGTTTCTTTTGTTAGTTTGGAAAAGAGAGAGTTGAAGGAAGGAGGAGAGGGAAGGGGAAAGGGAAAGAGAAAGAGAGAAAGCTGAGAAATGGACAACAATGAAAACCTCCCAAAAGGTGGGTAAGGGATGGCTTTGAAGGACATTAACAGAGAGATTACATTTAGAAATAATTAAAAAAAAAAAAGGAAAATATAAAATATAAAATGTAAAATTATGCATATTTTTCGGGCAATTTGCAATTTGGTTAACTAAGTTTGTACACCCTTTGCAATTTGATTCTTAACATTAAAAATTATTAATCTGATTCTTAAATTTATTATTTTGTTGTAAATTAATATAAAAACTAACTTTTTTTTGATAAAATTTTAATGAAGGAGGTGTCATATATTATACACATGACATTATTGAGGGGCAAATTTGTCAATTCAATGTTGGGAAAAAGAATTACCCTGCCCAATTCTGGACCCCATATAATTGCTATCATTGTACCCGAAAATGTTATTGCTATCCATCAACAATGCCCTCAAACTTCGTAAACCTCCTATTTCATCTCGAAACAGCCCAGACAATAAATTGAAGCGAAGATTAAACTCAACAAACTGAGACAGGTTACCATGCTGGGAAGGAATATAAACATTAAACAGTGAGACTATTTTGGATAAATTCAAGAACTTAAGACCTGAAAGCGAACAAAAATCGGGAGGAATTGACCCAGGCATGAAATTCTACGACATGTCTAGATTAGTAAGATTTTGAAGAGCTGAAAATGTAGATGGAATAGATCCCATCAACGTATTATTCGAAATATGAAGGATGGATAAAGTTGTTAGAGATAAAAAAGGAGATTCATCAAATATTTAGTTACCTAAGTTGGTATTGAGCCAACTTAGAAAAATTACCTTAGTTATTTAGTTAGAAGTATTTTCAATTATAATTATATTTACTATTAGAATAAGAAGAGATTTGATAGAATCCAATAAAAATTAGGATTAATGTGTTTTAAGTATAAATATGAGTCTCTAGCTTATGTAAATTTTGAGACAATAATACATAATATACTTTGCTCTCCACAATCTCTCCATAACCTTTTTACATATCTTTTGATATATCTTCTATAAAAGCTTATGCATACTTCAAAGGGACCGAGGAAGTGTACGAATGATTGAGCTAGACCTAAGATCAATTACTTATAGTGCACCAAGCCATTAACCAAACCAGTCTGGTATTAACTCGGCAGCCTAAACCCCGACGAATTAAATGAAACCAAGAATGTTAAATTGGCTAAAGGTTCCACTGCAAATTGAAAATTGCGTCGTCCATCCCGAATTTGGTTCAACCCAGATAAGTTAATCCCGACAATTTGATCGTTTGTGCAGTCCACACCTGTCCAATTTGCACAAGGATTCAAGAAAATCATAATTTTATTTCTCAAGAATTGTGCAGGAGAATTGTGTTATGAAACTGAGAAATGACGATTTTTCCCTTCAGAATGTCATTAGTATGGCACATGACACCTCCTCTTTCAAAATTTTAACAAGAAGTTAGTTGTATATCAATTTGTAACAAATTAGCAAACTTAGGAATTCAATTGACAAATTTTCAATGTTGAGAATCAAATTGTAAAGGGTGTACAATTAGGTAACCAAATTACAGATTGCCCTATTTTTTCTCACATACTATAAAATTAACCTCCCCTGGATGTTAGAACTTGTTTCATTATCATACCTTATTGTTATTCTTATTACAATGTGATCCCCTGATATTTAGAGTTACTTTAAATGAATATATTTTCATTGTTTTTATTCTTGGTAGACTTGAATCATATGTTTAAGCGCAACATTATATGAATATAAAGGAAAATAAGCACTCTTTCTTGCAACAAATTAAATATGAGAACATATAGCTTTGTTTTTGAGATGTAGTGAATATATTATGGTGATTTTTAGGATTAAAAACTCGGGGGTTACTACTAGAGAAAGCCACCAATTGCGTGTTGACACGAGTTATCAGGAAGTAGTCATTGATGGCTAAAAAAGTGGAACATTGGTCTTGAGATTTGAAGTCAAGTAAAACAAGTAGCGGACCAATTTCTATTGAAGATGAAAGTTTGAAGTGTTTTAGAAAGAAAACAAAATGAAAGGGTGCAAAGTGATAATTTTAAAATTACCTTAGTGACGTAGCACAAGAATTAAGATAAACAATATGTTACTGTTGAATCGATTGCAATTGTCGGTAACGAATTTTTCAACCTTCGTTAACTCTAAAGAGTAACGAAAATCGGAAAGAAAGTTTCAATCAAAAAAATAATTTTCGAGATTAAAATTATCCCTAAATATAAATATATAGGGTTCCTATAACTTGAAAAATGAGTCAAAACCTTGTCAAAATAACCCTAGTATATATAGTAACATAATCATACAATAAAACATAAAAATATCACCCTAATCTACTTATAATAATAAAAATACTACCTATTTAAAATAAATTTCGAAAATGATAAAATAATAACAAATAAATAAAATAAAAATAAAAATCTAACTTCTCATGATTATTTCCCTGCATCAATCTCCTCCGCTTGAGGAAAATCTGTACTCGAATTTTAATTATTGCTTGAAGCGACACATCTTGAACTATTTCTACATACCTTCTATCGACTTTAAATTTAGTATCACTCGCCATGATATCTATCCAGTCGGTCCATCCATTAATAAGAAAATTCTCAATAATCAATCTTTTTGAAAAACAAGAAGTCGAAATATTTGAACAATCAACATTAAAGGGGTCTTCATAAGAATGATCCATCTCAAACTTCGACGTCAACTCAACTTCTGTGAAGATTCGACGCCTACCATTGTGACACCAATGTGATGAGATGACATTAATTTACACATTTCACAATCACACTCATCATAAATTGGTGGTTTTTAACCAATCGATGAAAAGATCGGTAGGTTTTGACTCACCACATGAAATTATTGTTGAAGAATCCGAACTTGGCGTTTCACTATTTTCGGTTACCTCATAGTAGTCTTGACTATCGGTCTCGGCTTCCCTATCTCGACGCTGATTACGAACTCCTAGCCCTTTTTGAATTCTCTGATTTTGCTGGTCGAATAACTCATTCATCCAGTTTGTTAATTGTTCTATGATCTGATCTATACGTTGATCTACGACTCGTGTGATACACTGCTACAGCACATCCTACTCACGTTCGTAGGTTTTTTCCACAGCAATCTTCCTTCCGCGAACCATTCTTCCGGGATCGAATGAAGATATGATACCAAATGACGTAGCGAAGACATAGATATAATCAGTTATTGTTGAATTGCACACGATTGTCGTTAATCGATTTTCAACCTTCGTTGACTCTAAAAGATTACCGAAAATCGGAAAGAAAGAGCAACGCTCTAATTTTATTAATCAAATCAAAAACTAAAATTCGAAATTAAAATTATCCCTAATTATATAGGGTTCCTAGAATTTAGAAAACAAGTCAAAACCTAATTAAAATAATCATAGTCTGTAAAATAACATAATCAAAAAATAAAACATCAAAATATCACCCCTAATCTATTTCAAATAATAAAAATACAACATATTTAAAATAAATTTTGAAAATAATAACAACTTAAAATAATTAAAATAAAATTCTAACCCTGCATCACTTAACCTTAGCGTGCAAGTCATCAATTTTGTTGGGAAATCGTCAATGAAAATAACTGTCGCATCCGGATTAACCCTGAATCACACCACCAGTTTTTAGTTTATTTTGAGTAATTTCTAATTTTACCTTTGACTTTTTATTTTAGTGTTTGATTGTTTGTTTCGACTGTTTAAGGGTATGGATACTCTTTTTCAGTATGTTTTCGAGACAATTTATCGAAAAATAATTATTTTCGATGCACATTTTTGTAAGGGAGAGTGATCGGAAAGTTCTAAAAAAGTATCATAATGCCCGATAAGTTCCTTCACCATTTGTATTATAGATGCAGTATTATATTCACGTATGAGTGAATATAATAATATTGCATGCAGTATTATATATTACTGCATAAGAACTTTCAGGTCATTTCGATTTAATGAGAAACTTGAGGGGAAGTGATTTGTTTCAAAAGAAACTTCCGAGTCAAATTCCCTTTTTGTAAAGCCTAAACTATTACACGCTTGTTTGAGGAAATTTCTTTTGAAAAGAATTCATGTAGTAGAAGTTGAGTGTACTTCCCGTGTCTCACTTCAAATCGAACCAACATTTTATACACGGTCAATAAAAAAAGAAAATAGAATATAAGAAATGTGTTGTGAATATGAAATTTTAATAATAGAGAGAATGAGCGGGAGAATTAGTAAGTTGTTTGATACTGTGAATATAAAAGTAAAGTAGGAAAACAAATAATTGAGATGAAAAGTGTAAAAACATTTTCATTTTAGAAAGTTTGATTTGATGTGATACAGGCGAAAATGACAAAAAGTTCGTTTTGAAATAAAATAGAGAAAGTATGTTTCAATTTTTGATTGCTCAATTTCTGAAATATTACCATAATCATCATCTAGGATACTTTGTTGACCCATTAAGTGTTGTGAATATGGCCCTCCACACCCAAGCAAACCTACAAGAATAATAATCGCACACAAACCAAGCACAAGAAATCAAAGAAAACAGAAAAGGACACAAGAAATTGTTAACCCAGTTCACCAATTTGATTGGCTACGTCAAAAGCTGGGGGCACTACCAACCAGGATCTTGCACTATGTAATTAGAATTTGTGTAACAACTGAATTGGGGCGGAACATTGTTTATATATGACCTAGGGTAGAGTCCAAATCCTAAACAAACAAGGAAACTTTACTTCTTGAATCGGGCGGAGCGCGGCCGCTCTCGCTAAGCGCGGTCGCGCTATTGACGATAAGACCAAACGCCGCCTCGGCCCTTGAGCGCGGTCGCCCTACCTCAGCGCTGTCGCCCTCGAAGATGTTCCTCCCGAGCACCATTCTCGGCACAAGAGCGCGGTCGCGCACATAGCGCGCGGCCGCTCTGACCCCGAAACCCTGCTACGAAAAATCTTTCCCCTTGCTTTGATGCTCTAGTCCAATTGATCCTCTAACCCAACAATCTCCCACCTAGAGATCAACCACACATATAAGCCCCGTATCCGTCTTCAACTCACCCTTGGTGTCCTCCTAGTGCTCACCTCGATCATGGTAGTGCCATCCTCCTCTCTCATTCTTCAGCCCAATTGAAGCTTTGCACAGCCTTCAATTTCTCAAGGTTCACAACCTTCGTCAACATGTCACCGGATTCTCCGATCCCAATATCTTCTCAAGCCACAAAGTCTTCTCCTCCAAGAGATGCCCGATGAGTGAAACCTCGGTTCAATGTGCTTCGTCCTCGAATGAAATGCCGGATTCTTTGCCAAGCGAATTGCGCCTCATTTGTCATCAGAGAGAATATTACCACTTTGCGTCTTCCCAAGTTCACCCAAGAAGTTCTCAGCCAAACCATCTCTTTACTTGCTTCCGTCATCGCCACATATTCCGTCTGCAGTCAGCGTGCCACGATCTTTTGTAACTTAGAAGCCTGTGAGATTGCTTTGTACTCACCCAATGTAAACACATAACCCGTAGTACTTCTCCTTTTATCAAGATCACATGATGCCAAGTCCGCATCAACATAACCCGCTAACACCACTTCCTTGCTTGAAACACCCAGAGCCTTACCAGCAGTACCCTTCAAGTAACGTAGATCCACTTAACCGCTTCCCAATGTTGCTTTCTGGATTGCCCATGAACCGGCTGACTACTCCCACCGCATGTGCAATGTCCGGCCTTGTACACACCATTGCATACATGAGACTCCCACGCCTGAAGCATATGGAGTTCTCTCCATCTTGTCACGCTCTTCCTTGTTCCTAGGCGAGTCCCTCTCGGATAGCTTGAAATGCAAACCCAAACGGCGTCCCTGTTGGCTTCGCCTCTTCCATACAAAACCTTGCTAAGACCTTCTCAACATATTCTGCTTGCGAAAGAACCAACTTGCCCGACTCCCTATCCCGATCAATCCGCATGCCCAAGATTTTCTTTGCCTCTCCCAAATCCTTCATCTCGAACCGTTCTGACAACTGAGTCTTCAACCTGTTTACCTCCTACTGCTAGAGCCCGCTATTAACATGTCGTCCACATATAACAGCAAGATAATGTACCCATTGTCCGTGTTCTTGAAGTAGCAACAATGATCCGCCTCGCATCTGATAAAATCAATGTCGTGCATGAATCCATCAAACTTCCTCGTACCGCCTAGGAGCTTGTTTAAGGCCATACAAGCTCTTAGTCAATCTGCAAACTAGCTCCTCGCTACCCTTAGACAAGAAACCCTCTGGCTGTACCATGTAAATTTCCTCCTCCAAGTCTCCATGAAGAAAGGCTGTCTTCACATCCATCTGTTCAAGCAGCAAGTCATCCGCCACTACTATCCCCAGAACCATTCTGATAGTGGTCATCTTCACAACCGGAGTGAATACTTCGGTGTAGTCAATACCATACTTCTGCTGAAACCCTTTAACAACCAGTCTTGCCTTGTAACGCTTGCTACCGTTTGCTTCCTCCTTGATCCTGTAAACCCATTTATTATGCAGTGTCTTCTTCCCCTTAGGTAGTTTAGTCAACTCCCAAATTTTGTTGGCCTTCAATGAGTCCATCTCATCATCCATCGCAGCTTTCCACTTGTTACAAAGCACACTACGAACTGCCTCCGCATAACATTCCGGTTCCCCATTATCTGTCAATAGCAAATAATAATTGGATGGAGTATACCTGTCAGGCGATCCACGCAACCTGCTGGATCTACGCAGCGGAATATCCGGTTCCGGAGTACGTGGTTCATCTTCGCGACCTCCCCGACCATGGTCATCATGAACCGTTCGCTTCCCACCCGAGTTAGGAATATCCACCTCTACAATATCCGGTTCAACTAGTGTCATCGTATGCCCCCTTTCTGTCCTTGTACAAAACCTGTTCATTGAATACCACATCTCGACTACGAATAACTCTATGATTTTGGTCATCCCAAAACTTGTACCCGAAGTCATCCCCGCCATACCCAATAAATGTACACTTAATGCATTTAGCATCTAATTTAGTTCTCTCAAAGTAATCAACATGAACATAAGAAACGCAGCCAACGATGCGAAGAAAGGACAGATTTACCTGCCACTCCAAGCTTCCTCTCGGGAATTCCATTCCCAATGGAACCGATGGTCCCCGATTGATCAAGAAAGCCGCCGTGTCAACCGCATATGCCGTAACGCCTTCTAAGTCCACACTTCAATCTCATACTTCTAGCCCGCTCGTTCAATGTTCTGTTCATCCTTTCTGCTACCCCGTTGAGTTGTGGAGTCTTCTTTGGAGTCTTCTCCATACGAATACCATTCGCAGCACAATATTCCCTAAACTCCCGAGCTCATACTCCCCACCATTATCTCGATCTCAAGCACTTAAGCTTAAGTCCCGTTGATTCTCCACCAAGGCCCTCCACTTCGAACACCTCGAAAGCTTCATCTTTCCCCTTCAAGAAATAGACCTGCACCTTCCTTGTAGAATCATCAATAAAAGTCATATAATATGACGCACCACCCAGAGATGTAACCGGAGATGGCCCCCACAAGTCCGTGTGAACCAATTCCAACTTTGCTTCCCTTAATCCCCTACCTGTCCTCGAGAAATTATTCCTCCCTTGTTTGCCAAACATACAATCTTCGCAGATCCCCACGTTGACCGTCTTCAAACCCGTAGTAGACCCTTTCAACAAAGCACCTTCATCCCTGTCTCACTCATGTGACCCAATCGACAAGGCCACAAATCTGTATCACCCTTAGCTGCTGCCACCGCAATACTATCCTTGGTGTTGTTTGCCAAATACAAAGTACCCTCCTTATTACCCCGAGCGATCTCACAAGCCTCCTTGGTAATAACCCAGCCTCCTCGGCAGCCTCGAAAGTCACCTTGTAACCCTCTTCGTCCAACCGCCCAACCGAGAGTAGGTTCTTTTTCAAACCCGGAATGTGCCTCGACCCGTTCGATGTAGAACCTTCCCGTCCGATGCTCCTATCCCGACATCCCCTTCCCCGATTTCCAAAGGCTCGCCATCGCCTAGATAGACCTTCCCAAGATCACCGGAAGTGTAATTATCCATCTCTTCCTTATGCCCGCAAGAGTGGAATGATGCCCTGAATCCAGCACCCATGATTCTAGTGCACTACTAACACTCGTAACCGCACATCATCATCTTCGATCGCCACATTCGCCCGATTGCCCTTACGATTTGGACAATCCCTCTTAAAGTGTCCCAACTCCTTACAATAGTAGCACCGAACAGATCCCTTCGCAACCTTCGGTTTGTCCTCGGTCTCACGCCTTTGCCCTTACCACTCACTCCGTTCTCCCTAGATTCGGTTCTCCCTTGTTTGCTAGTACCCGCTTCCCCTACTAGTAGTAGCTAAAGCCGCTCCCGAAGTACTTGATGTCCCCAACTTCTTCATGCGATTTTCCTCACCTAAAAGAAAAGTCTTTAACATCATCATATTTCAATTTTTTCTACCCGCCGAAGCGTTGATTGCCGTCACCGTTCCGCTCCAACTTGCCGGTAAAGAAGCTAGCAACAAGCATGCATGAACCTCATCATCGAACTTGATCTCCACCGTCAATGAATCTATGACATCCATAAATTCATCGATGTGCTTAGCCAAGGATCCTCCTCTTCGCATCTTGAGACTACCCATCTTACGTATCAAATCAACCTTATTTGGCAGCAGACGGAGTTTCAAATCTCTCAAGATAATCCAATAGCTCCTTGGTGGTTGTCGCCTTCCTGGTAGTCTTCGCAATCCACTTTGACAAAGTAGATCTAACCACCCCTAGGGCTTTCCGATCCATGAGTTCCCATTCCTCCTGACTTACATCTTTCGGTTTGACACCCTTCAGAGGCTTGTAGAGATCTTTGTTGTACAAGAGATCCTCAATCTGCATCCTCCAATATCCGTAGTCAGACCCATCGAATTTCTCGACCGCTTGTTTGTCCTTGCCCATTCTTGATTGCTTGAAACAACTCCCTTGATCCTAAACCAAGAGCTCTGATACCAGTTGTTGTGAATATGGCCCTCCACACCCAAGCAAACCTACAAGAATAATAATCGCACACAAACCAAGCACAAGAAATCAAAGAAAACAGAAAAGGACACAAGAAATTGTTAACCCAGTTCACCAATTTGATTGGCTACGTCTGGGGGCACTACCAAGCCAGGATCTTGCACTATGTAATTAGAATTTGTGTAACAACTGAATTGGGGGCGGAACATTGTTTATATATGACCTAGGGTAGAGTCCAAATCCTAAACAAACAAGGAAACTTTGACTGTTGTTGAATCGGGCGGAGCGCGGCCGCTCTCCTGCTAAGCGCGGTCGCGCTATTGACGATAAGACCAAACGCCAGCCTCGGCCCTTGAGCGCGGTCGCCCTACCTCTCAGCGCGGTCGCCCTCGAAGATGTTCCTCCCGAGCACCATTCTCGGCACAAGAGCGCGGTCGCGCACATAGGCAGCGCGGCCGCTCTTGACCCCAAAAACCTGCTACGAAAAATCTTCCCCTTGCTTCGATGTCTAGTCCAATTGATCCTCTAACCCAGCATTAAGTATAGTGTTTGCCTTTAATCCAAGATTGTTTTTAGTTCATCTTTAACCTTGTCATTCCTTTTTGTTTCTTAGTTTGCAAGTGAAACTACATTGTTTAATATATTTCGGACCTCCTAAAAAATTCATATACAACTACGAGTGACAAGGAAATAAATGATTTAATGGTGATTTATGACTATGAAGTAAACATAATTATGCGATATAGTTTGTTTATTATGGTCAATTTTTATTAATGATAAAAAATGTTTTGAAATTTAATTACTGCAGTATCATGTAATTTTAAACACTGTTATTTTTTAAGGCAAATTGCATTTTAGTAACCTGAGTTTGTCGAAATGTTTCAATTAGTTATCGAATTTGCATTTGTTACAAGTTGGTTATTGAGTTTGTCTTTTTGTTACAATCAGGTGTAATTTTGGATGAACCGTTAAAAATTTAACGAATAGTATAACATGTGCCGCTCACGTGAGTTAATTAATCGGTATTTTGGTATTTTACATGGAATGAAACTTACAACCACCACTGCATCACAAGTAGTGGTTATGCAGGAAAACCTTGGCTCTGCTATAATTCAAGTAGTTCAGCAAAGGGATTAATGCATAGCAATGAGGTAAACACAATCAATAAATAATTAAAACAAAGAAACATTCTCACAAACCACCTGCAGTATATTATTGACAAATTACAACGAATCTGGTCTGTGCCAAGCCAAAAAGCTCGAGCATTTCTCCCGGCTGAAATATATAAGAATCCAGCAATGCAGCCCATGAAAATAGCTACTACTGAGAACTTCCCATACCCATCCAATGATTCAAACCTAAAATCAAGTAGCCAATTCGGAATAATATAGAGAACAATCAAAATCCCAATAACAAATCCAAGAATCCCAATTAAGAAACTCAACTGCTTCTCTGATCGCTTAGAAGCAGAACTCTCAAACGAAACCCTAGCAATCAACAAAACAATTCTACAAACACCTGCAAGCCATAACAAAATTGGAATCAACGTACCATTCTTCAAACCCCAGAACCATTCGAATGCGCCAATAATTTTTTAACCAACAAGCAACAAGAAGCCACAATTGTGAAATTGAAAACCCCACTAAATTGTTCAAAATAGAGCCTTGACCGGAGGTGAGCGTCATAGAGCTTAAACCGAAAGATCTGAGCTTTGTTCTCATCGAACCCGAACTTATCTTTGGATCTCTTTCTGGGGTTGATTCAGGTTGGTCGGTGCTGCCGAGTCTTCAAATCGCGGCACGGAGACCTGATTGAAATAGTATGAGGAGACGGCTTCTTAGATGCATCTCTGCCACTTGTCTATTCTTTTTATATTTGTATACATGTGGGATATAATTTTAGCAGCTTAAACAATATTAACATTGCCTTATACGCATAGTCGTACAACAACATTAACTAAGAAACTTAGGAAACTGGAGGACACTAGACGACAGGAAATAACTTTATATAAATCATATAATTTAGTACATTGCCTCTGGTTTTCTCCTTGATCTTTTTCTTTTCCTTCTCTTCATCAACCTTCTCAGGTAAAGGGTGATTTTTGTTCCCCTGCCTAGGGGCTCACTATCGTCTCAGGTCACAGTTAATGATCAACCAACTTGTGTTTTTTGCATGTGGTTTTTTGAGTGAAATTTTGTTTCTCAAGTCAGTTGTTTCTATTAGATAAGATTGTATCAGCGTAAAGGATTGCAAACCCAAAAAATGCTACTCCCTCCATCCCAATTGAAGATGTACGCTTTGTCTTTTTTAGTTTGACCAATTTTCAAGTCATTATTTAGCATAACATGTCTGGTATATGTTAATTTGCTATATTGTTATTACCTACTATGACTCAGTTTGACCAATTTTCAAGTCATTTTTTCAGTTTGATGATTATTCATTGCTTTTATATGTAAACAAATTTACTGTTTTAAACAAAATCAGTGAATAATTTCAAGGGTGATTACCATTTTTTCCAATTCCAGGAATAGGAAGAGGTATAAATGGAACAAGTCCAAGCTCTGGTAGGGATTCGAACTCAAGGAATAGTCAACCAAGAACAATGAATAACACTAGGCAGAGGCTCTAGTTAACTCAGAGTTAATCCCTTCTATAAATAATGTTACTAAGGATACGGTTGACCCATCAGAATCAGAACCCCTTGGTTTAAATACTCGGTGGAAGAGGGGTATAACAAGGGGGCATATGCACCAACAACAGGACAAACGAAGATACTAGTCGTTGTTCTTACACGCACGTAAGATATTAATTAGTTCTACAAATTTATGTAATTTAATCTTCTTGCTTTTGTTGGGTATGCATGTTTTAACCCTCCTATTTTGTATTAGATTTGATTGATACCATAACCTCCTATTTATTTTAAGGACTTTAGGACCCTATGTAATGAAGCTTAGACTTCAATTTTTTAGCTAAGTCCATTTTATAGAATAGGTTAAAATTAGGCTTGAAGACTGGCTCAAGAATCATTGGATCTAAGGATTGCAGTTCTGAGGTTTCAAAACCGCCTATCAAGGAACCGCTTGGCAGAACCGCTTGTAGCCTAACTGCCTTGTAATCCCCTATTTTGAAACCGCTTGTATCCCAAAGTGCAAACCGCACTCTTGGAAATCCTATTCTGGTGGAACCGCTTTCATGTCAAACCGCCTTTCTCCAGAACCGCTCCAATGATTGGTTACTTGAAGTGAACCTCTTTTGACCGTTGGAATCCACGTCAGCAATATCAAAAGTCAACTTCCATATCTTGTCACGTGACTACTTTTCAGACAAGATCTGCAAGGATCTTGAAAAGGTGACAGATGTCCTAACCACCTTGATTGCGGGCGAGGTCCGATCGCCTTTACCTGCATCAACAGTTCCAAAGGACAAAAGTGGTTGTTGTGGACCAATGGGATTGCATCAAGGACTGTCCTTACAACAGCTGTATCCAACGGCTAGTTTCTTGATGCTTGGGTATAAATACCCCTAATCTTCACCATTTGAAGATTGCTTGAAAAATTGAGAAGTGCTGTGTTCATAGAAGCTGAAGCTCGCCTGTAAATTATTCAACCCTTTGAATCTTCATCTTCATACTTCAAGAAATATTCCCCAAATTTTAAATCAAGCCTTAACACATTCAAGAATCATTGAGCTCTACATCTCACAGATTTAAAGAGCCTTGATCTTGAACACACACACACCTCACTTGTTTAAACACATAGTTTATTCATTTGAGATACACTGGTTATAATATAGGATTTATTCTTCATAAAAAAGATTTTATTGTACTTTGTAATCTCTCAAATACTCAATATAAAATCTCTCTTAGAAATCCAAGACTAACCATCTTGGTAGTGGACGTAGATCGTTTATCGATTGAACCACTCCAAATAGCTTGTTCATATACTTTACTGCATTTATATTTTCTGTGCTTGCTAATTATTTATCTCTGTCTCTGTTTGATCTTTATATAGTTATCCTTATTGTGATATTGTGTTTGGAGTTAACATTGTCAAAACCTCACTTTTTGCAAACTGCACCTTCTGACAACCACACTATCAAACCGCTTTGCAAAACCGCCTCTCCCAAAACCGCTTTATAACTTATATATTCCGTTGTACATTTTTACAACTCTACTTGCAGTTTCTTACACACTGCAAGAGGTTTTGTAAGCTTAGAGGTTTAGTTTTTAAAGAGGGCGAAAAATTTGTAACAGCTATTCACCCCCCCCCTCTAGCTGTATTTTCACCCTTGTTGCCACCTTTGGGACCAACAAGTGGTATCAGAGCTTACACATTTTAAAACCACTGTCTTTCAAGCTTAACAGCTTGTGTGCCGATTCGATATGGCAACCTCAAAGACAATGACTACTGTTAACTATTCACACATTCCAATGTTGGACGAAGACCATTTTGACATCTGGAAGTACCGAATGCTTATTCATTTGGAAACTATAGATGAAATGCTGGTGGAGTGCGTAATCAATGGCCCTCTAATTCCAATGAAGGCTAACACTGATGCAACCATCAATGCTGAAACTCCAGAGGTCAAAAAGCCAAAAGATGAGTGGTCGGATGAAGAGAAGAGATTAGTTGCCTTGGACAGCAAGGCAAGGTTCATCATTTCTGGAACCCTCCCCGTTTCAACTCTTCGTAAAGTGATGTACCTCAAAACCGCATAAGCGAGATGTGGGATGCCATAGAGAGCTACCTCGAAGGTGACAAAGAGTGCAAGGAAAACAAATTATACACCGTTGAAAGATCCTACAACAACTTCAACGTAAAATCCAACGAAACCTTCAAGGTCAAACCTACGATCGCTATGTTGAGGTAGTTAATGCTTGTAGATCTCTTGGTAAAACTTTAACCGATAAGGAAATCAATATGACTTTCCTATCTCGCTTTAGGTTCTAGATGGGTAAATAAGGCTACCTTCTAGAAGACTCCAAAGTATTGGGTACTTGGTCGTTAAGTAACTTGTATGCCAATCTTAGAGTCTATGAACTTAAATTAAATAATATTGAAGAGATAGAAGGGAAAACCAAATCGCTTTCTATGTCCGTAGTGGAACAAGAGGTAAAACTTTAACCGATAAGGAAATCAATATGACTTTCCTATCTGCTTTAGGTTCTAGATGGGTAAATAAGGCTACCTCTCTAGAAGACTCCAAAGTATTGGGTACTTGGTCGTTAAGTAACTTGTATGCCAATCTTAGAGTTTATGAACTTAAATTAAATCATATTGAAGAGATAGAAGGGAAAACCAAATCGCTTTCTATGTCCGTAGTGGAACAAGAGGAGAAACCATCTACATCCAATCAAACCGCTGATCCTTCCATATCAACCTCATCACTCATCGAGATGGATGATGATGATTTTGCCATGTTTGTGAAAAGATTCCAAAAATTTAGAAAATCGTCAAAACCTTTCACAAAATCATTTTCAAAAGGCAAACCTCCTGCAACATTTTCTAGGGCCAGCAGATACAAAGAAAAAGAGTGACCTAGTTTGCTACAATCGTAGGAAAACCCGGCCACTTTGCATCCGAGTGTCCACAAATTTCTAAGTATGAATATATGAAAAAGAAAACCTCTCCTGCGAAATTTTCTCGTCGCAAGGGAATGGTTGCTGAGGAGGAAGAGAATTCCAAGGAATTAGCAACTTGGATTGAAACAGATTCTGATGATGGAAGTGATGATGAAACCGAAGAGGTTAATCTCTGCTTAGTTGCAGACGCTTCCGATGAATCAGATTCTGAATCATTTGAGTTGCAAGATATGGAGGAAAAAGAGGTTTTTACAAAACTTCCAAATTATAAATTGGATGATGATATCAAACTTACTCCTAGCATTAAGATAGAAAATTGCTCGTATTCACGTCCCATTTTCTCATCTAAAAATGCTCCACCTTCAAAAGCAATTCCAAAGAAAATTTTGAAAAAGGTGGTGGAAGAGGTTTCTCCCATGGAACATGAAAGGATGTTCAAGGAAGCTGAAATGGTGATCCATCAATTCTCTAATCTTAAGAAAGCCTTAAGCTTATCTCATGATGAACTTAATCTGTACAAGACGGAGAAAACTGTGATGAAGTCCGAAATTTCAAATCTTAAGGACCAAATCAGAAGTATGACTCCTCTTGCTGATCAGAACCGCATCCTTGAAACTAAGGTTGCTGCACTTCAACTCCGGAATGATGACTTGGTAACCCAAATCAACGATCTCCAAAAGATTGTTGATTCGTGGCTCAAGTCTCAATCCACCAAGGATAAAATCATGGACTCCCAAGTTCCTCCTGGAATTAAGGAAGGCCTAGGTTTTGGATCTGAGGAAGAGGAGAAGTGTGCATTCTCGAGTGAAAAGGATGAGGAAATTTTGGAACTAACTAAAGAAATTCCTAAGGGGAAGCATGCTAAAGGAAAGGGTAAAGGACGACAAATTAATTATGTCTACCCAAAAGGAAAGCAATATGGAAAGAATTCTGTGTTGAAACCTAAGGATTCTGTGGAAGCAGCTGAAGAGGAAATGGCTTATGGAATTGGTCGCATACCTGCTCCAACCGCTCCTGGTGGAAAAGGTGGTGCCGTTAACTTCAGTGTCTCGACCGCGCATCTTCTTCGACCTCTCCTCCTGCCTTCAAAAGCAGGAATAGCGTTCCCAGGAAATACGTGGTCAAACCAAAGCCTGTTCCCTTTATCTCAGCCGGACTCTTAGCCGGAACCTGTAACGACCCCAACCCTAGGCGCTAATTTTAAATATTATATTATATGCTTTTAATATTTATGTTAGCTTTATGTGCTCAATTATGTCTTTAAATTCTTAAGTTAAGATAAATTGGGTGAGAAGTAAATTTAGAATCTTTTAAGAATTTATTGGATATTAAATAAGAACCATGGGGAATAATAAAAATAGAAAATAGATAAATAGTGAGAGGAGGTTAAAATGAGTAGAATAAATATTTAGGGGGAATGATTTAAATTGTGGTTGAAAGCCTTAGCTTTTCTTGAGGGGGGCCAAAATGGTCTTCCTCTCCCTCCTCTTGCCATGTGTCCAACTCCCATCCCCTTACTTCCTCCTTCCTCCTCCCTCCTTCATTCATTTACCTCATACTTTCCCTAGCCAAAAACCTCCATGGAAGCTCCATGTGAAGCCTCCTCTTCCCAAGCCATAGATAGTTTATTTCTCCACCTTTTTCAAGTCCAAGAGCATTTTTGAGGATGGATCATCTAGAAGATCAAATCAAGCTAAGAAGATCAACCTCCCATTCTAAAAACCTAAGGTGAGTTGTTATGATTCCCTTCTCCTACTTGTTCATGAGCTTTTAAATATTACCCTTGTTCTATGATGTTGATTTTATGCCTTGGAAACCTTAATGGAAGTTGGATGATTGGAAAATGAAATTGTTGAAGTTAGGGTTCAAGGAAGATCATTTAAAAAGGGTTTGAAATGGGTGAAATGGGTAGAGATAAATAATCTAAGGCTACTTGGTTTTGAGTTTACATGTTTGGAATGGGACTTGGTAAGGTTAAAGCATCCTTGGGTGTTCTTGAATTAAGCTTGGTTAGAAGGAATGGAAACCTAGGCAAAAAAGGGTCAAAATCTGAGTTTTGTGCTGGAGGAGGGCTTGGGCGGTCGCCCATAGGGGCTTGAGCGGCCGCCCAACGCCACAGAATCAAATTTGCCTTTGAAGTCCACTTGGGCGGTCGCCCAAGTGGTTAGGGCGGTCGCCCATGTTGGCAGAATTTTGCCCAGTTCCCTGTTTCGCTGAATTTTCACTAGTAACCTCCTAGTATGATGTATGATCCTTAACCAATATAAAGCTTGGAACCTAACCTTTCCGGAATATGAAATTAATCCTTTTAACCTAAGTTATACTTAGAGCAATTGTATCATTTAAGGGCACCTTAATTTGGATTTAAATGGAACTAAGGAAGCACTTTAATTACGACTCGAGAATTGTTCGGCAGTCTTGTTTGGACTCATTGATATATTTCGATATAAATGCTGGGATGCCCTAATTTGGAATTTCTAAATTGTTTTGGGATTGGTTCAGAGATTTATAGCCGTTGTGCTAATATGTTGAATACTTGTTATAGTATTTCTATCTTTATGATATTATATTGTTGTAGGATTCCCTACTTTGGAATTCCTAAACTGTACATGTGGTTCAGAGATTTATAGCCGTTGTGCTAATATGTTGAATACTTGTTATAGTATTTCTATCTTTATGATATTATATTGTTGTAGGATTCCCTACTTTGGAATTCCTAAACTGTACATGTGGTTCAGAGATTTATAGCCGTTGTGCTAAGATGTTGAATACTTGTTATAGTATTGCTATCTTCATGATATGCTATTGTGGTATGTATCCCTACTTTGGATCATACAATGTTTGGTTAAGCAAGTATGTTATTACCGTGCTTAGTTATGAAAATCCACTGGTATTTGTTTGTTGGGCAATGTTATGGAATTATAATGGCACCGAGCCAAGTTCATTATAATTCATACATTGGTAACCCGTTGTCCCCCTTGTGTGGGATTAGTGGGCTAGCATCTCTTTTTGAGGTAGATGGTCTAGTTTCACCGGGGATATGACCGTGTCGAATCCCTACGGTACTGTTATTGTTCATGGTTCCGAACCGCTTCATCAAATGTTGCCGTCGCTCGGATGTGTATATCCTTTTGGAGTTAAAACCTTGGCTCAAGATCCTTCTAAGTGTTACTTTATCGTACTTATGTGTTGTGATATATTCATGATGAAATGGTCGTTGTTTCCAACCGGTATGGGACGGTTGGCGGCATGGAGCCTCTCTCGATTATGTGGATATGTCTTTTGATGTATTGCATCTTGTTTGGCATCTTGCCGCATTCATAATAGCTTGCCGAGATTTATTCTCACCCCTCTCCCTTTACCGTTTTTAGATTCTCGAGACAGTGGACCGGCCAAGTAAGGGCGGTGAGGAGTTTGGAAGTGATATTGTGGGAATTGTCGGGGTATGATTAGGTTGGTATAGAAAGTGTACATTGGTATGATTCATTTATGGAATTGTATTTATAAATCTTTATTTTATGTTATAACCGAGGCCTTTTTGTAATTAAAACCGTTTCTTACTTTCTAAGTTAGTCAATTATTTCTCCATTATGAAAAGGTGTAGATTTATTTTTAAATGGTTATAATAATTGTATTTAATTTTGAAAGTTAAATAAAAGTTTTAAAAGATTTGGAAAAATTGGGTTAGTTTGAGGATGCTCCAGCTTGGGACACGTGTAGGTTCCGGGTCGGGGTCCTCACAGGTGGTATCAGAGCTCTGCTAGAGTTCTCGCAGAGTCTAGCCGAGCGAGAGTGTGCAATAACTTACGTCGAGAGTTTAATGCAGGAATTTGTTCAATGATAGAAAATGATATTGACCAATCAAGGAATCAAGGAAAGGTGAGTTATGGAAAGATAGATTTTCCATCATTATTTGAGGTATTTTACCTGTCTCAGGAGTTAGGTTTCATACTTGTATAAATTCTCGTTCATTCGCTCTCATGTGGCATTACATTTCATCCTTATTGGCATAATTGGCCTAAGAGTTGCCTTATGTGTTGGAGGTTCTACTCCGATGGGGTCGTACCTCGAATCATCCTTAATTATCTTGGTAATTGTGATTAAGTGGGCATGTATTGCCGGTGGATTTGGTCGAGTTACCTATCCGTGAATCATCGTTATGTTAACCTGAATTATTTGAGTAGTTGTTGTGTTTGAGGAGGACTGTCGCAAGAAGCGAGTCTCCTTATCTACGTTTGATTTACCTCCGTGTGTAATTGAGTCGGATAAATTATTAATTGATATTATGTCACATACGCGTAATTGTCGAAAGTATGGCCTAATTAAGAGTGATTTATGGTTGTGTACTTGCGTGAGTAATTATACATTGGTGTCTCGTGGGAGACTAGATATATGGGACTAGTATTGAAAGTGATAGTCTAAGTGAGATTATATGGGTTATAAAATATCGCGAGTACGAGATATGATAGAACCAATATATCTTTGCCTTATGTGCTATTAGTTGATTAAGTGGTGTTTTCTATGTGAGTTTCAAAATGGGTTTTCATCAGGTATCATACCAGGATATTGAGATTTTGAATTGCTATAAGGTATTATTTTGGCATTCGGATTCCTAGATAGAGGACACTAATTGGGATGATGGACTTGATGATTCATCTTGGGAAAGTATTTGATAAAGAAGATAATGAGCTTAGTGAATCTCCATAAGGGTAAATTGTTACTATAATTAGAAAAGATGATACTTGGTGGTTATTTATAAGGTTATAGAGATCTTAAATAGGTAACTCGTGAAGAATAAGTATTCGTTAGCACTTGTTGACGATTTGTATGACTCGATTTTAGAAACTAGTAGGATACTCAATGGTTATTAGTTAAATTTTTCTGAGTGTTACAATTACGGTGAAAATTTGCTTAAAGGATATACTTAAGATAACATTTATATCTATAGTATGACCGTTTTGATTTGTGGATTGTGTATTAGTGATGGAGAGGTAAATAGGGAAAATGCAAAGAAGTATAATAGATACGCTTATTGGTGACTTAAAGGATCAACTTCAGAATTGGTGAAACATGCACATGGTTTGTTTTGAGAGATGATTATCATTAGTTGAGAAAATAAAATGAGGATAAATCTTATTGGAAGACAGGATACTTTAGGATGATTACACCGTATAGGTTGACTTAGTTGCGCGACTCATATAAGGGATTGGTGTGATGCTCGGAAGATATTGACGCTATACGGATTTTGAGTTGTTGAGGGTTATAGGAGGTAAGTTAGATTATACCGTAATGTTTAATCGAAATTTGGGAATGATTGATCTATGTGAGTTCTAATTATATTTTCTTATTTAGAAATTATGGTATTTAATTGGGAACTAGATGTTGCAATGCGTTGTTACTAAGTACAATACCAATATCGAAGGTAAGGAATAGATGACTCAAATCAAGTAAAAGTGTTGAATATTCAACTTGAGGAATTATTGAATTGAGGATGATTTACCTAGTTTATAAGCTTAATGATTGTTTTAGTGTTATTTATCGGAAATAGTAATAGTATGGCAAGATTGTGTTTTCTTATAGAGAAATTAACTAAGTATAAATATTATAAGTGGTGGCTATACTATAAATAGAGGTCAAACAAGAATAATTTTGTTGGAATTGTTTTAAAAGTGCTTTACAACTTTGGATTATAAATTGAACTTCAAGCATGAGCATTTGTACCCTTCAGGATATTTTGATTTATTAAAGTCAGTGAACCGTTTTTGTGTACCTTAAAATCTGGGAGTAATTTAATTATCCACCACTGGAATGGGACGGTTGTAGATAATTAAATCACTCGAGTTATTTTGTTAGCTTATCAATCTTTTGAAATTTCTTAAATTGTGAGTGGTTTAGTTAATTAAAACTGGTATGGGCCGGTTTTAAATAAATAAACCATTCGGGTCTCTTTTGAATCTCTTTTTATATTATCCTTTGGAATTTTGAAAGATGTTGTAATTTTTAGAAAGACTTGGTATTTTAAAGATATAATTTGTACAAAAGTAAGTAGAAAAGCAACCTAGTTCCCCTATAATGATTAATTGTATTCAAGTCTTGATCCGAGAAATGATTGATAATTTGTGAGGTTGTTATTGTGTTGGTCGCAGTAGACTCGGTTTTGTTTTGGAGTTGGTTCGGCCCGTTGTGGGCGGCCAACCATTTGATTTGAATATTGATCTGTCACTGGACTCGAGCATAATTAGAGCATTGAATTATGATATATAGTCGACTAGTATTCCGTTTATGGGAATCGTGGTCTTATTGACATGTTTACATTTATTATTTCGTAGACAGTTATTTAATGTTTGTATCATGAGGAATGAGGATGAGATAATTAAGATAATTCGTTTCAAGCGAGTCGAGACATAAGGTGGGTTGGTCATAAATGTGAAAATAGAAATTTGACGTTATAAGCTTTATTAATATATTTAGAGTTCTAGATTGAGCTGAGAGTATTATCACGATGAATTTTGTGATTTGGGTTACCTCGAAGTAAAAAGGGAGTATGTTATTTTGTTTATAGAAAGTTAATTTGTATTTTCGACTCATTATATGTATATTTTGATGAGGTATTCATTGATATAGTCCTCATAAATCTTAGGAGATCGTTTAATTGTATAAACCCCATAGTATTAAATGGATTGGATAGACATCATCGGGAAGGCCCTCTTGAAATGTAAGAATGCTATTGAGTTTAACTTTGTGAAAATTGAGGATATGCTACGGGCATGTACAATGAATTTTAGTAGTCAATAGGTCGTATGGTTACCAGTGGTTGGGAACGTATAATAGTAGGGATCATTTTAGCATTGAGATAAAACCGTATGAGGCGTTGTTCAGGAAGGAAATATCGATCTCTAATTTGTCAGTGAGGTTAGAGAAGCAAGGCCTAAGGTAAATGGGCGCCAAAGGTGTGATCCATGTGGAGTCTTAGAAAAGGTTGGTGATGTGACTCATAGACGGGCTTGGAGCAAACTTTATAGAGTATTTAAGGTTTTAAATGTAATATTTTTAATGTATCTGGTTATATGAGTTGTAATACTTTCATTCATTTATATAGTTATTGAGGTCGTGAAAATTCGGGTTAGTAATGGGAAGGTATTCTTGGAAAATTAAGTTGTAATATCGTGTCATTAATGGAATTAGAATCTTGAGGAAGAATCACAACATTGAAGAGACTAATTGGGAATTGAAGTCTGAGGTATACTTGTAACCGAGGCGGGTTGATCAGTTAGGAAAGTGATAGTCAAATTCGGGACGAATTTTCTTTAAGGGGGAGTGAGTGTAACGACCCCAACCCTAGGCACTAATTTTAAATATTATATTATATGCTTTTAATATTTATGTTAGCTTTATGTGTTCAATTATGTCTTTAAATTCTTAAATTAAGATAAATTGGGTGAGAAGTAAATTTAGAATCTTTTAAGAATTTATTGGATATTAAATAAGAACCATGGGGAATAATAAAAATAGAAAATAGATAAATAGTGAGAGGAGGTTAAAATGAGTAGAATAAATATTTAGGGGGAATGATTTAAATTGTGGTTGAAAGCCTTAGCTTTTCTTGAGGGGGGGCCAAAATGGTCTTCCTCTCCCTCCTCTTGCCATGTGTCCAACTCCCATCCCCTTACTTCCTCCTTCCTCCTCCCTCCTTCATTCATTTACCTCATACTTTCCCTAGCCAAAAACCTCCATGGAAGCTCCATGTGAAGCCTCCTCTTCCCAAGCCATAGATAGTTTATTTCTCCACCTTTTTCAAGTCCAAGAGCATTTTTGAGGATGGATCATCTAAGATCAAATCAAGCTAAGAAGATCAACCTCCCATTCTAAAAACCTAAGGTGAGTTGTTATGATTCCCTTCTCCTACTTGTTCATGAGCTTTTAAATATTACCCTTGTTCTATGATGTTGATTTTATGCCTTGGAAACCTTAATGGAAGTTGGATGATTGGAAAATGAAATTGTTGAAGTTAGGGTTCAAGGAAGATCATTTAAAAAGGGTTTGAAATGGGTGAAATGGGTAGAGATAAATAATCTAAGGCTACTTGGTTTTGAGTTTACATGTTTGGAATGGGACTTGGTAAGGTTAAAGCATCCTTGGGTGTTCTTGAATTAAGCTTGGTTAGAAGGAATGGGAACCTAGGCAAAAAGGGTCAAAATCTGAAGTTTTGTCGGGAGGAGGGCTTGGGCGGTCGCCCATAGGGGCTTGAGCGGCCGCCCAACGCCACGTAATCAAATTTGCCTTTGAAGTCCACTTGGGCGGTCGCCCAAGTGGTTAGGCGGTCGCCCATGTTGGCGTAATTTTGCCCAGCCTCCTCGTTTCGCCGAATTTTCACTAGTAACCTCCTAGTATGATCCTTAACCAATATAAAGCTTGGAACCTAACCTTTCCGAATATGAAATTAATCCTTTTAACCTAAGTTATACTTAGAGCAATTGTATCATTTAAGGGCACCTTAATTTGGGTTTAAATGGAACTAAGGAAGCACTTTAATTACGACTCGGGAATTGTTCGACAGCCTTGTTTGGACTCATTGATATATTTCGATATAAATGCCGGGATGCCCTAATTTGGAATTTCTAAATTGTTTTGGGATTGGTTCGTAGATTTATAGCCGTTGTGCTAATATGTTGAATACTTGTTATAGTATTTCTATCTTTATGATATTATATTGTTGTAGGATTCCCTACTTTGGAATTCCTAAACCGTACATGTGGTTCGTAGATTTATAGCCGTTGTGCTAATATGTTGAATACTTGTTATAGTATTTCTATCTTTATGATATTATATTGTTGTAGGATTCCCTACTTTGAAATTCCTAAACCTGTACATGTGGTTCGTAGATTTATAGCCGTTGTGCTAAGATGTTGAATACTTGTTATAGTATTGCTATCTTCATGATATGCTATTGTGGTATGTATCCCTACTTTGGATCATACAATGTTTGGTTAAGCAAGTATGTTATTACCGTGCTTAGTTATGAAAATCCAAATGGTATTTGTTTGTTGGGCAATGTTATGGAATTATAATGGCACCGAGCCAAGTTCATTATAATTCATACATTGGTAACCCCCTTGTCCCCCTTGTGTGGGATTAGTGGGCTAGCATCTCTTTGAGGTAGATGGTCTAGTTTCACCGGGGATATGACCGTGTGTCGAATCCCTATGGTACTGTTATTGTTCATGGTTCCGAACCGCTTCATCAAATGTTGCCGCTCGGATGTGTATATCCTTTTGGAGTTAAAACCTTGGCTCAGGCATCCTTCTAAGTGTTACTTTATCGTACTTATGTGTTGTGATATATTCATGATGAGTCGGTCGTTGTTTCCAACCGGTATGGGACGGTTGGCGGCAGGGAGCCTCTCGATTATGTGGATATGTCTTTTGATGTATTCAGATCTTGTTTGGCATCTTGCCGCATTCATAATAGCTTGCCGAGATTTATTCTCACCCCTCTCCCTTTACCGTTTTTAGATTCTCGAGACAGTGGACCGGCCAAGTAAGGGCGGTGAGGAGTTTGGAAGTTATATTGTGGGAATTGTCGGGGTATGATTAGGTTGGTATAGAAAGTGTACATTGGTATGATTCATTTATGGAATTGTATTTATAAATCTTTATTTTATGTTTTAACCGAGGCCTTTTTGTAATTAAAACCGTTTCTTACTTTCTAAGTTAGTCAATTATTTCTCCATTATGAAAAGGTGTAGATTTATTTTTAAATGGTTATAATAATTGTATTTAATTTTGAAAGTTAAATAAAAGTTTTAAAAGATTTGAAAAAATTGGGTTAGTTTGAGGATGCTCCAGCTTGGGACACGTGTAGGTTCCGGGTCGGGGTCCTCACAGAACCGCTCCTCCAAAACCGCTTCCTTGTCCCAAACCGCATGCAACTCCTAAGAAGAGTAAGGAGTTAGTAAAACCTCATGAAGCTTGTAGCTATTATAAATGTTTTGTGTGTGATGGTTTAGGTCACAAGGCTGTAGAATGCCCTTTGCGGTTCACATCCAATGCCAGGAAGAGTAAACCTCCTTCTGTCAAGCAGGTGTGGGTTGTAAAGGGTTGCTAACTTCATGACCCAAGGAATAAAGGGGGACCTCGTTCTTAATGTTTACATTTCAGGTCCTCTGCTTTATGGCTGGTCACTCCAAGGATAATGAATGGTATCTTGACAGTGGCTGCTCAAGACATATGACTGGAGATAGATCATTACTTGAAGATGTCGTTGAAGCAAGTGGTCCTTCTGTAACCTTTGGTGACAACAACAAAGGCAAGACCATTGGATATGGTGTTATAAGGAGAGGAAACCTAACCATTGAGAAGGTTTCTCTTGTTGAAGGACTCAAGCACAACCTCCTTTCAATTTCTCAATTTTGCGACAAAGGAATGCTTTGCAACTTCACGTCATCAAATTGCTTTATCAAAGATAGCATTTCCGGCGTCACCCTACTCACAGGGATTCGTAAGAGTAATATTTACATTATTGATCTAAATTTTGCATGTAGTATTACTAATCTCTGTTTTGTAGCTAAGAATGTGAGCGAAAATAGTTGGCTATGGCACAAGAGGTTGAGCCACTTGAACTTCAAGTATCTTGCAAAGATTGGTAGGGAAAACCTCGTTCTTGGTTTACCCAAAGTGGCTGACCACCATCCAGAGAAATGCAGTGCATGTCAACTTGGTAAGCAGTCCGCGTCGTCTTTCACCAGCAAGACCGCTCCTTCAACTTCAAGATGCTTACAACTGCTTCACATAGATTTGTTTGGACCCGTAACCACTGCCAGAATTGGAGGAAATAGATATACCTTAGTAGTGGTGGATGATTATTCAAGATATACGTGGGTTGAGATGATGATTTCCAAAGATGACTGCTATGAGATTCTCACCGCACTTTTTAGACGGCTCCAAACTCAAAAAGAAAACGACATCGTTAGTGTTCGATCAGATAATGGAACAGAATTCAAGAACAACGGTGTTGCTCAGTATTGTGATGACCATGGGATTGATCACAATTTTTCAACCGCTGGTGTTCCACAACAAAATGGGGTTGTGGAAAGGAAGAATAGGACGTTGATTGAGGCTGGAAAAACAATGATATCTGAAGCGAAGCTACCTCAGTATTTTTGGGCTGAAGCAATCAATACCGCATGCTTCACTCAGAACCGCTCCCTCATCAACAAAACATATAACAAGACTCCCTATGAGCTTTGGAGAGGAAGAACCCCCAACATTGCATTCTTCAAGATCTTTGGCTGCAAATGTTTTGTCCTCTACAACGGAAGAGAAAACAGAGGTAAATTCGGAGCTAAAGCCGACGAAGATATTTTTGTTGGGTATGCTAAACATTCAAAAGCTTTTCGTGTTTTCAATAAAACTAGTTTAAAAATAGTTGAGTCTGTCCATGTTACTTTTGATGAGCATTCTCTCCTTGAGCCACATTTGGCTCCAAATATTGCTGATGATTTTGTTGAGCATAATGAACCAGGTGAACCATCTCAAACCGTACCTGAACCTCAACCGCAAAATCCAGCACCCTCAACTGAAATTCCCTCAAACCGCACCTTTGAAACCGCACCTGAAGTTCCTACTCCAGATGCAACTCCTAGGGAAGAAGAAGTTGAGAATTCCCTATCCAAACCTTTTATAGAACCTCTTCATCAACTTACTTTCCATGACTTCGCTGAAGGATCTAACGACGTTCCAATTGAAGATCTTCAAGAAACCTCACCCAACCGCACTTACCCCTGAGGTTCGTGAAGTCGCTAGCCACCCCTCACAAATGTGATTGGTGATCTATTTTCCGGTGTTCAAACAAGGCGATCAAATTATGACGAGCATACTTCTCTTTTATCTCAAGTTGAACCCAAGAAGATTGATGAAGCACTCCAAGATTCCAATGGGTCGTTGCTATGCAAGAAGAACTCAACCAGTTTGAAAGATGCAAGGTCTGGACTTTGGTGCCTAGACCTCAGGATCAAGGAGTGATAGGAACTAAGTGGGTATTTAGGAATAAGATGGACGAGAATGGAAGCATTACTAGGAATAAAGAAAGGTTGGTTGCACAAGGATATAGGCAAGAAGAAGGAATTGATTATGATGAAACCTTTGCTCCAGTTGCAAGATTGGAAGCTATCAGAATCTTCTTAGCCTACGCCTCTTTCAAGCGTTTCAAGTTATATCAAATGGACGTAAAGAGTGCATTCCTCAACGGCGAAATGCAAGAGACCGTGTATGTTGCCCAACCACCGGGATTTGAAGACTCCAAATTTCCCAATCATGTCTACAAACTCCAAAAAGCTTTGTATGGACTTAAGCAAGCTCCAAGGGCATGTTATGAGACTCTTTCTAAATTTTTACTAGAAAAAAGATTTAAACGTGGTAAAATCGATACAACTCTTTTTATTGCCAAATATAATGAGCATACTTTACTTGTTCAAATATATGTCGATGATATTATTTTTGGTTCTACTAATGAGTTACTTTGTAAGCGTTTCGAAAAGCTAATGAAAAGCAAGTTTGAGATGAGCATGATGGGAGAATTAACATTCTTCCTCGGGCTTCAAATCAAGCAATGCGAAGAAGGTATTTTTCTCAGCCAAGCCAAATACACCAAGGAGTTGATAAAGAAGTTTGGATTAGAAAATGCTAAAGCATATGATACTCCTATGGCCACCGACAATAAGCTAGATAAGGATCTCAAAGGTAAGAAAGTTGATCAAACTTTATATCGAGGTATGATCGACTCACTACTCTACTTAACTGCTAGTAGGCCCGATATCATGTTTAGTGTCTGTGTATGTGCTCGCTACCAAGCTGATCCTAGAGAAGCACATCTTATTGCAGTCAAGCGTATAATCCGCTATTTATCTGGAACCACTAACCTTGGACTTTGGTATTCCAAAGATTCGAACTTCGATCTAGTAGGTTATTCAGATGCAGATTATGCAGCTTGTACTATTGACAGGAAAAGCACTAGTGGTACTTGTCATTTCCTCGGGAATAGACTAGTTGCTTGGGCCAGCAAGAAGCAAGCTTCGCCAAAGTGTCAACCACGGAGGCCGAGTATATTGCCGGGTAGTTGCTGCTGTCAAATCCTTTGGATGAAGCAGCAGTTGGTAGACTATGGAATTCATGAAGGGAATTGCCCCATCATGTGTGACAACACTTCAACAATTTCAGTCTCCAACAACCCTGTCATGCATTCCAAGACCAAGCACATAGATATTAAGTATCATTTCCTCAAAGATCATGTAGAGAAGAGGAATATCCATTTAGAGTACGTGGGGACAGCATAACCGCATTGCCGATATCCTCACAAAGGCTCTTGACCCCAAGAGATTTTCTTTTCTCAGAGGAGAAATGGGTATGCTTGAACTTAAATAAATTTCATACTTTTTATTTGCTAACTTGTTTGTTGAGTCTAGGTTGAAATTCCTTTTGGAATCAAACCGCTTCTGTTGAACCGCCTGTGCCAAAACCGCAAGATTATCCAACCGCCTGCATGCAACCTCAAGCTCCAAACCGCTCATGCAGTCTGACCGCTTGGGTCAAAACCGCGTTTCAACAAGAAGTAAACTCTGTCTATTTTTATTGCTTATCTTTATTAAAAAAAAAAAAACTGTTCAAATTTCTTTATTTATTTTTTAGTCCTAATTTTTATAAGGATATTTTTACAAATGTTTTCCCTCATTTTTTTTCAAAAATAAGAGCATTTAATGCTAAGGGGACATGAGCATTTAAAGCCTTCATGTCAGCCGTCATAGAGAGAGGTGCAGAAGGTGAAAGGGTGCAACAGTTGGTTTAATTTCAATCATTTCTTCTGAACCAACTGCCTGCCCCCTTCACCCTATATATACCTAAGTTGGTGAAACTCTATCTTTTTCTGCCAACTCTCTGCACACATACTCCTACCAACTCACTTTCTCTCTAAAACCTTTACAAAAGCTTCATTTTTTATTCTGTAAATCAATGGCCTCTACTTCAAAAAGACAAAGAGCCTCTACCACTACTAGGGCAAAGAAACCTATTCTGGAAATGGTAACATCTCTAACCCTAACTCTTAGTTTCTTCAAAATCTGCCATGGATGAACACTTAGAAACTGTTCGTATCCCTCATGTTCTTCATTATGGTGATTTTGATCTTATTTGTTACTCATTTTCAGTGATTTTTATTGGGATATGCTCGGATTCATGCTTAGATTAGATATATGTAATTTATTTCATGATCATTGCATGATTTGAGTGTTAATTTTATGATTTTCAGTTTCTCTACTTCGAAAACCCACTTTACATTTTTAGTGTTTCTTGATGATTCTGGGTAAAGGTTGTAATTTTAATGATATATTGTTAATCCCCTTCCCAATGTGATCATTTTGATATGTTATTTGCTCATTTTGGTTAAGTTTCATGTATCTATGTTCTTGGTGTTCTTGAATGTTCTTGGTGTTCTTCACAAAACCCATGAACTGTTCTTGAAAAATCATATGTTTTGGTTGCCTTGATTCTGAGAAAGTGTTTTCCAACACTTAGAAAATTTTCAACTTTTTCAGAAATTTTGGATTTTATTTTGGTTTGAAACTGCTTGTATGCAACCGCTTAGGAATTTTTGTTTCGAACCGCTCCTCACCTATTCAACCTAAACCGCATGTTCTAAAACCGCATTTTCAAATCTTTAGAAACCGCATGCTGTTTATTTCTTTTCCAATGTTTTTGAGATTTTACTAAGTATATAGGCTGGAAATCAAGAAATTCCTCTCTAATCACTGCTTGCAGTGTGGGATAAGTTTGGATTAAAATGCCACGTACTTAAGTAATTTTTTTCTCAAGTCCTCATTATTTGTTTAAGTATTCATGGTTTCACTTGGGGTTTGAAATTTTCAAACCGCACCATTGCTCAACCGCTTGATGCTCAAACCGCTTGTGAACTATGAATACACAAATGGATCTAACACTTGAAATTTTATTTTATAGGATCCAACTACTTTCCTACCTGGGTGGGAAGTGAATGAGGAAGAGCTCAAAACAGATGCTCTTGGAAGGGAGTTGCTGAGGAAGCTAAGAGTTTCAGGCATCCTACCGCTCTTCACCAAGAAGCAGAATTTCATAGTGCCATCATTCGTGGATCAGTTCTTTGCAACCGCTAAGAAGGATTCAAGAGTTCTTGAACAAGGCCAAAAGTCTCCCCGCCCGACCGCCGTAGTCAAGGCATGAAGCTCTCCATAGACTACATTGACATAAGAAGACTTTTCAGATTTACTGTTGGTGGAGCTCCCTTAGAGGTTGATCAGGTTATTCAAGACAATGCTGCTTTCCAAACCGCCAAAGTAGATACCTTGTCTAAGAAGTACAAGAAGATCCCCAGAAAGAATTTTGGTGAACTGATGAATTTTATAGGTCATCTAGTGGGGAGATCCATTTGTGGAAAGACTGGGAACCACAACAACTTTATATCTCAACAATGGATGTACAGTGCTGCTATCTTTATGGAAATCAAGCTACACTGGCCAAGAATCCTTTACTTTGAGATTAAGGACAGCATTGAGACCTATCACCCAAGGTCAAAGGTGAAGATCGAGGTGGAGACCTTTCTGCAGATCTTAACCGCCCGTTGATGGACTATGAGCACTTAGATGAAATGGTCACCAAGAATCCGCATCTTATGGTGGATCGCTCGTATGATTCCTTGGATTGCTTGCATGCCATTCCTTCAGGTAGGCCAATGGAGATGCAATATACAAATCTTTGTATGATGCAGATACATACCCAGGGAAGGAACCCTATGAGTTGAGAGACCCCTCAACTGCTCCTAAGTCTAAAGCTACCAAGCGGTCCAGAAAGCCCCAAGCAAGAGTTGAACCGCTTCCCAAGAGGACCAAGACCGCTCCAAAGATCCAAACCGCCTACCGCCGATGATGGAGCCGGTACAAGCAAAAGGAAGAAATCATCCAAGGAACTCGAACTCGAAACCATGCATTTGGTGGATGAAGATGATGAAGAAGAGGAAGATCCAAGTATTCCCAACTTGGTGGCTAGTGGCCAAGAAAGCCAGAGATGAAATGGTGGTTTGACTGTGGAGGAACATATGAAGGTTCTCCAAGATAGGATTGCTAGATTGGCCAAGGAGCAAAGCCGAAAATATCGTGCCAAGGGCAAAACTCCCGGCCGGAACCGCCTCAACCCATGAACCGCCTCCGTAAACCCAACCGCCCCCAACTCCTCGCACCTCTCTGTCCAATCTCCAAACCAATCACCACCCAATCCCCGCCAACTCTCAATCCAGATCCCCTTTCAAATCCAAATCCATAACCCCTTCCCCCAACAAAACCGCACCACTTCGTGGGGAGAAACCTAAGAGGAAGAAAATGGCAGCCGAAAGAAAACCTTCAAGAAAACCAAACCTCGCTCAACCATCACCTTCCCCTCACCTACCGTAAATTCCCTCCTCAATCACCTCCTCAATCACCTCCTCAAAATTCCCCTTCACCTTCCCCTTAAAATCACTATCACCCCTATCTTCTCAATCCCAATATAACTCACCCCAACATTCTCATTCCATAAATTCCCAACACTCCAACCAAACACCTACCAAATCCCAAGCTTATCAACAATGGCAGTCCAAGCCCTCTGCTGGACATGCTACATCCAAATCTGTTAGGGATGATCCAACCCCTGTCAATTCCCCTAACAAAAACCGCTCCCCTACACCTAAACGCTCTAGATCAAACACCCCTTCAAAATCCCCAACTCCTCACAACTCACCAATTAGACAGAACTCACCTCCTCCAAATATACCTCCCCAAACCCAAACCGCGCCTGAAACCAACCAAACCCAACCGCCTCCCATATTTCCAACCGCCTCACCATCAATCGCCCCTCCTTCTGAGTACTCCCAAATTCTCCAAACCCTAAACCTGATTCAAGGCCAACTGATCATAAACCAAGGCCATGTTATCTCCTTAACCGCCTCAAATGAATCCCTCCTTGCCTCCAACCGCGCCTTACAAGCCAAGGTGGACTCTCACTCCCTTGAGTTGGCAACCCTTAAAGCCTCTTTGCTTGATGCCATTAAGGGGGAGAGATCTACAGCTATTCCATCCTCCTCCTCAACCGCTCCTCCTGATTAAACCGCTTCCATGATCAAAACCGCTTCAAGCCTTTCGTAAATCCCTCAAGCCGGTTTGGTCAAAGCCTTAGAAGAAAAGGCATCTATTGAGGAGATGAAGAAATCTTTGGATGTTCTTGGAGAGAAACTCTGTACCTCCCTTGATAAAGATCTGGGTAATCTGAGCACCAAATTCCTTGACTTTCTTCAAACCAGACCGCAATTATCTCAAGTTGTCCAAACCGCCTTGGATAATTTGCGTGAAGAAGTCTTGGAACAAATTGACCTCTTCAAGGTGGATTCAAAGGTAAATCTGGATACTGTGTCAGATACAGTGAAGGCCAAGCCGAACGAGATCCAAGATGAGTTCAATGACCGCTTGGACAACCTCGTGGAAGGATTCAACTCCAGACTTGGCTCAACAAGTCAATGATCTCAAAACCTCCCCGAAGGTATCTCGTGGATTTTGAACCAATGGAACAAGCCATTCAAGCTCGCATCGTCGCTGTTCAGAGGAAGTGCACACCATCTTCAATTCCCTTTACTCTTCCCTCCATGTTCAACTAGATACTATCGAGACAATCTTGTGGAAAACACCAAAGCGGTTGGTGCCACAAATTCTACTTCGCCCACTCGTTAATGCTTTGAAGAAGCTAGAATCAACTCTCACCAGAACCGCAGAGGAAGTTAGAAGACTAAGGAAAGTGTTTGCACCAGACCAATCAAGAGCTGGGCCAAGTGGAGCTGATCATGAAGTGAACAAGCCGCCTCAGCAGTAAACCGCTTTTTCCTTGTAATTTTTTTTGGTAAGTTTGGACCGCACTTTCTTTGTATTTTCCTTTGTCCAACTTACTTCATTTTTGCTTTTTTGTAATCTTGTAATTTCCTTTCATTCCTGTACTTGTAATCATCTTAGGAATTAATGGAAATTGCATCATGGTTTCAAAACTTTGTTCATATCAAACTGCTTGTTTGTAGAACAATGAAACCACTTATGGTCTTAAACCTCATTCAAATAGTTTTCAACTTAAAAATCACTATTTTGAATTGATGTTTAAACATTCAGTTTAAACCGCACTTTGAACTTAAACTCACATTTTTAAGTGCACTGAATGCATTTCTATACTTTTCAAATTGTAAGTTTCTCAATCTTTCAAAAGTATAGAAACCTATAGCTTAAGCTAGTGTGTGCATTAACTTGGGACATGACTTACCATGTTTATTCTTATGGACATGTTTTTACCAAGTATAATGTTTGCTTTTGCTGTAGTAGGTAATGGCATCAATCAAATAGGGGGAGATTGTTGGGTATGCATGTTTTAACCCTCCTATTTTGTATTAGATTTGATTGATACCATAACCTCCTATTTATTTTAAGGACTTTAGGACCCTATGTAATGAAGCTTAGACTTCAATTTTTTAGCTAAGTCCATTTTATAGAATAGGTTAAAATTAGGCTTGAAGACTGGCTCAAGAATCATTGGATCTAAGGATTGCAGTTCTGAGGTTTCAAAACCGCCTATCAAGGAACCGCTTGGCAGAACCGCTTGTAGCCTAACTGCCTTATAATCCCCTATTTTGAAACCGCTTGTATCCCAAAGTGCAAACCGCACTCTTGGAAATCCTATTCTGGTGGAACCGCTTTCATGTCAAACCGCCTTTCTCCAGAACCGCTCCAATGATTGGTTACTTGAAGTGAACCTCTTTTGACCGTTGGAATCCACGTCAGCAATATCAAAAGTCAACTTCCATATCTTGTCACGTGACTACTTTTCAGACAAGATCTGCAAGGATCTTGAAAAGGTGACAGATGTCCTAACCACCTTGATTGCACTCGAGGTCCGATCGCCTTTACCTGCATCAACAGCCCAAAGGACAAAAGTGGTTCATGACCAATGGGATTGCATCAAGGACCGTCCTTACAACAAATGTACCGTATCCAACGGCTAGTTTCTTGATGCTTGGGTATAAATACCCCTAATCTTCACCATTTGAAGATTGCTTGAAAAATTGAGAAAGTGCCGTGTTCATAGAAGCCGAAGCTCGCCTTAAATTATTCAACCCTTTGAATCTTCATCTTCATACTTCAAGAAATATTCCCCAGCCCAGAAATCAAGCCTTAACACATTCAAGAATCATTGAGCTCTACATCTCACAGATTTAAAGAGCCTTGATCTTGAACACACACACACCTCACTTGTTTAAACACATAGTTTATTCATTTGAGATACACTGGTTATAGTCTAGGATTTGTTCTTCATAAAAAAGATTTTATTGTACTTTGTAATCTCTCAAATACTCAATATAAAATCTCTCTTAGAAATCCAAGACTAACCATCTTGGTAGTGGACTTAGATCGTTTATCGATTGAACCACTCCAAATAGCTTGTTCATATACTTTACTGCATTTATATTTTCTGTGCTTGCTAATTATTTATCTCTGTCTCTGTTTGATTTTTATATAGTTATCCTTATTGTGATATTGTGTTTGGAGTTAACATTGTCAAAACCTCACTTTTTGCAAACTGCACCTTCTGACAACCACACTATCAAACCGCTTTGCAAAACCGCCTCTCCCAAAACCGCTTTATAACTTATATATTCCGCTGTGCATTTTTACAACTCTACTTGCAGTTTCTTACACACTGCAAGAGGTTTTGTAAGCTTAGAGGTTTAGTTTTTAAAGAGGGCGAAAAATTTATAACAGCAATTCACCCCCCCTCTAGCTGTATTTTCACCCTTGTTGCCACCTTTGAGACCAACAGCTTTGACAACATCTTTCTATGTCTCATGGTTCATTTCATTTTATATTATATCAATATTATTAATCAATTCACCATTTAGGTTGTCGCCCATTCAAGCCCATACAAAGATTGGCCCACTTTTAATAAATCACTTCTCCCATTGTAGAACTAAATGGAGCATGTGGAATGGTCAGTTGGATCTTCTTTGGGGAGAATATCTGGTAATGCCTTTACAATTCCAAGAATGTTCTATATTTTGCCTCTGATTTGTGCATTTTTTCAAAGTAATCATTTTACATAAACTTTTTATTTTGTTTATCAGAGATATTTTAGGTTTGAATCACCTGAAGAGGAGGCAAGGGGTCGAGTTATTTGGGAACAAATAGCTGCTAAAAATTATCCAAAGCACCTACACAGATGGAAGTTAACTGGTGAGAAAGATCATGGATCAATTGAAGTTGCTAGAAATCATCAGCCCAAGTGGACAACACTTCTGGTATGGCAGCAACTATGTGACTATTGGTTGAGTGAAGACTTTCAGAAAGCTAGTGACTTACGCAAAAGGAATAGGTCCTCAAGAAAAGGGATACCTCATGCATCAGGCAACAAAACATTCGAGGAACGAAATCTGACATTGATACGATATATGCTCAAAAGTTCTTTTAAAATAGTAATTAATATATTTGCCACTCGTAAAAGTTCTTATAAAATTGAAATTTGTAGTTCAATGCTTTGGGTCGTCGACCAACCCAATGAGAATCATTTAATGAGACTCACTTGACCATGTGTGGAGGTGGTACGAAGAATAAATTTATAACTGAAGATGCAAAGAAATTTTCGGTTAGTTTTAATGTGCTTATTATTTGGGATTCTTCTTTTTGATACCTTCTGTTAATATGCTATGCCCTATTAATCACGTGTGGATAGAACTGTTTTTACTTATAGATAGATTGGGGTGGAGCTGTTAGCTTTTATATAGAAGTGGCCAAAATATTTAGTTGATATTCCTGGCACATTCCTCTTAGATGCCAATCTGCTATGCCCTGTTAAGAGTTCAGTTAATCTGCTATGCCTTGTTCTTGTTTTGCTGGTGGATGTTCCAATTAATACCTGGGCCAAGTTAAAGGGTCAGATGTAGTACGCCTTCCAAACAATAGCATATTCTTGGCACCTTTCTAGAATTTAACGAAAGTCCTCGAGTCAATATCTTAGAGGCAGTTAGAACTTATATAATTTTCTGTAGTATGTTATGCACTCTAAAAGGTATTTTAGGCATAAAAATAGAACATCTTATTTTTCTTTAGATGTTCCATTTACTTTTTGGATAGAAAGTTGATGGGTGGTGGCAATTGTTGTGCGAATTTAGATATAAGGGAGAAATTGTTACATTCAGTCATTGTATCAGTATATGAAAGCTTGTGCTAAGAAGAATGGAGATCCCCCTCCTCCTCGGCCTCCCAGATTCATTCTAGGAGCTCCTATCTGATGGTGGGTCTAATACTCCCTATGGTAGTTCAACAAATCGTGTTGATGATGATATGGGTAATGAACACATGGGTGATGAGCACTTAGGTGATGATTAAGACTAGTATGGTATATTAAAATTTTTTGATCTCTCTAGTGGTAATATATTAGCAAGATAATTGTTGATTTATGTTAATCGAATTATGTGATGGAGGATGTCTATTTTTGTACGATGATGGATGTCACTCTTTTGAACAATTTTAATCTTGGATGTATGCTTTTGAAAATATTATATATTTACTAGCTATTATTATTTATGGATCAATTAATAGTATTATTTTGAATATTAATCGTCATTATTTTTAGGGGAAAATATTTTATATAAATAAGCAGTGAGTTTACGCGATTGCAAAAGCTGTCTCGTATTGTTTTTACATTGACATTTGCGACTGCTTTACCCGTCTCTTTTTATAAAAGCTAATATGATTGCATTTGCCGTCTCCTTTTTTTAAACCTAAGGCGATTGCATTTGCCATCTTTTTTTTTAAAACCTAAGGCGATTGTATTTGCCATCTTATTTTCTAAGCTAATGCGATTGCAAATGTCGTCTCTTTTTTTTTAAACCTAAGGCGATTGCATTTGTCATTTATTTTTTTAAACCTAAGGCGATTGTATTTGTCATCTCTTTATTAGACTACTGTGATTGCATTTGTTTTGTCATCTCCTTTTCTAAGCTAATGCGATTGCAAATGTGATTTTAATAATTAAATAAATAAAATTAATAAAAACTGTTATGCGATGAAAAAAGCAATCGTGAAAATTAAATAACTAAGGCGACGGCTTTTGGCGGTCGCAAAATACTGTTATTCTTGTAGTGGGTAAAAAATTTGTCATGCGTAATATTGATTTAATTGCAAAAGTAACCAACAAATTTATGGATCGTCAGTAATGTAACGGAACTTACCTAGAAAGCAAAATATTAACTAGTCTCAGTTTACTTGAATGCTAACTGGTTGCTTGCTTTGAAAAAAAATTAGATTAATTAATTTTTTTTAACTCATAAAGATCCTAAATAATGGGAAATATTTGTAACTCAATTTCCATTTGGATTTGGAGGAACTCATAAAGATGAAAAACACTTTAAATGTCATTTAGAATGTAGAAAAAAATTAAAAAAAAATAAACGAGGTAGCCGTATACCATTTTCACAAGATCGGGACTCATTCCTTAAAACCCTAAAAATCCTAAATAATGGGAAATATTTGTAACTCAATTTCCATTTGGATTTGGAGGAACTCATAAAGATGAAAAACACTTTAAATGTCATTTAGAATGTAGAAAAAAAATTAAAAAAAAATAAACGAGGTAGCCGTATACCATTTTCACAAGATCGGGACACATAAAACCCTAAAAACCCTAAATAATGGGAAATATTTGTAACTCAATTTCCATTTGGATTTGGAGGAACTCATAAAGATGAAAAACACTTTAAATGTCATTTAGAATGTAGAAAAAAATTAAAAAATAAACGAGGTAGCCGTATACCATTTTCACAAGATCGGGACTCATTCCTTAAAACCACTAAAAATCCTAAATAATGGGAAATATTTGTAACTCAATTTCCATTTGGATTTGGAGGAACTCATAAAGATGAAAAACACTTTAAATGTCATTTAGAATGTAGAAAAAATTAAAAAAATAAACGAGGTAGCCGTATACCATTTTCACAAGATCGGGACTCATTCCTTAAAACCCTAAAAATCCTAAATAATGGGAAATATTTGTAACTCAATTTCCATTTGGATTTGGAGGAACTCATAAAGATGAAAAACACTTTAAATGTCATTTAGAATGTAGAAAAAAATTAAAAAAATAAACGAGGTAGCCGTATACCATTTTCACAAGATCGGGACTCATTCCTTAAAACCCTAAAAATCCTAAATAATGGGAAATATTTGTAACTCAATTTCCATTTGGATTTGGAGGAACTCATAAAGATGAAAAACACTTTAAATGTCATTTAGAATGTAGAAAAAAATTAAAAAAAAAAACGAGGTAGCCGTATACCATTTTCACAAGATCGGGACACATAAAACCCTAAAAACCCTAAATAATGGGAAATATTTGTAACTCAATTTCCATTTGGATTTGGAGGAACTCATAAAGATGAAAAACACTTTAAATGTCATTTAGAATGTAGAAAAAAATTAAAAAAAAAAATAAACGAGGTAGCCGTATACCATTTTCACAAGATCGGGACTCATTCCTTAAAACCCTAAAAATCCTAAATAATGGGAAATATTTGTAACTCAATTTCCATTTGGATTTGGAGGAACTCATAAAGATGAAAAACACTTTAAATTTCATTTAGAATGTAGAAAAAATTAAAAAAAAAAACGAGGTAGCCGTATACCATTTTCACAAGATCGGGACACATAAAACCCTAAAAACCCTAAATAATGGGAAATATTTGTAACTCAATTTCCATTTGGATTTGGAGGAACTCATAAAGATGAAAAACACTTTAAATGTCATTTAGAATGTAGAAAAAAATTAAAAAAATAAACGAGGTAGCCGTATACCATTTTCACAAGATCGGGACTCATTCCTTAAAACCCTAAAAATCCTAAATAATGGGAAATATTTGTAACTCAATTTCCATTTGGATTTGGAGGAACTCATAAAGATGAAAAACACTTTAAATGTCATTTAGAATGTAGAAAAAAATTAAAAAAAAATAAACGAGGTAGCCGTATACCATTTTCACAAGATCGGGACACATAAAACCCTAAAAACCCTAAATAATGGGAAATATTTGTAACTCAATTTCCATTTGGATTTGGAGGAACTCATAAAGATGAAAAACACTTTAAATGTCATTTTAGAATGTAGAAAAAATTAAAAAAAAATAAACGAGGTAGCCGTATACCATTTTCACAAGTTCGAGACTCATTCCTTAAAACCACTAAAAATCTAAATAATGGGAAATATTTGTAACTCAATTTCCATTTGGATTTGGAGGAACTCATAAAGATGAAAAACACTTTAAATGTCATTTAGAATGTAGAAAAAAATTAAAAAAAAAATAAACGAGGTAGCCGTATACCATTTTCACAAGATCGGGACTCATTCCTTAAAACCCTAAAAATCCTAAATAATGGGAAATATTTGTAACTCAATTTCCATTTGGATTTGGAGGAACTCATAAAGATGAAAAACACTTTAAATGTCATTTAGAATGTAGAAAAAATTAAAAAAAAATAAACGAGGTAGCCGTATACCATTTTCACAAGATCGGGACTCATTCCTTAAAACCACTAAAAATCCTAAATAATGGGAAATATTTGTAACTCAATTTCCATTTGGATTTGGAGGAACTCATAAAGATGAAAAACACTTTAAATGTCATTTAGAATGTAGAAAAAAATTAAAAAAAAATAAACGAGGTAGCCGTATACCATTTTCACAAGATCGGGACTCATTCCTTAAAACCCTAAAAATCCTAAATAATGGGAAATATTTGTAACTCAATTTCCATTTGGATTTGGAGGAACTCATAAAAGATGAAAAACACTTTAAATGTCATTTAGAATGTAGAAAAAAATTAAAAAAAAATGAACGAGGTAGCCGTATACCATTTTCACAAGATCGGGACACATAAAACCCTAAAAATCCTAAATAATGGGAAATATTTGTAACTCAATTTCCATTTGGATTTGGAGGAACTCATAAAGATGAAAAACACTTTAAATGTCATTTAGAATGTAGAAAAAAATTAAAAAAAAATAAACGAGGTAGCCGTATACCATTTTCACAAGATCGGGACTCATTCCTTAAAACCCTAAAAATCCTAAATAATGGGAAATATTTGTAACTCAATTTCCATTTGGATTTGGAGGAACTCATAAAGATGAAAAACACTTTAAATAATTATTAATATATTCAATTATATAATTGAATAATTAAGAATAACATCATTATTAGTCTTATTATTAAGTATTATTACTAATTAAATGATAATGTTATTATTCTTGATATTAGGCATACTACTATAACTAAAATTTTGAATAAATCAAATAAAAGCATGTAAATATTTTAGATAACTTTTTATAAATTTCAGTAATAAAAAAATCTAAAATATTTTTTCCTATTCAATAAAAAATAATAAAAATTACTAATTATTATTAATACTATTATTAATATTATTACTGATTATATAATTAATATTAATTAATTAATTAATTAATTAATTATATAATTAATAATTTATTAATAAATATTATTAATAATAAATATTATTATTCTTAATATTAGACATAAATATTTTAGTTAGTGTATAATATAGTGTGAAATAAATATAAGTACGTGTGATGTGGCATTGTTTGATTGGGTTTTAAAATTTCACTGGATCAAGTGCCAAAGCAAGATCTGACCCTTCAATCCATTCGATCAAACGGCCCATACTACTTTAAACAAAACCAAATACTTCCTTTTCCTATTTCTCTCCTCATTTCTCTCTCTCTCTCTACATTTTAAAAATGAAATCTCCCAAACACCGTAAACCCTTTTCTCTCTCTCACCGTCTCTTCGTAGGCTCCGCCGTCTCCTCACCGGTCTCTTCTCCGGCGTCGTCCTCCCGCGCAACACGGCCCACTGTCATCCCTCCCTCTCCCTATTTCTCTCTCTCTCTCCTCTCTTCAATTTCATTTTACACGCCTGGAAGCTACCCACCGTTTTCTCTCTCTCATTTCCTCACTCCTCACCGTCCTTCAGCCTCCGCCATGCTCTCCTAGCGAAACCACCCTCGATCCACTCTCTGTTTCTCTCCCTATTTCACTCCTCTTTTCTCTCTCTCTCTCTTCTCTCTTCATTTCGAATTTCCAAACCCAAAGTTGAAGCTACCCACCGTTTTCTCTCTCTCTCATTTCCAAACCCAAATTGAACCTCGGTAGGAGCCAATCGAGGAGAAGGTGGCGAAGCAGCCAGCAGATCCGGCGACACCAGTGAACTGGGTATGAAATTGGGTTTGGTTTTGAGTTTGTTTTTCGATTTTCGATTTGATTGATACATTTTTGATTTGTTTGATCTGTTTTTCAATTTGTTTTCCGTTGTTGGGTTTGGTTTTGGTGGCGAATCTGGTTATGGTGGCGAATCTGGTGATGGTGTTGCGGTGGTTAGACGGTGGGTGTTGCTGGTGGTTAGACGGTGGGTGTTGCTGATTGGTGGTGGTGGTGAAAGTTTGTGAGGACTATTTGAGTATAAAAGAAATTTAGGGGACTGATTTGATAATAATAAAAGTTAAGGGACTGATATGAAAATAATATAAGTTAAGGGACTGATTTGAAAAAAAAAGCTTAGGGATCGATTTAATATATATTTAAAAATATATATTTATATATTTTAATATATATATATATATATATATATATTTAAAATATATTAATATATATTTTTAAATATTTATTTAATTTTTTTTTAAAAAAATATCAATTTAGAGACGGAAATATCCGTCGCTAAAATGGTTTGAAAATAAAACCAGAATTTAAATAGAGACGGAAAATCTGTCGCTAATTCGTAGACGGTCGTATCCGTAGCTAATTTAGACACGGACATATCTGTCTCTAATTTAGAGACGGACATATCTGTCTCTAATTTAGAGACGGCTATATCTGTCTCTAAATTAGAGACAGACACATCCGTCTCTAAATTAGCTACAAAACAGCGACGCCCAATTTAGCGACAAACCTGCACCCACGAAATAGCTACGGAACAAATCCGTAGCTAAACACGATTTAGCTACGGAATCTTCATTTTAGCTACGGAATTTGCCGTAGCTAAAATCGATTTTCCTTGTAGTGTAATCAATACAAAAAAAAAAAAAAGGAAAGGAAAGGAAAAAAAATCAAAATAAATAATTACGGTAGATCTTCTTCCCTAGTTTAAGTTTGTAACCCCACTTCCCATCCAATTTCCGTAACCCCCTTTTTCCTTCCATCACTACCGCTGCTCCCCCTCTCCATCCCTACCACTCCCTTCATGTCCCTTTCCCCCCACCATCCCTCCACTTCCCTTGCTCCTTCCAACAACAATGGCAAAACTCTAACTGCATTGCAAAGCTCCAACAACAACGTCAATAAGTTTCAAATCTACCCTTCCTTTGCTTTCTTTCACTTCACTCATACCTATTCTCTCTTACCTCTGCCTTTTGCCCCCTACGTTGCTCTCACTTCTATTTTCCGTTATCCATCAATAACCCACCATCGTTTCCCTTCCGGCTCACAATCCCACTTCCCTAGCACCCCCTATTTAAATTAAAAAAAAAAAAACAGAATGAACAATTGGTGAAAACTAAATTTAGGTTTCATTTTTTTCTTTTCTTTTTAGATCTTGAAAATTGATTTTGAGATATTATTGAAAGTTGATGTGAATTTATAATTAATTTCTTGTTATTATTGTTTAAATTAATAACAATGGAAGTGGATATAATGAAATTGATGTTTAATTTTGTTTATGGTGGCGAACGGTGGTTCTAGGTTTTGGTGGCGATGGCACAGTGGTGGCGATGGTAGTGACATTGGAGATTACGTGCCTTCCTCATGCTCGTTTTTTCCAAGCAAGCAATCAGTGAGCATCCGGATAAAAGCAACAAATAGTCAATTATTTGCTGATCACGTAAGGTTCGTTAAATTTCTGACGACCCGTTAATTCATTGATTACTTTTGCAATTAAATCACTAATACAAATGATACATTTGTTGTTTCTGTGGTACATGTGTTAAATTGATATTTTGCAATAATATGTGGGGCAAAAAATCAGTGTACTTTTTTTTTTTTTTATTGTAGGAGGTGTACTTCAATGGATTAAAACGCAAACTTGTTTAACCCGATCAATCGTCACCATCCAAAACCGGAGAAGAAGACTAACTTGATCAAATCTTAGATAATCGCTGATATAAGCCAAATCTGTTGTTGTTGTTGTTGTTGTTGTTGTTGACTTCTTGTTGTTGCAATATTTTTAAATCAAATAAAGAATTAAAAAAAATGTATACCACAAATGTCATTCCAACTGTCAAAAATTTTCCGTTTAGGGTTTCGTGGAACCCACATGAGAGACAATATCTTTGGGCATAATTGTTTTCATGCAACTTGGGATTTTGTTAATCCAGATTTGTTTCCATCATTCCAAATTAATATAAAAATAGTAATTAAGAAGTTAATTAGTATGATGTAATTCACATACTAAAATTGCCACCTTTCATTTAATAATAGTTGTTGGGGTCACGTCTATTAATTTAAAGGCTGTTGTTTCTCACGCTATCTCCTAAAACTTTCATTAATGTAATTTTTTGCAGTTAATTTATTCACAAAATCTAGGGAGAAACGCGTTTCTCCATAAGTTATGGAGAAACGGGTCCCGACATGTCGCGCGACAATGAGCTAGATAGCCAGAAACCTATGAAAGTGATATCCAGAAACCTTCAATGAATATCAGAACCTTCAAAATGTTTACTGATATACATTTGAGGTTTCTGAATATCCGAAACCTTCAATAGCAATTTCGGATATGCCCTAACACATTTCGGATATGCACCTAACGCTTTTACGGATATGCACCTACGCTCGGATATACATTTCACATCCTTACATTTATCAAATACAAAGCTTTGATATCAACCTACTTTATCAAATGCAAAGCTTACGGATATCCAGAAGCTTTTGGTCTTGGCCTTGGGTTTTTTTTTTTCTGGTTATCAAATGTAAAGCTTCTGGCTATGAAAAACACGTTTCTCCATAGTTATGGAGAAACGCGTTTCTCAGCAGACGCACTCTAATTTATTTAATTGTAAATGCTAACTCAAAACTGCTTTTTACTGAACTATTGTGAAATAAATAAAAAAAATCTAAATAATAAAAAAAATCTTTTTTTGCTTGTCAATTAAAATTAGTTGAACTATAGTGACATTTTAAACTATTAATTTTAAATATAATATCAATTCATCAATTAAAATTATCACAGGCAAATAGTACTATGACAATTTTATTTGACGAATTAATTTTATTAGTAATGATAATAGTTTTAAAATCATTTATAGCCCATTTTTTATAGATTTTTTTTTTATATAATGCTTACTCTTTACTAAACACTGGTTTAAATATTGCAATATGTGTAACATTTGGTGGATAATGATTTAAACAATCCCTATATATATTTATCTATTACAAATATTAATTCTTCAATTTTATTTCTTCTTTAACTTTCACAATTTTTTATTCTACTTTTTTCCCTTTCTCTTTCCTAATTCCCCCCCCCCTCTTCCCGCCTCTTTTATTCATTTTTTTCATTTTTTCCCTCACATCTTATTATTGGCGATTTTATGTTAACTGATCTTAAATTTTTTGACATTATGAATTTTTTGTTGTTGTATTAATTTACCATTATCCGCATTTAATTTCTTGTTAAGACAGGTATAACAACCTTGATGATGATGATGATAGGTTAACCCACAATTTAAGAGTCTTTCCAAATATGACTCTTTGAGCTGAGCCTGGCTAAAACAAGTGAGAAGTCAAAAATTAAATCAATAAAGATTAAGTTAATTAGTCTCTTGCCCTTAAATATACTACAGTTGCAGCAGCTAGCAGAGAAGTAGGTGGAATCTTTTAATTGATAAAAAGCAAAATATTGAAGCACCCCCCCCCCCTCTCTCCCACCCTCCCACCCACCCACCCACTTTCCATTCATTAAAATTACTAGTAAAATAAAAGGTTGTGTTCGAGGACACGTGATATTTTTTTAATTAAAAGTGAGGACAAAATGAAAAAGGAACAACTTAGTAAGGGTAAAATGGGAAAAAAAACTTTTGACACTATTCATACAACTATTAATCCCACTTCCCTCATTTATACTAAAAGTGAGGGCAAAATGGAAAATGGACAACTTAGTGAAGGTAAAATGGGAAAAAAAACTTTTGGCACTATTCATACAACTATTCATAACACTTTCCTCATTTATACTATAGATGGTTGACTCTGATTTTTAACGATAAGTTGGAATCAGTACCTAAGACTATCCCCGTTGATAACTCTCACCAATGGATCACCATGAGTTGGATTGAAAAAAAAAAGAAAAAAGTCATGGAAATTGGCAACCTAGGTTGGCCAGCCAACTAGGTTGCCAATTTTCATCTTTTTTTTTACACATGTCACCCTTTCATTGGGTGACATGTGTTTATATAAATATATTTTTAAAATTAATATATTTTATATAATTATATAAAATAAAAAATATATCAAAATGCATATTTTTTTATAATTGTATGGATAATTATTTTTAATAATTGTACGGGTAATTTTAGAAATATTATTACTAATACTGATGAGCCCGGACCAGCTGGATCGGGCCCACGCTCGGTCTGATCCAAGGAATCAGTGACGTGGCATTTCCTAGACCGTCGGAGTCAAGACCGCGGACAGATAGACCCCTGAGGTCAAGACCGCGCTCCTCTCCGCATCATCCAACTCCAGACCGGAGGGATCGTAACCGCTGGGTTGGTGACCGCAGGAGGTATGACCGCTCAATCCGTGTCCGCGTCAAATACCTTTGACCGCGCCCAAGATGTTAACCGCGGGCTCATACCTGTCTCCTGGTTATCTCAACTGCCTCCCGGTTAATGACAAGCCTTACTGAGCAAGTTAGCTTACTGGCTCTGACATGCAAGTTGCCGGTGTTGGGTTTTATGGGTCCATGCGCAGCGGAATTAAGCATAAAATTAACACAAAACCCAAGCCCTAAGATCCGTTCTATACGATTAAATTGAATTCCTATGTGATAGAATTTACCAACCTTAATTGATTTCCGGTCTTGAGCTATCGAACAATTTATTGGTGTGATTTTGAATCACAATCTTCGATCTTCAAAACCCTTTTAAATCTTCATATTGATTTGAACAATAGAACTCTAGGCCTTGATCGTCGTACGAGCGAAGACCCTCTAGTAGTATCCACACGTTAGAATGAACCAAGAACAGTTCTTGTGAATTGCTAGATTCTTAAACCTATGGAAGAATATTGAGAAACCTTTTGGTGATTTTCTTTCTTGAAAATTCGGCTAGACATTAGGGTTAACAGACCTCTCATATTTATACTACTTTAGTATGAATATGTTTCCTAATCGAATTAGGAGACCAGGCTGTCAAAACGCGTCTGGTGGCTAGTTATGTCGCGTGACATACTTAGCCAGTGGCTAGTTATGTCGCGTGACATACTTAGCCAGTTGGCTAAGTATGTCGCGTGACAAACGTTGCCATATGCAGGAACTCTCAATCATTCTTCCTTTGGTTTAACCAATTCATTCTAGTTGTGTGTGACCCAATAGGATTATATTATGTTGGCAATGAGTTCGATCATATCGACTCTCATAAGACATAAGCGGACTCTAGCAAGTCATTATGTCTACCCAAATAATATAACGTAAGAGTTCACGTTTCCAATGGTACACTTCCATTTCTCCCTTTTGTCTCACGATGTTATATTGAACACAAGTCATGGTCCATGTCAACTTGTATCTGTTCAATGCTTTCTCGATCTTGAGTATAATGATAGTCCAATCATATTGGGGTGTGGCCACACTCTTTCATCATTATCACTCATCGAGGGGCCCAAGCAAAACATCTCTCTTCCGAGGGACAAATTCCATCTTAACTTATCATCCTTCCCATCATGAATCCAATCATGCCAAAGATAGTCTTTATAAATATCGTGTTAAGATATCGTTTGACTAAAATCAAACATGACTTTTATCATATGTAAGGTCATGATAACCTCAGGTCTAGGGACTAAATGAAGTGACCTTATGAGATTTAATTATGACATTTGACCATGACATAAATCTCATACGGGTCAATTCCAGTCACTTGTTCTCTAACAAGTACCCATAATTTCAATGTGCATCTCTATGCATATAATCATCATATGATTATCCATTGACAATTATACTAATTATTCTCTTAATGATTAGGGACGGAGATTATTACAATAAATATGCAAACTATATAATAATCAAATAATAAACATAAACGATAAAGATGATACATAACGGTTTTCAGTTAAACATAACTAAAGCCCAGTGCATTACACCAACAGTCTCCCACTTGCACTAGGCTCCATTTATGTATCGAATACTCATGGATTTAACATGACCATCATGCTTCTGCCTGTGCGAGGGTTTTTGTTAGTGAATCCCTTATGTCATCATCGGTTGATACTTTTTATATTTTAACGTCTTCTCATTCTTTATGAATTCCTCGAAGAACGTCTAAGTGAGTGTTTGGATCGCTGTTGTGACCTTGGTTCCATTGTTTGCACAAGTGGCACCACTATTTGTCATAACAAAAGTTTCACCGATTAGTGATACTTGAAACATTTCCAAAACACTAATGAACTTTTGATCCAAACTGCCTCTTTTAGCCACATCATATGTTGCTAAAATTCGGCCTTAGTAGTAGAATCGGCTACAATTTCTGCTTGGAACTCTTCCAATCAAAACTGCACCTCTAATAAACATAAACACAAATCCTTATTGCGATTTTAAAATAACTTTGTCAGTTTGGAAGTTAGCATCTATGTAACCCTTACAACAAGATTAACTTCCAATCTTTCAAATTCCAAGAACGTATCCTTAGTTCTTCTTAAGTACTTAAGGATCATCTTGACTGCCATCCAATGGTTCACACCAGGATCAGATTAGTATCGACTCATCATGCTCAAAGCATATGAGACATCCGGTCTAGTACAAGTCATGGCATACATGACAGATCCAAATGCCGAAGCATATGGAACTTCATTCATTTCCCTTTTGCTCATCAGTTGTCATAAGACAATGAATATTGCTAAGAGAAATACCATGACCCATTGACAAGCTATTCTTCTTAGACCCTTCTAAGAATCTTGTCAATGTGAACACTTTGACTCAAACCAATTTATCCTTCTAGATCTATCTCTATAGATCTTGATGCCAAGGATGTAAGCGGCTTCACCCATATCTTTCATTGAGAAACCTTTCCTTGACCAAGACTTAACAGTCTTAAGTATCGGAACTTGTTTTTCCAATGAGTAAGATATCATTGTAATAAAACAATAGAAATAATATTACGCTCCCACTGAATTTCATGCATACACAAGATTCATATTTGTTCTTTGATGAAGTCAAACTCTTTGACCAATTCATCAAAACAAAGATTCCAATTCCTTGAAGCTTGCTTCAACCCATCTCATGGATCTTTGCAACATGCATACTTTATTAGAGTTTCTTGGATCGACAAACTATTCGGGTTGTGTACTATACACATCCTTAATAATCTTTCCATTTAAAGAAAGTCGTTTGACATCCATTTGTCATATCACATAGTCACAATATGCGATTATGGCAATTGAAATTCTAACAGACTTCGACATTGTAACTGGCGAAAAAGTTTACATCATAGTCAATACTATGTATTAACCTAAATCCCTTTGCTACAATCCTTAGTCATGAAAGTATACATCTTCACATCCATGTTGGTCTTGAAGACCTACTTGCACCCTTTAGCTTTTACACTTCAGGTAGCCCAATCAAGTTCCAAACTTGATTGTCAAACATGGATTGTAATTCGGATTTCATGGTTCCTAACCATTTATCCAAATTAGGAGTGGACATCGCCTCAAGATAGGAAGTAGGATCGTCATTCTCAATGACTTCCACCTTATTACTTTCCGAAACGAGAAATCAATATTTCTTGGGTTCGGATTGTAACCTATCCGATCTACGATGGACTTGTGCATCTTGAACCGGTTCCACAACTCCTTTGTGAACTTGGTTCCGTCTCTACTCTTGGTTCCAGGTCATTTTCAGGTTCTTGAACTCTTTTCAAGATTAATTTTACTCCCACTAGATTCTTTATTGAGAAACTATCTCTCAAGAAACAAATCGTATAGAGCAACAAACATTTTGTTCTCTTTGTGGCTGTAAGATTAATTTCCGAAAATAACCTAGTCAGATTTGGTGCTAACTTATAAGAGACAAGTCTCTTTACATAAGATTTGCAACCCCAAATCTTCATGAAAGACAAACTAAGTTTTCTTCCATGCCACATCTCATGTGGGGCCTTAGGAACCGATTTAGTAAGGACTCAATTCAGTGTAACCGCATTATTTCTAATGCATATCCTCAAAAGGAAATAGGAAATAGGAAAGTCAAATTGACACATCATCGAACGAACCATGTCCTACAAGGTTCAATTCCTCCTATCAGACACATCATACAATGTGGTGTTCCGGGTGGAGTCAACTCTGAAATGATTTCATAATTTTGAGATGATTGTCAAACTCTTGGCTCAAATATTTACCACCTCGATCTAATCGAAGTACTTAATAGTTTTGCCAAGTTGTTTTGCACTTCATCTTGAAATGTTCGAAACATCTCAAACGATTCACCTTTGGACTTCATCATATAGACATAATCATATCTAGATAAGTCTTTAGTGAAATATGATGAAATACCGAAATCCTCCCTAGCAATCTTAATGGTCCACATACATCTCATGTATAATGACCAATAAGTCACTAGCCCTCCCACTACTTTAGTGTAGGGTGGTTTGGTCGATAATCCCAATAAATAAGATCCAAATTCCTCAAATGATTCATGGTCATATGAGTCTAAAAGTCCATGTTAATGGAGTTTAGATATATGTTTCTTATTTATTTGACCAAGCCGACAATGCCATATGAACGCTTTGTTCATATTGTTCGGTTTAGATTTCCCATTTATATTATAGATATCTTCAATATTATTTTGTTTCTCATCATCAAGGATATGAAGACCATTTAATGACATATGCATTACAATAAGGCATATTATTAAATAAATATAAAACTTCTTATTGAAAATAAGAAAATTATATCCTTCATCATCCATTTAAGAAACGGAAATAATACTCCTACTCAAATCCGAAACGTAGTCATACTTGTTCAAAACAAGTATTAGTGCACAAGGTAAAGTGACTTCATAAGTTCCTATGGCTAATGTAGCAACCCTTGCTCCATTCTTATGCATAGGTTTGGCTTACCTTCTTTGAGTAGCTTTCTATTCTTTGTTCCTTGCACATTTATCCAAATGTGGGATCCAATCCGGTATCATATACCCAAGAACAAGAAGTCGAAAGGAAAATATCTATCATATAGATACTTGAAGTAGTAGCAATCATATTGTCCTTCTTCACCTTTTAGGCCTTCCTAATAAGCCTTGCAACTTTGCTTCCAATGACAATCTTATTGCAATGATAGCAAAATGCATCCTTTTGAGACACTTTGGGTTTAGCTTCTTCGGCTATGACAACATTTGTCCTAGGTTTAGCAACTTTTGCTTTACCTTCTTTTCCTTCCTTTATGAACCCTTTTATTGTGTCAACCATTAACACAATTTGCGGATTTCTCCTTCTTTCATCATATGAATTAAGAGCCTTCACCACAACATATATCTTTTGCCCTAGTTCGCATTTGGAACATTTCCTTTATGCGGTGTGCTAGAACAAAAGCAGTTTCCATGTGTTCGAGGTTCTTCATAAGAGCCTTTAAACATGGTGACAAATACAAGGCAAGCAATATTGTCAGAATCATCAATATGTTTCTAATGTTGCTTTCTTATTTGCCCTTTGCAACATTTGCAATGGGTTCAGTAACAAAAACAGTTTCCATGTGTTCGAGGTTCTTCATAAGAGCCTTTAAACATGGTGACAAATACAAGGCAAGCAATATTGTCAGAATCATCAATATGTTTCTAATGTTGCTTCCTTATTTGCCCTTTGCAACATTTGCAATGGGTTCAGTAAACGGCAGTTAGACAAGAACGTACACATTATGTATTGTTCCTTTCGAACTTTGTCCTTCATAAGGACGAATCGCAATTATCATTATGTAATGCTACTTCTACAACAAAATATACAAATTATATGAACACATATCAATATCAACACATTTATCATTTAAGAGCAAATAATGTATTTTACAAATACTCCCACTAAATCATACACCTTCCAATGCATATAAGCATAATATTCATTTAATGGGCTAAGATCCAACTTTAATTTAATCTCAAGTCCGCTATGGCGCACCGCTCAAGATTAAACTAATTAGGTAGAAAACATCAATCATATCGTATATGACTCTTAGGACTAAGATCCAACTTTAATTTAATCTCAAGTACGCTATGGCGCACCGCTCAAGATTAAACTAATTAGATAGAAAACATCAATCATATCGTATATGACTCTTAGGATCTTTTATGAGATTTATTTAAGACATCATATGTCTAAGCATATTTTTAATCTCATCTTATGCCTTAGGTCCAAAACCATTTTGATAACCCAATTAAGTTCATTCATTTTAAACGTATAGGAACCACCATTTCCTCATCTTGCTCGCAAACGGAATAGAATCAAAGCACCTTGCTATGGCAAGCCCACCCAAAACTATCCGAGAGGTCTCAAGTGTTTTAATCATGGATTGTCATAAAGAACTTAAAAGTTAAATGAAGGTTCTTTAAGGTAGATTATAAGCATATCAGCAAAGATAGTCATAATCATGCACCAGGTAAGTTCTCAGGAAGATAGGTGAGCCACAAGGACTACTTAAGTACCAACTCTTCCTTAGACAGAACTCTCCTAGTCATGCACAATTAGAAATCAGCTCTGATTTGACAACATAATCACTACCTTTTATAAACAATCAGTTTCCTTTTAAATTTCGCGTAGTTATGACTTGTTTCCATAAACAATCATAAAATCCAAAATTCACAATGTCTAAATCTAAACATATTAGGAAACTATGAATCAATGTTTCAACTAAACATCTAATAAAATTCTTAACACTTAAGAACAATTAATTCATGCATCGCAACAATTAATAAAAACACATTTGAATTAATTAAGCATGCATCATAAACAATGAATTAATCTAGCATGGTCCTATAAATTTTATTTCCAGAAATTTATAGCATCCAGATTAAGACATAAAACATCTCAGATTGCAAACACAATCACAGATTAGAAGAAAAATTAAACAAGGCTGATTACGCCCCAGATTTGGCTTATTATGTCGCGTGACATACTTAGCCAGTGGCTAGTTATGTCGCGTGACATACTTAGCCAGTGGCTAGTTTTGTCGCGTGACATAACTAGCCAGATTACCAGATTTTCACATGTGGCCTACTATGTCGCACGACATAGGTAGCCAGTTCGCAGGATTTCCAGATTCAACCAATTCAGATTACATGGCAATTAAATCATATAAAACAGCCCTTTTACAGATTTAATTCATCATAATTCGAAAACGATTTTCACATTGTTTCACATAAACAATAAACATTCTATCGCATACAAAAACATGCAACGAACATATAAACAATTTATATAATCATTATAGCATGTTAATTCAAACTTAACCATACGAATGGGGCTTTGATACCACTGTTGGATTTTATGGGTCCATGCGCAGCGGAATTAAGCATAAAATTAACACAAAACCCAAGCCCTAAGATCCGTTCTATACGATTAAATTGAATTCCTATGTGATAGAATTTATCAACCTTAATTGCTTTCCGGTCTTGAGCTATCGAACAATTTATTGGTATGATTTTGAATCACAATCTTCGATCTTCAAAACCCTTTTAAATCTTCATATTGATTTGAACAATAGAACTCTAGGCCTTGATCGTCATACGAGCGAAGACCCTCTAGTAGTATCCACACGTTAGAATGAACCAAGAACAGTTCTTGTGAATTGCTAGATTCTTAAACCTATAGAAGAATATTGAGAAACCTTTTGGTGATTTTCTTTCTTGAAAATTCGGCTAGACATTAGGGTTAACAGACCTCTCATATTTATACTACTTTAGTATGAATATGTTTCCTAATCGAATTAGGAGACCAGACTGTCAAAACGCGTCTGGTGGCTAGTTATGTCGCGTGACATACTTAGCCAGTGGCTAGTTATGTCGCGTGACATACTTAGCCAGTTGGCTAAGTATGTCGCGTGAGAAACGTTGCCATATGCAGGAACTCTCAATCATTCTTCCTTTGGTTTAACCAATTCATTCTAGTTGTGTGTGACCCAATAGGATTATATTATGTTGGCAATGAGTTCGATCATATTGACTCTCATAAGATATAAGCGGACTCTAGCAAGCCATTATGTCTACCCAAATAATATAACGTAAGAATTCACGTTTCCAATGGTACACTTCCATTTCTCCCTTTTGTCTCACGATGTTATATTGAACACAAGTCATGTTCCATGTCAACTTGTATCTGTTCAATGCTTTCTCGATCTTGAGTATAATGATAGTCCAATCATATTGGGGTGTAGCCACACTCTTTCATCATTATCACTAATCGAGGGGCCCAAGCAAAACATCTCTCTTTCGAGGGATAAATTCCATCTTGACTTATCATCCTTCCCATCATGAATCCAATCATGCCAAAGATAGTCTTTATAAATATCGTGTTAAGATATCGTTTGACTAAAATCAAACATGACTTTCATCATATGTAAGGTCATGATAATCTCAGGTCTAGGGACTAAATGAAGTGACCATATGAAATTTAATTATGACATTTGACCATGACATAAATCTCATACAGGTCAATTCCAGTCACTTGTTCTCTAACAAGTACCCATAATTTCAATGTGGATCTCTATGCATATAATCATTATATGATTATCCATTGACAATTATACTAATTATTCTCTTAATGATTAGGGACGGAGATTATTACAATAAATATGCAAACTATATAATAATCAAATAATAAACATAAACGATAAAGATGATACATAACGGTTTTCAGTTAAACATAACTAAAGCCTAGGGCATTACACCAACAGCCGGCTCACTCCCATCGCATTCAATGCAGCTCAGTCAGGCGCCTACAATGACATTAAATGCGCCGCGCCGGATACACGGCTCCTGTCCACATCAGCGACATCCCTTCTGACAGAGGATCCTCCTTCCCTAACAAACCCAATCAGATGCGGACACGTGTATGCGGTCAAATACCAAAGTGCCCCTTAGGGCTGACCTCATGGCTTACGTCAGCGGGCAGCTCCCCATTGCCTATAAATAGAAGACCTTGTCCCCTTGGACAAGGTAAGTTTCAAATATCCACTGTAAGTCATATTGCTGTTAAACCCTAAACACCCACACACATTCAAAGCATTCAAAGCCTTATATTACTCAGTAATCTTACTCTCACACCCGAGGGCCTGAGTTGGAGTAACATCCAACTTTGACCTTAACGGTGCTCTTTTGTGTTGTGTTCTAGGTACATCAAGCCATCAAAATATATCCTGTCAGATATCCATAAAATCGTTCTGACCCTGAATAGCTTGGCGTCATCAAATACATTATTTAAAAAAATAAAATGATAAATATTTTAGGTAAGTTGAAGTAAAGAAAAATAAACATTTTATTAAAAGTTGGGTTGGGTTAAGTTGGATCACTGATGAAAGTATAAATTATATAAGGTTGAAGTGATATACTCCCTCCGTCCCGGTCGACTTAGGACTTTTTGTCATTTTGGGCGTCCCACCCGACTTAGGACGGCCCAAAATGGAAACCTTAAATCACTATTCTCTCCACTCATTCTCTCTCCTACATTATTTTAATACTCACAACACCATTATAATTTGCTATTCCCTCCACTCATTCTCTCTCCTATTTTTAAATTACACTCACAACATTTATTTTTTCCTTAATTCCCGTGCCATTTTAAAAAATTCTAAGCTGGCCGGGACGGAGAAAATATATGAAAATGGAAAAAATTAATATTTTATTTGAAAATGGATTGAATTGAAATCAATGATGCGGATAGTTTGGTCTAATAATGTGGCTATGTGGTCGGGTTAACAAAGGGTAAGCTTGGATGGTGTCAGGACAATTACTTTACTTGATACTATCTCTGTCACTTCAATTTTTGTTTTTCTTTTCAAATTTGTTTTTGGTTAAAATCAAATTTGAAATTTTTTACGCTATTCATTTATGGATGAATGTGGCATTTGATTTATTAATGTTTTAATAAATGTTTCACTCGTTTGAAGTAGGGCTGCACAAAAAAAACTGATGGATCGGATCGGATCGATAGAATCGGATCAGACCAATAAAAAACTGGACCAATCCAGTAGAATTTGTTTGGTCCTGGTCCCAAATTTATATGGAACCGATTATTTGGGTTGTTCCTGATTTTTGAAAAAATATATATGGTCCTGGACCGAATCCGGATCGGACCGATTATGTATATTATGTATAATATATATATATATGTGTATATATATATATATATATATATGTGTATATATATATATATACATATATGTGTATATATATATATATACACATATGTGTATATATATATATATATATATATATATATATATATATTTATTTATTCATAATTTCAAAAAAAATAAAAATTGTTGTGACCTTATCCATCCAGCGACATTACAAGTTACAAAAACCCTAACCCTATCATATCTCTTTCATTTCCACCGTTTGGTTTTCTATCCCTCTCTCTCGTCTTTCTCTCATCTCAATTCTCAACCCTAGAAATTAAATTGATTTTCCATGGCGGCGCCCTAATTTCGACTTAGCTGTCCAACCACGGCATCACCATCGATCTCTACCGACGGCGCAACTGTAACAGAAGTAATTAATCTACGACACAGATCTGTTTTTTCGTGCAAGATTGCAGAACATCATCACTCTGTTATTTTGCCTCTCAAATCTCCAATAAAAGGTAATGATTTAATGAGATTTTGATGTTATTTTCTCAGTCTCTACCTCCAATCTACTCAAATTTTCAATTTTCTTACAATTTTGCATCTGAATTTAGTTACTAGGGTCTAAATCATGTTTATATTTTTCTCTTTTGTTCTTCTATTTCAGTTAATTTTCTGTATGTCTGAATATTTTTATTTGAACTTTGTTTATGTAATCGTCCTATATTTTGGTTTTATGAAAAAAATAGTTGTTGCATGTTTTATCTTTAGAAAAAATATATAGTAGTGTAACTTGTGAAACCGATGGAGCCGGACATGGACCGAACCATTGAAACCGGACCAATGTGACCGATCCTGTAATGTAATAGTCTGGTCCTGGTCCTGAATTTAGGCAGAACCGAACAATTGATCCGGTTCTGTTTTTTTTGAAAATTTGATAAAATCCGGACCAATCCGGACCGTGAACTCCCCTAGTTTGAAGGTTGCTTATAAAATAATAAAATTGCATTATTATGATGCTTTTCTCATTTAGAAATGTGATATTTATTTTGAGACGTAACTAGACCTGTCAATTGTGTGGGTTGAATTGAGTTGAGTCGGGTTGTGATGGGTTAGCGACTTGAAACAATTTGACTTGTTACAATCCGTTTAAGTTAATGACTCAAATGGGTCGGGTTGACCTGGTTCGGCCCGTTTATTTTTTTTTTTCGCCATGGGTACCTTGAATTTATTAATTCTGGCTATTTGTGTACACGAGTTAAACAGAATGAAACAAGTCATGTTGGGTCGGGTCGACCCGTTAAGCTTAGAGGGCTGCAACGACTAACCCATTTTAATCCATTAACTTAAAAGGGTCGAGTTAAGTCGGGTAATTAGGGCATCTACAGAAATTACACCAAAATTTTAAAATGATATAATTTCAGCATCAAATATCTTTCATCATTTTCAACAACTTGCTTCAAATCTTGCACCAAATAAGAATATTTTTGAAATATTTCTTATTACTTCATTTAATTAAAATATTTCCATTAATCGAATGATTATTAATGATAATATGATTCAAATTACATTTTACAAAAATATATTGCAATAAAATTAAATAATCAAACAAGACAATCAATATTTCTAATATACTAATTTATAAAAATAAATACTAAATAGAGAATTAAAATAAAATGCGTCAAAATACAATTTAAACATGGTCCGCAACTTAAAAATATAATAAAAAAACTAAACTATCCACCTAACGGGCCTTGGCCCAGTGGTACAAAGGTGATTTCCCGTAGGGGAGGTCGCCGGTTTGAATCCCCCCAAGGGGATTTTTGGGGCTTAATTTTCTACCTTGGCCAGGCCCAGGGGTCTTCCCAGAGACATCCAGCTAGCGGTTAAGGAAGTGGCATTCTTTGAGCCAGATCCTCAGTGTGGGGAGGCACATCCCGCGGTTCCTGCGAAGCTGGGAACCTGGGTATCAAAAAAAAAAAAAAAACTAAACTATCCAAAATTGATGAAATCTATCCTTAATTTACAGAAATTGCAGAAGAATTTAAAGATGGGTGTGTAACAATTTGTAGTAGAGTTTAGTCCAAACAGAAAAACACACAAGAAAACAACACTATCACCGAATTTGCATTTGGGTTTTTGGGTTATACCAAAGATATTGACGGAGTTGTAGACTTATGGTAGGACTTGTAGGGATCAAGAATTTTTCGGCGCCAAAAAAAGAAGAGGAAAGCGTAGGGTTTTACTTGCGTCAAATTTGGCGCAAGAATTTTTCTGCGCCAAAACAGCGCACGATTTGGCGTAGCTCTTGTAGACTCCTCCTTATGCTAAATGGTGATGGCACACAGTGTTTAGCATTCTCTTGTAGACACTCTTAGTGGGTTGAGTCGTAGAAATTAATGGGTGACGAGTAAAATTGTCAAACCTAAACTAACAAAAAAAAAAAGTAATAATATGAAACGAGGAAGTAATGTTCTTTTAGCTTTCTAGCACTATGACATTTTTCTCGTTCCTTTAGAAATGTGATACTCCCTCCGTTTCAAAATGTTTGTCCTAATTGACTTTTTTGTTGAACTTTGAACATAAATATATGACAATTTAATTATGTTCATAAAATTCTAAAAATTTCTATTGATTCACCATTAATAATATTATCAACAACAACTTTTTAGAATTTCATAAATATGATTAATCTCTCATAAATTTGTGGTCAAAGTTCAACAAAAAAGTCAAATGGAACAAACATTTTGGAACGGAGGAAGTATTTATTTAGATACATAAGAAAAATTAGTCTGGTTAAATTTTAAGTAATTTATTTTATTTATTTGTGGTTTGTAATATGAAATTAATAATTTTATTAATATCATTTTATATTTAAAATGTAATACGTATTTAATTTGTGATAGACAAAATAAAACACAGAATAGTGGGCATAAATCATAATGATAAATTTCTTGTAACTTGTCCGATCAAGGCAGTTGGAATGACTAATATTATGGAGAAACGGGTTTCTGGATATCCAGAAGCTTTGGGATTGATATCCAAAAATTTTGGGACGGATATCCAGAAAAAAATATTTGAGACCAAATCCAAGACCAAGACCAAATTTCTGATCTGGATATCACTTTCACAATGTTCTGGATATCCAGAACATTGAATATGGATATCCAGAAGCCTTAAAACTTATATCCAGAAGCCAATTCTAAATTTCTGGTTATAACTTACATAAGGTTCTGGATATCCTTTCAAAGAGTTCTGGATATCCAGAAGCTTTATAATTGATATCCAGAAGCTTTATAATTGATATCCAGAAGCTTTTTAATTGATATCCAGAAACCAAACCCTTTTTAATTGATATCCAGAAGCTTTATATTTGATATCCAGAACCTATTTAATAAATACTCCCTCCGTCCCGCTAATATTAGCACACTTTCCTTTTTGGGCGTCCCGCTAATATCCGCACACTCCCAAAAAGAAAACTTTATATTAATAAAATATTCACTCAACCCCACTCATTCTCTCTCCTACATTATTTTAATACTCACAACACCATTATAATTTATTACACCCTCCACTCATTCTCTCTCCACTCATTCTTTTACACTCACAACATTTTATTAAAATATCATATTCCTTAATTCCCGCGCAAACAGTGTTTGTGCTAATATTAGCGGGACGGAGGGAGTATCCAGAACCAATAAAAGACGGACAGAACCAACAAAAGATGGACGCAGACCCTCACCATTGCCGCCGTCTCCCTCGTCCTCTTCACCTGGTCTCTCCCTCGCCGGCGACCCAATCCTTCTCCGGCCAAGCTTCCTTTCCCAGTTCTCTCTCTAAATCACCGATCTAATCCCTCAACCACCGCTTCACCAAACAACGACCCAATCCCCTGTTCTAAACACATTCACCGATCTATGAAAATGAGGAGAAATTGGATCGGTGAGGAAGCTAATTGAGTTAGAGGGAGGTCGCCGGTGATAGAGGTTGAGGTTGGGTTTGTTTTCCGGTGAGGGAGAGCTTGGGTTGAAGAAGACGACGCAGGGAGAGGGTGATTTCCGTTGAAGAAGACGACGCAAGCCAAGCCAAGGTAATTGAAAAAACCCGTTTCTCCATAAATCATGGAGAAACGCGTTTCTCCCTAAATTTTGTGAATATTATGGCCGGTAGCGAGAAATGAATTTTTTGAATTAGGGATCAAGTTTATTTTTGTGATGTCCCTCGTTTCAAATCGAAAAGATATAGATATTGATTGTTTTATATAGAAATTTTATACACTACTATCAGCCAATAATCAAATCATCCATTAAAATTTTAAAGGCATGTGATGAAATGTGGTTAATTCATAAGAGGAGGTGGTGTCTTCTGGGCGGAGACTCATTCCACATCAAAAAGATATGAACATTAATTGTGATATATAAAAGAATAATACACTATTACTAAATATCAAATCACCTATTAAACTCTTGAATATCTGTGCGAATTATTAGTGGACCAATGTTTGATTCATGCGTAGCGGGTTGTAATTGTGATATTCAAATTTGATACTCCCTCCGTCCGCCTAGTAAGTTCATACTTACTGTTTACACGTTAATTAAGGAGAGAGTATTATATTGAAAGTGTTGTGAGTGTGAAAATAAAATAGGAGAGAGAATGAGTGGAGGGAATAGTAAATTATAATGGTTTGTGAGTATTAAAATAATGTATGAGAGAGAATGAGTGGAGAGAATAGTGATTTAAGGTTTCCTTTTTAGGAAAGAAACAAAGTGTGAACTTTGTAAACGGACGCCCAAAATAGAAAGTGTGAACTTTGTAAGCGGACGGAGGGAGTATAGAAGAAGGTTAGAATAATAATTTATGTGTTATTGAATCTGTTTCCACCTCTGCAATGCGTATTCAATTTGTAGTTCCTTAATTTTGAATGAATATTATTATCAGATAATTAATATATTTACCTTAAAAGTAATTAATTATCATTAAAATTAGAAAGCTTATTGTGTGTTGTTGTAGCCATGTTTGATGAGCTGTTGCTTGTTGTTGGGGTTGGAGGTTGAGCAACACGTCAAGCTTCTAAATCACCTCATATTTTTTTAGATTATAATAGCATTTTAAAATTTAAAGTCATCTCCCAAAGGTGTACTATGTTTAGAGAAGAATTTTCATGATGAGTACCAGTTTCCTTAATTAGCATAAACATAAAAAAAGAAAGTACGGATAAGGGAGTTATGAAGGAGTCTTCCGATTTGGATGTGAATCCGATTTAAATATTTACATTTATCATGTACAAAATTATAGTATTAAATGAGTTATATTTTTACATTACAATAATAAAAATTATATTTTATAGTTTATACTCCCTCTGTTCCGGCCCAAATATGGGACGGAGGGAGTATAGATTATTTATCATATACTGTGATGATGCTAAAATCGTTAAATCAGCTCAAATTCAAGCGTTTGGATGTTCCGGAGATTGCAAGGCCTGAAAATACGAGAAAACACGTAAACTAAGTCGGGACGGATCCGGCTAAAGGCCCTCCGACGTGAGAGTAAGTTCACGGTTTGTATGTAAGAAACAAAATTGACAGAGTTTCTGTATTGTAAAAAATAACGTACCAAATAATGAGTCATAGGGCTTGTATTTATAGGAATGGATTGATAGAATCCATGTTGAAGTGAACTTGTAAAGAGATAAGATATAATCCTAAGAGAATTATATCTGTTAAGGAGTCATTGTTTGACTTGAATTGGTGTTGGTAATTGTAATCCTGATTGGATCATGACTGTAGAATCCTTGTTTGATAAGGACTGTGTAATCTGCTAGCCGGAACGCCGAGAAGCAAAAATGTTTTATCTCGGCATTAGCATATAAGCCGAGATGCATGATATTGCCTCCTCGTCATTTGATGATTGGCCGGCATGTTAAGTTGCCGGGGTGAATGATTCTGTTTCCTCGTCACTTGATGATATGACGAGGTAAGAACTTTTCTCTCCTCGTCACTTGCGATATCTCGGAGCAAGATGGTCCAAGTACGAAGATATAAGGCCGAGATGGATGCTCCTCGGCATACGAGGAAGATGTTCCTCGGCCCTGACACTTGCGTATTGGATTATGTTTATGGCCCAATCCCTTTGTGCCCAATTCGGGCAAGCCCATGTTCGTATCTCGGGTTATACTGTTCAGTGGCCCCCGACTTTCTAGCTCGACATATGACGAGGAGAAAGTCATCTCGTCCTCGGCTTTATGGGATACGAACAGGTTTTGACACGTGTCCTCGGCGTCTCTTCATTATCTGACGGTTAATATTCTAATGATTACATGGGGCCCCCCAGTCTTGTTACACCTTGAAAATCGTTACCAGCATTTAATTTAGGGGGCGCCTTACCCGAATTCTTGCTTTACCCATGGGTTTGACCCGATTAAGTGAGTATAAAAAGCTAAAATCCTCTCATTTAAACCTTTACACACCCCAATTGTTTGAGAGCGAATAGCAAGGATTCACCGGCGAATCTCAGGTCTTCATCCTACCCAGCTTCCGGCGAACTTGATTTTTCCTGCGAAGTTACATTCTGTTGCGATTCCGACCATTCCTTCACACTCAGGTATGAAATTTCTCCCTTTTTATATCTTTCGCTCCTGATTTCGAATTTTCTAGGGTTTTTGGAAGAAATTTTGAATGTGCCAAGAAAAAGAACCGCCATCGTTGAAGACCGAAGCTTTTCTTCATGAATTTCTACTTTTTTAACTCTTCAAACTTCAAATCTTTGATTCTTTGAAATTTGTATGAACTTTCTTGAATATTGAATGAACTTCCCCTTTAATCTTTGATTCCCCTTAGAAATGGCTCGTTCTTGGGACCATTCCCCCCGACTCCGTTATGGATATCACACCGGCAATTTGAGGGTTTATCGTAGAGAGAGAGGTCCATGGTTGACGCTGAACTTGGATGACATAGGAAAGATGTTGAGGAGTTATGGTCGTACCTGGATGTTCATCCAATACCCAGATAAAACAAGAATAGATCGAATTGGTTCTTCAACTCGTAATGTAGTGTTACTTGAGGATAGAGCTGAAATAGTGGAACACATCGAGTTGTTCTATCCTTCATCTGACCACATAGTTCGCGAGCATTTGAGTGGTAAGGCTCCCTCCTCGGCTTTCTGATAATGACGAGGAGGGGTATCTCCCTTCCCCGTCATAAGATCAGCCATTGACGAGGTAACTAATTTTGTCCCCTCGTCTTTTTGCAGATATGACGGGTAGAGAAGGAGAGACCTCCTCGTCCCCCCGAATTGTTGATGCTTTCATGGAGGGTGCCCAGGTCGAGGGCAGAAGAGGCCGAGGAAGGGGAAGCCGAGGGAAACAACGGGAGAGGGCTCCAAAGGCCGGGGATCCCATGCTCGAAAAATTGTATTCCACGTACGGGGTGGACAAAACCGAATACTCCCTCCGTCCCACGTGAATACAAACTTATTTCCTTTTTGGTCCGTCCCACGTGAATACAAACTGCCCAAAATGGAAATAAATTTATTATTTTATATTCACCCTACCCTACCCCACCCACTCATTCTCTCTCTTCATTTCCTACCACACAATTTATTCAACCAACTCCACTCATTCTCTCTCTTCATTTCCTACCACACATTTTCATTATCTTAATAATACTTCTTAATTATTGTGCCCAAGAAATTGGTTTGTAATCACATGGGACGGAGGGAGTATAAGTTAACTTATATGGGCAAACTTGATCTTAAGACTGAGAAGGAGGAGGAGAACTTCTACTACAATGAAGATTACGTTCATTTCTACTTCAAACAATTTCAACAGGGGCTCCGTCTTCCTCTGGACCCCTTTATCAATGAATTCTTAGATGATGTGAGAGCGGTGTCGGCCATGCTGGGAGCCAATGGTACCAGGGTTCTTGTTAGTTTCATTGTCCTTTGCCGTAGCTTAGGGTATGAGCCAACCATGGGAGCTTTCCGGCACTTCTACCAAGTTAGCTTTGTCAAGGAAAGTTGGCTCCTCGTCATTAGGAGTGCACCCAAGAAACCAAAGCTTCTTCTCCCCATGTCTAGCAAAGTTGCAGGTTGGGATAACCACGTCATTAGGGTTGAGAGTCGCCAAGGCTGGGAATTCCAATCTCCTTGCAAGGATCCAACTTCATCAGGTCCTGTTCAACAGTATGAGTGGACCAAGGATTTGATAGAACGCCTTGAGATGTTTGCCGAGGTGGGGGTCCTTGATTGGTCGGCGGTAGAATCTACTGATCACTACTACGTCCAAGCTGGATTGATGCCGGGACCGAAGGACGGGGTGGTTCCCCTCGTCACCGTTAAGAGGGGGAGGCATTTTAATGATTGGACAACACACCCTGGCCTCGTGTTCACGAGGATTGTCCGAGGTGCAAGATCCCTCCCCTTGATCAGTGCCTGGAGGAAGCAGATGTGGTTGGATGTAAATATTTAACTTGATACTCGTAATTTTTTGCATTATTTGTTGATTCTCCTTCTGCCTGTACTTAACCATCTCTTCCTTGTCTTTGCAGTTTTAACCCCCGAGGAAGAATCAGCTCTAGCCATGAAGAGACTAAGTCCTATGGAGCTGGTGAAGCAGAAGAGGAGACAAGTCAAGAAATCAGGCTTGGTAGAGAGAAGGGAGGAAGCCAATGCCCGTAACTTGGTGCTAACTGCTCAGGGTGATCAACCCCTCCCCCTCAGACTTCATGAGGATGTTAATGCCAAGGAGACTGCGTCCGAGGAGCGGGCTGACCCCATTACTGGAGATGGGCCTAACCCTCATGCTGATGCCGAGGAGGTGGAAGCCGAGGAGTCCACCCTCGTCACCAGGAAGTCTGGCTCCAAAAGAGCCCAAGCTGCTAGTGCCGAGGAGCCTGTAGCTAAGCGGGCAGCTGTTGGTGGGACTTCCAATTCTGATGCTCCTCCCCGTCTGACCATCCAAAACTCCAAGTCTCAAGCTAATGCCGAGGAGCTTGCTCGGCTCATGGTGGCTAACGTTCCCCGCCTGAAAGGCCTTCCTCTGCAAGACAGGAAGAGTCATCTCATGAGGTTGGGGAGAGCTCCTATCCAAAGGGCTATGGATGAGGTTGCGTATGATGCCTTGGTAAAGGAGAAGCCGAGCAGGGATAACCTGCTCTGCCGCAAAGGACTCATGCTTGCTGAGGTAGCTATCTCGTACTTTTTAACTTAGTTGATTTTATTTGTGCTTGTTTCAAGGCTTTAACACAAACTTATTTTTGCAAGTCGGCCAGCATTGCGGCATATGAGAATGTCTTGGCTAAGGCACAAGAGAAGCAAGTGATTGATGCCAAGGCTGCTCTGAAGACGAGTGAAGCCGAGAGGGCTGCCCTGGTTGAGCAGTTGAAGGCCAAGGAGGCCGAGCTGGGAGCGGCAAAGGCCAAGGTAGAGGCCTAAGTACTGAGGGCCAGTGACGAGAAGTCTAAGGCCGAAGAGAATCTCCGTCTGAAGGAGACTGAGCTGGAGGAGGCAAGGAAGGCCAAGGCCGAGCTTCAAACTAGGGCCGAGGAAGCTGAAGCCAGGTGCCGAGGGTTTGGGGCTACCCTTCCTGTCAGGGAGGAGGAGGCCGTGGCACGTTTTAAGGCCAGCTCAGCTTTTCAAGACGCCATGTTAGCCAGCTCGGCCTTCCAGGATGCCGTTGATGAGAAAACGGCGACAATGTTCGAGGACGGGTACCTTCACCTGGCCCGTCGTCTGATTGCTGATCCCTCCACAGGCTTGGATTTAAACAAGATTGCTCTGCTGGTCTGCCAGGATCAGTATGACCAAGATGCTAGGGCTCTTCACTCTTCAATCCCCTTCTCTCAGTACAACTTGGATGTAATAGCCGAGGTGGATGCCCAAGCCGGCCGAGAAGTATGGGTGCCCCCATCAATTGTTCCTGGCCACTTTCAGGCCTTGGTCGGGGCTATCCAAGATGGGGAAGCCGAGGTCGGGGGAGGAGAGACCGAGAAGATTGATGTTCAAACTGACCAAACTGTTCTTTCTCCCCCTGGCTCTATCACAGAAGATTGGCTTGAAAAGCCTTTTAATGATGGGCAGCAGTCTTAGGATAGATTTTTCTTTCCTCTTTTACCTTTTGTGTAATAGGTGGTAGGATTTGTAATTTTCTTTGAATATCAATGAAAAAAATCCTTTTGACTTTATTCATGTTGTTTCAATGAATTGTTTGTGTTTCTGTATGCTAGGCATAGGCACCAGATTTGTGAAGGTGGGATTCGAGGAGGGTCCCTCGTTCCCTAATTGTTGAGCAAGTGATTAGGCTGAGGAAAGACTCCTCGGCTTTAACTGTACTCTAAGTCGTATAGGCCGAGGAAGGACTCCTCGGCTTTGACTGTTGGGCGATTTCTTCTTTTTCGTCTCCTTATGTCGAGGAAGATGACTCGTTCATAGGTTTCAGACGTGATGCCTTCTAGTCGTAGTGACAAGGTGTTTCCTTGTCTTGACGTGAGGCAAGTCATTAGGCCGAGGAGGAATCCTTGGTCTTGACTGTGATAGTTGTAATTCTGGAATCAAGGCGGACCCCTGTCAGGATATAAAGCCATTAGGCCGAGGAGGACCCTCGGTCTTGGCTGTTAGGAGCTAATAGTCATTGAGTCAAGGCGGACCCTTGTCAAGACGTAAGGTGTATGTTTCGAAGAGTCAGGGATAAAGTCCTCATCTTCTGGTGTTTGTGTGGAGAGTTGATAGTTGCTTTGCATGTTGGAAGAAACTGCTTTCGTAAAACTGAAATGTGATTACATCGAACTGCAATCCTATCAACTAAAAAACAAAAGACAGAAAACAAGAAACTAATCTACTGCAAAATAAACTAGACTAGTGATAATATTTTCTAAGATTGTCGGAGTGCCACGGATGCTTGAGATCTTTCCCCTCCTTGGTCTTCAATCTGTAGGTCCCTTCTCGAATGACTTGAGTGATGATATAGGGACCTTCCCAATTTGGGGAGAGCTTGTTTTGTTCTGCCTTCCAACCGGTTGCCTCGATCTTTCTAAGTACCCAATCGCCTACTTGGAATACTCTTCTGATGACCCTTTTGTCATGATATGCCTTGGTCCTTTGCTTGTAATTTACCATCCTCATCTGTGCAGCTAGTCGCTTTTCATCTATCAGGTCTAGGTCTAGGAGCCTATTAACCTTGTTGACTTGCTCATCATAATGGGAGTTTCTCACCGTAGGGATGGCCATTTCAGCTGGTGCCATAGCCTCAGAACCGAAGGTTAGTGCGAATGGGGTTTCCCCGGTTGGCCCCCGGGTGGTTGTGCGAACAACCCGTAAGGCTAGGGGAAGTTCGTCCAACCATCTACCCTCGCGTCCCTCAAGGTTCTTGGTGAGGGCGGTTAGGACCAGTTTATTGGCAGCTTCTGCTTGACCGTTGCCTTGGGGTCTGCTTACTGAAGATTTTGCATGGCGGACTTTGACTCTTCCCAATTCCGTTGTAAATGCCGTAGAGAATTGAAGTCCATGATCAGAAACAATTGTATGTGGAAGGCCAAATCTGCACCAGATATTGTCGTGGACAAAGTTGATTGCGTTCTCTTCCGTTATCTTGGCTAATGCCTTGGCTTCTATCCACTTGGAGAAGTAATCAACAGCTACTATCACATACTTGCAATTACCACGGGCGGGAGGGAAGGGTTCAATGATGTCGATCCCCCACATATCAAATGGCCACGTGGGTATCACAAGTGTTTGCTCAACTGCCTGTAGTCTAGGAATGTCAGAGAATCTTTGGCACCTGTCACATTTTTTAACATAGGTGTGCGCGTCCTCCCTCAGGTTTGGCCAGTAGTAACCTAGCGATATGATCTTGTCAGCTAAGGTTCTGGCCCCCGGGTGTCCGCCGCAAACACCTTCATGTACTTCTGCCAAGAGGTTCTCAATTTCCTTAGGATAGACACACCTTAGCAGGGGCTTTGTGAAAGATCTTCGCTAGAGGACTCCGCTCATCACCACGAACCTTGGGGACCTCTTCTTGATAAGTTTAGCTTGAGCTTCATCTTCTGGGAGTTTCTCCTTCTCAATGTACTCAATGTAGTCATCGATCCAACATCTCTCCTCTCCGTCTAGGAGCATGACTTGTAGTCTTTCATACGCAGGTTCCTCGGCATAAACTACGTATGGACTGGTCTTAGATGTAGACACTTCCATGGTTGCTAGTTTAGATAGAACGTCTGCGACTTGATTATCTTCCCTGCCTATTTGCTTGAGTTCGAAAAATTCCATCTTCTTCGTCATATCCAGGACCATGTCTCTATACTTGGAAAGGGTGGGGTCTTGGGTGTTATACTCTCCCTTTACTTGTTTGACAATGAGTTGGGAGTCACAGAAAGCCGCCACCTTAGTTGCTCCGTAGAAGGAGGCCAACTCAATACCAAATATTAGAGCTTCATATTCTGCTTGATTGTTGGAGGCGGGGAACTTGAAACGGATGGCGTCTTGCGTGGTGTACTCTCCTTCCGGGCTTGCTAGTACAAATCCAGCTCCGCTTCTTTCTTTTGTAGCTGATCCGTCCGTATACAGGATCCAACAGTTAGATGGGAGTTCAATGGGAGAGTCTTTTTCCTCCGGTGCGTTTTGCTTCCGGGAGGTGGGAAGATGCTCACCCATAAAGGCAGTCTCGACCATGAAGTCAACCAAAGGCTGTGCCAGGAGGGTCTTCCTTGGTTGGTAGGTGATATCAAACTCGGTAAGAGCGATTGACCAATTAAGGAGACGTCCGGAGCCGTCCAACTTATGTAATATCTTCTTCAATGGTTCATTCGTATATACGGTAATAGGATGTGCAGAAAAATAGGCATGTAATTTCCTCGATGCAATGACTAGCGCGTACGCTATCTTCTCCACATTAAAGTATCTGCTTTCCACGTCAGACTGTGCCTTAGAGACATAGTAGACGGGCTTCTGAATTCCTTCGTCACTCCAAACTAGGACACATGCGACAGCATGATCAGTGGCAGCTAGGAAGACATACAGCATCTCACCGGTAGTTGGACTGCTGAGCAAGGGAGGGGAACCCAAGTACTTCTTCAACCGGAGGAATGCTTCGGAACATTCGGGAGTCCAGGAGAAGCTCTTGGTACCCTTCAAAACCTTGAAGAAAGGCAGTGACTTTTCGGCGGATTTGGCGATGAATCTTCCAAGTGCCGCTATTCTTCCATTAAGTCTTTGAACCTCCTTGATGGTTGTAGGTTCCTTCATGTCGATGAGCGCCTTAATTTTTTCAGGGTTGGCCTCTATTCCCCTTTGAGATACCATGAAGCCTAGGAACTTTCCTGCCGTTACTCCAAATACGCACTTGCTTGGATTCAGCTTCATGTTATTAGCTCGGAGGTTGTTAATTGTCTCTTCCAGGTCGGGAGCGTGACTGCCCTCCTTGGTCTTTATGACCATGTCATCAATGTAAGCTTCCATGTTGCGACCTATTTGTGCTTCAAATACTTGGTTCACCATTCGTTGGTACGTGGCACCCGCGTTCTTGAGCCCAAAGGGCATCATGATGTAGCAATAATTTCCCCCGGGTGTTTGGAAGGCCGTCTTCTCGATGTCCTCTTCCGCCATTTTTATCTGATGATAGCCTGAATAGGCATCTAGGAAGCTGAGAGTTTGGTGTCCAGCAATGGAGTCAACCAACTTGTCAATTCTGGGGAGAGGATAGCTGTCCTTGGGGCAGGCCTTGTTTAGATCAGTGAAGTCTATATACATACGCCACTTCCCATTTTGCTTCTTCACCATAACTACATTGGCCAACCAAATGGGGTACTTGACTTCACAAATTATTCCGGCGCTAAGCAATTTCTGCACCTCTTCTTTAATAGCTTCCTCCTTGTCCCTTGCAAAGTTTCTCCTTGTCTTGGAGATAGTCTTCGCCAAAGGATCAACTTCCAGGCGGTGGAGGGCTACTTCTTCATTGATTACTCTCATGTCTTCGACTCTCCAAGCAAAGACGTCGAGACTGTTTTTTAAGAGGGTGGTGATTCTTTCTTTCTCTTCAGGAGATAGTTGGCCCCCGAGTTTAATTTTTTATTCAGGATAGTAAGGATTGATGACTACCTCTTCCAGCTCATCTACAGGCTTCATTTCAGGACCGTCTCGAAATTCCAGAGACTCGATAATGATTTCTCTAATTCTCCTCCCTTCGTTGTCGTTCACATTGAGGCATTCTTCCTCCATAAGTTTATCAACGTCAGGTAGATCGACCTTCCCCAAGTCGTGGTTGGCCCCCGAGTTCTGGCCGTTGACAAGGATGGAGTCTTCTTCGGAGATGGACAGAACTATACCTTGGTCATCTGCAATTTCTTGGACCATAGGTGCTTCCTCGAATACCGGTGGAATTGTGTCTTGGTCATCTGCAATTTCTAGGACCATAGGATCTTCCTCATTATCAAGCACCTCACGAATATAGCTCATTCTAGAGCTAGTCTCGGTGGTTTTCTGAGATTTAGAGATCTTAATGTTTTCCTCGGGGGTATCTATCTCCACACTTTTCGATTTCTTTGTGCTCTTCACGACATGTTCCAAGAAGTCTTTGGGGGTTGCCCTCACACATCCAATTCCAGCACGAGTGGGAAATTTAACTCGTTGGTGGGGAAGGGAGGCCACCATCCCAAGCTTAGCTTGACTTGGAATGCCTATGATTGCATGATAATCACTAGTCAAATCCATGACTACGAAGTTGACAGTGGCCTTGGCTCGGAAGGGATGTTCACCGACTTCAAGTTCCGGCCCACGCTTCCTTAGCTCCAACCTTATGGTTGGTGAATCCTTCCAGCCTGCCATGATATGGTTCCAGGATAGTGTCTTTCAATCCCATCTGTTGGAAAGCGGAGTAGTACAGAATGTCACGGGAGGCCCCCGTGTCCACAAGTAATCTTTCCGATTCCACATTGTCAATTCGACCCTTTATCACCAAGAGTTGTTCACGGGCAGCACGGCTCCCTGCCAGTTCGTTGGGTGAAAAACTGATGACCTCTTCCGCCTTATGAATCCAAGCAGGCACATGGTACACTTTGCTTAGTTCATGGATCTGGTCCCTTAGCTTCCTGGTAGAAGTCACTTCTTCACGGATCACGTGCAATTTGGCTCTAGGAGGCCTACGCTCTCCATCTTCACTCTTGTCATCATCTTCGCTTTCCTCTTCCTTCCTCTTTCGCTTGTTATCTTTCTTCATGACATAGCGATCTAGCTTTCCCTCGTCAACCCATCGTTGAATTATTTTCTTGAGGGCCCAACAACCATCAGTGGTGTGCCCGTTGTCCTTGTGGAAATCACAGTATTTGAAAGTGTCACGAGGGTACTTTGGTTTTTCACTCAACGGACGAGGCGGTGGAAGATTTACTAACTGCATGATTTCTGAGATGGGCTTGGTCAGAGGGGTGAACACTTTAGGTTTCTCTGTGCCTCTTGTTCTGTTCTTCCCCTTGGATCCCTTGCCATTCCCTTTATCATTCTGGCGAGTGCCCGTCGCCTCTGGTTCCTCCTTGTCGGATCCCCTTTTCTTGCTCTTATCCTCAGCCATTGCAATGGCGTATGCCACTTGGTATAATTCGGCTTTGGATTTAGGTTCCCGGGCGGAGAGTTCATAGATGAGTGGACCAGATTTCAATCCAGAGTTGAAACAAACAATGACCTCCCTGTCAGTGAGGCTTTCTTCAACCTGATCTGCCATTTTTCGGAACCGGTTGTAGTAGCTAAGGGTGGTCTCTCCCTTTCCTTGCTCGATATTGGTAAGGTCAGTCAATCTCATCTTTCTCCTACCAGCCGTGGCAAAGTAGTTCAGAAACATTCTCCTCATGCCTCTCCAGCTATCGATGCAACCTTTTTTCAGTTCACGGAACCAGGTCAAGGCTGTTCCGGAGAAGGTGCTCGCGAAAGCTTTGCAAAGCATGTCATCAGCTACAGTGAGAAGATTCATGGTTTGTTCAAAACTTTGCACATGGTCTTTTGCGTCAGTGGTGTCGTTGTATTTTTCAAAATTTGGGACCTTAAGGTGAGGATTAGGTGGTGCAGCTGTTATCCTCAAGGAGAACGGACGAGTTGCCCAGTCAAAGTCATCATCATCAAATTTCTTCCCCATCTCCATGTCATCGAGCCTTTGTTTCAACAGCTCCCATTGCTTTGTTTCCACTCCTTTGTCACTGCTTGAGCGGGTGCTTCGTTGGGAGCTACGGGTTGATTTGTCTTTGGGGCGACTATTCACCCTACTGTGTTCCACATCGTGTCGGTGGCTGTCCCGCTTGGATGGTGCCTTATCACGCCTTGGCTCCAAGTCTTGACCACCAAGTATCATTTGGTATGGTTCGGGTGTCCTCGGCCTGGCAAATTCACGAGCACGAGGACGAGGAGAATTTGGGCGAGGTCGACGTGGTCGAGGAGAATCATGACGAGATCGTCGAGGCCGAGGTGATCCGGGACGACGAGGAGCCATGATAAGACGAGGTGGTGACATTCGCCTGCTCAGACTGAGCCTTGTCCTTAGGTCCCGTGAGTTCACTTCTTCTTCCCTGGGAGTTAACTGGCTTCTCAAATCGACAACCTGATCCTTCTTCTGATTGTTATGCCGAGGACGGAAGGAATCTCGGGTGGCCTGCTTAGATGGAAAGGCAGGATCGAGGGGAGGACCTCGTCGCTCACCCTGCTCCCTTCCAAGAGGGTTGCCCATAGATGGCAGCATGAATTCAGCCATGGAATGGTCTGGGTCCAATTGCAAAAGAGCAGCCTGTGTCTCATACATCCTTTGCAACGTCTCCATTTGTTTATGTAACAAAGAGCGTCGATCGACGGGTTGAGTTCCTCCCGCTTGACCGGCGTCGGCATTCTTTATCTTCTTCCTTCCCGCTTGCTTCCCACAAGGACGAGTAGGACGAGGAAGGTCAGCACCCTCTCCCTCGGCGTTCGCTTGACCCTTAGAGCGAAGAGTCATGGCGAGGGGAGGAGGGTCGTCTGGCTGAGGTAGAGGAGGAGGAGGAGGAGGTAGCTCCTCGGCACCTGTGTTAACCCCATTCACTTGGGTTTGGTCCTCAGCAGTTACACTTGTAAATTGTCCGTCCATTGCAAATCAACAAAAAATTACCAAGTGCAAATTTCCCAAAAATCACGATTTTCAATAGATCCAAATTTCTGGCCAAAATTAGGGCAAATTTTGACCACAAACAAACTTCCAATCGCGATTTTACCAACACAAAAATTCAGGCCAGAAATTAGCTTCCAGTGTGATTTTGCAGATTTCGGCCTAATTTCTGCAGAATCCGGCGCTTCAAGAACAAAGCTCAAACGGAACAAGGATTTTCGTTCAAATCTAGCAGATTTCCGGCAAGAAATTTGGCTTTTAGCGAGCTTTTTCCAGGCCAAACAGAGGGTGTTTGAATCGACTTTCCGGCAATGGAACCAATTGATGATGCCAAAATCGTCAAATCAGCCCAAATCCAAGCGTTCGGATACTCCGGAGATTGCAAGGCCTGAAAATAAGAGAAAACACGTAAACTAAGTCGGGACGGATCCAGCTAAAGGCCCTCCGGCGTGAGAGTAAGTTCACGGTTTGTATGTAAGAAACAAAATTGACAGAGTTTCTGTATTGTAAAAAATAACGTACCAAATAATGAGCCATATGGCTTGTATTTATAGGGATGGATTGATAGAATCCATGTTGAAGTGAACTTGTAAAGAGATAAGATATAATCCTAAAAGAATTATATCTGTTAAGGAGTCATTGTTTGACTTGAATTGGTGTTGGTAATTGTAATCCTGATTGGATCATGACTGTAGAATCCTTGTTTGATAAGGACTGTGTAATCTGCTAGCCGGAACGCCGAGGAGCAAAAATGTTTTATCTCGGCATTAGCATATAAGCCGAGATGCATGATATTGCCTCCTCGTCATTTAATGATTGGCCGGCATGTGAAGTTGCCGGGGTGAATGATTCTGTTTCCTCGTCACTTGATGATATGACGAGGTAAGAACTTTTCTCTCCTCGTCACTTGCGATATCTCGGAGCAAGATGGTCCAAGTACGAAGATATAAGGCCGAGATGGATGCTCCTCGGCATACGAGGAAGATGTTCCTCGGCCCTGACACTTGCGTATTGGATTATGTTTATGGCCAATCCCTTTGGGCCCAATTCGGGCAAGCCCATGTTCGTATCTCGGTTTATACTGTTCATACTGTATAATTTTTGTCACCATTGTTGGTAAAATAAGATGGAGTTATGGTTATTGATGACCGATGACGTGAAGCTGATGTGGAAAAGAGGGAGTAACCATGACCCGATCACCACTGCGGATGGTCTTAGGGAAATAAACACACTCACGTGTGAACCCTATGGTATTTAATAAAAATGTACTCCCTCCGTCCCATTACAAGCCACACACTTTTCTTTTTGGGCGTCCCACTACAAACCACACACTTCCTAAAAAGGAAAGTTTTTATCACTATTCCCTTCACTCATTTTCTCTCCTACATTATTTTAATACTCACAACACCATTATAATTTACTATTCTTTCCACTCATTCTCTCTCCTATTTTACTTTTACACTCACGACATTTATATCATTATTTTTTTTCTTAATCTACGCATGAATAGTAAGTGTGTTGCTACTAATGGGACGGAGGGAGTATGTCCTTTTGAGAAATAAAATTAGTTTGGATGACTTTTGAGGATTTAATTGTTATTTTGGATATGAAATATTACAATCTAATACCTAAAATTTGTTTAAAGGGGGCAAAAATTCAATATAATCTTATTTTTCTTAATATAAAGGTGGGGAAAAATAATTTAAAATCTGAAAAGCAACATTTTAAAATTTGTGTAGTGTTAAATTAGTACATTTTCGAAAAACAAATGTATGCTATTATTTCTATTCACTATTTTCTATCTTATTTTTGTCTATTTTGTCTATTAGGTTATTTTTCATATTCACACTTCCCATGTTATTATATTAGTCCTTAATTTTAGTATGCGATTCAAAATAGTTTGAATTGCTATTTTTAATCGAAACCAGAAAGAGGAGTATTCTTGGGCTCCGTTTGTTTGGGAAAAAAATGTTTTTTTGAAAATTAATTTCTAAAAAATAAAATGTTTTTCATAAAATAAAATGACATTCGATTGTTTCGTAAAATAAGGAAAATGTCTTAAATCACAAATCCACAATGATGTATTGAAGTTCCAGTGTTCTCAATTTGGGCCAGTTCGGCCTTACCATGTTTTTCTGGTTCTTCATGGGCTTTTCGGGCCACGATTTAACAATTTCGGATAACCACAGCTGCACACACACACAGCACACCAAGGTATAAACACGGCATAGGAATTAGGAAGTACGCATCGTCTCACATACTCGAACGGGCCAGAACAAGATTGACTCCGTTTGTCCAAGAAAATCCGACATATAACTTGTAAGCAATCCATTCCTTTCTCTAAATTCTATTATGGACTCATAGATTCATACTACTACTTTTTGAAAAAAATCACTTCTTTTCCAAAAATTCTCAGAAAATAGCAGCAAATTCTTCATTTTTCTTTGATTCTTTCTTCAAGCATCAGAAATTGTTATAATTGGTATAATGAATTGCTAGTAGTTGGTATTGTTCTTGTTTTTTTTTTAATTATGCTTAGAATTTTACCTTAATCAATTTTTCATGGAAATGGGTGCATGTTAGGTGTTTGACAAAATGATTGAAAGAATAAACTTTGAAGCAATGAGTTAAATGTTATGTTTTGCTTAACGATAGAAACGGTGCGCGGGTGTGTTCCGATACAACCCTTACTCATACTTATAGGATTCCGTATAATTACTCCCACACTGATTGTGAGCCAATTTCAGTCAAACATGATATATGGATATATGTTCCTGCTAGAAGGATTGTCCTTCATTTTCTAGTACTTTGCCAGTCTTTTTAATTTTATAAACAAACCAAAAGAGTAAGGGATTCGCTAATAATTATTTGATCACCCATATAATCCCTCATTGTTTTCTATTTGGTGGAAATAGACATACAACAATGAAGGATGCATAGAAATGCTGAAGAATGCAATAAAAATGCAGAAACAAATACCGAGCCTAAAACATAATAAAAATCTGCCGAAAGATAACAAGCTAGGTGGTTAAGGTTCAACCATTATTAACTAAGAAAGAAAATCCAACACACAACATCAAAACTTAATTCCTACTTGGCTCACAAACCTTCTGTGTATGCCACACCAGTATTCTTCAGCCACATTCCCCCTTGTATCATCTCCCCAACAGTAAATTTCTTTGCTTCCGCGGCATTGGTAATAACATGATACCCCGGCCATTTCACCCGTCTCGCGGTGCCTGCACCGGCTCCTCTGTTCTGATACTCTCCGTAGTACAATGTCTTTAAAGCAAAGTCTCCAACCCAAACTGACCATCCAGTAGGGTCAATATGGTCACCAATGTTAGATTGCATATAAACAGTCCTCGAATACTCCTTCCATGGCCTGCCCAAATACGTCTTTACCGACCCTTTTACGGGCAGTAGGTCTGAGCTAGCTATTACGTCGCAGTTTTGGATTGAAGTTCCGGTGTTTTGGTTTGGATCAAGTCGGCCTTGGGCTGTTATCATGTTGTTTTGTCCGTTCATGGGCTTTCGGGCCTCGAGTTTAGAGTTTTGGAAAACTACAGCTGCATCACCGAAGATGAAATCTACGGTGCCGGTAATGTAACAATCTCTGTAAAACTGGCGGAGGGTGTGTGTGTAGAGTGTGTCTTGGAATGCTTCTATACGGCAACGGTTTATGACAACCTGATCCGCGCTTACACGGAGAGCCACTGCTTGTTCCTTAATTGCGCCGGCTGTGTTCTGAAACCAGATATCTTGGGCCATGAATCCATCCCCAGAAACAGCTGTATAGCCCAATCATAAATTATAATTAATTACTACCATCAATAATTAAAAAACAGTGTGGTTTAAGTCTTTAACTAATTAGGCTATGGATCAAGATGTAATACTAAAGATTATACAAAATAATTATTGATGAATAATAGTAAGGGTAAGAATATATTACCTACGGTCGCAGAGTTGAAAGTTGTGGAACCATCCTTAACGTTTAGGTTACCGGTGATGATGGTTTTATCCATCCCATCTCCGGTGAGCATTACATTTTTCTTAGACTTCCCGATCTCAACATTTTCCTTGTATATCCCTTGCTTCACATAGATAGTGTAACGGGTCTTGTAATTGTCTGGTACCGATGCAATTGCTTCACGTACGGTCTTAAAGTTACCACTTCCATCCTTTGCCACCACGACGTTGGCATTGATTGCTGCATTAGGCAAAAATTCTAGTAGCTTCCGGTCAATAGTTTTGACCCACGATGGAAGTTTACCGTATAATGGTTCGAGAAGATCAACCTTTGATGGTGCTACGGCAACCACCATGGCTAAGGAAGTTCTTGCTCTTGATATTAAGTTCTCAAGATTGGGTTTCATAATGGACTTGGCTGGCTCATTAAGTCCATCCATACATGTAACATGATTAGTAAGAACACTACTAAGCCATATGTGGGCATCTGAATGGGAACGGGCATTCCCATTCCGTAGAGCCACCATAGAGTTTGTTAACCTATCTTTAGATAGGTCCATCAACTCTAGGCAATCCGCTAGAGCGGCTTGTGCTCTAGGATAATTGATCTGACGGTGGACATCATTCACCATCTCAATGGTGGCTTTGACTTCTGACGTGGATTTTTGTAAGAATATATGCAATAGAGTTGCGCCATCAACCCCATTAATCCCATCACTGGATTCCAGTACTTCTAACACCATTTCGTAGCATGAACCACGATCGTGGGCATTATCACATATGTTGGAAGGGAGTGGGGTGATAGAAGAGGTGTCATTGATAAGAGTTGTAGTAAAAAATGCAATTGATCCAACTATGGCGAGTAAAACAAACAAAGAAACAAGGAACTTGGAAGAAGATTTTCTCCTATTGGGAGTGTCTAGGAGAGGAGTTTGAGGGGTAGCCATGACTATGGTATGGGTGTGTGTTATTGTGTAATGAGTTTATGTGATATAGGTGTCTTTAAATAGACTTAACTTGACGAAATTATCTAAGGTTAAAGAGATGAAATTCACCATTTTGGAATATAAATATTGGTATATAAGTCTTGAAAAACTAAAATAAGTAAAATATTGTGTGCTCTTGTGTCGGTGTATATAATTGCACATGGAACTCAAGGGTACAGTTGTTGATTTTCCAATGTGAATATGTAATCATTTATGCTTTTAGCAAATGGGTTTTAAAAGAGTCAATTTTCATGTGAATTTGGAATTACTGTAGTAGAGATTTCGCTATGCCACAATTTTTTTATAAGACGTTATTACCCAATTTAATATTTATTTACATCTTTAACACTCAAGACTCTTGTAAATATAAATTGGTGATAACGACATCAACAAACTGGTGAAATTTCTAATGAGAGTAGATTTAGGTCTGAAACACACCATGTGAGATCCATATTAGAAAAATCAGGAGATATCAGTTAAGAAATGGGATCATTTTTCTAGTATTATCCAAATCTAGGAAAATCACGGAAGAGAGAGATACATTAACATCGGTCAAGGGGTCCGGTGTTTGTGCAGTCAATATATGTAGTAATGTGAGTTACTCTGTATATTTTATGAGCGAAAATAAGTGATATGAGCTACATTTTATAGTAATATGAGTTATATCTTAAACTTCTGTTTGTTAGACTAGTTTGTCGGACTGTGCAATCCAACATGCCTATATCCAATTGAATGTCGTATATACATGAAGCCTAATTGATATATACAGAGTGTGTGTATATATATTATGAATTATGATTAAGCAAGATGAAGCAATAGTTGCAGTTAGTTGGAAGATGGTAAAAGGGATCTGATTCTCTGTTACTGTTGATGAGTAGGTTTTAGGGGAAATCTGTTTCTCCATAAGTTATAAAAAGTCCACTTTAAAATAGTGAGTTTAGGCTTTAAAACACCAAGTTGATATATTTAAAAACAAGACTTTTTATAACTTATGGAGAAACAGATTTCCCCCAAAATTTTCTGACTGTTGATTACAATAATGTGCGCTGCTTAGGTGTGGAAAATGTTAAATTAATGCTACTACTAGCATGGATTAGTGGACATGAAACATTACTAATAAATTAAATAATTCCTCCCCAAGGGCCAAGGCCCGAAGAAGAGGATTATCACGAATTATAATCTTTGGGAAGTGCAATGGCAAAACTAGTACTCCGTATGATCTATAGGGCAATTTTCAATATGCGCATTGCTCTTTTTCTTTTTTGATTGTCTTCTCTAAACTATTATGCTTTTTCAATGTCACTATTCTGTCCAATAAATCGTTAAAAAATTAACAAAAGTTGGTTATATGACATCAAGTGACTAACTTAAATTAAGATTTTGATGTTTTTGTTAACTTATGCTTATGTGTGTGCTGAATAGGTGTAGGGGGGAAACCCCACCGTTTTATATGCACGCTAGATTCACATGTCATTAAAAAGTCAACCTATTAAGTTTTCCTATCCCATTTTCTTTTTAATCTCACTTTTTATACTCGCAAAATTTACTCTATTAGCATTATCTTTTTGAATATATATATACCATCTTTTTAATTTTCGTGCATTTCCAATGCTCTTATGAGACGGAATATAAAATGGAAGGAGCAATTAATGCACTGATTCATTTTGGATTCTTCCTTCAAATTTTATTTTATTTTTCTATTTTTGGGAAAGTTGAAAAATTTGTCTGCATGTAAACCCAGTTAGTACCTTCACCTAATAAGCTCTCTGTCTTTCTCGAAAAATAAAAGAAAGGAAAAACAATAAACGAGAGCGTATGTATCGGGCCAAACCATAAACCAAGAACTAGATTTGTGCAGCATTATATTAATAAATTAATCTTGCTCACATATCGATTAAGCTTGTTGATGTGGTTTCATTTTGATCAACAATTTTGCCAAAAATAATAACCTAGAGATATTAATATTAAGCTAGGTGTTTTGGTCATGAAGAAAAACAATATTGAATTAATGGCCACAAATTTTCTCGGTCTCTGGTGAGTTTTCAAGTTCTCGTGTTCGTACCTCTGCTGAATACATAACTTGTTATCCTTTATCAGACACATGAAGATTTTGATCTTACTTGGGAAATTTTCCCTTGCCAAATCGTCTCCTTGATAGCAAACTCAAACGGAAAGATTTGATATATTTTATCTTACATTAGATATATCTTTATCCTGTTAATCCGTGTTCTCCATAATTAAAAGCATCAATGTGTTCCTCATTTGTGCAACACTTATGTTTCCTAGCATATAATTGTGGTTATTTACAGTAATTTGGAAATGCAATTTCAGGTTGCTACCTCCATGAAGGACTTCTGCCATGATATGTTTGGAATAGCTAAGGAAAAGAAGGATCCTAAGAAAGTGAAGGGAAATCAAGGTAATTATTGTCTTTCTCTCTTCAAAACTGTGTATTTTCATGTATACTTTGTTAATTTTAAAGTCAAAAAGTGTTTTGCTTATTAAAAACCATGAATCATTACCTTAGCATTTTGGCACCCACTAGCAAAAATTCCTGAATTCCCCCCGAATTCAACAAGAAGTGGTAGGCCTATTTTTTCTTGACAGCATCAGATGCTCATCAGTTTTTTACCAATTTCACTTTAGGTCTTCTGCACCTCTACTAGTGGTACAGTTAGCTAGTGCACTTAATGGTTAAAATAAATTAAAACATGACTTTTATTTTAGGACCTAAAAAAGTAATATTTAATCCCTCCATCTTATAGCAAGTGTCGCAAAATAATATATATCGCAAATAATATATCAGCCATTTCAAGAGTTGTGCTAAATTTATTTGTACATTGGTATCATGCCCCGAATCTATTTCTTTTTTGGAACACCACACTTATTTTTTCTATTAACCAAAATAAAATGAGCAACAATTATTTCAATACTGATAATACAAACCATATCACATGGGATACAAAACTCCCAACTTACAACAACCTACTTCAAATTCATTGACTCCCATCATCAAACAACACATAATGCTGCACACAACAAAGAGCCAGGATAAAATAAAAGCCGTGCAACTTACAAACCTTCTGTGTATGCGACACCAGTATTCTTCAACCACATCCCCCCTTGTATCATTTGCCCCACCGTAAATTTCCCTGCTTCCGCCGCACTAGTAATAACCCGATAACCCGGCCACTTCACCCGTTTCGAGGTCCCTGCTCCGGCTCCCCGGTTCAAATACTCTCCATAGTACAATGTCTTTAGAGCAAAGTCACCACTCCACTCTGACCATCCAGTAGGGTCAATATGGTCACCCATGTTAGATTGCATATAAACAGTCCTCGAGTACTCCTTCCATGGCCGGCCCAAATACGTTTTTACGGACCCTTTCACGGGCCCAAGATCCGAGCTGGCTATTACGTCGCAGTTTTGGATTGAAGTCCCGGTGTTTTGATTTGGGTCAGTTCGACCTTGGGCCGTTACCATGTTGTTTTGTCCATTCATCGGCTTTCGGGCCACGAGTTTAGAGTTTTGAAATACTACAGCCGCGTCTCCGAAAATGAAATCTACTGTGCCAGTAATGTAACAATCTCTGTAGAATTGGCGGAGTGTGTGTGTGTAGAGTGTGTCTTGGAATGCATCTATACGACAACGGTTTATAACAACTTGGTCCGCACTTACGCGCAGAGCCACTGCTTGGTGCTTTTCTGGGCCCGCGGTGTTCTGAAAACAGATATCTTGGGCTATAAATCCATCCCCAGAAACAGCTGCAATGGAGAAAGAAAGAACAAAACAGAATTTATTGATTGGGGCATTTACCAAAAACTACTTTTGAAATATGGATATTACAAAAAAAAAAAAATCACACAAGTTGGATATTACTCTTTAAATATTACAAAAAACTCTTTAAATATTACAAAAAACTACTTTTTTTTTTTTTTTGCGTTTATCTGTCAAACAACTGATAAATGCATTTTAGTTGTTTAACCAAAAAAACCAACACAAAATACTCTTCACTAAACTGATAAATAAATTATCAGTTATAAACAACTGATAAATGCATAAAATGCATTTATAAGTTGTTTTAACTAAAAAGGCAAAAAAAAGTAGTTTTTTGAAATATCACATCTTACATGTTTTTTTTTTAAATAAATAGCATCTTTTTGAGGTAGTTTTTGGTCAAAACTCCTTATTGATTTTAGTCTTAATTTCATCCTTAAAAAATGTTTAGGAACAACATAGTAGAAAAGATTATTCAAAATCTAGTAATGTTAGAAATATATTACCTACTGTTGCGGATTTGAATGTTGTAGAGCCATCCACAACATTCAGATTACCGGTAATTATGGTTTTGTCCATGCCATCTCCGGTGAGCATTATATTTTGCTTAGACTTCCCAATTTCAATATTTTCCTTGTATATCCCTTGCTTCACATAAATAGTGTAACGGGCGGTTGCTTTGTCTGGGGCTGATGCCACGGCTTCAGCGATTGTTTTGAATCTACCACTTCCATCTTTTGCCACCACCACGTTGGCATTTATTGCTGCGTTAGGCAAAGATTCAAGTAGCTTCCGGTCCCTAGTTGTGACCCACGATGGAAGTTTACTATATAGTGGTTTGAGAAAGTCTGGCTTGGATGGTGATACCGCGACAATCATGGCTAAGGACGTTCTTGCTCTTGATATCAAGTTTTTCATATTGGGCTCCATAATGGACCGGACTGGCCCATTAAGCCCATCCATACATGTAACATGGTTAGTAAGTACACTACTAAGCCATGTGTGGGCATCGGAATGGGAAAGGGCATTCCCATTCCGAAGAGCCACCATAGAGTTTGCTAACCTATCCTTAGACATGTCCATCAACTCTAGACAATCCGCTAGAGCGGCTTGTGCTCTAGGATTATTGATCCGATGGTGAATATCATTCACCATCTCAATGGTGTCTTTGACTTCTGACGTGGATTTCTCCAAGAACTTGTGCAATAGGGATACACCATTAGTCTCATGACCGGATGCCAGTGCTTCAGACACCATTTGGATGCATGAAGCACGGTCGTGGGAGTTATCGCATATATTGGAGGAGAATGGGGTGATAGGAGTGGTATTGATAAGAGTAGTTGTAGTAAGAAAAGCAATTGATCCAACTATGGCAACTAAAGAAAGAAGTGCATAGAGAAAGATGTTGGAGGAAGAATTTCCCCTTTTGGGAGTGTCTAGGAGAGGGGTGTGGGAGGTGGCCATAAGTATGGTGTGGGTGTATTGAGATTGTGTAATATTGGTGTCTTTAAATAGACTTGAGGAGACCAAGTTAGCAAGAGTAAAGAGATGGGATCACCATATTAGGTGTAAAGATGAAGAATGAATAAAAAAATAGGTATAAAAAGTCTTGAAAAACTAAGATGAGTAAAATATTGTGTCCATGTATATTATTGCACATGGAAGTTAAGGGTACAGTTGATGATTTCCAATGTGAATGTCATCACATATTGTTTTAGCAAGTTGGTGCGCAATAGTAATGATGTACTCCCTCCGTCCGTCCCGGTAATTGCTTCACCCTTTTGGGGTGGGCACGCAAATTAAGATAATTGGTGAATGGAGAAAATGTTGTGAGTGTAATAGTAAAATAGGATAGAGAATGAGTGGAGGAAATAGTAAATTTGAAAAATGTTGTGAGTGTAATAGTAAAATAGGAGAGAGAATGAGTGGGTGGAATAGTAAAGATTCTTTGCTATTTTAGAAAAGGTGAAGCTTTAAACGGGACACCCGTTTTGGCAAAAAGTGAAGTTATTAATGGGACGGAGGGAGTAAATAATTTGGTCTAAATAAATTTAGAGGCCGAATCACTAAGTACAGATAAAACAATCTTAGCCTAAACTTTTCCGAGTGAGATTCCTTTGGGAAGTTTAGGCTATTCTGCAACTCAATTCCAAGTCAGATTCCGAAATTTAAATATGAGTTTTCAAGCGTGAAAGTATTATGAAAGTGTAATTTCATAATCTTTTATATGAACGACGAGTATTCACAAGTTGAGTAGTCTCAGATTCATGCCCACCATATGTTTATTTGGTTAATGGCTAAAATAAATTGACAAAGTTTCCGTTTATTTTACTGTTTATTTGGCTAAGTGACTGTTTTGCGCTTATATTTTTATATTATTGGGTATCAACAGTTTCTTGGTTCCAAACTATTCGAAAGGGTTGCATATATTGGGTATCATCAGTTTCTTGATGAAAATTAAGGTTAAACAAAAGCCTAGAATAATATTGGGTATCAACTAGTAATTACATAATGTTCCGTGGTCCCAAAGGAGTTGAAAAATGTCATCATTTTTTCAATATTATCTCTCGTCGACGTCCTCGTGCCTTTATTTTTTACTATAGAGGATACGATAGACACTACAACTACTAGTAGTATTTAAATTTTATGTTCATCCATGTTAGAACAATAATTCGTATCAAATATTTGTCTATTATTAATCCCACAAATATTTGTCTATTATTAATCCCACCCACCCTTTTTATTTGCCTTATTGTTCGGGATAGAAGAACTACAGCAGCATGTTACATCTTGACGTATCATCCTAGAGTAACAACCTGGTAAAACAACTTGGTTGACCATACTCTGAATTATTGTGCACCAATATTTTAGGAGCTGTTTTTTAATTCCAAAGGCGTTATAGACCAAGTCAAAGGTTATCTACAACATTTACTTGGCAAGATCACGACGGATATCTCCATCAAACCTCCTGCGAGATTCTCGGCCCAAGATGAGGGATTTCATTTATTTTGTTATTACCGTTATTTTCATTTGTATTTAAGTTAGCGTAGCAAACACATGTAGACACACACTCACGTTTACAATCGGCTATACTCCTTGTACTTACATTCACACTCTCCATCGTTATCATACTAATAAAATTTCATAGTTCCGAGGTATTATGCCGGTGAACAAGTTGTTCAGGGGCTTTTCTCGTTAATTCCTTTGTCTTTACATCTTGAATTTATATTATCATATTTCATTGTGCCCGATTCTCATCCGTGAAGTTAAATTGATTGAATTTGACCAAAACACTTATGATTAGTATAATGTAATCTATAAAACAAGACCTTTAATGGTAATATTTTTTATTACATCACCACCAATAATATCTTTGTCATAATTTCTTTAACAATTGATATGATAATGCGGAGAACATGTCAAAAACGTTTAGTAAAATAATAAGGTGCAGCCAACAGTTTTAGCAATTTAAATCAAGTCGTTGTCCACTTTTAAATTGTGTCATTTTACACGCTAAGATGAAGGAAAACTTGTGTAAAATTAACTCTTTTGGTTGTAGTCATTGTCCACATTCCCGGCTGCTTTGAAAATCAGCTAAACAAACACTAGTTTTTATTAGGGCAAATGACAAAATACATTTTTTTTAAGGGAAAATGACAAAATAGGGTCTGAAGTAAATAGGGCGTTTTTTTTTATAGCCAAAACATGACCCCAAATGAAAATCTTCCCCAATTTGGGGATTTTGACGAAATTTGTTATAAATCTTGTTAAGTCATCATGTGCCGTGCATGTGATCAATGGATTGATTAGTTTGAAATTGATATTGACAATTAAGGGGTTAAATGTAAAATTTTGAAAATGAGGGGCATGCATACATTTAAGGGGTTTGATACAAGTTTGTAAATGTAAAGGGTTAAGAAGATAAATTTCTTTTCCAAATATTTGATAGTCCAATTTAAATACAAAATAATATCATTATCATTTATAATAGATTAATAAAGATTAAAGAAGGTTGCATATTTTAAGTAGCTAAGAAAATCATAAGGATTTCTAAAAGGTTTGAATTTTCATATGAAATTATTATTACAAATACATGAATAAAGATTAAAGAAGGTTGCATATAATGCCACAAATAACATTGATGGTGGCAACACAATTATTTCAGCATAACATCAAATGAACTACAATGTGATTAGGGTTAGGGTTCAACCATAATTAAGGCGAAAAATGTCATTCTGCACAAAAAAGCTTCCTGCTGTGGTTGGGATCAACTGAAACATCTGCAACATCCCAACAACATCCATCAATATACTATTCCTCCCTCTTATAAGAAAATGGCTTCAATTTTGATGTACCTTAGGCTCCATTTGTTTCGACGAAAAACGTTTTCCGGAAAATGTTTTCCGTAAAATAACTCGTTTTTCGTAGTTTGGTTGTTTTCCGGAAAACATTTTCCCCATTTTCCGGTGTTTGGTTGTTTTCCGGAAAATATTTTTCGTAAAATAACTCGTTTTCCGGTGTTTGGTTGTTTTCCGAAAAATGGAGAAAACGTTTTCCGAAAAACATTTTACGCCCTTCCTAAGTAAAACGACTTACGAATTTTTCCTAAGTAAAATATTTTCCGAAAAATGGTGCCCTTCATGTACAACTCATATTTCACAAGGTACAACATTCTACTTCCTCATTCTAATAATAATAATAATAATAATAATAATAATAATAATAATAATAATAATAATAATAATAATAATGATGATGATGATAATAATGATGATAATAATGATGATAATGATAATGATAATGATAATAATAATGATAATGATAATAATAACAACAATAATAATCATGATCATGATAATGACAATAATAATCATGATAATCATAATGATAGCAATAACAATAACAATAACCATAACCATAACAATAATAATAATAATAACCATAATAATAATAATAATAATAATAATAATATATATATATATATATATCGAAAAATATTTTCATTAAACACGTGAAAATATTTTTCGAAAAACATTTTCCTTACCAAACAGCCGAAAACATTTTGCGCTCTTCCTAAGTAAAACGACTTACGGATTTTTCCTAAGTAAAACATTTTCCGGAAAAACATCTTCATTTTTCAGAAAACATTTTACAGGAAAACATTTTCCGGAAAACGTTTTACGTCGAAACAAACGGAGCCTTATATTCTAGATTATTTACGGATTTGAAACTGCCTTTGTGTGGTGTGTGCGTGTGTGAGTGAGAGAGAGAGAGAGAGAGAGAGAGAGAGACCTGGCTAAATCTAAGAGGGTGGTCTTCTCCTGGCAATTGAAGGCTACCACTAACAAACACAATCAAGCCTCCGGCTAAGGAAGAAGGTTGAGTATCAATGGTGCTAATGACATGGTGGCATTGTTCAAATGGCAACTGATTTAGCTTACTGCAAATATCATCAACCCCCTGTAATCTTTGGCCTTCAAAGCTGAGCATGGAGGTTGGCTGATACAAAGAAGACAAAGATGGTCGATCAACGTCGAATAGGTGGTAGAAATGTTCCACAAATGCCCTTCCCACCATTTCCACTTGTTCTTCCATTCCCTCGATCTCTACCCTGTTTCACTCTGTGTGTGTGAGTGAGAGAGAGAGAGAGAGAGAGAGAGAGAGAGAGTAAAGTCTCTTCAAGGAATGAGAATATAAGAGAATGAGTGGAGTTGCCATGAAGGAAAGAACATTTTAACTAAAGCAAAGGTTCCAACCTGATTGATTGTGTTATTGTAACGGACAGATCAGCTTTAACCAGAACGACCGTCCTTCGGGGTGCTTTTTTCTGGAGAATCTGAAACCCAACTTAGACATCATCTCAACCGAAAGTCTGGAATGATGCCTCTCTACTTTTTCAGATGAATCATCTAAAGAAGTTCTTCTTCTCGGAGGAAGACATTGGGAAGATGGAACTTGAAATAAGCCAGATTACACAACATCCGAATCCAGTTTCTTGTTTGTCCTATGTTTACTATTCTTGACGTGCAAAAAAAAAAAAAAAAGTTACCCATATTGGCAACCTTGACTCCCTTCATGGGATCAATGTAACCCAATTTTCCAGATTCTTCATGGATTAATCACTCAACCATAAATGAGAGTATCTCTGAAAGACAATAGCAGATGAATTCTGCTTCTCCATATAACACCTCCGTCCCCAAATGAATGTACAAAAAAATTTCAAATTTGCTCTTCATTTTAGACATTCATTTTGGAACATGGGGAGTACTACTATTTCTCCATCCATTGTACTACTTAATACTCCCAGACATTTAAATGTCAGATTTTAACTTTATTGGACAAATAAGTTGAACTTTGAAAAAAAAAGTTATAAAAAATTGATTATCTTTGTACTATTACAAAATGGTTATTGATACTCCAATAGAAACACTATTCATAACTATTTTTAAAATTTCATGGAGATAAATAATTATCATTAAATGTTGGTCAAAGCTTATAGTTGACAAAAAAGTCAAGTGCGACATTTATTCCGCGACAGAGGAAGTACAGCGTAAATTACATTGTCTAGTGTTATGACTACGTAATCAAATCTAACTCAATTCCCAATTTAAGAGAATAATTGAGAAATGAATCGGAAATTGCAGAGAAATTGAGATATAGAGAGAGAGAAGATGACAGATAGATGAGAGAGAGAGTGAGACGGGAGAGAGAGAAGAATCTAGAGAGAGAAAATTGGTTATTCATTCATGATAATCCTGCACATGGGCACGCCACCAGCTTATAACGCCATGGCCATGTGATTCAGCAACGGCAACAATGGTTCAGCATCAAACGACACCGTATCGCCAACAACCAATATTCTCTTTACAATGAAACGACGTAGTTTAAACTACTGATAGCTAACGTCTTTTAAACAAAACAAACCAAACGACGACGCACTACTTAAACCAAACGACAGCGTATAATCTTTATTTAAACCTAACGGTCACCCCCAAATTATTAAGAACCCTAATCGTAACATCCCCTTTCCCTCAAACAATCCTTGTCTCAAGGGTTGAAATTTGCAGCAATGACTGGCCAATCTTCCCAAGTTGCGTCTTCAGGTAGAGCATTTGTCCATTGAATCAATACTTGAGCAGCTGGTTTGTTACCTTTCTTCACGATGCGCCTGTCTATGATTGCCAAAGGTTCCACCAAAAATTGTCCTTCACCCACGTACGGAAGTGATGGATTAACAATCACCTGATCCCCAACTTTCCGTTTCAACAAAGAGACATGGAACACAGGATGTATCTTTGAAGCAAGGTTCTAAAAATCGCTAGGCGGCTCCTAGGCGGCAAGGCCGGGCCTAGCGCCTAGGCGGGGGCCTAGGCGGGGCCGAGAAATTAGACAAATTTTAAATATATTTCATAAAATTATATATATAATATATATAATTTTATGAAATATATTTAAAATTTAAATTAGACAAATTTTAAATATATTTCATAAAATTATATATATAATATATATATAATTTTATAAAATATATTTAAAATTTGTCTAACAGTATCCATGTGATGATGTGAGGGATTAAAATGTGTGCAATTCGAGTGAACTTAGGTCATTGGCGTGCAATTGAATAGTACAGGGATTAATAGTAGGATAATTAAAAGTATAGGGACTAATGTCAAAGTTGTCTAATACTCGCTTATTTCAATCCCTTGTTTTCTCATTTTCAAATAGCCTTTTCATTCTTCCTTTATATCCAGAAATACAGAAATTCTAGAGAGAGAAATCGAGAGAGAGAGAGGAAGAAGATAAAGATGTCGGACGAGGAGCATCAATTTGAGTCAAAGGCCGACGCCGGCGCTTCCAAAACCTATCCCCAACAAGCTGGAACAATGAGAACGACATAACCCGCCTGGTACTATTTCTTCCCTTTACCCTAGTTTTTGTTCGTTTGGTGGCTCCGCTGCGTCATCTCTTCGATTTCTACTCGGATCTGTTGATTTTGTGGGTTTTTAGCTTGTTTTCCGGCCCCGATCGTTTTAATCTCTGCTTTTATGTATCCAAAAACCGCCTAGCCTAGTCCGCCCAACCCGCCCACCTAACCTAGTCCGCCCAACCCGCCTAGCCCCGCCTAGCTCCGCCTAGCCCCACCTAGATCCGCCTAGCTCCGCCTACGCCTAATCTCCCCGCCTAGCAGTAAATCGCGGCGCCCGGCCACCGCCTAGGCGGCCACCTAGGCCGATTTTTAGAACACTGCTTTGAAGATGGTGGTAAATTCAATTTGTAAGCTACCGTGCCTACCTTTGCAGTGACTTGAAATGGCCCAAAGTATTTTGGAGATAATTTCATGTTCCTCCTCAATGCCAGTGAGACTTGTCTGTAAGGCTGCAACCTGAGGTAAACCCAATCTCCAACTTGAAAGTTCCTTTCAGTTCTTTTCTTATCCGTGAGCTGCTTCATCCTATGTTGAGCTTCTTTCAATGTCTCTCTCAATGTTTTAATTTGCTTGTCCCTTTCCTTGAGAAAATCACTTACTGCTTCCACCTTCGTGTATTGTTCATGACTGAATGTGGCCTGTGGGGGAGGGTAGCCATATAATGCTTCGAAGGGAGTCATTTTCAAAGCAGTGTGGTAGTTGGTATTATACCACCATTCAGCAAGAGTAAGCCAGTTGGCCCATTGTTTAGGTTTTGCACTTGTGGAAGACCTCAAATACTGTTCCAAACATCTATTAAGCCTCTCGGTCTGGCCATCAGTTTGTGGGTGATATGCAGTGCTTAAATTCAATGTAGTCCCTAATAGAGAAAATAAAGACTGCCAGAATTGACTCAAGAAGATTTTGTCTCGGTTTGATGTGATAGTTACTGGTAACCCATGATATTTATAGACATTGTCTAAGAAGACCTTTGCTACAGAATAGGCAGTATAGGGATGCTTAAGAGGGATAAAGTGTCCATACTTAGTGAGCCTGTCAACCACCACTAAGATAGAATCCCAATTATGTGATAAAGGCAACCCTTCAATGAAGTCTAAAGCTATGTCTGCCCAAGGTTTGATTGGAATGGGGAGAGGCTGTAGCATACCTGTAGGGTGTGTGGTCTCAGTCTTGTGTTGTTGGCAAACTTCACATGGAGCAATCCATCTTTGCACATCACTCTTCATTCCAGGCCAATCCCCTGAATACCTGAATGACCCCCCAATGGAGAATTATGCAGCTCAGTAACTATCTTCTGCCTTAGATTCCCATTACTCCCAATAACCAGCTTCCCTTTGTATCTTAAAATTCTCTTCTTAAAAGTGTAATCAGGTTGTGCTCCCTCATCAATGATCAAACTTTCCATAATTTTCTGAAGTTCAGCATCCCCTTCTAGACTTCCCAACACATCAGTAACCCAATTAGGCTGTACAACTGTTATTGCCTTGCATTCGACAGTCCCATTATCCTCATATAACCTTGATAAAGCATCAGCCACTTTGTTTTCCACCCCCTTCTTGTAAGTTATGGTATAATCATACCCCAACAATTTGGATATCCATTTCTGTTGAAGTACCCCTGTCACCTTCTGATCCATAAGATATTTAAGACTCTCATGATCAGTCCTTATTTGAAAGGTTTGCCCACACAAATAATGTCTCCACTTTTCGACAGCCAAGAGAATAGCTAAAAATTCTTTCTCATAAGTCGATAATCCCAAATGTTTTGGTCCCAAGGCCTTGCTTAAAAAGGCAATGGGTCTTGCATTCTGCATCAACACAGCTCCCACACCATTGTAGCACGCATCTGTCTCCACAATAAATGTTTGAGTGAAGTCAGGCATTGCGAGAACAGGGGCAGTAGTCATGGCCCCCTTGAGTCTTTGAAATGCTCCCTCTGCCTCCTTGTCCCAGTTGAATCAGTTCTTTTGAAGTAGCCTTGTCAGTGGCTTGCTTATCACACCATAATGTCTAATAAATTTCATGTAGTATCCAGTTAAACCCAAGAATCCCCTTAAACTCTTCACCGTGGTAGGGGTTGGCCACTTTAGCATACTTTCGACTTTAGATGGGTCTGTGGAGACTCCCTTTTCCGTGATGATGTGGCCCAAGTATTCCACCTCAGTTTGACCAAAGCTGCACTTGCTTCTCTTAACAAACAGTTCATGCTCCCTTAATATGTCCAAAGTTTTCCTCAAGTGGACTAAGTGCTCTTCCAAACTAGGGCTGTATATCAATATATCATCAAAGAAAACCAACACAAATTTCCTCATGTAATCACTGAACACAGTGTTCATCAGGGCTTGAAAAGTGGCTGGGACATTAGTGAGTCCAAATGGCATCACTTTGAATTCAAAGTGCCCACTGTGTGTTCTGAATGCAGACTTGCTAATGTCCTCATGTTTAACTCTGATTTGGTGGTATCCCGATCTAAGATCCAGCTTAGCGAAGTATTTCGACCCATATAACTCATCTAACAACTCATCAATGACAGGTATTGGGAATTTGTCTTTGATGGTTAACTGATTCAGTTCCCTGTAGTCAATACACATTCTCCACGATCCATCTTTCTTCTTTACTAACAACACTGGGAATGCAAATGGGCTACAACTCTTTTGAATCACCCCACTATTCAACAACTCAGTGATTATCTTTTCTATTTCAATCTTCTGAAAATGAGGACACCTGTATGGTCTTTTGTTAACAGGTTGGCTACCTTCTTTCAAGGAAATGCCATGATCAAACTCTCTGATAGGAGGCAACCCTTTTGGTTCATCAAAAACATCTTGAAATTCATCTAGCAAGGTGACAATTTGGGGCTGAATTTTCTCTTGTTTAAAGCCAATTGACAAAGAGTATAGCTGCACTACAGCACCATAAGAATAAAATTGTAAGTTCTTACTAGCTGTCTGAGCATTCATAAACTTCAGTGTCACTGAGTCTGTTACCCCTTTCAATTCCAACTGCTTTCCATCCCTATAGAATCCCATTGACATCTCCTTGAAATCAAAAGTAGCAGGATTTAAAGTTCTCAGCCATTGTATCCCTAAAACTGCATCACAGCCTCCCAAACTGATGACTTTCATGTCTGATTCAAATGGTATTCCCTGCATCCTCCATTGAAAACTCTTACACTTGCCCCTACTACATATTGTGCTGCCATCAGCTACCACTACAGGCACATCACTGGTAGGCTCAACTACACACCCCAACCTCATTGCAGTCTTCTCATCTAGGAAATTGTGGGTGCTACCACTGTCCACCAACATAGTAAATATTTTCTTACCAACCAGCCTTGTCAATCTGAGTGTCTGTAGTCCTGAGCTACCAGAGAGAGCATGCAAGGAGATTCCCATTGTGGTCCCTCACTGTCTTCCCCTTCCTACTTATCACTTGTATCATGCCACTCCTCTTCCTCCTCTGGTTCCTCCAATCTAATCATAAAAATCTGCCTGTTCTTACATATATGCCCATGCTTGAACACTTCATCACAATTGTAACATAGGCCCTTGTCTCTTCTTGCTTGCATCTCAGCAGGTGATAAATATTTAATGGGATAGGAATTTTTTGTTGGTTGTGTTGTGGGTTTACTACTAGTAAAGGAGGATTTACTAGCAGTGCTTGAAACAACTGATTTGGAAGGGGGGGGGAGTATGATTGTGGAATGCTTCCGGTACTTTGAGAGGTGTTAGTGAAAGAGGGAGTTGTTCTAGGGGAGTAGTATTTGTGTTTTTTGGACTGAACCTCATTATGAGATTCTCCCAATCTTGCCAAACTCACTGCCTGTGTCAACAATTGAGGGAACTGAGACTGTACTCTAAACCTTATATCTTCCTTTAACCCTCCTATAAAATTCTTCACATAAAATCTCTCAATAAGTTGCGGATTCTCAGCTCTCATCATTGCCCTTAGTTCTTCAAACTTATCTTGGTATTCCCCAAAACAGACCAGTCTGAATTAATTTCGAAAACTCCATTTCAATGTTTTCATAAGCCTGTGGGCCAAACCTGACTGCTATTATGTTGGTAAAATCCTTCCAAGACAATTCATCAATCTCCTCATTGTAGTTTTGATATCAATACTCAGCATTCCCTTCAAAATGCATAGTGGCCAATTCAACCCTATCACAATCAGGTACCTCCCTATATTTAAAAAACTTGTAACACTTCCTTAACCATCCCCTGTGATCTATACCAGAAAATTTGGGAAACTCCAGTTTCAAATATTTCTTATAAGTATCATTCAGTGTTCTACTAGACTCAACCTTTTCATACCTGTTATTTTTGGGAGATTCCTCACTATCCACCACGAAACAAGTTTCTGGGTTCTTATTGCTCATGTCTCTGCTTGATTTATCACCTGGTCCAGTACCCTTACCTCGATTTGGAGCAGCCCCCAATATAGATCCACTGCTGTTAGATGTATTTGTTTGCTTTTCTCCCTCCACTGTTTGATCCTTGGCCATGAGGAGCTTTTGTAGGCCTGCTAACATCCCATGAATACCGTCGAACTCCGTATCCATGGATGCCTTCATCGCCATCATTTCACCTTTCAACTCCATCTTATTTTGCAGCAACTCATCCTTCAATTCTGCCTTAGTTTGTTCCTGATTAGCCACCAAATTACGAATCCTTTCCTCACACGCCTTGAGATTAGCTTCTAAGGTCTGTGTCCTTGTATCCACCATCTTATGAATGCAACAATCCAGGAAAGAGAAAGCTCTGACACCAGATTTGTTATGACTACGTAATCAAATCTAACTCAATTCCCAATTTAAGAGATTAATTGAGAAATGAATCGGAAATTGCAGAGAAATTGAGATATAGAGAGAGAGAAGATGACAGATAGATGAGAGAGAGAGAAGGAGACGAGAGAGAGAGAAGAATCTAGAGAGAGAAAATTGGTTATTCATTCATGATAATCCTGCACATGGGCACGCCACCAGCTTATAACGCCATGGCCATGTGATTCAGCAACGACAACAACGGTTCAGCATCAAACGACACCGTATCGCCAACAACCAATATTCTCTTTACAATGAAACGACGTAGTTTAAACTACTGATAGCTAACGTCTTTTAAACAAAACGACAACGCACTACTTAAACCAAACGACAACATATAATCTTTATTTAAACCTAACGGTCACCCCCAAATTATTAAGAACCCTAATCGTAACATCTAGTATCTCCGTGAACAGTATAAAAGAAGATAGGATAGGACCCTAGAGAAGGAGAGAGCATACCCCTGTAAATATGAGAGACTTGAGCGGTTTTACTAACCACATGCGTAGGCTTCTATACAAGATTGATACTCGGCTAACTGCTTATGGCACCCTACTATTTGAAGCAAATAAAAAGCATGCACATATGCAAGCTCTTTTAGAAGCAAAACACTGTAACACATACAAGCTCCTGAGTGGGTTAACCATGGCGAATAAAGCGTAAAGTAAATCTGAGAGGCTTGACTAGGAAGATTGTTCAAAGCGTAAAGTAAATCTGAGAGGCTTGACTAGGAAGATTGTTCTTCATCAAAGAAGGAAGAAAATGCGGGAAAAAAAAAAAAAAGAATTAATAAACCCACTCAACAAGACTTAAAACCATTCTGGGCCTAATTTTCAGTTCATGAGAAAGGTACAGACATAAGATGCAAGGATGAATTGCAGACCCGGAATTTAGTGACGGGCATATACAACAAAATTTGCATTAAGACTTGCATTGCTTATAAATCTATAGAGACATACACTTGTTTGACTTAGCATTTCTAATTAGAAAGGGTCCAACCAAAACTCATACCCTTGTACAAATATCAAGTGTCTGCACACGGAAACAATTCGAGAGATAATTCAAAGTTTAAGAAATCAACTGCACACCAAATGCTGAATGTGGGACAGGCAGCTCACAAACTATGTCTCGTGAACAAAACTGACTTCCGAACTAATGTAGGAAAGGGCTTTATATCAAGAGGCGATGTTTTCACGTGGACCTTGAGACTGCTGCCAAACTGATAAAAACAAAAGGGGGGGGTGTAAACTGTGAATGTATGTATCAGTGAGAGGATGCATGATGTTAAGAAACAAATACTCCCTCCGTCCCATAATGAAGACTTGAGCAATAATTTAGGTTAGTTTTAATTATTCTAATAAAAATCTAAAACTTGTTGATACACCATTATAGATATTATCAATAACAATTTTCAAATTCTCATTAGAATAATTAAAACTTATCTGATTTATTGTTCAAACTTCATTGAAACTAACAATGATAAAAGAGGGACTAACTTTCCGGAACGGAGGGAGTATCAAATTATTTTGTTCTACAGAGGTTCCAATACAATGTGCTGTAATGCAAGCAGAAGGTTGAGTACAGGTTCAGTTTTTTCTACTTTGTATGTTCCCATCGGCAAGGTTGCTAGGCCACAGTCCCCCTCCCCTCCACTCTCTTCCTCTCACAGGAGACTCAAACTTATGATTACATGTAGATGGAAGAATCTTCCACGACGCAGTGGCAAAACCAGGGGTACTTCAACTTGGATTTGACTGGATAGAGAAATTACAATTTACAAGTAGACAAAACCAGGGGTACTTCAACCAGGGGTTGCAAAAAATCTTCTTAAAATTCAGTTGGCTTCCTTCCTCTTAAGAGACATCTGCATGTTTCCACATGACACTTATTACGAACAATTTATAGGTTTGTCCAAAGGTTGAGGGAGGGTTTGACACTTGCACACGCACAGACAATCTGTTTCCACTGCTGACTAAGCCAACTATTGATACCGGGTTGGAGCTGTTTATAAGCTCCGGTTATTGGTTATTGATGTGTGATCAAGTGTCTGCTTATCAAGAGCATTTTATGGCTGTTTATATTATGATGAAGTAAAACCCGAAGACTGTTGCTTGTACAGTTAAATAGAGATTAAGGTTACCCACCTTTCTCCTTAAGCAAGTCTCACAACAATATGATATAATTTAACTTCCTCATAAGTGACCTCGCAAAAGTGATAACCAACCATAATCTGAGGAAAGCAAGTTTAAGTAGCTTGAGCCAGGTGAGAAAAAAAAAAAAAAAAACAGTTCATGTATATCAGCCCACCAAATCAAATATGAATGTCTAAGAAACATGAGAAAATAAATTTACTTAAGTTCCTTGTCCTATCGGTAAATGCTAGCATCTTTGAAATTTTCTATTAAGTCTTCAACTGAAGCCTTAGCAAATTAATGTATTCCTGATCTCATCAAAAGTAACTTACTTTCCCACCAACAACTCTCAACTAAATAACCTATACATACATGTCGAGTCTTCAAGTGACAATATCACAGAAATTACTGCATTGCAAAATATAATTCGAGTGATAGACATATCAACTATCAACTGAAGTTCCAACACAAGTACTTATATCTACAACTACAACAACAACAACAAATCCTTAGTCTCAAAATTGTTTGGGGTCAGCTAACATGAATCCTTATATGACATCGTGAAAGAAAAAATGTGAGAAAGAAAAGGGGGAGAGAGAGAGAGATAATAATAATAATAAAAAAAATAAGTGGGATAATAAAAATATGTGGGTCTCTAAAAATTATCTTGCAATTATATATTGAAAAAGACTCGATAAATTATCCAATTAACATAGCAAAAACTGTAATGTAAACCCAAAATTCTTAAGGCAGTATCATCATAAATCGAAGATTAAGAAAACTCTCGACCTAAACTCACCAATATCACTTCCAACTCGAAGGAAAGTAAGGATGAATTCCATACCCAGTCTTCCAATTATCCAAAACCACTACCTTCCTCACGGCCCAAAATGAAACCAGCAACGCCACGAACATCACCACCCTCTGCGTCGTCCTGTTCCTAATCAGAACCAAAACATGTGTCACAAAAGCTAGTAAAAGCCCAACAATGGTGTATAGGAACCCGACTGCAAAGCCCTCCGCGCCCAATTGCATTCCTGAACCCTGGTAGAAGAAAATCAGCTTGGACGGATCGTTTCTATCACTAATAAACATTGGCATTTTCCTAATTATATTATGCATTGCCCCGGAAACACTAAAGAAGTAGACAAAAACAGCACCAGCAAGCCAGAATTTCTTGCTGTGCAGAAAAGTTTCCCCAGCCAGCAATTTCTTGATCAGAAACGGCAATGAGATCAAGAAGGCAACCACTATCAGGCCAACTTGTGTCTTGGAAAGAAATGGTGGGCGTTCGATCGGGCCGACTGTTAGTGCCGTCTTTGATTCGACGAATTCGGCCATGGAATCAGCCAATCGGGAGAAATCACCGGCATCCATAGGGACGGAGTCGGATTTAAGATCGACGGCCGTGGGAGGAACGAGGCGGATGTGAGGGAGTGTATTGACGGCGAATTGGGCGAAACTGGCTTGAGATTCGCTGAATTCAACGACGCCGAAAAAGAGTTTGGAGAGCGAGGGCGAATCATTGTTGTTAGCGATGAACGATTTGGCGAGGAGCAAGAATTCGGATTTGAGTTCTTTGAGACGGAGCTCAGATTTGTCATGGAGTTTTTGGGCGTCAAAGAAAATGAGGAGGGAGAAAGTGCGGGGAGATTTGGAGGAGGATAAGATGCGGCGGAGGAGGTTGTCGTTGAAGTGGATTACGCCGTTGGGGGATTGGGATTCTAGGTTTAGGAGCTCGGCGACGTCGGAGTTGCCGGAAATGGAGTTAGATGGGGCGAGGAGAGATAAAATGGTGGCGGCGAGAATGAGGAGGAGGGGGAAAGTGGGTGGAGAAGAGGCCATTTTTGGTGGTTTCCTTCGTCGATGTTTTTTTGTTTGGAGAGGTGAAAAAGGGTTTGGTTGTAGGAAGACGATGACTGGGTTTAGACTTACACGTCATTTTGTGATTGAGCTACCCAGTGGGACAACGACATGTCAGCAGGACAGAATTTTTATTCTTCCCACTGCTATAGAAAGAGAATTGTTATTTAAACCAAAACAATCATTTAATAATTATTTAATACACCCGCAATGCAATTTTTAATTAATTGAAATGACTCTATTTTCCTTAACTAAAATGTTATATACCCGCAATTGGATTTGTTCAATATTGCTTACCTATCTAATAAGCAAAATTCATTAAATTTTCATCCCCACTAAACTCAAAAACTTACATTTCATTACATCCCCTTCTTCTACTACTGCATCAAAAAAGGGCAAATCCCGGTGCGCCAAGCACTCCCCGTCAAGTGGGGATTGGGAGAGGAAACCATTTGCTAGAGCTTTTCCCTGACAATTGCCAAGAGGCTGTTCGCCAATGTTCGAACCCGTGACCTTATGGTAACCAAAGGAGCAACTTAACCGTTGCACCAAGGCTCGCCTTCCTTCTACTACTGCATCGTCGGAAAAAAAATTTCCCTCACTTCCTTTTACAAAATTCTCTATTTAAGTTTACTATATTTCGTTAAAAATCAAGTATAGATGAAACAACACTTGATGATCAATGAGTAAATGTAAGTATTTTTTTTCTTTGTTTTAAAAAAATAAAAAAAAATCATCGTGCCTGCGGTTCGGTCAGTAGTTGCCGAATATATTTGAATTATTTGGTAACTATTGACCGAACAATCTTATATAGTCCGGTCAGTGCCTACCGAACATTGGAATGATGTTCAACCAATATTGGCCGAACATTTGAACGATATTCAGACAGTGTTGGCCGAACATTTGAATAATGTTCAGACAGGATCTGGTCCATTTTGAAATTGTTTCCCCACTTTTTTCCGAGCAGTATGCATGTAAGTTAACTTTTTTTTATACATGAACAAATCAAGTTTCTATGTGATAATGGGGTGGATGCTTTGTTAATTCGGTGTTATTTGAGATCGGTATACGAACTTCATTGTCCACGTGAGCTTACGAATTATATCAGATTAGGGGATCCCATTTCACTTAATGATTTTCATGCTTTTTGGCGAAAGTTAGACGTCTTGCCAATTACATGCCCTAATGGTGACTTTCAACATGACGTTCGTGATCGATATAAAGAGTGGAAGAATAATGTTGATACGAGATTTGAGGCCGCTCTAGAGTTGCAGAAGACTTTAATTGTGAGGAGAATGACAGAGATTTGCAATCCATAAACGACGATGGTTAGTGAACCAGTAGTGAAAACAAACAATAAAGGTCATCCCAAAGGGATAAAAGCTAAAATTGTCAAATCAACAAAATGTGATCCCAGCTACTTTTGAGTATGTGGAGGTTATTCTCAATGGTTGCTCACAGGTCGAACCAATTGCATTATAAGTTGATGCAAATCATATCTCTCTGATGTTCACATCAAAGGCCAAGTTACCGGTAATTATCTTGCTTATTTTTATTGTTCAGTTTAATCATTGTAATATCTTAATGTATATTCATTTAAACTTATTATATATTGCCTTGTTCTAAAAAAAATTATAGTATGTCCGTCGAAAAACGAGACTTGAGAAGTAATCGATTATCATTGATCAATTTCAGCATTACATGCGTTTTCATATTGAGAAAGCGATAGACGTGATAGGTGATGGTCATTGCGGTTTTCGTTCTATCGTGGGGTTACTTGGACATAGATATGAATGGCCTATGGTTCGATCTATATTATGGCAAGAGTTATATGATAATGACAAATTATACGGTCTCATATTCATATAGCATGGTCGTGTCGAGGAAGTGAAACAAATTCTCAATTGTTATGAGACTCCTGCACCAGAAGGTCGTTGGTTTGACGTGCCAGATATAGGTTACTTGGTTGCATCTGCATTCAACGTAGCTTTTATATGTTTAAGCAGCAACACATAATACACATTTCTTCCTCTTCGAACACCAATACCTAATAACCGAAAGCTTATTTGTATCGGTACGTCAATGAAAATCCCTACATTCAGATACCATCAACTCTCAATATTATGTTTCATGATTGGTTGTATATTTATATGTTTATTTGGATTCATTATTGGAGTGTTGATATCATGTTGGTTCATATGAAAGAAGGATGTCCATTACCACCTGTAGTCTACAAATGACATTCAAGTCGTTATTTATTTGCAGCAGTATGACTACAGTATTATAGCGGGAGGATTGTAGAGAATTGATGTAATTTTAAACGTTATTGTACAAACAATATATTATTTTGGTTATATTTCGTTGGTACTATGTTATTTGAATGTTAGTTTTAGATTTATGTATTGGATTAATTTGATATTTTGGTTTATTTGGATTAATTGTTATCTGAACGTTTGTGTTTGTGTGAACTAGATGCTCGTACTTATGTTCGTTCAATAGTGACCACCAGATTAATTATTGTTTGGCCACATATGGCCAAACATGACTAACATGTTTGGTCAATGATGGTCGAAAATGGACAAAATGTTCGGCAGAAATCAGCTGAACTTGTGCAACATGTTTGCCTGGTATCTGCCGAACCTGGAAAGATGTTTGGCGGGTATCTGCCGAACATATTCAAATTGTTTGGAAGGTATCTGCCGAATAGATTGTAAAAAACCTGCCTTGTCTGTATTTGTACGTGTAAATGAGTGGGTGTGGGGGATAGTGTATTATGATAGTTTAGGTGGGTGTTTATTGAGGGGTTTGAAAGGGTAGAATAGTAATAATGGTGGTGTAGTATTAATTTTTATAGGTAAACTCAATAATGTGGGGGTATTAAATAATTGTGCGGGGATAAATAACAATTCTCAAGAAAAAAAAAGGATTCTTATTGTATCATACTACTATATTGCTTCAAAAAAAAAATTGTATCATACTATGTCAGTAGTAATTGGATTTGGAAAAAGGTCACTTACTATACGGCTCCCCATGCGAGATTTTAATACAATTGAGGATACATCAGATCCAAAATATCATAAACACACCCCTCGCTGACAAAAGACTGAACTCCTCTGTTATCCAAAATTTCAGTCAGCTTTTATAACTGACATATAAGACCAGTTTGCCTATTATAATTAAAGTATAAGAGTCACCTTTTTCACAATAATAAAATAAAAAAATTAATATTTTATTAATGTTTACTGTTATATTCGAACAAACAACAATCGAATCTAATAACTGACTTTAAAAAAAAAATCATTTGTTATAAGTAACTCATAAGACTAATTTGTCTCTTATATTGACTTATAATACTGAACATACCAAAAGTGTCGAGTTGGAACAAGCGAGTAAAGCCCAATCATAGGCTGCCGTGGCCTCTACATTCTTAATGAGTCTGGCCCAATAACCATAAGGCCCAAGGCCCAGCAACAGGATCAGTCGATCTAAGCTCATTGTCCGATCTCCAAGATCCCGACCTAGCTTGGTCCGACTATACTATCCATGCTCCCATTTGGGTACGATCCAGCTCTACCCGTTAGCCAGGTCGACCTATCCCAATAGGCAACCTCGACTTAACCAGTGGCGACCTAATCAAACAAGACGTGGGCATAGCTCTTTTCGTAACCGGTTCCCTACAAATCCGGAGCCATATCAGGACACGTTCCCATGACATGTAACTGTCCAATGAATCACGGAGCTCATGTAGCCCACCAAAAATAACCGCCCTCACCAACTATAAATACTTCATCACTACCACGGTTATAAGGTAACTGCAATTTTGTTATCTGAATTCCATTATTCAATAACACCAATGCAAACGCTGGAAATCTCAACACCAACGCTGGAAACGCGAATTTGCCTCCACCCCCTCCGACGCGTCAGCACGCTAGAGCCACGCGATCTAACAGTGTGGCTGATGGCAGGGGATTGCCAGACGCAAGGAGAGAGAAGCGACCTATGGAGGGACAAGGAGCTCCACCTCCTCCAAAGCGTCCAACTGGACAGATGAATGTTGGAAATAGGGCAGGTCCCTCATCCAACCCACTGAGCAGAAAAGAAATGCTTATGGAACGAGCTCAGATATTGGCCGAGTTATTGGCAATGGAGGAGGCTGAGCAGGCGGATAGAAGGTCTGACAGGGTGGCTCCATCTCAAGTTTCAAACAGGGAGCGTGCCAGGAGTACTAGACCAAACGAAACTGTGGGACAAAATGTTGATCATAGGGTGGTGGTGCGACCTCAATCACCCATTCACGTTCCCAGTGACGACCTAAGGGCTAGTCTCACTAGGAACAGGGAGCAAGAGGCACAGTCAGACTTGAGAACGCAGTTAGAGGCCAACAGAAGCCGACGTGGATCGCTGCCCGGGACGCAAAGGTCGCGATCTCATAGGGACAGGAATGGGCGCAGTCGCCTATAAGAGAGGAAGGCGCAGTCGCCACCCGAGAGATGATAGGCGCAGTCGCCACCCAGGGATGAAAGGCGCAGTCGCCACCAAGAGATGACAGCACAGTCACCGGTTGCTCGGTGAGGTCACCTTCTCACGGCGATAGGAGAAGCGAGGCAAGTAACTCCCCCGGGAGTGAGGGTTAAAGGTCGAATCTTTGTCCCCCTGCCGGAGAAGACAGACGATGCTAGGGAGTAGGCTGCATGGAAAAGGAAGTTTGAGCAATGGGAGGTGAAAAGAAAAATGATCTTGGAAAGGTCGAACGAATTGACTTTGCTCTTCGACCCTTATCCAAGGATTTGATTGACGGTCGACCTCCTGCTGGTTTCGGATTGCCCCTCCTAGAGAAGTACTTGGGCGGCAATGCAAAAAGCCATGTGCAGCACCTGGAAGCCACGATGTGCTTTGTCTCCAACGAGGACGACACTATGTGCAAATCCCTCATAAGCACACTCACAAGGGCAGCTCTGACATGGTTCAATGGTTTGGCAGCCGGTAGCATCTCGACCTGGATGAGTATGAGAGCAAAATTTTTAGATCGCTTCTCGACGGCTGGAGCTCGAAAAATGACTGTCACCGATCTAAACAACTTGGTGCAAGGAAAAAATGAAAGCTCAATGAGCTATTACACCAAGTTCAAAGAGATGGTCGACAAGATTGAGGAAGATCTCACTGACAGGGAGGTGATCAATTGCTTCCGAAATGGCATTTCCTCGACAGACATGGATTATGAGCTGACAGTTCGTACAGTCACTACTCGACAGGAGTTGTTCGAGAAGGTCTACAATGTGGCACTTGCCGAAGAAAGAAAAGAAAAGAAAAATGGGAAAGGCCCCAAGACTGAGGTCGCTGATGACAAAAAAGACTCAGCCAAGAATGGGGGAAATAACAAGAATGGTAAGAACAGGACCAGGGCGACAGAGAAGGTGCCTGAGGCTTTCACTCCCCTAACGGTGAGTCGAACAGAAATAATGAACGTAGTCGAGCTGGCTCCACCTGCCCCAATGAACCCGGCCAATAAGTTCAGGAGGGACAACACCAAATTTTGTGAGTATCACAAAGATACAGGTCATCTCACAGAAGATTGCTTAGGCTTGAAGCGTATCATCCAGAGAATGGTCGACCAGGGAAGGCTCGATGCATGTGTGAAAAGGCCTCAAGCAGGGGGAGGCGAGCAGCCAGCGGGTGGACATCAAGGACCTAGGCAACCCAGATTGAACTTGGGAGTCATCACAGAGCAGGCCAGCAACACAGCCATCAAACATAAAATCTTTCAACTCAACAAAGCCCCACATGTGCCGTCAAGGAGCCACGTTAGAGATGAAGTGATCAGCTTTTATCCCCACGAGCTACCAACTAATATGGCGGCTAGAGAGCAAGTTCTCGTCATCTCGGGACTTATTGATGGATGTACGACGACCAGACTCCTAGTCGACACGGGGCCTGTAAAGACATTCTGTTCTACAAGACATTCCAAGAAATGGGACTCTCAAATGAGTAGCTTGAAAGGTATGATGGCAGGTTGGAGGGCTTCACCAATCACCGGGTTGACGCCAAAGGACAGATTGAGCTCGATGTCGACCTAGGCCAACATCCCTACAGAGTCGTTTCTAAGGTAAAATTTATTGTGATAGATGTGAACAGTGACTATGCTGCTATCCTTGGTATTCCTGGTCAGGTCGCACTTGGAATGGTGGCGTCGATCCCCCATCAGCGAGTTAAATTCCCCACACCAGCTGGAGTCGACTGCGTATAAGGCACAGCTCGAGCATATCTAGATCATGTCCTACGAGAAAGAAAGAAGAGAGCTGGAGATTGAAACGGCGGAAGGATACTTAAAGTTGTCCCAGTCAGTCACCAAAACTACTCGACTGTCAACGATCACCAATGTGGAGGAGTCGACCTATCACTCAAATGACGAGGTCATGTTTGAGTCGACACATCACTCTGAAGCTACAGCGGTCGATCCAGATGAGTTATGGTCGACCAAGTCATCATAGGCAACCTATGCCTCCAGGTCGACAATAACTCGGGGGCCACCACCGATGAGATCGCTAACAAGTTAGATGACATGATAGCTGAGGAAGCTCCACACTTGGGGGCCGAAGAGAGACAAAGGGTTAGGGAGATCATCATTGAGACCCTACAGTTCAGGGATGGCCCGGAGCTAGAGGTTGTAGATGAGCTAGAATCAGTGATCACAAACCCTTCCTATCCCGAGCAAAAGATTCAGATTGGGAAACAACTGTCAGCAGAGGAAAGGCTTGAAATCATCGAACTACTCAAAGAAATCAATGATGTCTTCGCATGGCGAGTAGAGGACATGAGGGGAATCAAAGAGGAGGTCGCTGTTCATAGACTGGAGGTCAACCAGACCATAAATCCCAAGCCTCAGAGACTAAGAAGCTTTGCTCGAGACAAGGAGGAAGCCATTAAACTCGAGGTACAAAAATTGTTGAGTGCAGGTATAATCAAGGAGGCTACGCATACAACCTGGTTAGCCAACGTAGTCATGGTAAAGAAGTCGAATGGCAAGTAGAGAATGTGCGTCGACTTCACCAATCTCAACCTTGCCTGCCCAAAGGATAGCTATCCTCTCCCCAGAATTGACAAGCTCGTCGATTCCATTGCTGGCCACTCCACCCTCAGTTTTCTAGATGCCTACTCAGGTTACCACCAGATCAAGATACACGAGGATGACATAGTGAAGACAGCCTTCCAAGCAGCGGGTGGTATCTATTGCTACACTATGATGCCGTTTGGATTGAAGAATGCAGGGGCGACCTATCAACGTATGGTCAACAAGGTCTTTGCTTCACAGATTGGCCGAAACATGGAGGCCTACGTCGACGATATGGTCATTAAAACAAAGACCGGACGTCACGTGGTCGACCTAAAGGAAACGTTCGCCAATTTGAGAGCAAACAACATGAAGTTTAACCCCAGCAAATGTGTTTTTGGTGTAGCAGCTGGCAAGTTCCTTGGATTTATGGTGTCTCAGCGAGGTATAGAAGCTAACCCGGAGAAGATCAAGGCTCTAGTCAACATGAAGGAGCCTACCAGTGTCAAAGAGATGCAGATGCAGCGACTTAATGGAAGAGTAGCAGCTCTAGGTCGCTTCATATCCAAATCAGCAGAAAGATCTCTCCCTTTTTTCAAGGCTTTGAGGGGGACGAAGAATTTTGAATGGACGACCGAATGTCATTCGTCGTTCCAGCAGCTTAAGGATTATCTCGCTACTCCTCCTCTCTTGAGTAGCCCGATCATTGGAGAAACTTTGTTCGTGTACTTATCTGTGGGAGACAAAGCAGTTGTAGCAGTACTGATTCGAGAGGAGGAAAGGCTTCAAAAGCCAGTTTACTATGTTAGCAAGGCCCTATCAGAAGTGGAGGGCGGATACTACAATGCTGAGAAGGTAGCCTATGCCTTAGTCGTAGCCTCAAGGAAGCTGCGAGCTTATTTCTTGGCTCATCCCATCGTGGTGCTCACGAATGCACCCTTGAGAAAAATATTGCACAAGCCAGAGAGTTCAGGTCGCTTGCTCAATTGGTCAATTGCCCTTACAAAATTTGACATCGAGTATCGACCTCGAAAAGCGTTGAAAGCTCAAGCTCTAGCAGATTTCTTGGTCGAGCTTACGTTCACCAAGGAAGACAGCGAGCAGCGAGCTCAAAAGGAAAAAGCTAAGGGAAAAGAACAAGAGTCCCATCCCATCACGTTTCTACCCGACGATTGCTGGAAAGTCTACTCGGATGGGTCAGCTACAAAGAGTGTCAGTGGAGCTGGGATAGTTTTGATCGAGCCAGAGTCTGGGACAGTATATGAAGAATCATTGAGGTTCAAATTTGACGCCTCCAATAACCAGGCAGAGTATGAAGCCTTAGTTGCGTCCATTGAATACGCTAAGTGCTTTGGAGCAACTAAAATCATGGCGTACTGTGATTCCCAACTAGTAGTCAACCAGGTCAGAGGCGAGTATGAGGTGTTAAACTCCACTTTAGCCAAGTATCACGATCTGGTGAAGGAGCTGACAAAAGACTTGGAGTTTTGGGAGATCCAAAGGATTGGTCGAGAGGACAATGAGTTAGCCGACTTACTCTCAAAGCTAGCTACATCTGACGAGCCACATGAAGAGCCCATCTCTTACCTTGAGAGCCCAGCTTATGAAAGGGTCAAAATTCAATGCATAGAAGATCCCTCAAGAAATTGGGTTTATGAGAAGTACTGGATTGAAGAAATGAAGGCGTACCTAGAAAGCGGCGAGCTCCCTGAGGACGAGAAGAAAGCTCGAGCTATTAAAAAGAAAGCTCTGAGGTATGTAATCCAAGGAGGCATGCTGTTCAGAAGATCATACACTAGGCCATTACTGAAGTGCATCCACCCTCAAGAAATCACCCAATTAATGCATGAAGTGCATAGTGGAATTTGCGGTGGACACCCGGGGGCCAGGACTTTAGCCGACAAATTGATCACCTTGGGGTATTATTGGCCGCACATGCGAGCTGACACTCATGACTTCGTCCAGCAATGTGATCAATGTCAAAGGTTTGGCAACCTACCTCATTTGCCTACGACTGAGCAAACCCCGGTGATTGCAGCTTGGCCATTTGACATGTGGGGCGTCGACTTAATCGGACCCTTCCCTCCCGCCCGGGGAAACTGCAAGTATGTGATAGTCGCAATTAATTACTTCACCAAATGGGTCGAAGCTAAACCACTAGCTCGCATAACAGAAGAAAATGCCATCAAATTCATTCACGATTTCATTTGGTGTCGATTTGGTTTTCCTCGAGCTATAGTATCTGACAACGGCTTACAATTCTCAAGGGCTTTCGAAGCAGAAATGACTCGAGTAGGGATCAAGCATTGGCAGTCGTCTGTCGCCTATCCCCAAGGAAATGGGCAAGCTGAAGCAGCAAATAAACTCGTCCTATCCGCACTAAAGACAGGCTTGGTTGGTCGACGTAACAATTGGTTGGACGAACTCCCCCTTGCTCTTTGGGCAGTTCGCACAACCACTCGGGGTCCTACGGGGGAAACCCCATTCACTCTTACATACGGATCAGAAGCCATGGCGCCAGCTGAGTTGCGATTTCCAACTGCTAGAGTAACTTTCTTTGATCAAGAGCATAATGATATCAACAGATTGATCGACCTGGATTTGATCGATGAGAAGCGAGACACGGCTTACCTTCGAATGGTTAACTACAAGCAGCGGACTAAAAGTTACCACGACAAGAAAGTGAAAGCCAGGTCATTCCAAGTAGGAGATCATGTGTTGAGAAAGATTGAAGCAACAGGAAGGAGAACCCAACAGAATAAACTATCTCCTAACTGGGAAGGCCCTTACATGGTTACTCGAGTCGTCAAGGAAGGGACCTACATAATAGCTCACCCAAATGGTGAAGAGTTGAAGCATCCATGGCATGCCACTCACCTCATCAAGTATTACTTCTAGTTCGACTCCTTGTTCAGTTCGTAAGTTAAGGCAATCTGCAAGTCTGAAATTTGTCATAGTTCTAGCTTTCCATTGATGTAAACATTTTCCTACTTCAATAAAAATCGCAGTTCTGTTAGACCAAACATTGTGTTACCCTAACTTAAACAAGCTCGACTCTTAGTCAGCTTCGTTTTAACAAGCTCGATTCCTAATCAGCTTCGTTCATTTAACGAGTCCGACTCTTAGTCGACTTCGTTCTAACAAGCTCGACTCTTAGTCAGCTTCATTTTAACAAGCTCGATTCCTAATCAGCTTCTTTTTAACAAGCTCGATTCCTAATCAGCTTCGTTCATTTAACGAGTCTAACTCTTAGTCGACTTCGTTCTAACAAGCTCGACTCTTAGTCGGCTTCGTTTTAACAAGCTCGATTCCTAATCAGCTTCTTCATCTAACGAGTCTGACCCTTAGTCGACTTCGTTCTAACCAACTCGACTCTTAGTCAGTCTGTTCTAATTGGCTCGATTCTCAATCAGCTTTATACCTTGAAACAAGTCCGACCTAAGGTCGACTTCGTTCTAATAAGCTTGACCCTTAGTCAGCTTTGATAGTTTGAACAGGTTCGACTCTTAGTTAATCTCATTTGCAAAAGCTATACAAGTTTGAGGACGACTGAGTCATCAAAGATCAGGTCGACCCTAGGCTTAGGATAACTTATTTGCCCTATAGCATCTAGCTCGACATACACGTGCTGAATTCGAAGGCATACAACATATAAAGAGATAAAGTCTGCTATGATTGTACATAAATAAGTCTCCCAAAAGCGGGCTAAGACTTGGGCAAAATAAAAGTTACATGGTTCTATGCCTCCCAAAAACTGGGCCAAGGCATTCAGATAGTTTCAAAACAAAAACAAAATAGTGTTTGGGACTTGTCCATTACAACACGTTCAAATAAATTCAAGAATCTTGACCCACATCAACTTGATCATCGTTGGCAGCTTGATCCTCAGTAGTCTGTCCTTGCTGTTAAGGGCTCAAGGGTTTACCCGCTCGGAGAAAACTTGTTGTTCGGGCTCACCATCCTCCTCCATCTCCTCCAGGTCCTCTGCATCCTCAAGCTCCTGCAATGCCACATCAAAAGTCCTAATGGCTAAAACTGGAGGTTCCCACGGCTCATTACCATCTTCTTTGTCTTCTTGGGCAATAAAGGCCAAGTCGTTAACTGAGTAGGGAACCACCGAGTGACCTCCACGAGCAGCCATGTCATATTGGGGAGCAGAGGCCCAGCGAGCTAGTTGCTCCAAGGAGATGTCAGAGTCTGGGTCGACTAGAGCCCGGCGAGCCATATGGCGCTTACCCAAGTCTAGAAAACCCTTTGCCTTGTCCACAATGGTGTTATGATATTCATCTCCTTCCTTGAAGATATCAACGGCTTTCTTAGAGGCGACCTGGAGGTCTTCTTGCCATTCATCCGTGCAAGCCGATGTTCTTCATTCAGCTCGATCAAGAAGGTGTCCTTCTCCTTCAGAAGTTTGGAAACTGTTGCCAGCTCCGTTTTAGTCCTCTCAAGCTCCAAACGATCGGTATCCCTCTCCCTAGTCACCTCGACCACCTTAGCATCAGAAGCCTTCAGATCCTCCAAGGCCTTATCACAATCAGCCAACGCCTTCTTCTTCACCAACTCCTGAGCATCAAAGGAATTGTCAAGGTCGTTGTATTTCTCTCTTAGCTCGGCCAGTTCTTGTGACCTCTTGGAGTAATCTTTCAGAGCCTGCCTCTCCCTCTCAATGGAGGCCCTCCAAGAGCATTTAACTTGTTCGACCATGGTGAGCTTCTGCATTAAAGGAAATCAGGGAAGTGTTAGCTCGAAAGTTAAATTGACTGGCTAAAAGAACAAGCGACTAAGCAGAAATGGAAAGCAAAAGACTACCTCACTATGCACCATCCCAGAGTGAGCTGAGAATTCCTCAGGGGTAATCCCCTTATCAGCAAAGTGGGCCAGAAGATCGACATCAATAGCCCTCCTAACCACTACCTGGCCCAAGCTCATGTCTGGGTAGCGACGACTCAGGCTATTGACCCCAACGAGAGGGGGTACATCACTCAGTCTCCTCATCTGATCTTCGAGGGACTCTTGGGTAGTAGGAGGAGGAAGTTGGCTCGAGAGAACAGATTTTCCCTTATCAGTTCTCATTCTCTTCTTGGAGTTCAAGGGTAGATCATCATCATCCACGTTCACCACAGTCAAGGGACTAGTCCCACCAGTCCCTGCGCCAGAGGTCGCCATATTGGTATTTGGGATGGGGTCGGAGCTCAAGCTTGGTCTAGTCGACCTGTTGGATGCATTCTCCCCTTCAGCTGTCCCCGAGCTCGGCTAGCTTTGCTCTCCAGGGGACCCTCCAACTCAATTTCCTCCATGGGAACCATCCCAGCATTGTCTTTGGATAACAAGTTAGTCCTCACAGCAGCTTCTCTCTCTCTGTTGGCTCGAGCATTGGCCGCCCCGTGGGCTTTCTTAGCTTTCTTTCTATCAGACACAGCGATAATGCGACCCATGTTTACTTCTTGTTCTGGGGTCAAAATTGCAACAAAGCCAAAATAGCAGAGTATTAGCTCGACATATGAAGGTTCTACATACGAGCAGAAGTTCTATGTACGAGCAAACTATGTACGAGCTAACTGTCTTATGTGCGAGTTAACAATTGACGAGCTAAGAGATATGCAGACAATTCAAAATAGGATGATGTGCAATCAAAGTGTTCATACATGCAAGCTATCAGTGCAACAATCTAACGGATGAAGGGTGAGTAAAGGATTACAGAATAAAGAGATCTTACCACCAGCATGCTCTCCATTGTCTTTACAATAATTGGCTGTCCGTTTGCATAGTTGACACTTATCCTCGAACTTTCCCAAAGCATGGGTAACCCAATCAGGATATGTAGTGCCCCTACCAATGGGCACCAGAGGCTGCACCTCTCCTTCTCCAGCCATCATCCCGGCCTGGATATAGTTATACTTGGTGGTACCTAAAGACTCCCAACTGATGGGTCCCTTATCAGCTAATCTACACAACTTCTGGTATAAATCAAAATGCCAGACTGGCTCCCAATAGTCCCTCTCATCTATGGGCTCTGTATTTGTGGTTGGCAAGGAAAATTCCCATCCTAATCTGCTCTCTACTACCACCACATGGGAGTTCCACCCGCTTGCTTTGCTGGGAAGGTTCGTGAAAAGCTTGCGAGAATTGGGTTTAGAGGGGGTACTGACACTCAGGTCCTCTCCACTATACTTAATACAAAAGAACTCCTTGAACACCCTCATACAGGGTTCGTATCCTAAAAACCTACACAACATGGCAAAGCATACTAAGACCCTACATGTGTTGGCTCCCAACTGAAGGGGTAAGGCATTAGCACACTCCAAGAACTCGTTAATAAAGGGTTCAAGTGGCAACCTGAAGCCAGCCACGAATTGGCCATAGAAGAAAGCTACCCTAGTGGCATCCTTGGTAAAGGTCGACCTAAACTTAGCCATGAAATCCTTCTTGCTATAGATGGTCACACTGTAATCTTCCTTACTCACCTCACAGAAATCATAGATCATACTATACCTAGAGGGCAAATTCATTTTCCCACGCAACGGCCCGTGAGGAATGTAGCCCCTCTCATTCTTCCCCGGCACCACAGAAGACCCAAATGCATCCACAATTCTGGGACCCAAAGAGGTAGATGCAGTAGCTCCACCTTGAGAGGCCATATATGTACAAGAAGAAGGAGGAACAGGGGAGTCAGGCCTTTGAACAATTTCAGTGGACCTAACTAAGGGCGACCTAGACTCTCCCGGGAAACTCTTCCTATTCCTAAGAAACGAAGGTTTTTTGACATCCCTAACATAAAACAGTGCAATGTGATCGAGTAATTCGTGAAAGAGATGAAAGGTGACGGTGTTCGATTCATCAATTACTAAATTACTTACATCCTCTCCAACAGGCAACCCTATTTCACTAAAATTCAGCCCCCACCTTGTCAAGATGGAGTCACATTCATCCAGGGACATCACTCTCCACTTACCGTTTACATGCTTGCACACCCTACGGTTAACCGTGCAGTATCAATACCAGGCTCCTGGCTAGCTACTGAAGGTCCTAGCCATGGCGGAATCAAGTATGAAACAGAAAATCAAGCCCTAATGCAAAGAAACAAGAGGAATACCTTAATCAGTTGCTAAAAAAGAGTTGTTGTGGAAGACGAAGATCGAATTTAAACCAGTTGCTTCCTTGATACCTTCGCCGGAGTCTATCAGAGTTCAAGAACGGTAAAAGTTCAAAAGGAAAAGGGATTCTGTTATTTATATTTTCCAAAATTGGAAAGGAAAAAGGAAAATTTGAAATTAAACCAGTTGCTTCCTTGCTACCATTAGTCGACTAAACGTCAAGAGCGAGTATCGACCTGCGAGTTACAGCAATCTTTGTTGAAAGTTTTCTTAACTTCCAAGTCGACAAAGTCCACTCGAAAGTTGGGGGCCACTGAACATACCAAAAGTGTCGAGTTGGACCAAGCGAGTAAAGCCCAATCATAGGCTGCCGTGGCCTCTACATTCATAATGAGTTTGGCCCAATAACCATAAGGCCCAAGGCCCAGCAACAGGATCAGTCGACCTAAGCTCATTGTCTGATCTCCAAGATCCCGACCTAGCTTGGTCCGACTATACGATCCATGCTCCCATTTGGGTACGATCCAGCTCTACCCGTCAGCCAGGTCGACCTATCCCAATAGGCAACCTCGACTTAACCAGTGGCGACCTAATCAAACAAGACGTGGGCATAGCTCTTTTCATAACCGGTTCCCTACAAATCCGGAGCCATATCAGGACACGTTCCCATGACATGTAACTGTCCCATGAATCACGGAGCTCATGTAGCCCACCAAAAATAACCGCCCTCACCAACTATAAATACTTCATCACTACCACGGTTATAAGGTAACTGTAATTTTGTTATCTGAATTCCATTATTCAATACATATTTTGCTCTCCAATCTTCAAACACTTACTCTCACGCCCGAGGGTCTAAGCCGGAGACACATCCGACTAGTCGTGGGTTCTGTTTTCAGGTCAAGGAGCCAGGTGATCAGTCCTGCCACGTGGGGGAAGATTGATAAGCACTTTTCTTGCGGCATCAAATACCAATTTGCCTTTTATAACCACTTCGTCTCTTATAATTGACTTATAAGAAAAAAAATCAAAAATTTCAATAACAATGACGATTTAATTTTATAATTTACAAATTATAACTCTTATAGCTTAATTATAATTGATTTATAAGACTTTTTCGTCTTTTATAATTGACTTATAAAACAGTTTTTCAACAAAAAATTAAAAATTTCAATAATAACAACGAATTAATCTAATAATTTACCCATTACAACTCTTATAGCTTAATTATAAAACTAAATCACCTCTTATAATCGACTTATAATACCATTTTGCCTTTTATTGAAGTATAAGACCAATTTTTATCCAATGAAAAAGAAAACATAGATCAACAACAATTAACATTTCAAAATCTATATTACAATATTGGTGGATTTTAAACACCACACAAAAATTGGCTGAGATCTGATTTTGGAAAATACAAAGAAGGGTCAGGATTGAATGTTGAAAAAAAATAATATACCAGTTATCCTCAATATGGTTACACCGGTCGTTTCCTCTTCACATGTCAAACACATCTGGTTTTTTCCCTCCGTCAAAATTAGTGAACAATTCTCATCATCACCTAACCCAAAAGAATCAGTGATTCCCATTTCTTCGTTCCAGAAACCGAAAGAGATGCTGGTATGATATAATATATTTTTTGTAAATGCAGGTAAATCTGGAGCAAATATTCAGTAGCTGAAGATATCTAGATTTGAGGCTTCTCTATTTTCAAGTTTTGCCTTCCGAAAATTCTCTACTCCCAGGTAATGGACTTTTTTTCCCGTGTGTGTTTGTTCAATATTAGCCTTAAAAATTCTCCATGTTTGAATCTGTAATTGTATAACCCCTCCTTACCAAAATTTAATTTCTAATCCTTGGATGATCAACGGACTCTTCCCTTCCTATTCCCCAACAGTTGCAGATTCCCACTTGCAGATCACCCCGTGAGGTGAGAGAATTATAATCGTTTGATTTTTGTTTACTTTCAGTATAGCTTTTTATGGTGCATATTACAAGGATCTGAATTTTGATAGGAATTGAATTTTGATGATTGGAGACATAAATTTGAGCAATTTGTTTAGGAACCTGACCTTCTGTTTCAGTGCTTTGACGCTTCCCTCTCAAGTGATAAACTTTGCCAATCATGTGAATTTTCGTCATTGTAGCTTGCATCAATTGCCCACACTGGGTTACATATGATATCCATTGCATCCGAGGATGAATCCCTTTCATCATTTTCTATAACCAAACCCATTTTATAGTAAATTAAGGGCAAGTACCACTAACATGAACATTATGCTAAGGCTACTTCAAAAGAGATCAATTTTCATTTAACAGAAATCGTATATCAAATCACCAACAAACAAAACAAACAAGTATAATATGGGGCAAGTGGACCCCTTTGTTAATTGATCAAATTGATAAACCTTTGTCTTTGGGGCAATTGAGCAAACAAATAAAGAGCAGTAAACAAAACAACTGAAAGATGAATTGAAAGTGGAATTTAGACCTAAATCAGAGAAGAAAAAGGGGAATGATTAAGTGGGATAATATATTAGGTGCATCCTGATTGTGGTTTATATGTTCTGTTTTGGATCATCGTTGATTTCTATGAAATTTGCTGAAATAATGTATCTTTAGGCAACCCATTTCAAGATCATTATCTTTAAATCATCAGCGGATTCAACATAGAGATTAATAGAGAAAGGAAAAAACCCAGGAAAATAACAAAAAATAAAAATGCTACAAGGTTTTACAAAAAGAATCCCTTACCTGACTGAGAAATGAGAATCATTGGATTATTGGGTCTATGGCAGGTGGCGGTGTTCAAGGATGGGAGAATGATGCTCAGGAAAATCGACATGGTCCCAATCAGCATATTGCAATTGACCTGGACTATTGTAGTATTGTTGAAGAGCTTTTGGAAGTGGTTCCTGAGAAGTTGGAGGGGGTAAGGATATAACTATATACAAACCTATTCATATTGAGATTAAGTAAATTGGAATGCTGTAGTTTCAGTTGTCTTAGAGAGATACTTTCTAAAGATATGCATAAGCTCAATGCCTTTCACACAAGAAAAATGATAGGCATCCCAAATTTTCTTCATCCATGTTTCTTATAAACGATATAGGTCGCAAGCAATAGGCGCGTTGAATCATGACATTGTATTCTACATAAAGTGTCTTACCTATTACATGCTCCAGCACCTAGATTGGAGGAGGAATTGGGACATACGTTTGAGATCATACTCAATACTTTCATCAATACTTTCAATTTTTGTTATCATGGCAGGGCGTACCTCAGTCCCTAAATGAGTGTCATTTTTTACTCATGATCAAGAGTGAAAATGGACACTCATATAGGGACAGAGAGAGTATAAGAAAAGAGATATTACATGTGATCAAATTAGTGTATTCCTATTGAATCAGGTGGAGGCTTTGAAATGTGCACTACCACATGAAGCCTTCACAAGACATGGAGAATTGAATGTGTGACCGAAGATAACAGGTTTCTTCAATTATCTTCATGACAAACGACAACTGGTTTGCCTCAATTGTTAGGAGGAAAAATGTTTATTCGATGATATGGATTGCAAAGGTGTTCTTGATTTTACAAAATAAGTTGTCGCTCTCAAATTCTTCATTAGTTTGACAAATCAATGTAGTATAGCTTAATATAGGACATAAGAGTATTTGCTAAAGTTTAATTACATGTTCGCGGTGTGGAAGCGTGGAAACAAATGTTACCTTTGCAACTCTGGTACTCTCCCCCCAGGTGTTTGTTCATTGGTTCACATTTAGTGTTTATATTTTTTGCTCTCAACCATGGTTCTGTTATATTATGTTGTCAAGAATATAATCTCAATTTCAATAAGTTTTTCATTTTATTTGTTTACTTCTATTTCTTTGTTTAATTCTGTTTTCTTTGTTGTACTTATTTATCGGAGATTTATAAATTTATGTCTTTTAAAAAATTTATAATTTTATGTCTTTTAGAAGATTTATAAATTCATGTTTTTTAGATTTCGGATGATGTTGTAATGAATTAAGTATTGAGTTGATGTTTGAATTAGTATTTTTTTTTAACAGGAATCTAAGTTACTACCTTTTTTTGTTCCTTTCATTTTCTCTTTTTGTAACTTTCTTGGATATGAAAAAAAAAACATAATTAGATGGGTTTTGGATACTAGGTTCGATTTCGTGTCTTTTGTAGCTTAGGTTTGATTTTGGCTTAGGTTAGTGGTTATTGTTTGCACTTTCAGTGGTTATTGTTTGCACCTTCATTGCTTTTTTACGGGTTTTTTTTTCATAAGATGTTGGTGCTTGCATTTCAGGTTTACATCCCTTGCGGTTGGTTGGAAAGTTGAATCTATTTCGGTGCCCTAGACCCCTACAACGATATTACAACCTGCTTGGAACCCGAAGCTTCTTAATTTACTTTAGCATACATCTTTTGTTTTTCGATTGTACCTTTCTTGAATGATGAAATAAAAAGTAATGTTGATCTCGGTTAATGGAGGCCAGTATGGGTGAGATAATAATGAATGTCAGATTTTGATGAATGAATTACAAATTACTTGAATGACACATTTTGATAAATGTAATACAAATTGTGTGAATATGATCTTATAGTTCAATGTTCCATTGTTTGCTTTTTTATTTGATGAATTTTGAGTTATTGAGATTATTTTACTGGTGTTCATCTTTATTATTTCACTTGATCACTATGCAGTTCCCGTGCCATTGGCACGGGTATTTGAGTACTAGTAGTCATACAAACAAAACAACCCAAAAATTGTATTGTTTGTACACCAAATCCACACAAATAAATTGATTCCAAAAATCCACACCAAATCACATTGCCCGTGATCAACAAATTTCATTACAACTTGAACTATTGTATACCAAACATCAACTCACAGTACACCGAACATTGCTGCAACAACAACCATTTCCTATCAAAATCAAAACAAGAAAAATGAAGGAACAATTAGAATTCTGAAAATGAAAGCATAAATCAACTAAGGCTCCATTTGTTTAGCGTAAAACGATTTTCGAAAAATGATTTTCTGCAAAATATTTTTCGAAAAATGAAAATGTTTTCCGAAAAATGAGATAAACATGTTTTCGAGAGTTTGGTAAGAAAAGTATTTTCCGAAAAATATTTTCATGTGTTTAATAAAAATATTTTTCATGTTAAATTTATTTTTAATAACTCCCAACTCCACTCACCACCACAACCCCTTGCCCCCGACCTTCCCCCCACCCCCCGTCGGGTTAAAAAAAAATTAATCATTTTAAAAATAAATTTAAAATGATTATTATTTTTTTTGACTCGAGGGGGGTGGGTGGGGTGGGGAGTTGTTAAACATAAATTTAAAATGATTAATTTTTTTGACTTGACGGGGAGGGGGTGGGGGGCAGGAGGTGGTGAGTGGAGTGGGGGAGGAGTTGTTAAAAATAAATTTAAAATGATTAATTTTTTTTACTCGACCGGGGGGGGGGGGTTGGGGGAGTGGAGTGGAGTGGGGGAGGAGTTGTTAAAAATAAATTTAAAATAATTTTTTTTTACCCGACGGGGGTGGGGGGGGAGGGAGAATTCTAAAATCTAACTTTAATATAAATAATTTTTTTTATGAGGGGATGGGGTAGGGGTGGTTGATGTGGGGTGGGTAACGTGAGGGTGTATGAAAAGTTAAGCGTGTGTGCATGTGAGGGTTAGGGCTGTAAACGAGTCGAGTTCGAACGGGTTTTCTATGTACGAGCTCGATCTCGTTTGATAATTATCGAGTTCGAGTTTTTCCCGAGTTCGAGTTCGAGTTCAATTGGTGGTTCGAACTCGAGCTCAATTGAGTTCGAGTTGTTCGCGAGCTACTCGCGAGCTACTCGAGTCGATCTCGATTTCAAGCATAAACGATCCGAGTTCGAGTTTGAGAATTTTCGTGCTTAACGAGTTTATTTCGAGTTCAAGCATTATCAATCTCAAGTTTCAAGTTTGGATTTAATTTACCCATTGAGCCTCCTTATATAGCCACTAGAACATGTAAGTTTCATTTTTTTTTTCGATGTGGGATTGTGTTGTGCAAGGCAAGGCGCGGCCAAGGCCAAGGCCGGCCGAGCCAAGGCCTAGATTAATTTTCCTTTCGATGTGAGATTTGTCCAAGGCAAGGCCAAGGCCGGCCGAGCCAAGGCAAGACAAGGCCACGGCCAAGGCCAGCCCAGGCGCCTCATTTACTTGGACTTTCTTTTCGATGTGGGATGATTACTTGCAAGTCCACGGCCAAGGCCGAGCCAAGGCAAGGCCAAGGCCGGCCGAGCCAATGTCAAGGCTAAATGCTATTTTTTTTTTTTTGAAAAATAAATATTTCATAAATTTATATATATATTTTTTTGATATATATATAAATTTATGAAATATATTTAAATTTTGTCTAATAATAATTTTTAAATTTTTATTAAGATCATTATTTTTTATTTAGGGTATAGGATATATATATAAAAAATAAATTTATATATATATATTTTTTAAATAAAATATAACAAATTACTTTCAAAAAAATAAATATAAGTCAATAAATATTATTTTTGAAAAATAAATAAATCATAAATTAAAATAAAATAAAAATAGAGCTAAACAAATTTTAAAAAAAATCAAATTAACACCGACATAATTATTCTGCCGCTACTACCACCACGTACAACCACTACGTACTATCACCACCACCACCACCACTACCACCATTACTATACCACATTTACTACTATATATACTACCACTACTATTACTACTACCACCATTACTACCACCACTTCCACCACCACCACCACCACCACCACCACAACAACAACAACCACCACTACTACTACCACCACTACTACCACTACTATCACTACCACTACTACCACCACCACTATCACTACCCCCACCACTACTACCACTACTACTACCACCATTACTATCACTACCACCACTGCTACTACCGTTACTACCCCAACCTTTATAACCCCTAAATCATACTCCCTCCGTCCCACGTTAGTTGAGACTTCTTTCCCTTTTGGGCCGTCCCACGTTAGTTGAGACTGCCCAAAATGGCAAAAATTTTAATATTTTATATTCACCCTACCCTACCCCACCCACTCATTCTCTCTCTTCATTTTCCACCATACAATTTATTCAACCAACCTACTATTAACTCCACTCATTCTCTCTCTTCATTTTCTACCACACATTTTCATTATCTTATTCATTTTCCTTAATTGGTGTGCCCAAAAAGTTAGTCTCAACTAACGTGGGACGGAGGGAGTATACTTATACCCCTAAACCCTAAACTCTAACCCTAAACCCTAAATCCTAAACTCTAAATCTTAAATGTAGATTTAGGGGTTAGGGTTTAGAGTTTAGGGTTTGGGGTATAGGGTTTAGGGTTTAGGATTTAGGGTATAGTATATATATTACATTTTAGTATATGATTTAGCATTTAGGGTATGAAATATATGATTTTAGGATTTAGGGGTTGGGGTATAAGTATATGAGATTTGAGATTTAGGGTTTAGGGTTAGAGTTTAGGGTTTAGGAGTATATGATTTAGGGGTTATAGGGGTTGGGGTAGTAATGGTAGTAGCAGTGGTGGTAGTGGTAGTAATGGTGGTAGTAGTAGTGGTAGTAGTAGTGGTGGGGGTAGTGATAGTGGTGGTGGTGGTAATAGTGGTAGTGATAGTAGTGGTAGTAGTAATGGTAGTAATAGTGGTGGTTGTGGTGCTGGTGGTGGTGGTAGTGGTGGTAGTAGTGGTAGCAGTGATGGTAGTAGTAATAGTAGTGGTAGTATATATAGTAGTAAATGTGGTATAGTAATGGTGGTAGTGGTGGTGGTGGTGGTGGTAGTACGTAGTGGTTGTACGTGGTGGTAGTAGTGGTAGTAGCGGCGGAATAATTATGTCGGTATTAATTTGATTTTTTTTAATTTGTTTAGCTCTATTTTTATTTTATTTTAATTTATGATTTATTTATTTTTCAAAAATAATATTTATTGACTTATATTTATTTTTTTGAGAGTAATTTGTTACATTTTATTTAAAATATATATATATATATAAATTTATTTTATATATATATATATCCTATACCCTAAATAAAAAATAATGATCTTAATAAAAATTTAAAAATTATTATTAGACAAAATTTATATATATTTCATAAATTTATATATATATCCAAAAAATATATATATAAATGTATGAAATGTTTATTTTTCAAAAAAAAAAAAATAGCATTTAGCCTTGGCCCTTGGCCTTGGCCTTGCCTTGGCTCGGCCTTGGCCGGCCCTTGCCTTGGCCGTGGCCTTACATGCCAATATCCCACATTGAATAGAAAGTATAATTAAATGAGGCGCCTGGGCTGGGCTGGCCTTGGCCGTGGCCGTGGCCTTGCCTTGGCTCGGCCTTGGCCGGCCCTTGCCTTGGCCGTGGCCTTGCATGTCAATATCCCACATCGAATAGAAAGTATAATTAAATGAGGCGCCTGGGCTGGCCTTGGCCGTGGCCTTGCCTTGGCCGACCCTAGGCTTGGCCGTCCCTTGCCTTGGCTGTGGCCTTGGAAGCAAATATCCCACATTGAAATTAAAACAAACAATGAAAAGAAGTCTAAGTATATATATATGTGTTAATGTGTATAATGGCCCTTGCTTCAATTTGTGATCCTTGGCCGTGGACTTGGCTAGGCTTTATTTTGGGCTTGGACAAATATATAATATGTGTATATGTGTATATGAAATCAAACAATGAAAAATTTGAGCTTGTACCGAGTTTATCGAGTCGAGTTCGAAACGAGCTTTCTCGAGCTCACGAGTCGAGCTTGTTCGACTCGAAAATTTCACGAGTTAAAATTCTTGTTCGAGCTCGAGCTCGAGCTTCAACTCGAGCTCATTCGAGTCGAGTTTTTTCGAGTCGAGCCCGAGTCGAGCTCGAGCTGCTCGGTTCGTATAACAGCCCTAGACTGAGGGTGTTAACATTTTTCGAGAAATGTTTTACTTAGGAAAAATCCGTAAATCATTTTACTTAGAAAAGTGAGGAAAATATTTTTCGGAAAACATTTTCTCAATTTTTCAGTGCTTAACAAACACCGGAAAATGGGGAAAACGTTTTCCGAAAAACATTTTCCCCCAAACAAACGGAGCCTAATTTATACTTGACTTACCTTTGCCCGGAAAACATGTTCCCCAAAACAAACGGAGTCTAATCTATACTTGACTTACCTTTGCGAAATTCTCAAGGCCGTCTCTAGCAATTTACGGCCTAGATCTGACCTAAAACTGCAGAAAACAAGTTCCCCTGCTCGAGGAGACGTTGCTTAGATTTCAAAAACACACAAAAACTGTTGTGAATATGGCCCTCCACACCCAAGCAAACCTACAAGAATAATTAGTGCACACAAACCAAGCACAAGAAATCAACGAAACAGAAAAGAACACAAGAAATTGTTAACCCAGTTCACCAAATTGATTGGCTACGTCTGGAGGCACTACCAAGCCAGGATCTTGCACTATGTATGTAAAATATGTTGTTACAATGAATAAAGGGGCGGAACATTGCTTTATATATGCCCAAGAAAGTATAAAACCAAACCCTAGCTTAAGCCCAGAAAACGCATTAAGCCCACGAACAAATTTCCTTGGCCGGCCTTGAGGCGCCCGCCTCAAGGTGCTCAAGCGGCCGCCTGGAAATTGCTCCAAAACCATGCCTTCCTTCGGAGCTCGAGGCGCCCGCCCCAAGCATGGCCATGCGCCCGCCTCAAGCAAGTGATGCCAACGCCAAGATTACGTTACGCGAGGCGCCCGCCCCATCCAGGTGATGCACCCGCCTCATACTGCTCCTAGAAACGACGAAGGTTGGTCCCTATCTCAACAATCTCCCACCTAGAGATCAACCGCATATACAAGCCCCGTATCCGTTCTTCAACTCATCCTTGGTGTCCTCCTAGTGCTCACCTCGATCATGGTAGTGCCATCCTCCTCTCTCATTCTTCAAGCCCAATTGAAGCTTTGCACAGCTTCAACTTCTCAAGGTTCACAACCTTTGTCAACATGTCAGCCGGGTTCTCCGATCCCAATATCTTTTCTAGCCACAAAATCTTCTCCTCCAAGAGATGCCTGATGTAGTGAAATCTCAGTTCAATGTGCTTCGTCCTCGAATGAAACGCCGGATTCTTTGCCAAGTGAATTGCGCTCTGTCATCACGTAGAGAATATTACCACTTCGCGTCTTCCCAAGTTCACCCAAGAAGTTACGCAGCCAAACCATCTCTTTACTTGCTTCCGTCACGCCACATATTCTCGCTTCGCAGCCGATCGAGCCACGATTTTTTGTAACTTAGAAGCCCAGGAGATTGCTGTACCACCCAATGTAAAAACGTAACCCGTAGTACTTCTCCTCTTATCAAGATCACTTGATGCTAAGTCCGCATCAACATAACCCGCTAACACCACTTCCTTGCTTGAAAAACACAGAGCCTTACCAGCACCCTTCAAGTAACGTAGGATCCACTTAACCGCTTCCCAATGTTGCTTTCTGGATTGCCCATGAACCGCCGACAACTCCCACCGCATGTGCAATGTCCGGCCTTGTACACACCATTGCATACATGAGACTCCCCACAGCTGAAGCATATGGAGTTCTCTCCATCTTGTCACGCTCTTCCTTGTCCCTAGGCGAGTCTTTCTCGGATAACTTGAAATGCAAACCCAATGGTGTCCCCGTTGGTTTGCCCCTTCCATACAAAATCTTGCCAAGACTTTCTCAACATATTACGCTTGCGAAAGAACCAATCTACCCGACTCCCTATTCCGGTCAATCCGCATGCCTAAGATTTTCCTTGCCTCTCCCAAATCCTTCATCTCGAACCGTTTCCGACAACCGAGTCTTCAACCTCGTTTACCTCTCTCTTGCTAGAGCCCGCTATTAACATGTCGTCCACATATAACAAAGCAAGATAATATACCCATTGTCCGTGTTCTTGAAGTAGCAACAATGATCCGCCTCACATCGATAAAATCAATGTCGTGCATGAATCAGTCAAATTTCTGTGCATCGCTAGGAGCTTGTTTAAGGCCATACAAGCTCTTAGTCAATCTGCAAACTAGCTCCTCATTACCCTTAGACAAGTAACCCTCTGGTTGTGCCATGTAGATCTCCTCCTCCAAATCCCCATGAAGAAAGGCGGTCTTCACATCCATCTGCTTCTAGCTGCAAGTCATCCGCCACTACTATCCCCGGAACCATTCTCGATAGTGGTCATCTTCACAACCGGAGTGAACACTTCGGTGTAGTCAATACCATACTTCTGCTGAAACCCTTTAACAACCGGTCTTGCCTTGTAACGCTTGCTACCGTCTGCTTCCTCCTTGATCCTGTAAACCCATTTGTTATGCGGCGCCTTCTTCCCCTTAGGTAGTTTAGTCAACTCCCAAGTTTTGTTAGCCTTGATGAGACCATCTCATCATCCATCGCAGCTTTCCACTTATTACAAAGCACACTACGACGCCTCCGCATAACATTCCGGTTCCCCATTATCCGTCAACAACAAATAATAATTCGAAGGAGTATACTGCCGGGTGATCCACGCAATCTGCCGGATCTACGCAGCGGAATATCCGGTTACGGAGTACGTGGTTCATCTTCGCGACCTCCGACCATGGTCAACATGAACCTGCCCCGCTCCCACCCGAGTTTGGAATATCCACCTCTACAACCTCCGGTTCCGAACTAGTACCATCGATGCCCCCTTTCTATCCTTGTACAAAACCTGTTCATTGAATACCACATCTCGACTACGAATAACCTTATGGTTTTGATCATCCCAAAATTTATACCCGAAGTCATCCCCGCCATACCCAATAAATGTACACTTAACCGATTTAGCATCTAATTTAGTTCTCTCAAAGAGAATCAATATGAACATAAGAAACGCAGCCAAATACGCGAAGAAAGGACAGATTTACCTTGCCACTCCAAGCTTCCTCTGGAATTCCATTCCCCAATGGAACCGATGGTCCCCGATTGATCAAGAAAGGCTGCAGTGTCAAGCGCATATGCCCGTAACGTCTTCTAAGTCCACACTTCAATCTCATACTTCTAGCCCGCTCGTTCAATGTCCTGTTCATCCTCTCTCGCTACCCCGCTGAGTTGTGGAGTCTTCTTTGGAGTCTTCTCCATACGAATACCATTCGCAGACAATATTCCCTAAACTCGCAAGCTCATACTCCCCACCATTGTCGATCTTAAGCACTTAAGCTTAAGTCCCGTTTGATTCTCCACCAAAGCCCTCCACTTCTTGAACACCTCGAAAGCCTCATCTTTCCCCTTCAAGAAATAGACCCGCACCTTCCTTGTAGAATCATCAATGAAAGTCATGTAATATGGACGCACCACCTGTGAGATGTAACTGAGATGGCCCCACAAGTCCGTGTGAACCAATTCCAACTTTGCTTCCTCAATCCCCTACTCCGTCCTTGAGAAATTACTTCTCCCTTGTTTGCCAAACATACAATCTTCGCAGAGATCCCCACGTTGATCGTCTTCAAACCGGTAGTAGACCCTTGGAACAAAGTACCTTCATCCCTGTCTCACTCATGTGACCCAATCGACAGTGCCACAAATCGGTATCACCCTTAGGCTGCGCCACCGCAATACTATCCTTGGTGTTGTTCGCCAAATACAAAGTACCCTCCTTATTACCCCGAGCGATCTCACAATCCTCCTTGGTAATAACCCGGTTCTCGGCCCGAAAGTCACCTTGTAACCCTCATCATCCAACCGCCCAACCGAAAGTAAGTTCTTCTTCAAACCGAATGTGTCGAACCCCGTTCGGATGTAGAACCTTCCCGTCCGATGCTCCTATTCGACATCCCCTTCCCCTTGATTTCCAAAGGCTCCCCATCGGCTAGATAGACCTTCCGAAATCACCGGAAGTATAATTCTCCATCTCTTCCTTATGCCCGCAAGAGTGGAATGATGCCCCGAATCCAAAGCACCCATGATTCTAGTGCACTACTAACACTCGAGAACCGATTACATCGTCACCTTCGACCGCCACATTCGCCCGATTGCCCTTACGATTTGGACAATCCCTCTTAAAGTGTCCCAACTCCTTACAATAATAGCTTGAACAGAACCCTTTGCAACCTTTGGTTTGTTCTCCATGACTTTGACCTTACCACTCACAACGTTCTCCCTTGATTCGGTCCTTCCTCGTTTGCTAGTACCGGCTTCCCCTACTAGTAGTAGCGAAGCCGATCCCGAAGCACTTGATGTCCCCAACTTCTTCATGCGATTTTCTTCACCTAAAAGAAAGTCTTTAACATCATCATACTTCAATTTATTCTTACTGCTGAAGCGTTGATTGCGATCACCGTTCCGCTCCAACTTGCAGGTAAAGAAGCTAGCAGAGACATGCATGAACCTCGTCATCGAACTTGATCGCCACCGCGATCAATGAATCTATGACATCCATAAACTCATCAATGTGTTTAGCCAAGGATCCTCCCTCTTGCATCTTGAGACTACCCATCTTGCGTATCAAATCAACCTTATTTGCGGCGAGACGGAGTTTCAAATCTCTCGGTAAGATAATCCAATAGCTCCTTGGTGGTTGTAGCCTTCTTGGTAGTCTTCGCGATCCACTTTGACAAAGTAGATCTCACCACCCCTAAAGCCTTCCGATCCATGAGTTCCCATTCTTCCCGATCTTCGTCTTAGGTTTGACTCCCTTCGAGGCTTGTAGAGATCTTTGTTGTACAAGAGATCTTCGATGCGCATCCTCCAATATCCGAAATCGGACCCGTCGAATTTCTCCACCGCTGTTTGTCCTTGCCCATTCTTGATTGCTTGAAACAACTCCCCTTGATCCTAAACCAAGAGCTCGATACCGGTTGTTGTGAATATGGCCCTCCACACCCAAGCAAACCTACAAGAATAATTAGTGCACACAAACCAAGCACAAGAAATCAACGAAACGAGAAAGAACACAAGAAATTGTTAACCCAGTTCACCAAATTGATTGGCTACGTCTGGAGGCACTACCAAGCCAGGATCTTGCACTATGTATGTAAAATATGTTGTTACAATGAATAAAGGGGCGGAACATTGCTTTATATATGCCCAAGAAAGTATAAAACCAAACCCTAGCTTAAGCCCAGAAAACGCATTAAGCCCACGAACAAATTTCCTTGGCCGGCCTTGAGGCGCCCGCCTCAAGGTGCTCAAGCGGCCGCCTGGAAATTGCTCCAAAACCATGCCTTCCTTCGGAGCTCGAGGCGCCCGCCCCAAGCATGGCCATGCGCCCGCCTCAAGCAAGTGATGCCAACGCCAAGATTACGTTACGCGAGGCGCCCGCCCCATCCAGGTGATGCACCCGCTCATACTGCTCCTAGAAACGACGAAGGTTGGTCCCTATCTCAACAAAAACATCGTCGGATCTTGTTATGAATTTGATAAGCTGAATTAAATCACAGCAAATTGGATGTCAATTTGCTGAGCTCAATTCCTTGCGTAGGTGAGAGAGAACAGAGAAAGTAGGAGAGAGAGAATAGATTGAGAGGAGAGAGAATAGATTTGGAAGAGAGAGAGAGAGAGAGAATCAGTTAGGAGAGAGAGAAACAGAATAGGGGAGAAAAACGTGAATATGCATTTCATGATTTCTTCCTTTACAATGCCAACAATATTTATCCCCGTTAAACGACAAAGGACAAATTAAAAAGGATTCAAAACAACAACGTATCGAACTTAACAACTAAACAACGTAATTAAACAAAACGACGACGTATTCCACTAAATCAAACGACGCCGCTTGATGTTATTGACTCAACCACCACTAACGTCCACTTCCAACGGTAACTCCCAAATTAACATGAACCCTAATTCGTAACCTTCCACCCTTCTTCAATCAATCCTTGTCTCAAGGATTAAAATGGGGAAAATTAGCTGCAATTATTGGCCATTCCTCCCAGGTCGCATCTTCTGGTAATGTATTTGCCCACTGTATGAGGACTTAGGCAGCTGGGCGTCCATCTTTTTTTATTAAGCGTCTGTCTAAAATGGCAAGTGGCTCTACCATAAACTTCCCGTCATCATCCATAACTGGTAATGCTGTCTGAGTTACTAGAACACTCCCAATCCTTTTTTTGAGTAGGGAAACATGGAATACTGGGTGTATCTTTGATGTTGGTGGTAGCTCTAACTTGTAAGCAACTTTCCCCACTTTCGCAATGACTTGAAAAGGCCCATAAAACTTTGGAGCTAGCTTGAAATCCCTTCGTAGAGCCAATGAAGTTTGCTTCAAGTAGACCCAATCCCCTATTTAAAACTCCCTTTCAGTTCGATTGACATCTGCCATATGCTTCATCCTTGTTTGAGCCAGCACTAGGTTGTCTCTCAGCAACCTGATATGATCACTCCTATCCTTGATGAATTCTCCCACTGCATCCACCTTTGAGTATTGCTCATGGTTAAATAAGGACTGAGGAGGAGGGTAGCCATACAAGGCCTCAAAGGGAGTCATGTTTAGAGCAGTATGGTAGTTGGTATTATACCACCATTCAGCTAAACTTAACCACTGAGACCACTGCTTTGGGTTTTGTCGTCTATTTGTTCTTAAATAGTGTTCCAAACACCTGTTGAGCCTCTCAGTTTGTCCATCAGTTTGAGGATGGTAAGCTGTACTAAGTTGCAAAGTAGTGCCCATCAGCTTAAACAATTCCTTCCAAAACTGGCTAAGAAAAATAGCATCCCTGTCAAAGGTGATTGTAACTGGTAGCCCATGAAATTTATAAACTTGTTCAAAGAATATCTTAGCTACCCCATAAGCAGTGTAAGGGTGCTTTAGAGGAATGAAGTGACCATACTTAGTGAGTCTATCCACTACCACTAAGATGGAATTCCAATTGTGGGATATAGGCAGACCTTCAATAAAATCCATGGCAATATCATTCCAAGGCTGTTGAGGAATGGGTAAAGGTTGCAACAATCCTGGGGTATGCACATTTTCATTCTTGTGTTGTTGACAAACATCACAAGGGCCAATCCACCTCTTCACATCTTCCTTCATACCAGGCCAATAGAAGTATTGAGCAATCCTTTTACAGGTACCCAAAATGCCAGAATGACCCCCCAAGGGAGTAATGTGCAGCTCTTCCACAATCTGTTTCCTCAAATCAGTATTACAGCCAATGTATATCTTCCCTTCCCTCCTTAATAACCCTTGTTGGTGAGTGAATTTCTGAAACTCATGAGGATTAATAAGCAACTCTTCCATCACTTTCTGTACTTCCACATATCCTTCCATACTTGTGAGCACTTTAGTTACCCACTGAGGTTGCACTACAGAGATAGCATTACAATGGATTGCATTGTTACCTTCATGCTGCCTTGATAGAGCATCTGCAGCTTTGTTGTCTACTCTCTTTTTATAACTAATTGTATAATCAAATCCCAAAGACTTGGATATCCACCTTTGTTGTAACCCATTGATGACTTTTTGCTCAATCAGGTGCTTCAAACTTTCATGATCAGTTTTGATCACAAAAGGGTGACCACACAAGTAATGCTTTCATTTCTCCACAGCAAACACTACTGCCAAAAACTCTTTCTCATAAGTTGATAACCCCAATTGCTTGGGTCCCAAAGCTTTGCTTAAGAAAGCAATAGGCCTGCCCTCTTGCATAAGTACTGCCCCAATACCCCCAAAACAAGCATCAGTTTCCACTATGAAGGTTTTGTTGAAGTCAGGCATGGCTAGAACAGGTGAGGTGGTCATGGCTTGTTTGAGTTTTTCGAAAGCCACAGTAGCATCAGAATCCCACTTAAACCCTCCCTTTTGAAGTAATCTGGTAAGAGGCTTACTAATGATCCTATAGTGCCTTATGAACTTTCGATAGTAACCTGTGAGGCCCAGAAAACCCCTTAATCCCTTCACATTTGTTGTAATTGGCCAGTCCCTCATGCATTTAATCTTGTTTGGGTCAGTAGCAACTCCATTTCTGTCAATTATGTGGCCCAAATACTCTACCTCCTTCTGTCCAAAAGCACATTTACTTTTCTTTACAAAGAGCTGGTGGTTCCTTAATTGAGCTAAGACTTGCCTTAGGTGTTCCATATGTGATTCCCATGAGGGACTATAAATGAGTATGTCATCAAAAAACACCAATAAAAATTTCCTCATAAACTCAGCAAACACATCATTCATGAGAGCTTGAAAAGTGGCTGGTGCATTTGTTAAACCAAAGGGCATTACCTTGAATTCAAAATGGCCATGGTGGGTCCTAAATGCAGTCTTTGGAATGTCATCCACATTGACTCTAATCTGGTGGTAACCAGATCTCAGGTCAAGCTTGGTGAAGTATTGAGATCCATGTAATTCATCCAATAGTTCATCAATGATGGGTATGGGGAACTTGTCCTTGATTGTCATCCCATTTAAATCCCTGTAATCTATACACATCCTCCATGAGCCATCTTTCTTTTTGACCAACAACACTGGTGAAGCAAATGGACTTACACTGTGTTGTATGATCCCACTTCTCAGCATCTCAGCAACCAGCTTCTCAATTTCAGATTTCTGAAAATGTGGACACCTGTAGGGCCTTTTGTTTACAGGAGAGCTTCCCATCTTCAAGGGAATACCATGGTCATGGAACCTCAAAGGAGGTAGGCCCTTAGGTTCAGCAAAAACATCATCAAACTCCCCCAATATGCTTTGAATATCTGGATGTACCTCTGAGTTGTCATCCTCAATTGACATGGAATAAAGTTGCAAGAAAACCCACATAGATACCTCAACAGTTCCTTCTCAGATGATAAGGCATTCATGGTGTGAATCAAAGTGGCATCAACTACCCCCTTCAAACATACTTCCCTCCCTTTCCACTTGAAACTTAGAGTTAAATCTTGGAAATCAAAAGTTACAGGGCTAATGGATTTCAACCATTGTATGCCCAAGACAGCATCACAACCTCCTAAGTTCAACACTTTCATGTCAAGATCTTTGAAAATGCGGTTCTGCATTTTCCATCAGAACCCCAAGCATTTCCCATGGCTTTCAACTTTAGTCCCATCTGCCACTGTTACTTGCACCCTTGGAGAGTCCAAAATAACACAACCTAATCTCTTTGCAGCCTCTGGATCAATAAAATTATGAGTGCTCCCACTGTCTCTGAGCACAGAAAATTTCTTCTTATCCTTCCACCCTATCAGCTTCAATGTTTGTAATCCATTGCAACCAGAAAGAGCATGGAGGGAAACATTGGTGTCATCACCAGGTTTCTCTTCTTGTGGAGGCTCAATATCTGCATTCAATGAGTCATGCCAGATCTCCTCATCTTCCTCTTCCATATTCAACATGTAAATTTGCCTATTCTTGCACTTATGACCAAACTTATATGGTTCATCACAGTTGTAACACAACCCCTTATCTCTCCTGGTTTGCATCTCAGCTTGGGTTAAGTGCTTGATAGTAAAAGGTTGTTTAGTGGATCCCACACTGCTGTGGCTTGTTTTAGGGTTGGTGGAGGAGGTGTTTGGTTTTTGTAGAGAATTGTATTGGTTGGTATATGTAACTGGTTTAGTGTTTGTTGTCTGTGAATAAGGAGGGGGTTTGTTAACTGGGTATTTCAGCTTCCTGTTAGCACACTCAACATGGGACTCCTCAACCTTAGCAATACTCATAGCATGAGACAAAGTAGTGGGAAACTGAACATGCACCCTATATTTGATTTCATCTTTTAATCCCTTAATGAAATTATTAATGAAATACTTTTCAGTTAATTCTGGAATCTCAATTTTCATGAGGACTCTCAATTCCTCAAATTTCTCCATATACTCACAAACTGAACCAATTTGTTGTAAACTAGCAAACTCACCTTCAATGTTTTCATGGATTTGTGGCCCAAATCGAGAAGCAACCCTCCTCACAAACTCATCCCACTCTAAGTTTTCCAGCTCATCAATATAATTCTGATACCAGAACTCTGCTCCACCTTCGAAGTGCATTGATGCCAATTCCACTCTATCCTTATCTGGGACTGACTTGTACTTAAAAAAAATTCGACACTTCCTTGCCCATCCTCTGCAATCAACTCCTGCGAATTTAGGAAACTCCAGCTTCAAGTATTTCTTATATGTCTCAGCAACAGCAACATCCTTATCATGCTTGTTTCCCCTAACATCATCCCTTATAATTTCATCCACAAATCCCTCAAACTCACTCCTAAGAGGGTCCCTACGCCGTTGTTGATCTCCCTTATGGCCTTGCCCACTACTAGGAGGAGCTCCCAAAATAGAATTATTACCAGAATTTGTATGAGCTTGGGTAGAACCTTCCTTCTCCTTGTTGTTGAGAATTCTCTTCATTTCCACCATCATGGATGTCACTTGTTCCATTGATTCCTTGAGACCAGAAACATCACTACGAACTTCCTCCATGGCTGCTCTAGTTTCCCTCTCGTTGATTGCTATTGTTTCCGCCATACGTTGATGATTCACGATCAGGTGCTGGATCTGTTCTCCACAAGCCTTGATACCTCCTTCCAGCTGCTCATTGCGTGTTTCCACCATGATTTCTGTGATAACCTTCTCGATCGAGAAGGCTCTGATACCAACTTGTTATGAATTTGCTAAGCTGAATTAAATCACAGCAAATTGGATGTCAATATGCTGAGCTCAATTCCTTGCGTAGGTGAGAGAGAACAGAGAAAGTAGGAGAGAGAGAATAGATTAAGAGGAGAGAGAATAGATTTGGAAGAGAGAGAGAGAATCAGTTAGGAGAGAGAGAAACAGAATAGGGGAGAAAAACGTGAATATGCATTTCATGATTTCTTCCTTTACATTGCCAACAATATTTATCCCCGTTAAACGACAAAGGACAAATTAAAAAGGATTCAAAACGACAACGTATCGAACTTAACAACTAAACAACGTAATTAAACAAAACGACACGTATTATTCCACTAAATCAAACGACGCCGCTTGATGTTATTGACTCAACCACCACTAACGTCCACTTCCAACGGTAACTCCCAAATTAACATGAACCCTAATTCGTAACAGATCTGAGTTCCAGAAACCCACCCAACATTGTTTGGCGTTCTATATTGTCTGATCTCTTCCCCCTAATTCCAAGCGCTCTCTCTCTCTCTCTCTCTCTCTCTCTTCCTTTCTTTCTCTAAAACCCACTCTCTCATAGTCCACAAGCAGATCCAATCGGAGCATTACATATAAGAAGTCGCAAGAGAGTGAGAGAGAGAGATGTAGGGTATCGGGATCGGAGTCGGAGAGGGCATTTTCATTTACCGATGGGAATGCCCGAACGATGAGCAAAGCCGACGACGAAGAAGACGACGACAACGAGTGTTTCTACGAGTCCCTTGATCGCTGTTAAGTAACCAACTTCTCTAAAACCTTAAGGTGATAGAGAGGGTACCCGTAACGTATATCATGCTTAGATATTAACACTCCCCCTTACGTGCATACATGGAGTTATAAGGGTCCAATTGGGCCAATACGTACCCTTTATAAATTTTTTAGGATAAATACAAGCTGGAAGATTTGAACCCTAGACTTTGCCAAACCATGAGCTCTGATACCATGTTAAGTAACCAACTTCTCAAAAACCTTAAGGTGATAGAGAGGGTACCCATAACGTATATCATGCTTAGATATTAACAATCGCGTTATTTCTTCCACCAATTCATCCTGTTCTTCATCTTCTTTTAATTCCGACGACGACAAGGATCCGAATTATTGCCGTTCGCCAGATTATGATGCTCCGGCGCTGGCACTACCCACATTGCCAATCCCTAAATTCCCAATGGGAGTTTCCAATAACTACGATGTCCGGATCTCTCAACCATTTCCGTCCGCGGATTGGGAGGGAGGAGGAGTTAGAGGCTTAGATTACATAGAGATAGAGAGAGAGAATGAGCGTGTGTGTGTGTGTGTGTGTGTGTGTTTAAGGAGGAATAAAATGACGTGGGGGGAGAGGGGGAGCCTCTAGAGGTGTTTGGAAAATTATAATGAGTAAGTTTTGGGAGAAATCAGTTTCTCCATAAATTATAAAAAGTCCAATTTTTTTCAACTTGCAAATATTTGACGAATATAAAAGCAGTTTAAAAAAACAGGACTTTTTATAACTTAGGGAGAAACTAGTTTCCCCAAAATATTGTGAATTATAATTTGGGGAGAACTATTTATTTGACATTTACAAAAAGATTTTTTTCAAAAGGAATAAAATCTGGAAAGGGGGCCAGGGAATTTTTCCTTTGGAAAACTATATCTCAAGCAAATAATTGAATGTTGTGAAGAGTAATTGATTAAAAGTGAAATTTACCAAAGATTTGATGATATGGGTTTTTCATCTCGCAAACTAGTTGATCAAATGATGCAACAGAACAACAAAACAAAATGCTCGTTGCTGAATCCCATGATTAATTTACAGATTCAAGATTCAGGGCCCAAGCAGTTCGATAACTTAAAAATCCAATATAAAGGATCTCAAGCGGTTCGATAGCACAGTAGCCCTATATTATGTGAGGTCGATGGAGGGGCAGCGAAACAACCAAAGTAACCCACAAGATATGAACCATCTCTATCAACAGGCGACGAGATTGGGCAGCTTAAGAAAGTAAAGGTTGGTTAAAGCTAAAAAATGCTGCCACACTTGCAAGAGATTATGAACATGGAGCATGCTAACCAGAAAGACTTTACAATGCCGAAAAACACAGGATTTCAGATGCTTCTTTTAATTTACAATTACAAGAGGGAAACATAAGGGTGCTTGCAATAGTTGTACCATCAACACTACGTACACCCCAGAATTCTGGACTATGCAATAACTACATGAATTATGAGCAAGAAACTCGAAATCCCTGAACCGCCACTGGAATCACCAAAGTCTAACTGATTTCACTGATCCCAATGACTGGTCGTTTGAACTTTGTGAACGTCAAGCATTATGGTACCCAAAAGCATCCATGCCCCCTTTTTGTAGACTACATAGATATAATATGCGTAAGAGAGAAGCGTTATACTCCCTCCGTCGCAATATAAAGGTTACAAATTTCAATTTTAGGCGTCTCATTATAATGGTTACTAACCCAAAATAGTCGATAAAACTCACTTGTCATACTCACAACAAAAACTCCCAACACCACTTTCTCCTACACTACTTTTCATACTCACAATACTTACTTTTTCCTTAAATCTCCGCACTTTCACATTTGGTAACCTTTATATTGGGACGGAGGAAGTATGTCATAGTAACACCATGTCAAAACAGGTCGGATTGATTTGTACAGTGGATCTGGAGAATGGACACTGGAGACTGTATGAGACTTAATTAGTGTGTATATGTGTGAGAAATGACAGCATAAGGGTATCCAAATAGCACGTACCTTGCATGTGTGAATAGAGATCCCTTACATAGCAAGACCAAAGATGCGGTTGTGTATGTGCTTTGATATTGTGAGAAACAACACTAAAGTTTGTAAATGAGATGGGAGCTTCATAGTTCACACTTTCAATGCAAGAGCATACTTAACTTGGTTAACGTTAATCGGAGCTTCATAGATTTCACACGACAACATACTCATCTGAAGCTCCTCAAATAGACCAATAACCATGAAAAACTAAGGCTGCAGTCCCAAAATATGTTGAATAAACTCATATAGCTTAAACCGGTAGCCTGAAATGGCCCATTTTATAACTCTTCCCTCTTAAGAAAATGTCTTATTTGACAAGTTAGACATTTAACTACATATTTCTTACAATTTTTCAGTTTATGCTTCCACCATAAAAACAAGTATTATAAACATGCTAATTCAAGGGCAGCAATAAATTAGATGGTATGTATAGCAGGGTGAAAAACAAATGACCTGAAATGCGGGGGCTCAAAAGTTTCTGCCTTCCTTCTCTGGCCGTAACTGTCTGCATCAAGAATTTTCTGATGTATGTTCCGACTAGTCATTGACAACTGAGAGTGGGAGTGACCGCGAGAGCATTATTGCCACAAAATGTCTTAATTTCCGGCAAACAACTCTAGTAATGCCACAATAAGGATCTACTTGAATCGGGAAATCAAGCGTTTATAAGTTCTCTTGTCAGGTTTGAGTTCCAGCTTCAACATTTCATCATGTAATTTCATAGCTTTTCTCAATTCATTTTCCAGGTAAAGTGCAGTAATCATAATTGAGAAGCTTTCACTGCTCAACAAATCTTTCCTCCTCATGTAACCAAACACCCTTTCTGCTTCTTCAACCCTTCTGCGTCTGGTAAGCCTACCAAGAAGCACATTATAAGTGCTTACATCCAATGTCCGATCATGTTTCTCCATGTTATCATGCAAAGCAATAGCTAAATCAACCCTTTTGCTCTTGCAGTAATGCTTCACCAAAGAACAAAAGCAAGATGCCTCGGGAAAGATTGACTTTTCTAGACAAAAGTTCACAAGCTCTTCTGCTTCTTCCCATCTAGCATTATCACATTGAGAAGTTATGTACTTGGACAATTCTGACGAGGAAGGGCTAGACCCTCTAGAAATCATATTAATCAGCAAGCTATGAACTTCTTCTGAAGGATTTTCTGTGCAAAGAACATCAGTAAAAGCATCATAACTATTGTTGTCCACTTGAATTCCTCTTTGCTCCATCACATGAAATATCTTAATCGCATCCTTTGCTCGACCTTCCTCAGATAAAACTCTTAGCATGCAACCATAAGTATCATCTTCTAATACAGTTTTCTTATCAAAAGCTCTCTTATATAACAAGTTGGCTGCATATGTTTTTCTCATGCCCAATAACTTCTGAACAACTGAGTCATATTCAATTATAGCTTTTGAAATGTATCCCTTTTCCACCATAGAATCCAATGCCAGTGAAATCACCTCGCAGTTTTCATGCCTACAAGCGCCATCAAGAATTGATGCATAAGTACTGAACCCCGGTAAGAGTTTTCTCTCGGACATTTCATCTAACAGCTTCAGTGCAGCTTCAAAGTTCCTTCTTTCACTATAAAACTCGATCACTAGATTATAAATCAAAACATCATAAACACCCATATCTATAATCCTAAGAACACTCTCAATTCTTCCATATTTACATAAAATTCTAGCAATTAAATCCCATGTTAACTGATTCGCTAAAACCCCACTTCTAAGCATAAAACCATAGAAACACAATGCCACTCTAATCTCATTCTTCTCTTGCAACACATTAAGCAATGTGTTACAACTCTGTACTGTAACACATATCCTATAATCTTTAGTTCCATCACTTTTAGTTTTCAGTACAATCTCTAGAGCCTGAAAATACAACCCTTTCTTGCAATAACAATCAATAACAGAACCAAAAACAAGAGACTGTGAATCAAAACAAGAACTCTTACATGGCACAATCAAAGATTCAACAATATGGGTTGGTGGGTAAGTTTGAATTAGTGAATCCAAGATGGGTTTCGCGGGTAAAACGAGATTGGAGTCAAGTAAAATCCGGGTGAGTTTGCAGTGGGTTTTGAGGTCTGGCTCAAATCTTGCATTTTGAACAGCCCAGTTGAAGAAATTGAGTGAAATTTGTGGTTGGGTTTGAGTTTTATAAAGGATTTGAAGAAAGAGAGATGGGTTTAGATTGTATGGGAGATTAAAAGGTTGAAGGAGTTGAGGCCAGTTGTGTCTTTGCAAGAGAATGGTAGAAATTTGATTGATGAACTGATTTTGCTTGATTTTGGATCTCCAATTCAGATTTGTGAGGTTTAGGGATGATATTGTTGAGGTTGAGGTAGAGAGTGATCTTGTGAAGAGATTGGTTTTTTGAAGAAGCATTTGGAGGTTCAATTTGAGCTCAGTTTTCACCCTTTTAATTCCTACGGAGTATACTGTTTGAGACGGGTTTTGTTAGGAAAAAAAAACAGAGGCTAGAAAAAAAAAATGTGGTGACGTTTTTATAATGGGAAATGCAATTAAGGGCCTAAACTTATAGGGGTCTTCTACGAAGGGATGCTAATTTTTTTATTTTATTTTTTTTGCTACATTATTAGGGCTCCAAATGTAAGCTTTTTGTCGGTTAAGGGTTTTTTACGAAATTCGTTAAAATTTTGATTAAACATGTGTCAAGCGCGTGATCAACAAATTGGAAGAGTTTGAAGTTGATTTAATTTATAAGGGGTTAGGCGATATTTTGTAAAACTAAAAGAGTAGAAAGGAAAGTTAATATAATTAAAAACAATTTTTTTGGTGACATTAATAGATTATTGTAGAAGCAATTTTAATATTAAAACTAAACATAAATATTTCCTTTTTAAAAAAAAAAGCAATTATTAAATATTTCTTTTCAAAATATTTTTTTTAATAAAAAGTAATTAAATCTGACTAAAATCTTACAAAAAACGCGTTTTTCCTTAAGGTTAAAAAAAATTTGTTTTGTTTCCCCCGCCAGTGTCAGTGTAACAAAGTGCCAGTGCATGTGTAAAAAAGTGTCAATGTAAAAAAGTGTCAGTATTAGTGTAACAAAGTGTCAGTGTAAAAAGTGTTAGTGCATGTATATTAAGTGTCAGTGTAAAAAAGTGTCAGTGCATGTGTAACAAAGTGCCAGTGTTAGTATAAAAGAGTGCCAGTGTGAAGAGTGTCAGTGCATGTATATTAAGTGGCAGTGTAAAAAAGTGTCAGTGCATGTGTAACAAAAGTGTCAGTGTGAAAAGTGTCAGTGCATGTATTATATAAGTGCTGTAAAAATGGTTTTTCCTAAGTTTAAAAAAAACGCATTTTTTATAAGATCAACTCTTAAATCTACATACCGAAAACTAAAAATATATAATATTTTTATGCATATTTTTAAGATATTAAATTTTTAAAGAATAGTACGATAATTGCCTTATTATTATATTAACATAAATCAAGCAAAAAGAAGAAAGGAAACAAAAAGAAAGAAAGAAAGCAAATCTATATATATATAAAAATAGGATAGTCTCTAAAATAAGAAACCTAATATTTCCCTCCAAAGTGGTTTCTAAAAATAGAATATCATCAAATTTTTTTTCAATAGAAAAATTAATGAAAGTTGATTTAATAGCTTTTAAAAGACTAGACTCTTCAATTCGACTTTCTATTTGCCACTGAATTCAAAAAGCCATGGATACAATTGATACTAGTCATATTCTTAGACTTTAGGCTATAAAAATATCTCCATCAATTCAACTCTCACGTAATCAACTAAAAATCCGTATTGATCCAAATACGAAAAATATTACTCCGATGAAGGCAACGGTTTTGATCGATGGCGGTTTTCAAAAGCTTGATCGGTTGAAAAAGCAGCGGCAATGAAATTGGGTATGGGCAGTGATGATGGTGATAAGTTAGAGAAGAGAAGTTATGGTGGCGGACTGTGAAAATAATCTCATGGCTGTTGGTGGTGGTAGTGGCGATGTGAGTGTTGGCGGGTTATCAAGGTGTGATGGAGTTGAAGAAGAAGAGACGAAGATGAAAGAATGCAAAGTGAAAAAAATAAAGAGTTATGTGATGTACTACTTCATAGAGATGAGCTTTAATTAGGATTTTTATTTGTTTACTTCAAATTAAGGTTGTGTATAGTATAAGTTTTTTTTAATGTAAGGTAATTTTATTTTTGAACAATTTTACGGAAATGTTTACTAAGTCTAGACGGGTTTTATTTTTTTTTTTGGCAAATTAGACGTGTTTTTAGGTTATGATTTTTTTTTTTTGGCAAGTTTTATTTTGGAACAAAGTATGTTTATTTTTTATTTTGAAAATTGGTAAATTTGTGTATGAAAATCTAAATAATATTTACTGAATCCTATAATTACTTCCTAAAATTACTCCAACCTTTTATTTGAAATTGATAAGTTTATTTTTTGGAAAACATAAAATAATATTTAATCAAATTTATTGCAACCTAGACATGTTTTAGGTTATGCTTATTTTTTGGCAATTTTTTTTAGTAATTTGTTTCTGGTAAGTTTAAAGTTTTTTTTAGTAAACCGAAATGGGAAGATAATTAGTCAAATTTGCTCATTATTACTAATTAATAAATTTCTCATCCAACGCTTTTCTCCATTTAAACCCTGTAATTTCGTTTGATTATGGTTACCACTTACCATAACTACTGCTCCTAAATTTTCTCCACCCAATATCACTTATTATTCATATCAAGAGTTCAAATAAGGGGCATTTACAAAAAACTCATTTTAAAAGATGGAAATTACAAAAAAATACACACAAGATGGAAATTACAAAAAACTTCTATAAAAATTACAAAAAACTACTTTTGTAAATTGAAAGCACTATTTTCGTAAAAAAAAAAAGAAAGAAAACGAAAAAAAAAATATAAATAAACATAAAATTTAAAACATTCAGTTACAATAAGATACTTATGAATTAATAAAAAATGTAAATGCTGCAGAGCCAAATCAAAACAAAAAACAAAATGAAATTCCCATGTGGCTGCTAAGCACACTCATCACTAAATAGCTCACTCAGCTCAATTGCTTATAAATTTCATAAAATTACAAAAGAGAATACATCATAGGGCCAAGCTAGGCCTTTTTTGGTCTGCTCTTCGATCAAAAGAGCCTTGAATATAGAACCACAAATTAACCGATAAACAACTGATAAACATGATAAACAACTGATAAATAAATAACTGATAAACATGATAAACAACTGATAAATAATTGATAAACAACTGATAAACATGATAAATAACTGATAAACAACTGATAAACATGATAAACAACTGAAAAACAACTGATAAACAACTGATAAACAACTGATAAACATGATAAACAACTGATAAACAACTGATAAACATGATAAATAACTGATAACAACTGATAAACAAATGATAACAACTGATAAACCTGATAAAACAACTGATAAACAACTGATAAACAACCGATAAACAACATGATAAACATGATAAACAACTGATAAACAACTGATAAACAACCGATAAACAACATGATAAACATGATAAACAACTGATAAACAACTGATAAACATGATAAACAACTGATAAACAACTGATAACAACTGATAAACAACTGATAAACATGATAAACAACTGATAAACAACTGATAAACATGATAAACAACTGATAAACAACTGATAAACAACTGATAAACAACTGATAAACATGATAAACAACTGATAAACAACTGATAAACATGATAAACAACTGATAAACAACTGATAAACAACTATAAACATGATAAACAACTGATAAACAACTATAAATATGATAAACAACTGATAAACATGATAAACAACTGATAACAACTGATAAACAACTGATAACAACTGATAAACCTGATAAAACAACTGATAACAACTGATAAACAACTGATAACAACTGATAAACAACTGATAAACAACTGATACAAATGATAAACAACTGATAAACATCAAAATTCCAAAAACCTCCATCATTTTCACCATTAAACTCTTCTCAATTCATTACATAAATTCTCAAAAACCAATCATTACCAACAATAAAACATAAAATAAATGGAAAGTACATATTTAAATCCTAGTTTACTTGGAAGAGTGGCCAAAGCTTGCGGTCTCGAGCCGTTGAAATAGGGCAATTGTCTCTGTAAAATAGGCCTGCCCTCCAACATAGTGGGTATACTCCCACAGGTGCCCCATGTTCCTACGTCCTTTCTATCTAACAGCTAACAGCTGCTCCTACTATGTTTCGCAACTAACCAGCGAGCGAGATGAAATCACACCTTTCATTTCTTGAGATATGTGGTTAATATTAATAAGACGTCCCGCGGGCCAACTAAACATATGTCTATCTTGACCACATAATTTAAAAAATGGGAGATGCGTGCAACTAAAAAAATATAAAGAGTTCTGAATACCTTCCTTCTCAATCCCACACAATCTGATTTGACATTGTTTCGACAGTGCTTTGCTCTTGCGCGTTGCAACGAACGTTGCTGATTAGTCCATAATATCATTTTTTGAGCTTGACAAATAGAATGTTTTTCGGGTGAAATGAAATTCACATTTCATTAAAATTAATTTGAATGTACGGTGAGGGAAAAAAACGACATGGGCGAACTAGAAGCAGCTCGATGTGGCATTGGACAGACAACTTGAAGATTTTCAATTTTCATGATTTTTTTTTAATTGTTGTTTCGGCGATTTTAAAGTCGTTGGATCTATTGCCATTGAACCCGATGGATCTATTGCCGGATTTGTGAACGGGGATGGGGAAGGTGGTCGCCGGAGGTGGAGAAGGTCGTCGCCGGAGGTGAAGAAGGTAGTTGTCGGAGGTGGGTTTGGGTAGAGAGAGAAAGTGGAGAGAAAAAAGTGTGGGTGGAGGTGGTCGCCGGAGGTGGGGAAGGTGGTCGCCGGAGGGAAGCTTGTCACTGGAGTTGGGTTGGGTAAAGATAAAGAGGGTAAAGAGAGATGGGTATGTGTTTTGTGTGCAAAAATAGTTTTTTGTAATATTCATATTTAGCTAAATAGTTTTTTATAAAATCACAACTTACATATTTTTTTTTGTAAATAGCATGTTTTTGAATGAGTTTTTGGTAAAAAGTCATTCAAATAAATCTTTACAAAAAAATAAAAATTTAATGAGCCGAAAAAAATTGCAACTTTTTTATTAGTACTTTTAAAATATCTTCTTGAGAAAAAATTTATTACAGTGACACTATAAAACTAGCTATATCACTATTTGCCACATCAGCAAAAATTTCCAGATTTTTGGTAAAAAAAAAAAAAATTATTTCTGTCAAATAATTGAGCTCAAAAAACGGGGTAGAAAGATAAAATCAAAAATCTCCAGCAACCAATCACACGTTGACACATGGCATTATCCGGATTTTTCAAAAAAAAAAAAGGCCAGCGACGCGCCTTGTCGGGCCGTGCTCCACTATGCAGCCGACGCGTGTCCAAAGGCGGGACCCACCCCCATTTCTTCAACCGGGTTGAAGGTTTCCAACTCCCCCAACTCAACTACCCCCATTCAACCCCCTTATTAAACACATTCAACCATCCAACTCACCCTCAACTACCCATTCAACACCCTTATTGTACATAGCCTTGTACTCCTAGACTTGCACACACACTAAAAACTTGCCTCTTCTCTCCATCCCTCACAACCCATTCTTTCTCTTTCTTTTTTTTCCTCCCATTTTCCATACTCGGTACACAAACCCACCACCACGAATCACGATTCGTATCCTTCAATCTTTTCAACTTACCCACAAATTCCGCCCAGTGATATGCCCAAATCCTTACATCGTATATGCCATAGTTGAGACATCATCGATTTTTTGATTTTTTGGTGGATGGACGACGGTGTGGCCACAGATGAGCTGTCGAAGGTTTTTAGACTCAGGCGGAGGGGTTACCGTCAAACATCGTCAAACATTTAATCAAAAATGAAAAAAGTGGTTTAATTGGGTAGGGTTGCTTTTGCCCAGAATAAGAATTTGGAAATTTGCTGATTTTATTAGTGTGTTAGGGAGGGGTACATGCAAGCTTACAAATATGTTGTGTGCTTAGGGTCCTTTTGCTGTCGTGTCAACTAGGGATTGAGCTTATACAAAACTCGGTTTTATAGTGACACCGTACCAAACTTTTTCTCTATTTTCTTATATAGATTATGACAAAGAGCTTGATGATCAAAATATATTTTAAGCGTAATTTTCTATTTTTTTATCTCAAAATAAATGTTTATTTAAAAAGAATCTAAAATTGTAATTAAATTTTCTAAAAAATTCTCCCTAAATGATTTTATTTACCAATTTGTTTTTCTTAATTAATTATACTTATAACACAAACTTTAGAAAGAAAAAAAACAAAAAATTATACGCCTTTACTACTAAATTTCATAGAAAATAATTGTTTTTGTAATGTCTCTTACAAAAAAAAAATTGACATTTGAATCATATAATTCATGAGAGTCCATCCAAGATATAAGCATTTTCTATATTAACTCAAACTTCCTTTTTTCCAAAGAAATACATTTTTTAAGACAAATTTAATCCATAATGAATATCTATTTTCTAGAAAACATTATCCCAAAACGAATGTTTATTTTCAAATAATATAATCAAAATTGAACTAAAAAACTTACGATTTTTCTAATGTATATTTTAACCTAATCATTTCCAAAATTATAGATTTTTTTATATACTCCCTCCGTCTCATAAAACATTACTCATTTACAGTTGTAAATGAAAAATAAGAAATAATGTTATTAAAGTAGCACAATATTTTGGGGGAAACTAGTTTCTCCCTAAGTTATAAAAAGTCCTGTTTTTTTAAACTGATCTTATATTCGTCAAATATTTGCAAGTTGAAAAAAATTGGACTTTTTATAATTTATGGAGAAACTGATTTCTCCCAAAACTTACTCTTAAAGTAGGTGTTGTGAGTGGGAGGAGAGAGAATGAGTGGAGAGACTAGTAAATTTGAAAAGTGTTGTGAGTATGACAAGTGGATCCCATGAATAAAGAAGTATTAAAAAAATTTCTTTTTAGGAAAGTAAGACTTTAAAGTGGGACGCCCAAAATAGTAAAAAGGGTAATGTTTTGTGAGACGGATGGAGTATGTCTTACATATTTATATAAGCATATAAATGTATTGATTGGCTAAAGAGCTTAATGTGTGTCCTTGGGACACGTTAAAAAACTCAAAAAAAATTATACCTAAACATTTTCTTACCTAATTTTCTTCTTCTTTAATTGCGTATTACATAACAAAAAGTTTTAAAAATAAATAGTAAACATAATTATGCGTCTTTACAAGTGAACTTTATAAAAGTAAATTCTAGAATGACCTTTACAAAAATTGTCATTCATTTGGGACAGTGATTATTGCATTTTCTCAAATGTAATTTTGTTTTATGCTTTGACATGCTTTATATATTCCGTGCAATGCACGGTGCAATACTAGTAATAAATAAAGCAAAATTCTTACACAGTCAACTTCATCTCTCTCACTAGTGCTGTTATGTTAAACAGGCCGGGCCAAGCCAGGCCGACGGCCCAAGCCCACCGAGTCTATATATATATAAAGGTTGAAGTGATTTTAGCACTCAATTTTTTCCTCGAAAAACTTTGAGACATCAAATGACTAATATATCCTTAAATTAGTGATAGCAAATGACCTATTTACCCCTATTCAAATTTGATACAAATAATGAGCCTTTTTTAAATCATAATTTTTTTCATGCTTCATTATTATATTTAATGCTAAATGGGAAATGCTACATTATGGTTTAAGAAGCAATTAATTTGACACGACCTTTGATAACTGTCATTATTTATGTCTTTTCGTGCACTTTTAAATTTTTCTCTTTCCATATTTTTTTTCCTTTTTCTCACTTATTTAATTCAGAAAGTATGAAACCAATACGTCCCTATCACTATTTTTTTTTCACTAGCTTTTTTCTTCGAATAATGTACTACTATTAGCTAAAACATCAATGTTGAAATAAGAGAATCAAAATTTTATATTGAATTCTTAAATGAATAAATATTCAAATAAGGCAATAAAAACAAAAATATAACCAATGAAATCAAAGTTAAAGTATTAATTTAATTTCTGCTATTTATCAAAGTTTTTTTTATCGTGTGTTTAACACACGGGTGTTACGCTAGTTTCACTTAATGACGGGTCGGATCGGGCCTAAACATTAAAGGGCCTAGTAAATGTCAAGCCCGACCCATGTGAACATCGGGCCTATGGGCATAAAAAGTAACTATTTTTTTTATTCAAAAAACTCAAAAATTAACTAATAAAAATTATATGACACATCCAAAGTTCAAAACACACTTACTTACTAGTCTAACTTACACAATTATAAAGCAAAAGTGCAAAAAACACAATTACAAAGCAAAAGTGCCATAAAAAACCTAGTCTTTCAGGCACCTTTAAGTATCAGCCATTTTTTTCTTCACGATTTACGTTTTAAAATTTTTATAGCCTCTGCAAAAAGTATCTAAAGTCCACCATTTAATTAGGCTAGCTTGACCTCTCCGGCTGGTAACTTGAACTTGACTGTTGTAGGCTTGTAGTTGTGCTACTGTGAGTCAAACACAAACACAATATTGGTATTATCTTACACAATTACACAATCCACCAGGTTTTTAATTTTTAATTTTTTAATTAAGTTTGAGTGTGTTGACTTTGCCAACTGTTTGGTCAGGCCGGGCCGGGCTTTTTCGGGCTTTTCATGTTCGGGCCGCATGAGTTCACGGGCCTACCGGGCGGGTTCAAGAGGCCCGATTTTTTTCGGGCCTTCTAATTTGAGGCTCAGACCCTTAAAAAATCGGGTGGGCTGGATCGGACCTATGAACTGGACCGGACCTATGGGCCGGACTCAATTTTGACAGCTCTATCTCTCACCAACCCTCCCTCTGCAATTCAAACCTAATGTCCCCAAGCTTCTCCTCCGACCAAACCCGGCATCCCACTCCCATCCAACGTCGCATTAGCCCATTCCTCCACTGTCGCCTCTTAACTCCCTTTCTCACGTCGCTTCCCATCTCTTCCCTCTTCTATTGCCCTTAATTTCTCTCAATCTCTCTCTCTCTCTCTCTCTCTCTCTCTCTCTCTCTCTTAAGATTTTGATTTTAATTTTGATTTTGTGTGTGTCGTTTGTGCGTGTGAGTTTGATTTTCATGGATCTGACTTCAAATTGAATTTGTGATGATCTCCATCAATTTGGGGCTGTAATCATAGTGGATTTGGGGCTTTTTGAAATGTAGGTTTTTTTTTTCTAATTTTTAAAATTTGAATGAAGACTTTGAAGGATGTGTTTAGGCAATGTGGTAGTGATGACTAGATCGGCGACGGTGGTGATGGCGATGGCTAGAGGGAGGTGGCAGCATGGAGGTGGTGGTTTTGAGTGGTGGAGATTAGTGGAGGTGGGTGATTGTGCAATAGGTTGAAGATGAAGAGATAAATACATTTTACCACTTAATCTATAGTTTTCAAATAAATATTCACCTAACCCCCAATGAAAAATTAACTTCAATTTTAACCAATTTGTTAATCACGTGCATGACACATGTCACTTAATTGTCTTTTCTAACAAATTCTATCAAAAGGCCCTCAGCGTGCGAAAATTTAAAACTTGAGGCTCTGAGTTGGCCAAAAAAAGTGGTCAGACCCTCCGTAAAACACCCCCTATAAGTTCATGCCCTAAATTGTAATTTTCCCTTTTTATAAATTTGGAAAACTCTAATTGTATCATCATTTTTTATACATATTTTACTTTTATTATTGAATTTTATTTTCTCATTTTAATCTTCTTGTATCAGGAACATTTACATCATTTCGTAACCAAGTTTGTTATTGTAAATCCAAATTTATTTCATTTTTATCGGAACATGCCCCAAAATATGATAAACAATTTTTTTTTAGATAATTAGTGGAAAAATGGGTAAATTGCAATTCGATTACCTATGTTTGTATCAGTTTTGCAATTTGGTTCCCAACATTGAAAAAGTTGCAAGTCAATTCTTAACATTGACATTTTGTTGCAAATTGGTATAAAAACTAACAAATTGTTAATTTTTTGACGAAATTAAAGCCATATACCATGTAAATAACTTTTTAATGGGCATGCTAATCATTTCGAAGGGGAAAAGGAATAAATTACTCTTTAACATCAAAATAATGTAGCTTTATAACACTTGGTTAATGAAGAAAAAAAAAACGATTCAAAAATATAAATTAATTAAAAAAACACGTAAAGTAGCGAGTGGCTGTGATTATGATGCTAATAGTGGTAGTGGTCGGTGGTGTTGGAGTTGAAATGAATATGAAATGACCATTATGATTTTTAAAAATTCAAGTGCATGGCGCATGACTTGAATTTTGTAAAAAAAAAAACTAACATTTCGTTAATTTTTAAACCAATTAGCAACAAAATATCAATGTTAAGAATCAAATTGCAACTTTTTCAATGCTGGGAACCAAATTGTAACATTGACACAAATATAGGTAACCAAATTGCAATTTACCCGTGGAAAAATATAGCTTTATGCCTCTATATTTATGTCTAAGCTTCAGATATACTCTTATATAATTTAATTGCCATCTTTTACCTAGTATTCAAGAAAAATGTGAGTAAATTTAACGGTCGATAACTTGTTGTCCAAAAATTAACGAAAATGTTAAATAAGCAGCCAATGAAATTTAGGATGTAACACATGAAAAATATTACACACGTGAAATTGATGATTAGGATTGTAAGAATATATTTGCATAAATCTCAAAGTATAAGGGCTTATTGCATAATTATTCAACGGTCTTTATATTTCAAAAAAAATCACCATCACCGCTCACCACCATTGCCACCACTTACGATCACCACCACCATAATAGCTACTCTCTACTACCACCAATAATACCATCACCTCTCACCACCGTGATCCACCACCATCATTACCACAATTACTATCATTGTTACCACTTATCTGCCACCAACATTAATATACCACAAATATTGAAAACTCAACAAAAAATAGCAGTGGTGGTGGTGAGTAATAGAGGTGATGATGGTTTATTAATGTTATTAATGTGATAGTGACAAGTGGCAGTGGTAATAGTGATAATGTTTGTGGCGATGAAAGTGGTATTAATGGTGGTACTGAGTGGCAACAATGGTGGTAATAATGGTGTTGGTGAAATTTGACGATGACGGTTATTAAAGGATGGTGATGGTTATGTTGATGGTGATTGTTGTAGTGGTGAGTCATGGTTTTTAATACAATTTTTTTTATGGGTCTAATGTTAGGAGGTGAACAAAAGAATCGAACTCTAACGCTTACTAAATATAAAAGCTGGTTTTATCACTGAATCACTCATTTATTTGGATACTACAGTATTAAGGAAAATGAAAAAAGAAAGTAAGAAATCCCAATCGGGTAAATACATAAATATGCTCCTAAACTTAGCATTTGAATGAATATATGCCCCTAATGTCCATAATTGACACCCTTGCCCCTAAACTCATGTAAAATGAGAGTATAATTACCATTCGTTAAATTTTCGTCTAAAATTTAACGATTTAGGGAACTAACTGAATCAAAACGACGTTGAAAGGGTAAACTGTAAATTAAGAGGTTGAACTTATTCAAAAATAGATCCCCTACTTATTGATATTTTCTCATGTTAGTCACTGACCATTTTTCACCTTGAGAAAAAATATTTTTATTATTAAAATTAACATTTTTAATTATTATTTAGCATAATCATAATAATATTTAATAAAAAAAATTAAGTAGTAATTTTTTTAGAATAATTATTTTAATAAAAGAATTAACAAATAATTTTTTACTTTTTTAAAAAAATTAAAGTTTATCTCTCAATAATTATTTTATGAAAACCTTTATTTCCTCTAACTAATTTTACTTAATATAATTACTTTTAATATATAATATAATATATTTTTAAAATTATTTAAAAAAAATATAACAAAAATTGCATATTACTCAAATGTCTAGGTTCAGCCTCCCTCTATTCATCATCTTCATCTTACCTGACCACCCCTTCTACCCTAATTCGGTCCTCCCATCATGTTCTTTTCAAGTTCGGCCATTCCCTTTTTGTTTTCTTTTAGTAACCTATAATATATTCGTATATCAATATGAAATATATATTTTTAATATTTTCAAAACAATTTTAAAAAGAAAATCATATTATTTAGTAAAAATAATTATATTAAGTAAAATTAGTTAGAAAAAATAAAGGGTTTTCATAAAATAATTATTAAGAGATAAACATCATTTTTTTAAAATAAAAAAATATTTGCTAAAATTATTAAAAATAATTATTCTAAAAAAAATCCTACTGAAAAAATTTATTAAATATTATCATGATTATGCTAAACAATAATTAAAAATATTAATTTTAATAATATTTTTTTTTGCTAAGGTGAAAAAGGCTAGGCTAGTGACTAACATGAGAAAAGATCAATAAGTGAGAGACCTATTTTTGAATAAGTTCCATCCTTTAATTCACAGTTTTCCCATTCAACATCGTTTTGAATCATTTAAATCTCAAAATCGTTAAACTTTTGGACGAAATTTTAACGAAATACAAATATACTCTCATTTTACATGAGTTTAGGGACAAAGATACAAATTATCGACATTAGGGGTATATCTGAATGCAAAGCATAAGTTCAGGGGAATATTTATTTATTTATCCAATCCCAATCCCATCCGGTATAAGTTCGCAGAGGGGTAAATAAATAAATATGCCCTTTAAATTAGGCTTTTTATACATATATACCTTTAACGTCGATAATTGAAATACTTGCCCCTAAATTCATGAAAAATGAAAGTATATTTGTCATTCGATAAAATTTTGTCCAAAATTTAAGGAAATAACATAATCAAAACAACGTTGAAGGGGTAAACTGAGAATTAATGGGTTGAACTTATTAAAAAATAAGTCTCTCACTTATTGATCTTTTCTAGATGTTAGTAACTAGCCTTTTTTCACCTTGACAAAAAATATTTTTATTATTAAAATTAATATTTTTAATTATTATTTAGCATAATCATGATAATATTTAATTAAAAAAAATTCACTAGGAATTTTTTAAGAGCAATTATTTGAATAAAATAATTAACAAATATATTTATATATTAAAAAAAGTTTATCTCTGAATAATTATTTTATGAAAACCTTTATTTCATCTAACTAATTCTGCTTAATATAATTACTTTTAATAAATAATTTAATTATATTTTTAAAATTATTTAGAAAATATAACAAAATTTACATATTACAATTAATATATTTTATATTGATATAAAAATATATCATACATTGCTAAATATAAAAAAGAAAAAGAAGAAAAAAGAAAATACCAACATGTCTAGGTTCATCATCCCTTTATTCATCATATTCATCTTATCTGACCACCCATTCTATTGATCTATTCTAGTTCGTCCCTCTCATCCTCTTCTCTTCAAGTTCCCCTTCTATTTTTGTTTTCTTTTTAATAATTGGTAACCTATGATATATTCGTATATCAATATGAAATATATAATTTAGTCTAATATTTTCTACATATTTTTTTTAAAAAATATATTATTTAGTAAACAATAATTATATTAACTAAAATTAGTAGAAAAAATAAAGAGTTTTCATAAAATAATTATTAAGAGATAAACATCAGTTTAAAAAAAATTATTTGCTAAAATTATTAAAAATAAATGGAAAAATTATTCTAAAAAAATTTCAGCTGAATTTTTTTAATTAAATATTATCATGATTATGCTAAATAATAATTAAAAAATATTTATTTTAATTAATAAATATATTTTTTGCCAAGGTGAAAACAAAGCTAATGAGTAACATGAGAAAATATCAATAAGTAAGGGACCTAAATTTGAATAAGTTCAATCCATTAATTCACAATTTACCCCTTCAACGTTATTTTGATTCAGTCTGAAAATCGTTAAATTTTGAATGAAATTTTAATAAAGAACAAATACTCCCTCCGTCCCGGAACAATGTTCACAAACACTGTTTGCACTGATTTTAAGGAATATGATATATTATTGAAAAGTTAAGGGATTAGAATTATTAAGAGAGATCTGACTTTTTGTCAAATCTCCTTAATCCCTCCCTCCAAATTCAATCCCTCCCTCCAAATTACAAACATGGTTCCCTCCAAATTCAATCTCTCCCTCCAAATTACAGATTATTGATAAACCAGCAGCCTATGTTACAATTTGAAAAGTTCAAATTTAAACCCAAAAATTTAAACTTACAAACTGCCTCCAATTTTTCTCTTCTAATCCACTTAAAGCAACCTATAAATTGAACAGTCAACAGATCATTTCATTCAAAATCTTACACACAAAAGTTCAAACTCAAAATCTTACACAAAAGTTCAAAGTTCAAACTCAAAAGTTCAGATTTAACATCCAAAAATGAAAAGGAACATGACTTTTGAAGAGAAGAATATGTTGGCCCACTTCCTGTTATTCTCTGCAGAAGGAGGAGATCTTCCAAGAGGAGTGGCCTCCAAAGCTGCCACAAAATTTGGAGTTTCAAAGAGGACAGTGTATTTTACATGGGTTGCAGTGAAGAAGCAAAGATCACTTGGGCTTCCTGTGTGTATAACTACTAAAAAGAAGGATCCAAAAGGTAACAAAATGAAGTTAGATATTGATAAAATGAAGTCTATTCCATTTTCAAATAGAAATACTATCAGAAATCTTGCACATGGTTTGGGAGTAAGTAAAAGCACAATAGGAAGATGGAAAAAAAATGGTGTGATCAGGTCCCACACAAATGCCATAAAGCCACGTTTAAACTTTTCAAATGAAATAGCAAGGCTCAGATTCAGTGTTGATGCACTAATTTTTGACAGAGAAACAAACAAAACAAAGTTTAAACCCATGACACATGTAGTACATGTTGATGAAAAATGGTTCCATATGACCCAATGCACAATTAGGTACTACATGTATCCTAGGGAACAACATCCATATAGGTCATGTCAAAATAAAAGATTTGTTCCCAAAGTTATGTTCATTTGTGTTGTAACTAGACCAAGATACTCAATAAATGGAGAATTAGAGTTTGATGGAAAGATTGGAGTGTGGCCATTTATGAAAACTGAACCAGCGAAAAGAAGTAGTCGTAACAGGGTAGCGGGAACAATGGTAACAAAACCACTAGAAGGAATCAATAGACAAGTTACAAAAGATATGATGCTCAACCATGTAAGTTTCTATTCAATTTTTCGACTTTTTCAATTCACATTCATTCTTTTTTCACACTTTTTATGCACAATTTTATGTTTTCATTGCAGATTATTCCAGCAATCAAATCAAAATGGCCACAAGGTGCAAGCAAAGAGATACTCATTCAATGGGACAATGCTCCCCCTCACATAAACATTGATGATGATGAATTTAAAGCAACTTCTACTGCTGATGGTTTCAACATAAGACTAGTATTCCAGCCTCCAAATTCCCCCGACACCAATATAAATGACCTAGGTTGGTTTAGGTCCATAGACACACTGAAGACCACTTCCCAAGCAAGAACAGTTGATGAGTTAATCTCAGCAGTTAAAAATTCATTTGCAAATCTCTCACATAAAACATTGTTTTCATTAGCTTGCAAAGTTGTTTGATCGAAATCATGAAGGCAAAAGGGAGAAATGACTACCAACTTCAACATGATGGAAAGGTGTAAGTACCCAAATCCGGATCGTCAAAATCCGTTAAAAGTTAACCGGAACCCGTTAAGTTCCCCGTTCTCGAGTCAACGAGACATCCCGGGACTGCCCCGTGCATCCCGACATCAAAGCGTACTCAACACACGTTATCACACGTAAAAGTATGGCTTTCCCCGAAAAACGTACTTTTCGGGGTCTTCCGGGATTAGATTTCCCGTTTTCGAGCGTCTCGACCTTCCGGAGGTCATAACTTCCTCATACGAACTCCGTTTTGGGCCCACCACATATCAAATCGAACGCGAGAACAAGATCTACGCATGTAACTTGTTCAATCAGGGAATATAGCCAATTTCAGGAACAGTCCTGCCGGACTCTTTCTGCAGCTTAAATACGTGTCCAAGACGTGTCAAACTCAAGGCCAAATGACCAAAATATCCCCAAATTCAGTCCAAGTCCGGCCGAACTCTTTCCGCAAGGCAGAAACCCATCAGGTTAAGCAACATTTCTTCCTCTCCACTCCATTTTCTTCCTCCCCAAGTATTTCCCCCCTCCTCCATGATTTTTAACCCTATAAATACTCCCCCCCTCCTTCATATTTTCCTACACATTTTTCCTCCTCTCTCCTCCCCCTAGCACAAAATGCTAGTCTTTCTTCCGCTCTTCGGGGGCCCTCGTGCTACTCGTCGGCGGAATTCTCTACTCTTCGGGGGCCCTCGTGCTACTCGTCGGTAGATTCTGATCCTCAAGCTAAACCGACACAAGTCGAAACGCTGCCCAAATTCCTAGGTTTCTAAACACCAAATAAAAGGGGAAACTCTGCCCAAACACTTTCGAAACACCTTTCAAACACCTTTTCGTATCCCGTATACGCCCACCGAGCCAAAGGAGCCGACCCTAGCCATAGGTAGCTCCCTCTCTCACTCTTAAAATGTAGACATCACCGTCTAACGGGGTCCGATACGTTTTAGTCCCTGATCCTCTTCTCTTCCCGTAAGAGAAGTAATCTCGGGTTAAAACGGCGTTCCGACCCCGTTCCGTTTACTTTTATGTCATTTACCAATTCCGGATCGTTTGATCCGTCGATCGTCATTTACAATTCCGAGTCGTTTGGCTCGTTGATCGTCATTTACAATTCCGGATTGTTTGATCCGTCGAACGTCCTTTACTTTCATGCAACTTTACAATTCCGAGCTGTTTGGCCTGCCGATCGTCATTTACAATTCCGAGTCGTTTGGCTCGTCGATCGTCATTTACAATTCCGAGTCGTTTGACTCGTCGATCGTCATTTACAATTCCGGATCGTTTGATTCCGTTGATACCGCACTTTAAATACTGTCATTTACAAAGTCCGACCCGTTTGGATTGTGATAGTATTTACTTTTCAAAGTCCGAGTCGCAACCCGATTCGTTGATCGCATATCATTTAATACGTTTTTCCCGTAAAATCGTTAACAATGTAATGCCCGGTTCAAAACCAAAAGTTCGTCATTCGAACTCCTTTTCATACTCCAAACCGACGTTTGACATTCAAACGCTCATTTCTGTCTCAAAACCGACGTTTGCCATGCAAATGCTCATTTCCGTCTCAAAACCGACGTTTGCCACGCAAACGCTCATTTCCGTCTTAAAAACGACGTTTGTCATTCAAACGCTCGTCTTTTCAAACAAAGTCACCTAATCAACGTTTGACATTCAAACCAAGATTAAGCTTGTCATTCAAGCCCCATTTCAAAACACACACACACACACGTTTTCGAGAAAGGTAGAAAGACTCGTCATGCGAGGCGTTTCGGGCGATCTCGTAATACTCTACCCAAAACGTAACGTGACCTCCGAACCTAACAATCTCTGGTACTAAAAAGCTTTTTACTCGTTTTTGCTGCCAATAAAAATGATCCCCATTTTCAAAGCCTTTTCCTCAGTTTTTGCTACCAATAAAAACGACACCATTTTCAAAAGCCGTTTCTCAACGTTTGGGCTCAAAATACAAAAACCGCATGGCGACTCCTCATTTTTCCTTCCCATGAAGCGAGGTCTCAGACACCAACCCTCCGCGAAAGACAACCGCGCTGCCCGCGCGAAATCCCGGTAATTTCGCTTGGCGACTACTGGGACAAGATACTTTTTTCAAAACTACCGTTGTTTTCTAAAAAGCCTTCCGTGGGTCAAACTTTCGTTTACCCTTCCTCGTTTTCGTGTGTGTGTGTTCCTTTAAACCTCGAACGGTTTGTTTTTTCAAAGGCATTACATTGTCAACTTTTCAAAATCATACCATGTTTGTGCATCCCCATTCATGTTTGATTTTCATTGCTGTCTTTTGAACTGTGCATCATAAATTCTTTAAGACACATTCTGAAAAAATCTATGTTTTACTCGTAAAAGAATTTTAGTGACCGCACACTACGCGCACTTGCGCCTCTAACACCGCACTTCACGTGCACTTGCTGCCTCGGTACACCGCACACTACAACCCCTAACCCGGATGGCCTTATCGCTGCACCCCGATTGGTCCGCGCACACCTTTCGGGGCGCACGGGGTCGTCCCAAACATCCCATCCTAGCTCGTGTAAGCTACGCACTCTTTGTCAGGTCACACTTTGTCCAAGACCCCTTGGTTTTTGGCTTAGCTCGTGTCATAAAGCCTAAGTGTATGTTTTTTACGCCGGCTCGCCCGAGTCAAGCTTGAGAGGTTGAGACCGAAGGTCGTTCCCGACCCGAAGTCGAGCTCTTCACTTGACTTTGACGCGGAGCTCGCCAAAAATATACCCGAAGGTTCAATGTGACACCGTGTCACCAAACCTCGCCGTATGCACCGTGCCGCCCACAACTTGGCCAACGCCAAAGCTAAGGTCCTCGCGCAAGCGAAGTCGTGGAGGTCATGCCGAAATTTTGGCACGATCCCCGCCTTAACTTAAGGACGTTGACTTCGACCGTGGCCCGTGCAAGTCTACATACGTTGGAAGTTTGCGTGATCGCCTAGCCTTAAGTTCACTTTTTCATTTGTCGGTGAAACTCGCTTGCCTTATAGGACCTCGCTCGGGATTGTCCGTCCCGAGAAGATGATCTACAAATGGAAACGAGGGGCTTATAAGCGTAGTGACGAGATCCCCTGATTAGAGCTCTAGGGTTAGTTGCGAAAAAGAAGACACGCTCTTTTCCAACCATTTAGGACTCTGAGAAAAATGTGTTTTCAGTAAACTTAAACAACAATTGCATGGTCCCATCTCGGGAATCTTTAAAATAGTGACCCCCGCGGTCCAATTCTCAATCGCGACCTTCCGTGGTCCGATATCTCATATCTTGACCCCTCGTGGTCCTACTCTCAATCGCGACCTTCCGTGGTCCAATGTCTCATATCTTGACCCCTCGCGGTTCAACTTTCAATCGCGACCTTCCGTGGTCCGATGTCTCATATCTTGACCCCTCCCGGTCCAACTCTCAATCGCGACCTTCCGTGGTCCGATGTCTCATATCTCGACCCCTCGCGGTCCAACTTACAATTGCGACCTTCCATGGTCCAATGTCTCATATCTTGACCCCTCGCGGTCCAAATCTCAATCGCGACCTTCCGTGGTCCGATGTCTCATATCTCGACCCCTCGCGGTCTTACTTACAATCGCGACCTTCCGTGGTCCGATATCTCATATCTTGACCCCTCGCGGTCCTACTCTCAATCGCGACCTTCCGTGGTCCGATATCTCATATCTTGACCCTCGCGGTCTCACTCTCAATCGCGACCTTCCGTGGTCCGATATCTCATGTCTCGACTCGCGGTCCAACTCTCAATCGCGACCCTCACGGTCCGATTTCAAACCCAAATTGAGACCTTCGCGGTCCAACCTCAATCGAGACCTCACGGTCCGATTTCAAATCGTGACCTTCGCGGTCCACTCCTCAATCGCGACCCGCACGGTCCGATTTCCAATCTCAAATCGTGACCTTCGCGTCCACACTCAATCGCGACCCTCAAGGTCCGATTTCAAATCTCAAATCGTGACTTCGCGGTCCACTCTCAATCGCGACCCTCACGGTCCGATATATCAAATCTCGACCCTCGCGGTCCAATCTCAATCGCGACTCCTCACGTCCGATTTCACCGCAAATCGTGACCTTCGATGTCCAATCCTCAATCGCGACCCTCACTGGTCCGATTTCAAATTCAAATCTCGACCTTCGCGGTCCAACTCGATCGAGACCCTCACGGTCCAATTTCAAATCGCAAATCGTGACCTTCGCGGTCCACTCTCAATCGCGACCCTCACGGTCCGATTTCAAATCCAAATCGTGACCTTCGCGGTCCACTCTCAATCGCGACCTCACGGTCCGATTTCAAACCTCAAATCGTGACCTTCGCGGCCCAATCTCAACCGCGACCTCACGGCCCGATTTCAGTCAAATCGTGACCTTCGCGGCCCACTCTCAATCGCGACCCTCACTGGTCCGATTTCAAATCTCAAATCTCGACCTTCGCGGTCCAACCCTCAATCGCGACCCTCACGGTCCGATTTCAAATCTCAAATCGTGACCTTCGCGGTCCAATCTCAATCCGCGACCTCACGGTCCGATTTCACCAAATCTCGACCTTCGCGGTCCAATCCTCAATCACGACCTCACTGGCCCGATTTCAAATCTCAATCGAGACCTTCGCGGTCCAACCTCACCGAGGCCTTCACGGTCCGATCTCATAACTCAAATCAAGACTCTTCGCGGTCCGATCTCAAAGTCGATCCCGACCTTCGCGGTCCGATCTTCGATCTCCACCGAGACCTTCGCGGTCCGATCTCAAAAGTCGATCCCGAACTTCGCGGTCCGATCTCTGATCTCCAATCGAGACCTTCGCGGTCCGATCTCGAAAGTCGATCCCGACCTTCGCGGTCCGATCTCTGATCTCCAATCGAGACCTTCGCGGTCCGACCTCAAATTGTCGATCCCGACCTTCGCGGTCCGATCTCCGATCTCCAATCGAGACCTTCGCGGTCCGATCTCAAAAAGTCTATCCTGACCTTCGCGGTCCGATCTTCGATCTCCAATCCCGACCTTCGCGGTCCGATCTCAAAAGTCGATCCCGACCTTCGCGGTCCGATCTTCGATCTCCAATCCCGACCTTCGCGGTCCGATCTCAAATAGTCGATCCCGACCTTCGCGGTCCGATCTCAAATCTCCAATCCCGACCTTCGCGGTCCGACCTCATAATACTCCAATCCCGACCTTCGCGGTCCGATCTCAAAAGTCGATCCCGACCATCGCAGTCCGATCTCTGATCTCCAATCCCGACCTTCGCGGTCCGATCTTCGATCTCCAATCCCGACCTTCGCGGTCCGATCTCAAAAGTCGATCCCGACCTTCGCGGTCCGATCTTCGATCTCCAATCCCGACCTTCGCGGTCCGATCTCAAAAGTCGATCCCGACCTTCGCGGTCCGATCTCTGATCTCCAATCGAGACCTTCGCGGTCCGATCTCAAAAGTCGATCCCGACCTTCGCGGTCCGATCTCTGATCTCCAATTGAGACCTTCGTGGTCCGATCTCAAATAGTCAATCCCGACCTTCGCGGTCCGATCTTCGATCTCCGATCTCCATTCGAGACCTTCGCGGTCCGATCTCAAAGTCGATCCCGACCTTCGCGGTCCGATCTCCGATCTCCAATCGAGACCTTCGCGGTCCGATCTCAAATAGTCGATCCCGAACTTCGCTGTCCGTTCTCCGATCTCCAATCGAGACCTTCGCGGTCCGATCTCAAATAGTCGAATCCCGACCTTCGCGGCCGATTCTCCGATTCCAATCGAGACCTTCGCGTCCGATCTCAATCCCCAATCGAGACCCTCACGGTCCGATTTCAAAACTTTAAATCTCGGCCTTTCACGGTCCAATTTTCGATCTCAACCATTCAAGGTCCATTCTTTTCCACTCGCGATTAGGAGAAAATGCGTTTTAAAGTAGACTTCAGTGGTAAATTCACATTGCACGAGCCTTAAAGCCTTGAGCCAAATACCCCTTCCGAAAATCTAAGCCATACCTTTCGTTCCTCGCAAAGAATGAAACAAAGTGGTCCGTAATTGGCCGCCACCAAAATTACAGCTACGGCAAAGACGATCGCTTCTTCGCTTCCTCGCTTCCTACAAATGTACTTTCCAATATGTCGACTCACCAGAAATCGTGACGGGAACGGAACCCCGCCACCGATAATGTATATGACACCGGAAGAAGCCATTCGGGCCTCGTGAGGTTCACAAAAGGCGTAAAGAAGATCGCCAATTTCGTGGTACAGCCTTCCGAATGAGCAAGGTATAGCAGCCTATCCCCAAATGTGACGGCAGATTTTTGTTCTCGATCGAGGACGACGAACCCTCCCGATCAACTCCTCAAACCTTCAACCAGGTTCCTCCCCGCCAACTTACGGATTCCTTCAACCTAGGGAAGTAGCCGACCCTGGCTTCATGTTGCCACCTCTCAAGGCAACCTCACATATACGGCCAAGCCGCATTACTCCCATCACTTCGCACCACCAGCCGCACCGGCTGACCATCTCAAATGTATGCCAATATCTCAATACCATCCCGGGTTCATCCTATTGCCTATACACGAATCCTAAAACACCGGGACAAACCCCGATACACTTGTAAAAGGCCCCGATATATTCTCATATATCAAGCCTTCCACCGCCAATCACTACCGCTCACGGGGTAGCACCCGGCGCGAGCTCTCAAAGTCCACCACCGGACCCAACCCCGCCTCGGATGGTCGAGCAATTGAAAGACTCAAAGCCACCATGGGCAATTTCAAAGCAGAAACGCCAAATCTACGTATCCGGAATGGTCACGCTCTCCCCGCCAAGTTCGAATGCCGAGATGGACCGATTCGACGGAATCGAATGTCCTCAAACACATGTTGACACTTATGTTCTCGCATGAGAGCAAAAGGAGCAACCCTCCAAAGAAATGGCCGACCATTTCCAAAGACACTCTCAAGAGTTCGCCACGGTGGTTCCTAAGGGTCAAGCCCGAAGATCGTCATACTTGGGATCGACAAGAACATCTTCCTTGAATCGGTACCGGTCCAACTCGAATGGGAAACAAGTCGTGAAGACTTAATCACCACCGAATGTATGCGTTAAAAGTGTTGGGGAGTTCTACAAAAGATGGAGCTGAAACTTTCCGAAATCATGGAGCCTATTTCAAAGACGAATAGATGCGAATCTTCAAGTCCCGCTGAGGCCATCCATCGAATGCTCATCGCCCACCACTTCTTCCTGCATCTCCGAGCCATGGTCAACGCAGTTCCTGGCTTCGAGAAAGACTTGAAAGAAAAGCCGGCTCCGAGTCCACCTCTCTTCTCATCACTACGAGGCAGCCCCGCCCAATCTAATATCTTCCCTGCATAAAAGGAGGGAGGTTGCCGAAATCCATTACATTCGTAATGAAGTACTACAAAGAAGCGGTGGTCCCCGAGACAACGACGACACTATGATAATTTTGGAATGCCTTTGAGCGAGGTATTTGATAGTGTAAAGAAGCAAGGTCTCCTCGAACCCATGGAAAATTACCACCCCAAATCCTCCGATGCTAATCGGGATGTAACCAAGCATTGTGCTTTCCACTCAAAGATTCACTTGGCCATATAACCGACAACCGCATGCCTTGAGGAGAGCAATTCAAGATCTAATAAGATGGAAAGCTTGAGCGCCCCGGCAATTCAAAGAACAAAAGAGCAGCCTAGAGTAGGGCTACCTATCCTCGAGATCTGTCAATTGTCTTTTCGTCAACCTTCGTAGGTTCTAGTACTTTCCTCGTTCAATCAAGTCCGCCTGACATTGTAGTTAATCTTAAAGTTTCTATAAATAAGTGTCTTTTTCTCTTCTTGCTAGACTTGAGACATTATTTGCACACCTACATTACAACTAATGAAATGGTTATATCCTAAATGATCACTTGCATTGCTCAACACATAATCTCTCGGAAATAACTAATGTTCTCGATTAATCGGTGTGAGAAAGTCAATCGGTGCCCTCCCCATACACTTTCCTTACCCCACAAAGGCCTCCATCAAGCCACACACTTCCCAAAACACATCCCCACCATCACCTTGACCAAGTCAACGACGGCGGCAATATCAAGGAACAACAAAAGGTCACTCAACATCGAAGATTGACCCCATGTCGACAACAACCTCTGCAGCTCGCCTCGCCTCGTGCGCATCGAGAAAGTTCAAACAGTGAGCTTGCCTTCGTCCTCAAGAACTTCAAAAAAAAAAAAAAAAAAAAAAAAAAGAGAGAGAAAAGTTCAAACAAGAACTTCAAAAAAAAAAAAAGAGAGAAAAGTTCAAACAAGAACTTCAAAAAAAAAAAAAAAAAAAAAAGAGAGAGAAAAGTTCAAAGCGAGAACTTCAAAAAAAGTGAGGCGAAGGACCCAAGACCGCCAATCACAAGCTTGACAGATGGGCAAACAAAATTAAAGCTCGAAGAATGGAGGTTGTCGATAACAATGGAGCGGTCAAAGCAAAGGCAAAATACATCATAAGCCCTTACGCTACATTCGAATTCTTTCTCCCCCTTGAAAGAAGCCGACCAAGAAGCAATGGAATCACTAAGAAGCCGTCAACAACGACTTGTCAAGGAATCACCTCGAGGCCCGTACCTCATCATCCAAACATCCCATCCGAGCCTTTTCACCAAAGGGACCACAAATGTTCATACCCTTTTCCTGCAGCCAAGCACCGTTCCGCCGTAACTACGGCAACCTGAGCTCCTTACACTGAGGAGAACCTAGGCAAACATAAACGGTCTATAGCTAAACACATACAAATCCCATAAACCCGGTCTCATCAATGACCTTCCCTATACACGTACCTTTCTTTCACATACATCCAACTTTGATCCGCGACATCGCTGACTTTCTTCTCACGTGTTAATCAAGACATTTGTTCATATCGGGATTAATGGTTGAACAACCCGAACATTAACAAAGGGTTTAAAGCAATCTTGTGATCATTATGGATAAAACATGTTTTCGCATGTCTCGACAAGTCTTCTTTTTCTACGATAATAGGAAAATTAGAGCTAAACACTGTTTCTTCGTCGCAAGAGCTTCCATACACCGCTCCAAACCTCTCTACGCTCATACTCTCCCAAAAGAGTCAAACCTAAAGCGAGTTTTGGTGCTCGCATTAAACTAGGCATCCACATAAAATCGGGATTCATTCCCACTTCTCTAAAATACGTCCTTGCGCGTATACATTACAAGCCATTCCTCTTATACACTTTCGTTGACCAATCGAAAAAATCAAGGACGGTTGCCTCGTCAAAGCCACATGGAGTTCAACTCGATTGGGGCCGCATCGTATTCACTCTAGAATCCCCACAGATGACCGCCGATTCCTTCAAACCGGGGCTTCACCAAGTCATTTCTTCAGATCGGCTTTGCCATACGCAAAGAGAGTTTTTTTCATCCCAAGGGTCTACCTTGAGTTTCGACATCGGGGCTTGCTCAAGCATCTTTCGCCATTATGGTCTTAATCGAATTGGGGCTTCTCGTATACACTCGACAGATCGTAATCTGAATCCTCATGACACCTCCGGGCAACAAAGAGCATCAAGGGCGCTTTCTCCAAAGCAAGTCTTCCTTCCTTCAAACAAAGACAGCCTTCGTAACCTACAAAGGGAAAGCGAAAATATCCCGCCGACACCACGCTCGTGCATCAGACACAAGAAAGTCTCCAATCTCGGCAACCTTACCGCCAACAAGAAGCATAATCCCTTAAGGATAAACCAAAGTTCAACTCATCAAACCTCAAAGCAACTGAGGCACCACCAAAACCTCTACCTCTCAAATGTTGGAGGACCCGATCCTCACTACCACTGCACTGTGCGAACATTTCCTTTAGTCTCGCCACCTCTTCATACCCTCACAAGCTCAAGCTAGAGGAAAGTTTGGCTCCGCACCATGGTCCCCATGGACGCAACCGTAAGAAGTAATCCGTATGATCGACAACATCATCGTCACCTCCTGCATTTGGACTCGCCAAAATTTGGGGCCGATCACAATGAGCCGCTCTACATCACTAAGCCAAAGGACGAGCGTGCCGCTTCCCCGTGAGCTGGGTAGACGAAGGTTCCGAATGAATGTCTTGCTCGCCAAGATGATGAACTCGCTTGACATCAAGTCCAGATTTGAAGCCTTCACCCACACCTGTCAAGGCCTACGATTCTACTTCCCGCACAGCTTCCTGGGGTTGCTACTCTAAATATCCGGTTCTAAGCAAGCGGTGATCCCCACCGAATTTCAAGTGTTTGACATTCCTATCACTTTCACAGCCCATCCCTGGGCGACCCGCCGCATCAAATGAATGGTGTGGTATCCACCCTTCACCAATGCCTCAAGTTCATGCAAGGCAACGAAGCTAACCATACGCCACGGCGACAGCTACCACCGAGGGGACCTACACCAACGACATTCCAAAGGTTTGGAGATCAAGCATGACGACGATATGGCATTAATCGGATTCACCTGAGACTTCCAAAATCCAAATATGCAATGTGGACCTTCCACTATTCTCGGGACAAAATCCCTCCCGCCACGAAGATGATGAAACTCATGAACTTCATCCCGTGACTGGCTCGGCAAAAGGTTACAAGGCTAACACCAAGTCATCAAAGTCAAGGACCACACTACGATCCAGAGGCTCGCTATATGCCAACACCCCGACATCGTGAAAACAAGAGGCTCGCCAAGACCAAGGCAAGCAGCCCCGCAAAAGGGGAACCTACAAAGGCATACCCAACCTCCGACCTTACAATTTCGACTCACCCACTACTTCGTCAAAGGAACCGACAATGCACCGAGGGAACCGACAGAGGAGCCGATGAAGACGAGAAAGCGATTACCCATCTCGCTAGAAAGATTACCCATCTTTTCGTGAGATTACCCATCTCTTAGAGAGATTACCCATCTTTTCGTGAGATTACCCATCTTCTGTAGAGAGATTATCGATCTTTTCGTGAGATTACCCATCTTTTAGAGAGATTACCCATCTTTTCGTGAAAGATTACCCATCTTTTCGTGAGATTACCCATCTTTTCGTGAGATTACCCATCTCTTAGAGAGATTACCCATCTTTTCGTGAGATTACCCATCTCTTAGAGAGATTACCCATCTTTTCATAAGATCCTCTCCCGTTATCTCCTCGTGAGATCCTTTCTCGTTATTCTCCCTCGTGAGATCTTTCCGTCATCTCCTCGCGAGATTCCTTCCCGAGATCTTGCATCTCGTTATCTCCTCGTGAGATCCTTTTCATTATTCTCCATCTCTCGCGAGATCTTTCCCATCTCCTCACGAGATCCTTCCCCGAGATTCTTCATCTCGTTATCTCCTCGTGAGATCCTTTCTCATTATTCTCCTCGTGAGATCTTTCCGCATCTCCTCTCCCGAGATCCTTTCCCGAGATTCATCTCGCCATCTCCCCGTGAGATTCCTTTCCGAGATTCCGCATCTCGCCATCTCCCCGTGAGATTCCTTCCGAGATTCCGCATCTCGCCATCTCCCGTGAGATTCCTTCCCGAGATTCCGCATCTCGCCATCTCCTCGTGAGATTCCTTTCTCGCCATCTCCTCGTGAGATTCCTTTCCCGAGATTCCGCATCTCGCCATCTCCCCGTGAGATTCCTTTCCGAGATTCCGCATCTCGCCATCTCCTCGTGAGATTCCTTTCCTGAGATTCCGCATCTCGCCATCTCCCCGTGAGATTCCTTTCCGAGATTCCGCATCTCGCCATCTCCTCATGAGATTCCTTTCCGAGATTCTGCATCTCGCCATCTCCCCGTGAGATCCCTTTCCCGAGATTCCGCATCTCGCCATCTCCCCGTGAGATTCCTTTCCGAGATTCCGCATCTCGCCATCTCCCCGTGAGATTCCTTTCCTGAGATTCCGCATCTCGCCATCTCCCCGTGAGATTCCTTTCCGAGATTCCGCATCTCGCCATCTCCCCGTGAGATTCCTTTCCGAGATTCCGCATCTCGCCATCTCCCCGTGAGATTCCTTCCCGAGATTCCGCATCTCGCCATCTCCCCGTGAGATTCCTTCCCGAGATTCCGCATCTCGCCATCTCCCCGTGAGATTCCTTTCCGAGATTCCGCATCTCGCCATCTCCCCGTGAGATTCCTTTCCGAGATTCCGCATCTCGCCATCTCCTCGTGAGATTCCTTTCCTGAGATTCCGCATCTCGCCATCTCCCCGTGAGATTCTTTCCGAGATTCTCGCATCTCGCCATCTCCCCGTGAGATTCCTTTCCGAGATTTCGTATCTCGCTATCTCCCCGTGAGATTCCTTTCCGAGATTCCGCATCTCGCCATCTCCTCTTGAGATTCCTTTCCGAGATCCTACATCTCGCTATCTCCCCGTGAGATTCCTTCCCGAGATTTCGCATCTCGCCATCTCCTCGTGAGACCCTTTCCTATTATTCTCCCTCGTGAGATCCTCTCCCGAGATTTCACATCTCGTCATCTCCCCTACTCGTAGTGGACACGCCAACCGACCCTCTCCCGAGGTCAAGTCCTGCTTAGTTTTCACTAACGCTCGTCTCCGCACGCTAAATTCTCGCTTAGTCTCACTAACGCTCGCCTCTCCGCACGTTAAATTCTCAATCTCAGCAACATTTCTGGGTATTCAAACGCTCACTTCCATATCAAGTCGACGTTTGACATTCAAACGCTCATTTACATCCCAAGTTGACGTTTGACATTCAAACGCTCATTTCCACTCCCAAACCGACGTTTGACATTCAAACGCCTCTCGCCTTTGACATCAAATTCTACAATCACTTCCCGACATCTCCCGACGCTCACAAAATCCTCTTGCTAAGCCCGTTCACTTTCACTTCGCCGCCCGTAAGCCCGAGAGTCCCACTTCAGCCGCCATCAAGGTAAGCCCGCACAACAATCCTCTTCGCCATCAAGGTAAGCTCCGAACGCTCATCCTCTGCCAGATTCTAAAGAAGAAACGCCAATCAACCCTCTATTTCCTAATCGACTCGTTAGCACTTCGCGCTTTTCCTCAAAGAATGTGTCGCCCTCTCCCGAGACCACATCCTGTTCCTAACCCCATCGTTGGAACGCTCACTTCTTCCGTGTTGTTAATAACGCCGCTTAACACAACCATTCCCATCATTGCCACCCTATCCCCGCAGATAAACTCGCAGCCATCATAAGTTCAAGACCCAAGGCGCGAACGCCTTAATCTCGTGATAAGCGTATCTCGCTAACCTCGGCCTCGAGGCACTACACGCCCTATGATTCAGCCAAGAACTCCCTCGAGGCGCGCACGCCTCGTATGATTTAGCAACTTCCGGCTCCGAGGCGCGCACATACGCTCGTAAGTTTCAGTAATCTTAGGTTCAGACGCCTCACAATAGTCTCCATTCATCATGATCTCGCAATGGTCTCACTTAGGTTCGCCTCACAATAATTCCATTCGTTCTGATGCTCGCATAATGGTCTCACTTAGGTTCGACATCTCACAATAGTCTCCATTCACAATAGTCTCCATTCAGTTCGGATGCCTCGCAATGGTCTCACTTAGGTTCGACGGTCTCACTTAGGTTCGTACGCCTCACAATAGTCTCCATTCAGTTCGATGCCTCGCAATGGTCTCACTTAGGTTCGTACGCCTCACAATAGTCTCCATTCAGGTTCTGGATGCCTCGCAATGGTCTCACTTAGGTTCGTACGCCTCACAATAGTCTCCATTCAGTTCTGGATGCCTCGCAATGGTCTCACTTAGGTTCGTACGCCTCACAATAGTCTCCATTCAGTTCGGATGCCTCGCAATGGTCTCACTTAGGTTCGTACGCCTCACAATAGTCTCCATTCAGTTCGATGCCTCGCAATGGTCTCACTTAGGTTCGTATGCCTCACAATAGTCTCCATTCATGTTCGATGCCTCGCAATGGTCCCATTTAGGTTCGTACGCCTTCAAATAGTCTCCCCTGTGCTTTAGATGCCTCCAAAATGGGGCTTCTCTCAGTGACGAACTCCTCCTAATCATTCCCTTACGTGTCGAGGCCCCTACCTAATTTCCTCACATCCGTGAACTACGATCGGCTTGATTCCCGCCGGATACGTAGGAATCCTTTCGCTAAGGGTCCAGCCATTTGACCGCCTGTGTCTCTCCATAAGGCATCCCCGATTTGGATCCTTATCTTTTTCGACGACCCCACTTCCTTCGAAGTGACGTCGCCGAGGGGCTAACCGTAAGTACCCAAATCCGGATCGTCAAAATCCGTTAAAAGTTAACCTAACCCGTTAAGTTCCCCGTTCTCGAGTCAACGAGACATCCTGGGACTGCCCTGCATCCCGACATCAAAGCTGTACTCAACACACGTTATCCCATGTAAAAGTATGGCTTTCCCGAAAAACGTACTTTTCGGGTCTTCCGGGATTAGATTTCCTGCTGAGCTGCCTCGACCTTCCGGAGGTCATAACTCCTCATACGAACTCCGTTTTGGGCCCACCACATATCAAATCGAACGCGAGAACAAGATCTACGCAGGTAACTTGTTCAAATCAGGAAATATAGCCAATTTCAGAAACAGTCCGGCCGGACTCTTTTCTGCAGCTTAATTAATACGTGTCCAAGACGTGTCAAACTCAAGGCCAAATGCCCAAAATATCCCCAAATTCAGTCCAAGTCCGGTCGGACTCTTTCTGCAAGGCAGAAAACCATCAGGCTAAGCAACCTTGCTTCCTCACTAAGCAAAATACTTCCTCCCCAAGTATTTCCCCTCCTCCAAAGATTTTTCACCTATAAATACTCCTCCTCCTTCTCATTTTCCTACACACCAAATTCTTTTCTCCTCCCTCCACCCCAAGCACAAAAGGCTTGTCTTTCTTCCGCTCTTCGGGGCCCTCGTGCTACTCGTCGGCGGAATTCTCTACTCTTCGGGGCCCTCGTGCTACTCTGCCGGTAGATTCTGATCCTCAAGCTAAACCGACACAAGTCGAAACGCCGCCCAAATTCCTAGGTTTCTAAACACCAAATAAAAGGGGAAACTCGCCCAAACACTTCCGAAACACCTTTCAAACACCTTTTCGTATCCCGTATACGCCCACCGAGCCAAAGGAGCCGACCCTAGCCATAGGTAGCTCCTCTCTCACTCTCAAAATGTAGACGTTATCGTCTAACGGGTCCGATACGTTTTAGCCCTCGATCCTCTTCTCTTCCCGTAAGAGAAGTAATCACGGGTTAAAACGGCGTTCCGACCCCGTTCCGTTTACTTTTTATGTCATTTACCATTCCGGATCGATCGATCCGTTGATTGTCAATTTACTTTCTCGTCATTTACAATTCCGAGCCGATTGGCCTCGTTGATCGTCATTTACAATTCCGAGCCGATTGGCCTCGTTGCTCGTCATTTACAATTCCGAGCCGATTGGCCTCTTTGATCGTCATTTACAATTCCGAGCCGATTGGCCTCGTTGATCGTCATTTACGATTCCGGATCGTTTGATTCCGTTGATACCGCACTTTAAATACTCGTCATTTATAAAGTCCGACCCGTTTGGATCGTGATAGTATTTACTTTTCAAAGTCCGAGTCGCAACCCGATTCGTTGATTGCATATCATTTAATACGCATTTTTCCCGTAAAAATCGTTAACAATGTAATGCCCGGTTCAAAACCGGAGTTCGTCCGTCGAACTCTCTTTCAAAACGCGCGACATGACGTTTGGCCTCCAAACGCTCATCTTCAAACTTAAAAGCCTCCATTTGACATTCAAAATCATTTAATACATTTTTTCCCGTAAAAATCGTTAACAATGACTCGCCCGGTTCAAAAAGCCGGAGTTCGACCTTTGAATTCCTTTTCAACTCAAAGCCGACGTTTGCCACGCAAACGCTCATTTCAAACTCAAAGTCGACGTTTGCCACGCAAACGCTCATTTCAAACTCAAAGTCGATGTTTGCCACGCAAACGCTCATTTCAACTTCAAAGTCGACGCTTGCCACGCAAACGCTCATTTCAAACTTCAAAATCGACGCTTGCCACGCAAACGCTCATTTCAAACTCAAAATCGACGTTGCCACGCAAACGCCATTTCAAACTCAAAATCGACGTTTGCCACGCAAACGCTCATTTCAACTCAAAATCGACGTTTGCCACGCAAACGCTCATTTCAAACTCAAAACCGACATTTGTCATTCAAACGCTCGTCTTTTCAAACAAAGTCACCTAATCAACGTTTGTCATTCAAACCAAGATTAAGCTTGTCATTCAAGCCCCCCATTTCAAAAGACACACACACACACACGATTTCGAGAAAGGTAGAAAGACTCGTCATGCGAGGCGTTTCGGGCGATCTCGTAATACTCTACCCGAAACGTAACGTGACCTCCGAACCTAACAATCTCTGGTACTAAAAAGATTTTTACTCGTTTTTGCTACCAATAAAAATGATCCCCTGTTTTCAAAGCCTTTTCCTAAGTTTTTGCTACCAATAAAAACGACACCTTTTCACAATAGCCGTTTCTCAACGTTTGGGCTCAAAATACAAAACCGCGTGGCGACTCCTCATTTTCCTTCCCATGAAGCGAGGTCTCAGACACCAACCCTCCGCGAAAGACAACCATGTTTCGCGTCCGCGCGAAATCCCGGGTAATTTCAACTTGAGATTTACATTTCTCTATATGGTATCAGAGCTCACGATCCTAAATATATTTTTTCTCTTCTCCCTTCTTCCTTCTTCAATGGCCATTGCCGACTTTCAAGTTCTTCCCAACCTCGCTGAACCCACCATCCCTCTTATCGTTGTCTCTCTCTCCCATGTTCTCAAATTAACCCCCACAAATTACATATCTTGGAAAACTCAAATTGAACTTACCAACAATAACACACCACCTGTCACAAATCCTAATCCAGCATATACTACTTGGTTCCGTCAAGATAAGCTAATCCTCGGAGCTCTTGCTGGAACTCTTTCCGCTCCACTCGTCCCCCTAATCTCCCTCTGTCGCACCACATACGATGCGTGGAAAACTCTCGCAAAAACATACGCCAACCCCTCCAAAGGACATCTCAAACAACTCAAGGATCATCTTCGAAACATTACCAAGGGATCCCGATCTATCTCTGACTTCATGCAAGAAATTAAAACTTGCACTGATCAACTCGCCTCTCTAGGCCGCCCTCTCGAGCAAGATGATATCGTAGACAGAATTCTCGATCAATTAAATGATCCTGACTACGAGAGTGTTATTTCTGCCGTCCAAAACCGTGAAACCACCATTACCTTTGATGAACTTCACGAGAAACTCATCAACAAAGAGTTGTCTCTCAAACTTAAGTCCAAACAAAGTCCATCCTTTCCCTCCTCTGTCAACTACGCCTCCAAGAACAACAACAACAACAACAACAACAACCGAACCAACTTCTCTCGACTTTCTTCACCTGCTGCTGGCGGTCTCTTGCCTACACCAGCATATAATCCTTCTTTCTCTCCTCGTCCACCTGCTACTTTCAAGGGACGATGCCAATGGTGTCGTACCCCTGGGCACTATCTCTCTCAATGTCCAATTTTTCGTCAACTCCACCCACATATTGCTGTTCCAAACCCTAACCTTAACCCTATTCCTACACACAATACCAGCCACTCTACCAACAATCGATCCTATAACCGCCCCAACACCAACTCTCGTGCCAGCGCTTACACTGCCACAACCAGTCATCCTCCTGCTCAATCTTGGCTTTTGGATAGTGGGGCTACCCATCATGCTACTAGTGACCTCAAAAACCTTGCTCTTCACACTCCTTATGACGGCACGGAGGAGCTCCTGATAGGCGATGGCTCGGGCTTACCCATCAAAAACATTGGTTCAACTTCTCTTTCTACTTTCAATTCTAAGTTTTCTCTTAATAATGTCCTCCATGTACCGTCTCTCTCTCGTAACATAATTTCCATTTCTCAATTCTGTATAGATAATAACGCTTCTATAACTTTCTCACCAAATTCTTATGTTGTGAAGGATATTCAGTCGAGAACCATTCTTCTTCAAGGTCGCCCTAGCTCCGGAGTCTATGAATGGCATCCACTCCAATCCGCCGTTCATTCCATTCGCTTGTCTTCAACCTCAAATTGGCACCACAGACTCGGACACCCCTCCCCCTCTATTTTACATTTTATCGAATAATTTCAACTTAAGTATTCCAACTTCTTCTGTCTTTTCATTGCAATGCTTGTGATCAGAATAAGTCTCATAAATTGCCTTTCAACATTAATAGTATTCAATCTTTTGGACCTCTCGATGTTATTTACAGTGATGTATGGACCTCGCCTGTGTCTTCTTTTGATGCTTATAAGTATTATATCATATTTTTCGATCACTTTTCCAAGTTTGTGTGGTTTTATCCCCTTAAACACAAAAACGGCGCTACCTCTGTCTTCACTCATTTCAAGCTTCTAGTTGAAAAATATTTTTCCCGTTCCATAAAAACTATTTTCAGTGATAATGGTGGAGAATACATTGGTCTCCAACCACTCCTTAAATCTCATGGCATTCAAAGATTTTACTTCCCTCCTCATACACCCGAACATAATGGGTATTCAGAACGTCGTCACCGACACATTGTCGAAACCGGGTTATCTCTCCTCTCACACTCTTCAATGCCATTAAAATACTGGTCCCTCGCCTTCTCAACTGCATGCTACTTAATAAATCGCATGCCCACTCCTACTCTACACTATAAATCTCCCTACTTAACTCTTCATAACCAAAATCCCAACTATCTCAAATTACGCTCTTTTGGTTACCTTTGTTATCCATGGCTCCGTCCCTATAATTCTCATAAATTACAACCTCGCTCGACTCCTTGTGTGTTTGTAGGTTACTCCTCTACACAAAGTGCATTCTATTGTCTTGACCCAACCTCAAACAAAATTTTCACCTCTCTCCATGTCAAATTCATAGAACATAATTTTCCCTTCTCTCATACACAGTCTATCACCAAACAAACCCACCCTCCTCCTGATGAATGGTGCAATTTTTCACTTCCTGTACTTGCTCCAAACAATACACCTACTGCTCCTCCATCTATTCCACAAAATGGTCCGCCTACACCACTAAATAATCCTTCCCCGGCCCCAACAGAAACCCCTACACCAGTGCCTGATACTTCATGTAATGAGAACACTACTCCTTCTGTCGAACATCCTCCATCCCAATCTTCATCACTTGCACCACCCCCACCCCCTCCTAAAAATCGTCCCACTACCAGACTTCAAAATAATATTACCAAACCTATTAATCGTCTCAACCTCCATATCTATCTTCCTGATCCATCGGCCGAACCCACCTCCGTTGCTCAAGCACTAAAAAGCCCCATTTGGCGCAAAGCCATGCAAGATGAGTATGATGCACTCATTCGAAACAACACTTGGGACCTTGTTCCTCCTTCCTCTTCTTATAATCTCATTGGGTGTAAGTGGGTTTTCCGAACCAAATATAATCCCGATGGTTCTGTTGACCGCCACAAGGCCCGCCTTGTCGCCAAGGGTTCATCAACGCCCCGGCTTTGATTACTCAGAAACTTTCAGTCCCGTTGTCAAGCCTGCCACCATACGCATCTCTCTCTCTTGCTACTATTCATAATTGGTCCATTCGTCAAATAGACATCAATAATGCCTTTCTACAAGGTTCTCTCTCGGAAGACGTATTTATGGTCCAACCCCCTGGTTTCATTAATTCCTCTCTTCCGTCCTATGTATGTAAACTCCGTCAAGCTTTATATGGTCTTAAACAAGCTCCTCGGGCTTGGTACAATGAACTTCGTTCCTATCTCACCTCATTGGGCTTTAAGAATTGTGTCTCTGATTCCTCCCTTTTCACCCTTCGTCATACTCAAGGTCTTTTATTTCTCCTTGTTTATGTTGATGATATAATCATCACCGGTTCAAATCCTACATTTCTCGAGTCTTTTCTCTCTAAATTTTCCGCTCGCTTCTCTCTTAAAGACCTCGGTCCTCTTTCCTATTTCCTCGGGGTGGAAGTCTTACCACATTCTCGTGGTATTATCCTTAGTCAACATCGCTATATTCAGGATCTCCTAAGCCGTGCTAATATGTCTACTGCTAAACCCGTGTCTACACCTATGGTAACTCATCCCCCTCTTTCCACCAAAGGCGGTACACCTCTCCCCAACCCTACCGAGTACCGTGCCCTAGTTGGAAGCCTCCAATACCTTTCTCTCACTCGCCTTGATGTCTCTTTTGCTGTGAACCGACTTTCTCAATATATGCATTGCCCAACTGATGAACATCTTATTGCCCTTAAGCGTGTCTTATATTGTATACATGGGCACAAATCCAATCTCTTGGAGTTCTCGCAAGCAACGAGCACTTGCTCGTTCGTCTACGGAAGCTGAATACCAGCCATTGCATCCACAACTGCCGAAGTCCTATGGATTAAGAACTTACTTCTGGAACTTGGTTTTCTCACTACTTCACCTTCGGCAATCCTCTGTGATAATATGGGTGCCACCATGTGGCCGCTAATCCAAGGTTCCACTCTCGGATGAAGCACATTGGCCTCGACTACCATTTTGTTCGTGAGCACGTTCAAAACAATAGTCTCAGGGTCTTCTTCATCTCCAGCGAAGACCAACTCGCAGATGTGCTAATAAAACCCCTTGGCCGAGCCCCATTTCAGAATGTTATGTCCAAGATTGGCCTCCTCAATCGACCGTCCATCTTGCGGGGGCATGATAGAGATAAAAGAGGATAAACATCAGTCCTTTCATATATTTACTCATTCACTGTATATCATTCATTGTTTAGATAATTCCTATGTAATCATCTTGTATATATATACATCAGCAATATACATCTCCCATCAACTTGGGATTTACATTTCTCTATAGAACGTATATAATTATTTAACTTAATTTAAATTTATGAGATCAGTATAACACATTTTACAAATAAATTTTCTTGCCATGTAACTCTGTTACCTAGCAAACATTAGATAGCATTGAAATGAGAGCATACATTTCATTTCCTCTGCAACATTTTTCCACAACACCGGGACTCGATCATGATTGAAACCTCTTAAAAATGCCTAGTGATATAGTGATAAAAGCACTCAAATTTTGCTTATAAAACGATTCCTAAAAACATCAAGACATATAAAATTGTAACCAATACCACGTTCTATAATAAAAATCAATCATTAAATTCTCTAGTAATTTTTGGTTATATGTCAAATACATATTGGTAACGACCTTGAATATAGAAGAAAATATAAATAATAATGTAAGCAAGAACTATTTTATGGATAAACGCCAACAATTCTCCAATTTGACATTAGGATCCCTAATTGAACCGCTACCCCCCCCTCTCTCTCTTTATATATATATATATATATATATATATATATATATATATATATATATATATATATATATATATATATATATATATATATATATATATATATATATATATATATATATATATATATACCTTCCTTGAATTTGAAGAACAACAAAAAGCAAATGGGTTATAAAAGGAAAAATCATGTTATAACTTTCTCTTTGATTGACAATAAAAATCTTCTCTTAACCTGCAAAAGAAGAATAGGAATGAATATTTTCATGAATTTTAAAGAGCAGAAACACACGTCAATAAATAGAAAATAACAATCAGATTATACGATACATAAACCTTGGTAAATTCTAAAGAGATAAAACTTTATCTTATCAAATCTTTCAAATGGATACAAATACAATTATATCTTATCAGAATTTAAATTTTTTTGAACTATTAACTGATTTTTATTGATACTATAGAAATTTTGAAATTTTAAATTTGATTTATTGGATCAATCATAAGTCTATTGGAGGATGACGTGGAATTACACGTGACGCACTGTATGAACAGGAAATGTTTCTGCTTTTATATATTATATTATATTGGTGGCATCAGTGGGGATCCTGTTGGGCTCCTCCTCAGAATCCTGATCCTGCAATATAATCTTACTGGAACGTTAGTAGTTTTAATCTACTATTCACAAAAAAGTTTTTAATAACTACTTTTTCTATCTAAAAAAAGAGTAACGCTTGTGAAAAACTAGTTTTTTTTTTAAATGTTATAAAAAAAAACTAGTTTTCAGAATCGTTCATCACTCTTATTAGTTAGACTTAGTGCTTTAAAACTAGTTTTTTCTTATGTTACAAAAAAACTAGTTTTTTTACAAGATTTTGACCTAAAAAAAATATCTTTAGATCTCGATCAACGAATTTTGACACCTAAAACATTTTTCTGCTAACAACCCCAAATTTCAAACCTTTATTTATCATTTAATCCCTTTATCTCCTATGACAACTTGCCCTTTCTTTACTCATTTATTAGTAAAATGATACTGTTGGGCTCCCCCTCAAAATCCTGCAATACAGTCTTACTATAACGTTATCAATTTTTAGCTAACTAGCAGTACTCCCGTGCGATGCACGGACGGCTATTAACACATATTGACGAAAATTCATACAAATATAACAGGAAATAGAAATGTTTGTGTACATTGTAAAATACTTTTTTGAAAACTATATTATTAGTACAAATATCAGATTGAAGGTCGCTTAAATAAATATATATTTAAGGCATAGTTAGTTTGTACGAAGCGCGTTTTATACGTAAATTCCCGTTCTATTCAATAATAATCACATTTGACATCCCTTTATTTTCTTATAAATGTAGAGATTAATAATATGACATAGAAAAAATAAGAAAATACAATAAACTATAAACAAATAAGTATATAATAATATACAAATATTATCAATATTTAAAATTTATTCAAAAAAATGAATATTTTATAAAAAAAAAAACTCAATGAAAATTCATAATCATATGTTTTCATTATTTCTACAGTACTATTAAGGAAAAAAATTGTCCTTCTATTAAAAAATGAATATTTCTTTCATCTCATAATTAATACTACTTTCTATATCCAAAGAAAAAAAAATAGATTCCTTTGCGTAAAGGAATTTACTTGTCTACAAAATTAATATTTATTTTCTGAGAGGAAGAAAATAACATTATAAAAATTAATTTTTACAAAATAATACTACTTCAGGTAAAGAAAAAAAAATTACTATTTTCGTCCCAATGAATATTTTATAAAATATTACTTAATTTGTTTAAAAAATTAATGTCATATTTTGAAACAAAGGCACTAACATTAAAACATTTCAAAAATGAATATTACTTTCGATTCAAAATGAATAACCCAAAGATAATACAACATTTTTTATCCAAAAAAATGATCATTATTCACTTCATCCCAATTAATATTTTAAAAACTAATACTACTTCATTCGCCTCTGCAATTAATGTTTGTAATGTTAGTGCATTCGTCTCAAAATATGACATTAATTTTTTAGGCGAATAACGTAGTATTATTTTTTAAATTGTTGATTGAGCCAAAGGAAGCAATGTTAATTTTTCTTGGACATAAAAAAAAATTCTATTTTGCAAGGAAAAAAAATTACTTCAATTCAAAAATGAATATTACGTTCGTCCCATAACTAATACTACTTTTTATATTGAAAGAAAATTGCTTCCTTTGCCTCAAGAAATTTACTTGTCTCAAAAAATAAAAATTATTTTTTGACACACGAAGACACAAAAATTATAAAGATTAATTTTTACAAAATAATACTACTTCGGAAAAAAAAAAATATACCATCTTCATCCCAATGAATATATTATAAAATACTCACTTAAGTTGTTTACAAAAGTAATGTCATATTTTGAAAAATATTACAATATTTCAAAAATGAATATTACTTTCTATTCGAAATGATTAACCCAAAAATAATACTACATTTTTTTTTCCAAAAAAATTGAGCATTATTTCCTTCATCCCAATGATTAACCCAAAAATAATACTACATTTTTTTTCCAAAAAAAAATGATCATTATTTCCTTCATCCCAATGAATATTTTAAAAAATAATACTACTTCATTCGCCTCTACAATTAATGTTTGTAATGTTAGTGTCTTCGTCTCAAAATATTACATTAATTTTTTAGACGAATAAAGTAGTATTATTTGTTAAAATGTTCATTGAGACGAAAGAAGCAATGTTCATTTTTTTTTGACATATAAAAAAATTCAACTTTTTAAGAAAAAAATATTCCTTCAATTGAAAAATGAATATTACTTTCATCTCATAATTAATACTACTTTCTATATAAAAAAAAAATCCTTCCTTTGCCTCAATGAATTTATTTGTCTCAAAAATTAATATTTTTTTCCAGACACGAAGACACGAACATTATAAACATTAATTTTTACAAAATAATACTAATTCGGGTAAAAAAATAAATTAATATATTCGTCCAAAGGAATATTTTTTACAATATTACTTAATATGTTTAAAAAATTAATGTCAAATTTTGAAACGAAGGAACTAACATTACAAACAATAATTTATATTTAAAAAGTAAAATTATGATTATTATTATCATCATTTATAATAAAAAAATATACTTCAAACTTAATTAATTTTCAAAAAAAATATATTGAAAAATTAAAAAGTAAAATAAAGAAAGGATAATTAAGAAATTTATATTTAAGAAAGGGTTTTTTTTTGTGTCCAAATTAAATGAAATTATGATTATTATTATCATCATTTATAATAAAAAAATATACTTCAAACTTAATTAATTTTCAAAAAAAATATATTGAAAAATTAAAAAGTAAAATAAAGAAAGGATAATTAAGAAATTTATATTTAAGAAAGGTTTTTTTTTTGTCCAAATTAAATGAAATTAGTCTCTAATTAAAGAGGAAAAAAAATTATGAATTTTGGTGTAAAAATTTTTAAATTTTTTTTTTTATAAAATAATTGAGGTCGAAAAAAGGGGAGGGAAAATAAAAATCTGAAAACAAACCAGCCAATCAGATTGTGCCACGTGGCGCTTTAAAAAAAAAAAAAAAACATTACGCGTCACACGCGCCATCCTGCCAAGTGTCTCAGTCGCCCTGTTTATTGCACAATTGCCACCGCTTGAAATGACGAAAATACCCCTAGATTTTTGGCTCCAAGGCTGTGCTCTTGTTACTTTAGATTTAGATATTCACAAAAGGCTCTTCATTACTATTTTTTCTCTCTTTAGACCCCGATCAATGAATTTTAACACCTAAAATATTTTTCTACTAACCACCCCAAATTTCAAACCTTTATTTATTTATCACTAGTAAAAGTCCGTGTCTGAGGACACGTTTTTTTTTTTAATTAAATTTTTTTTTTTAAGGGCAAAATGAAAAAAGAACGACTTAATGAGGGCAAAATGAAAAATTTGACAATTGATACTATTCATAATACTGTTCTCGTAGTGAAATGGACAACTACCATTTATACTATAGATTTAATCCCTTTAATATCCCTGAAAACTTAATATAGGGACGAGAATGTCTGCGTGACACATTTATCTAAGCTATAAAGAAAACTCGACTAACAGCCAAGCAGGCAGGCAGCCTTGTTTAAGCCGCCCAACTAACCTCCTCATCATTTCCAACAACACACTCACACACTTGACACCCTCCTCCTTTTGCCACCCACCAACCCAACCCACTCTTCCCTTCCCTCCAACGCTAAGCCCCCACTATCAAACACCTGATTCATCATTCAATCCGATCCTTAACATACATACACTTTCAATTTCAATCTGATAAGAATTTTTCAACTTCATTCATGGCGAGAAAGAAGATCAGAGAGTACGATTCAAAGAGACTCCTCAAGGAGCACTTGAAACGCCTTGCTGCTATCGATCTCCAGATCTCTTCCGCTCAGGTTTAACAATTTCTCCCCCCTTCTTCGATTGGATAATTGTATTGCGCGCTGAGATTTTTTTTTTTAATTTTTATTTGTGCTGTTGAATTTCTATATTTGATTCCGTTTATTGTTTTAATGTGCCAATATCAATCCAACTGGAGTTAGGTTTCATTCAAATGAATTGGATCAGGCTGAGATAGGTGATAAATTTACACTCAGTCGATTGCCAGAGTGAGGATATCTCCAAGACAACAAATGAAGAATTGAGAATTCTTTTTTTTCTGCTTCTTACTTATTCCCATCTATGGATGGAAATCTGATTAGTAACATCAGTGTCCTAGCTTAAAACAACATTTTTAGAGTAAATATGGATAGCATATCTGTACCATGAGCGTAAATGTGCGCACACACATATACATATTCATACACACACACATACATTAAGCACAAACTAACGTCAAATCTAATGACGAAATGTGGTCATTCGTCTACATCCGTAGTCGAAATGGAATCTGAACTTTTGTTTACATGTAAAATCAAGAAATCTTCTTTCTGGAGTATTTAACTAATGCTGCTACTTGATATGTTCCTATTTACATTATAACTAGTTCCTCATGTTTAGTTATTGACTTGAGCTGACCGTGACTAATCATCTTTAACGGAGATTTGAATATTAGAAATTTTGGCTCGAAAAGCTCACCTCTCTGACTTGACAAAAACATTCTTCAGGTGACTCAATCCACGGACTTTGGAGAGCTAACGAACCAAGAACCATGGATTTCATCCACAAAATTGGTTGTGAAACCTGATATGCTCTTTGGCAAGCGTGGAAAGAGTGGCTTGGTTGCTTTGAATTTAGATCTAGCTCAAGTTGCTCAATTCGTGAAAGAGCGCCTTGGCGTGGAGGTGACTGGCTATGTTTAAGTTTTTCAAAATTACCAGCTTCTGTTCATGTCATTCAGCATGCATTTAATACAAACTGCATTTTTCGAAGGTTGAAATGGGTGGATGCAGAGCACCGATAACAACATTTATTGTTGAGCCTTTTGTTCCCCACGATCAAGAATATTACCTTTCCATCGTCTCTGATAGGCTTGGCTGTACCATTAGCTTTTCAGAATGTGGTGGCATTGAAATTGAAGAGAACTGGGACAAGGTAAGCTAATGAAAGCGTAATAGTATGTCCCAGTATCCTGTTTGGCTGAATTGTTATATTACCGCAGGACAATACTCACCATCTATTTATACATCCAGGTCAAGAATATATTTCTTCCAACTGAAAAACCTATGACACTAGAAGTTTGTGCTCCATTGATTGCTACAATTCCCTTGGAGGTGAGTACTGATTTATTTTCTCGAGTTAAATTAACTTTCTGTGTTTCAAGTTCTTCAAGCCATTAGAAGTATCTTAACTCCTGAATAGTGGTAATTCTGCCTTCCCTATAAAGTCTATCACCCTTGACATTCCATTTCCTTGGTTTCAACTGAAAATGTGTTTTCCGGTGCTAAAAATGACCCACCCACTAAGGTGGCTTTGCCACTGACAAGGGGTCAAATATAATAACATGATTAATTTTCCTCTCGACTAGATCATCCCAGCCGAGCGATTCAAAGCATATTAAAAATGCCATTTACCCACTAAGGTGGCTTTACCCCTGACATCACCGATGCTGTGCTGATACTACTATTTTTGTGCTGCTCAGGTTCGACCAAAGATTGGTGATTTCATAATGGGTGTCTTTTCTGTATTTCAAGGTATGCAGTGGCAGAAAGTTCCTGACGACTTTGATTTTCCTTAAGAGAAAGAATGGTTCCCAAGTAGTTGAGATAGTAACTCTGCTGCTGAGTTTAATCTAGTAAAGAGCGACGATAGTTTTAACATCAACTTATTATGCTCTTCTTTGTGATTATTGATATTTTTCCCGCTGTCAGTTGTCTTCTTGAGTTAGTGACATTTCCCATTTCCTTTATAAATCTCTACAGATCTAGATTTCACTTTCCTTGAGATGAATCCGTTTACGCTGGTGAATGGGGAGCCTTTCCCATTGGATATGAGGGGAGAGCTCGATGACACTGCTCAATTCAAGAACTTTAAAAAGTGTGATTTTGTTGTTTAACAAATTTATAATCGGCAAATTTCCTCTTCTTTACAGTAGTTCTCAAGCAACACTTTTTGTGCATCCAGGTGGGGTAACCTAGAGTTTCCTCTGCCATTTGGAAGAGTCTTGACCCCAACAGAGAGCTTCATTCACTCGCTAGATGAAAAAGTAAGTGCATTCGTCTTATGTTTCATTTTAGTACATATAAACGCACAAGTAATTACTGTGATCAGGAAAATATTTATGTTAGTGTTGGTTACTTGGAAGACAATTGTATTAAGTACACATGATGATAGGTGGAATGCTACATGCAATCAAGTACTATGCATACAGTAGGCTCAGATAAACCTTCTAATGGGTGTGAGCTGAGTTACTTTTAAGCACTTGGGAACGTGGAAATGTCTAGCATTAAATACACTATTCACAATCTTTATGGATATTGTAAACTTTTCCTGCATCAAATTGAACTATTCCTTCTAACATGCTATGAGTCATTATTTGTGTTTCTGTTCAGTAGGAAATGAACTTGATCAGGTCGGGCGGGCGGAGAAGTGTATCTGTAATGTTTTGTGTACACATGTACAGAAAGGAAGTTAGTAGGAAACTTATTACACCATGGGTGTCATAGGAAAATGCTAACTGTAGAAGAAAAATGATTAGTTATACGATTTGATAGTTGCCCCAATAGTGAATAAAATAAGAGAACTGCTTGGATGGTGTGGATGCATAAAGAATAGTCCACTTTTTTGACCTAGGTGAAAATGTACGAATAACCATGCTCGAATTGGGGGAAGGCCAAAGCTAAAGTAGAATTGAGTAATTAAGAAGGATATGACTGAAAACGTTGCATTGGAACAAACAGTGCAGGGAAGAAAGATTCATGTTGCCAAGCCAACCCCAAGTAATCAGACATGCTAAACTGAATGCAGTTGATGAAATAAACTAGGAAGAATGTGGTACTTTTGGATTAAAATTTTCTTATTTTATTGAACAGATGTGTACCTGTTTCAGAGGGTGTACTTAAACCTCAAATTCTCTAGGATACTGGCGTTTTCTGATGACATTGTTTGCTAGACTGGAGTGCCATTTTCTTGAGAGATCATGACTTCGGGGATACACATCAAGAGATGCTGTTACCTCTACTACTTCTCCTTTATTTTGGTTTCTCATTCTACTTGGAGTCTTGTAAATTTACTCTGGTACTGTAATAGCACTTCCATTTGGGACTAGAGGCGTGAACTTCTGACACAGCACGGAAGCAAAATAAATATTGACGGGCTGTTGATTGTTCGAAACAATGCTGGATGAGTATTCTTCAAGATCCTATTAATTCAACAATGAATTCTAGGAAATTGGCATCAAAAGAACAAACTGACTTTTGGGAAAAAAGAGCAACACTTGATCAAATTTTATTGATTAATCAAAAACAAAACTGGGTTGTAAGTCCTAATACTCTTTTATACTAGTTAACAAAGACAAAAAATAAAAGGAAACTAAAAAAAATAAAAAATCCCACCCAAACTATACCTCTAATTTAACTAATTGTAGAGAATATTAAAGAGATATACTAATCCTAATTTAGATAGACACCAAGATCCTAAAACAATGCCCTAAAATAATACCGAAGACGTGTATGGCTTGAAAAGGAACAAGAGGCTTGTGGGCTTGCGGAGCAGCAGATCACGCGTGCCTTCGGCTAACGTCTGATTTCCAGTCATGTTCCTCGACAATAATTTCTGCTCCATCTCCCTGCATCAACCTCTATCAGATGCTACACCTTTTGTTGAGACCTAGAAATCTAGAATATAGAAAACCAATGAAAAGGAAATAGTTTCCCAGATAATCCCTTTAAATCATGAGTCTATCTCAATTTCAATTGCTTGCTAGACTCTATTTTATCTAATGTGGTTCTAGAGTCTTTACATCCCCTTTCACATGTAGCCGGACTTGGGGTGTAGATCGTGCAATCATTTGTCGGGTGGTGCGCCTGCTGAGCAAGTAGACTGTTGAGCCAGCTCGTGAAGATAACTTCCTCCCATACTATATTAATTATTAAGTACCCAACTCTTCTTAAATTTTAAGTTTTTAACGAGAAGCCTAACAGTGTATATCATGCTTTAATACCCCCCCTCACGTGCATATGGGGAAAAGTGCACTTGATATAGGGGGTCGATATGTATCCGTTGTCATATTTCAAGGATTCGTGCAAGTGAGCCTATTTGTAGTTTTGTACCCATAGACAAACATGAGCTTAATACCATGTGAGAGAACTAGATAGCATAAGCCCACGCCACACTTGGGCCCTGCATCCATGTGGACAGGAGCACGCATGTGTAGCTTGCATGTGAAGAGAGCCTGCCCACTACAATCTTAAGTGTGAAACGTACGATCTTAGAGAAAGACCTAATAGTGTATACAAGCTTTAACAAATCCATCCCTAAAATAATTCCTTTGTATCGAAAGAAGGGGATTGCTGAAGAGGTACTTTTTCCTTAACTTGATTACTTGATTATCCTTTTTCATTATTTTTCTTTTATCCCTTTACGTTTCAAATTCATACCTATGTTCTGTTATATATATTAGACCTAGTTTTTACTGGAATAAAGTATATTATCCATCCATTTGTTTGGCAGACTAGTGCATCGTTGAAATTTACTGTCCTGAACCCAAAAGGACGTATCTGGACTATGGTGGCTGGAGGTGGTGCGAGTGTAATATACGCAGACACAGTAAGTATCTTGTTGCCTTTTCCTAAATATTTAGTGTTGCTTACTTGGGACATTCCACGCAGATACAACATCTTACTCCCTCTGTCCCTTAACAAGTGTCGTGTCCCCTATTCAATTTTGTCAGGTTCTTTTCCCCTTTGCCTATGCAGAAAATGTTTTCAAACCAAATATCTATATTGCTCTATTAATTTTGTGATAGAAATATATATGGGTCCTACTGATTTGACATCAGTGAAGAATGATTTCAGGTATGAAAAGGAGAAACACTCCATGTCCAAAAACTTTCCTAAACTTGTGTTAAGTTAGTTAGGAGCACTTTCTTGGGATGAATGGAGCATGTGCTACACCTTAAACTTCATATAGCATATATAAAGAGAATGAGGTTCATTTAAATCTTATTGCTGGAGGAATATTACTAATCTTTCCAGTCTTGCTTTTCTCTGAACTGAATTAGGTAGGAGATTTGGGTTATGCATCCGAACTTGGAAATTATGCAGAGTATAGTGGAGCTCCTAATGAGGAAGAGGTGTTGCAATATGCTAGGGTTGTGCTTGATGTAAGAGCATCAAACTACGTTTCTCCATATGCCATTTTCAATAATATTTTATGCTTGCATTTCTCTTTACAAATAATAAACAATTTGATGTGTTTTCAGTGTGCTACCTCGGACCCAGATGGTCGTAAGAGAGCCCTTTTGATTGGAGGTGGTATTGCCAACTTCACTGACGTTGCTGCCACTTTCAACGGAATTAT